>CM077034.1:47307628-48025231 GCA_039090855.1 Macrothele yani | reverse complement strand
TAGTAATAGCGATCACCATCAGGGAACACAGTTGCCATGAATGGGTGAACTTGGTCCGCAACGATGTCCAGATACCTTACAGCTGTTAGGGATCGTCCTTTGTGCATTAGGATGATGGGGCCTAAAGTGTCCCTGGAAAACATCGCTCAGAGCATAAAACCCCGAAGCCGGGCTGTTTTCGCCCAACAGTGCATCTATTTACAATAGTCTCCGTTGGTAATACACGTATCCACGGTCGGCCATCTACGTGATGCATCAGAAATCTTGATTCGTCAGTCCAAGCTACTTTCTTCCAATCATCCACCATCCATTTGCGATGATCTCGAGCCCATTTCATGCGCATGAAGTGCAGTGAGAATAAGGATTCGGCTGGGTTTTCGGCTACGCGGGCCCATGCGCAGAAGGCCGCGATGAACTGCTGTGGCCCTGCGGTCGCTGTGAAAAATGCACAACAGTCTGCGCTGCCTTCTTGAATCAATGAGTGCGGATTACACACAGCTGGACGACGGTTCGTCGTTTGGCCATCTGTGCACCACTTACGATACGTACACACTACAGCTGCTCCTGAACAACCCGCATGCCGCGTCGTTTCCGAGGCGCCAGGCCAGCACAATTTGCCAATTATCAAACTCCGATAAATCGGCAGTTTTTCCATTTGTAATCCGACCATTAACCGAAAGCTGGTCCGCGGTTTATATATATACTGCTGGGTGAATATATCCCGCTCCTTCGTTTGGTATCCAGCTGCGCTCATTTCTCTACGTGGGTGGTCATAATAGAGTTGCTCATTGGTGTGTACGGCATTTTTGTTAGTCATTTTAAAAACTTATTACAAAGCTAATAACTACTGAAAAATCTAATATGTTTTTTAATTTAAAATTTGAATGAAAAGCTAATTATTCTATTTATGAAGATGTATGATCAACTTAATTACTGTTGTCTGCAAGCTGCATTATGCCCTGTGGATATAAATTTAATATTTTATGTGATCAATTGCTTGTATTAAATGCATGTATTTATAAACTCAGGTGAATTGATTTTACTATTTATAATTGGATTGGATTGCTTGTATATTGTGATTGCTTTGCTGCTTGTGAATTGCTTGTATTTTTAAAATTCATGTACGTTTCTTATTCTTTCTTCTGCCTAGACTCCAGAAGAAAATGGGGATAATAACATTAGAGAGCATGTTGTGACATCTCTTAAGGACATACTTACGGTACGTTTCTCTCAGATTTATAATTTCTTGAATTTAATTTTTTTTTAAATAACTCTCATTGATTTTATTACAACCAAAAAAGGTACTTAAATATGTATGAAATAATGTATTTGCTTTTGAGATAATCACGCTCTGCTCCACAAATAAAACTGTTGTACAAATTTTTAAACTTCTTGGGTACCCCATCGTAGTCCAGAAAATTGTAATATTGTCTGGGAGCGTATTTTGTCCAGGAATCCCAAAACTCAATCAATGTCAACGTCTATGCTCTATGTTTCCAGGGCACCAACAAAGGACCTTCCTCCTAAAAGAGGATTTCCCTTTTCATCTCCATGATGAGATTGATGCTATTTTTTCGAAACTAAAAAAAACGTTTTCTTGCAGCAAACACAGGCGTTATCCCATTTGCAGTTGCTTGTCGTGATACACATCTCTCGTGGAAGTGTGGTATCCTCTTGCTACCTTTAATTAATGTCGTGATACGCATTTTTCGTGGCAAGAATTGCATCCCTTGCTACCTTTTGTTATATTGGTACCCTAAACTACCGCGAAACGGTGCCTGCATTCCACGGTGCTTAGAGGGGGTCATGATCATTGTTTTGTTTTTTAATCCCTTGCAAATTTGGTTAGATAAAAATTGTTAGGCAGGTCTCTAGTAAGTCTGTTTGCATTTTTTAAGGCTACCACAACTTTTATGTTTTGCAGACCTCTCATCTCACAGTTTATAAATTTCAATTCCTAGAGCAAAAAGCGAGTTCGGTAGCGCAAATCTATATCCCGAAGAGAAGTTATTTTTTTTATTTTTTTCAGAGGCATTGTTTGATAATATTTCGGATGTGGAGGGGTCAGCATAATTTATCTATATTTTCTCTATTTTAAAATACCACATTAATAACAATAATAGTAATGCTCTCAAAGATTGATTCACTTCCACTACAAGGCTAAGAAGCTAAGGAGTTTCTCCGCGACAGAATGTGGTCTCGGGTTCTGAGTAAAAATTATAATCTTTAATAATTATTGAGATTTTATAGAAATACTCCGTAGCAGTTAAAATTATATTCTAGAAAAAATTCGGTTTTCTTAAAATAAGATTCTAATAAATTTATTTTCATGCATTCGCTGCGCAGGACAGCCTGCACGGGGAATTTATTTTTATTTTTAAATCCAAGTTCTAGGAGGAGGATGTTATCGCCTCACCTGCTAATAATTAATCATTATTTCGAATGATTTCCCAGTGGTGTGAACCACCAGGTCTTACGAATGGTGATGGCGGAGCTATGCGCATTGTTTGTGGGTTATGAAAGTATAAGGACCTTATGTTAGTCTCATAAATCGATAGATTATCTAACCTGCTAAGTAGCAAGGTATGGCAGGTCTGTAGTAAGCAGTTGATTTCTCCTGTTTTCCACCCTGTATGTCCGTTGAAACCGGAAAATACTGATCTTTTCGTCGGGGCATGGCTTGGAACAACTCTTATACTTTTGTTATTTTTACATTTTTTCATTATGTATAATGTTTTACTGTTTAACTGATTTTAGTTGATTGTAACCTTTTTCGTTAAGTTAGCTTTACTGTAAAACTAAACGATAAAAGCTCATTATGTGAAATTCCGATGTAACTAAACTTTCGTTTTTACATGATAACTCTAACGCTAGATGTCGCTGAAAGTCTTAATTTTGCAATTTAAGACAGCAACCTTGGTTGAGTAACAAGGCAGTTCCTACGAAAAAATCCACGTCTTATTTATATCCCGCAGCACTGTACCGAATTTTTTTTTCTTTGTTTTTTTTTCTTTGTGTTCTTTATTTTTTTCATTGTTCCCTTTCTGTTTAAAATAAATTCTATAATATATTTTAACGCATCTTTTTATCTAATATACTAATAAATAAATCGAAACTTTGGTTTCATTATTGCTTAGTCCTACCATATTCTGTGGTTAAATGTCACATGATTATTGCTCTTTCTCAAATTTGAAAAATATGGTCCCTTAATGTGTGGTGTGGAATGTGGCAAACATACGTAATTGGACCTGCGTGCATTGAGGGAAATTGAACAGGTCAGCGTTACATGCAGCTGTTATGTGGTCCAATAAGAGAGTGGTTGGGTGATGTTCTTTTGAATACGTTACCCCGCATATGGTTTCAACATACTGCTGTCTTTCCCAGAAAACCTTTCCAGTTCATTCGTTCTTAACTCGCACGTTCGGCAACAATGTCATTAGCTAAGGTGGTTGTACAGAATGGCCGCCATGGTCACCCGACCTGACATCGATGGACTTCTTCTTTTGGTAATACCTGATTAATCAAGTGTACTCTACGGAACTTTCCATCGATGCAGATTTAAAGGAACGCGTCGTCAGGGCCTGTAATTCTGTAACCCCTGAGATGCTGCATGCTTTTCGAGATACATTTCTGTCCCCAGTTCAAATGTGCATCGTCGCTGGTGGGACATTTTTCGAATAATGTATACGGTAGACTACTCGCCGGGTTAGTTGCACCTGTACTACAACAAACTGTGTGTTGAGTCTGCGTTGTTTTGTGTGTAATTTAACGTTTATTACTTTAACATGTCTTGCCTTTTCTGTGTTTCTGTTGAACCAAGTGTCGTTATATTTCAAGTATATTATAGTAATTCCATCGATTCTCAGCGAATGCCACGGAGCCGATTTTTTAACTTAAGGAAAATATCGAAGGCAGGTGGACTGAGCTCAGGGCTGCGTGGGATGATGTTTCCCAGCCATATTTCAACAAAAGTCCCCGTACGTACGCCGCGCCATGACACGAAAGGGTTGTCATGATGCAATATTGCTCCCGCTTCCAACAAGTTGGGGGCGAATTCGACGAATTTTCGGTCTCAACTTTATCCTCGGAAAGTCACGATAATATTGTGCGTTGACAATTTGCCCTACCAGCACTCGATCGGAGCCCACAACACCCTGGGCATCGTACACACAAAAAAAATGATCATTTGCTTCACTATGAATTGTTGCCGACGACACTTTGATAGGCGTGGGGAACTTTGATGCCTCCCTTCCGCTAATTGTGACTTCAGTTCCGGCTCAAAATCAAGGGTCCAAGTCTCATCAATTGCGACAATTCTGCTCAGGAATGTGTCACTCTCCCTTTCGAACATGTGGTGGTGATCCTGTGTGATGCTCACTCTGACTGTCTTCTGCTCAGGGGTGAGTTGCGGGAGCACCCAGTATGATGCGATTATTCTTTTACCCATGAGTCCGTCAGAATCCGGCGAAAAGACATGGTGGACAAATTTGCCTAATGAGCAATCTACTCGACTGTCAACCGGGATTCTTTTCGAGAAGCGTTGCAAAAATCGTGAGAGATGATTTTTCTGTCGCCGTTTGAATTTGGTCTGACCGGTGGACACCACGATGCAACTTCGGCCCTCCCGAAAGACTGATGCCCAGCGAGAAATTGTGCTTAAGAGTTCCTTCCCCGCATACTTCTTGCAAGGCAGAGTGAATTCGTGTCGGAGTGTTTTCCCGCAGAGCTTCTATTTTCACGTACGAGTGCTAGTCTAACGCCGTGACTGAACTTGAGGAGCTGCAAGCATTAATTTCCAAACCCTTCCACCCACCCAGCAAATGGTAGCGCGTCGTTCTGACCCCACTGCGATGGTGACAGTCTGACCTTGACAAGACGCAGTCATTTTAACGAATGCATCACCCGCTTCCGCTTTTGATTAACGTGTGCAAATCTTTTGTTATGATCCTCGTAAAACGCTCGATAAATAGAGTTTTGCCTGATAATAACATATAGAATGTACCCTCAAAGTGGTCAATCGGAAATACGTGGCGTCAAGTACAGCACATGATAAAAAAGAAGGGACTAAATTTACAAAAGAAGAGAGAAACTCAAAAGGAAGATTTGATTATAGTGAAGTCAAAAATGTTACTCATAATAATGCGATTTATAAAACATTACACACTTTAAGAAGTTCGAACACGTAGCCATGTAAAATATGAATTGTGAATGCTCTGTTTCAAGTCATCGTAACAGTGCAAATCATTTGTTAAGGAAAGGCACAGAGGAAGATAATTGTTTGCAGAGGAAATATTGGTAGCATTTTTCATTCGGGGTTAATGACCACACTGAGCAACTTGACGATCAGTAAGCTCTCGCCCGTCCCTAATTTAAAGTTACTGATTCCATGGAAGAGAGAAAGCCATTGCCGTAAAACATACACAGTGACCCTGTCTCACCGGGATTCGAAGCCGTAACCAACTTAGAAGAAATGTCAGAAGCCATATTTTTGACTCGACAACTGTATCAATTATAAATCTATCACAATGAAAGCAAAAGAAGAACAATTACAGTACATTCAAAAATGAGTCATACTTACGTTTCTGAAATGAGATACACTTTATATATAACATGGATCTAGGAATTTATTTAAAAATTTCTTAAATTTCCAGTATTTTTATTTAAAAATAATACATTTTAATGATTAGGTACAATTTCGACAGATGTTTTAAAACCCTGTTTTTTTGTTGTTGTTTTTCAAATTACGTTCCAAAGGAACAAAAATGGTAAGACATTTTAAAAAACTGTGAGTTGGCCAAAAATACCGTGTGAATGGAAATTAAGTTTATTTTGCACATTTTGTATTAGTTTGACTGTATACATAACGAAGTTTACCGTTAGTTGTATTGCAAGTCAGTATTTGCATTTTTCTGAACATGACCATCTGTTTTAGACGTCGATTTTTGAGAGAAATGAAAGCGAAAAGTATTTATGATTAATCAGTAGTTGTACGTATGCCTTAGCAATTCTAAAACATCACGTGCTAGGATTGTAGATCATGTTGCGTACGCATAGGGTAAAAAGCATACTTCTTGAAATTGGACATTTTATTAAAGCATAAGTGACACAAAGTCATAAAAAAATAATTCTTCCTATTCGCTTAAAAGGTTAGCAAAATTAAAACATTAAGGATACAAGTATTTCGTGAATATATTCGAGATCTTTTGATTAAAAACTGCTGAACTGATAACCAGATAATCT
This sequence comes from Macrothele yani, assembly GCA_039090855.1. NCBI lineage: Eukaryota > Metazoa > Arthropoda > Arachnida > Araneae > Macrothelidae > Macrothele > Macrothele yani. Next base: position 48,018,991 of record CM077034.1, on the reverse strand, counting down.
CTCCGGGGATACCAAAACGAACCTGAAACTTTTTTTATAACATTAAGTTACATGAGACGCATCACATGAAATACATGACCATGCAGTACAGTTTTCTATGAGGAACGGAGTTTTACCATTTCTCACATGCAAATTTTTTTTTTAGAAAAATATAACTAACAAAAAGGAATGTTGTGATTTATAATTATATTTCGTTAAGTAATATTCTGCAAGTATGTATGCGAATTTGTAATCACGGATATTTTCCTATTGTTTCTCCTTTATTAGATCAATGCTACCGTAACGGCTGTAAGATTTGGCATTCACCCTAAGATTGACTTATTTGCTAGAGAGAAGTGTGTTGACTTTCTACAAAGTATGCTGGACGTCAATCCCTCCACAAGACTTACACCTAAAGATGCTCTCCATATGTTTTTCGGCCAACGTACAAAAGACATACTGAAGTAATGCCCCGTTCCCCATAAGTTTCTGATTTGCAGCAGGAAAAATGTGCAATTTTCGTCAAAATACTTCGACATATTGTTAATAATGCTGACCTATTCAAAGTATTGCCCAAATACTTCGACTTAATACTAGCCTATTCAAAGTACTGCCCAAATACTTCGACTTAATACTAGCCTATTCAAAGTATTGCCCAAATACTTCGACTTAATACTAGCCTATTCAAAGTATTGCCCAAACACTTCGACTTAATACTAGCCTATTCAAAGTATTGCCCAAACATTTCGACTTAATACTAGCCTATTCAAAGTATTACACAAATACTTCGACTTTATACTAGCCTATTCAAAGTATTGTCCATCGGTTTTTATAGATTTCCGCCTTCTTTAAACCAACCCATTGGTAAAATCCTTTTTGGAAAAATTTCTGAGGCTGTCGTTTCATACATAAGTTCACAGCCAGTTTAACATCTGTCACACAATCGAAACGTTCCCTATTAAGGGTACTTTTCAAAGGGGCAAACAGGAAAAGGTGTAAGGGAGCCAAATGAGAACTGGAGGGGGTTGAGGCATCACCATCCATCCCATTTGGGCAACAGTTGTGAAGTCTCCATCGAGGTGTGGGGACGTGCGTTACATAGCGTAAAACAACACTATGAAGTGGAATGTCATGATTTTTCCTTCTGATGGCTTCCTCAATATCAGCACATAGTAAGCACTGTTTATTGTTGCACACCGTTCAAATCAGTCAAAATGACACCGCGTTTGTTCCAGAAAATTGCCACCATCACTTTCCCTAAGGAACGAGTTGTTTACCTCTACTTCTGTAGAGGTGAAAATGTGCGGTGCACTTCAATGGAGGAACGTCCTGTTTCTGGGTCATGAAATGAAACATAAGTTTTACCCACATCATTACATTTAAGTAAAAGACTTCACCCTCCACCTAATAACAGTCTAAGAGGTTCCGGCCCATGCCCATCCTTTGCTCACATTGCTCAAGTGTTAGGTTTCTGGGGATACACTTTGAACAGATTTTCTGTACCCCAGATCCCTAATTAATGTCTCCAAAGCACGATGACTACAATGAATTGCATCACACAATTCCTGGATGGTGACACGACGATCAGCAGTGATGAGGTCTTTCAGTCGTTGCCTGTTGGCATCTGTCACTGCACCTATGTGCTTTCTACTCCTTTTTTTGTCAAACACCTAACTTTATTAGTATCGAAACCGCTTCTTCTTTCTTCGGACATTAATGATATCGATTGGGGCAGCTCCAAACGCCGCCAAGAGTTTTCTGTGGATTTCTGGAGCTTCACATCTCTCTTTTTTCCCTGGAATTCAAGGTTCGCTGCTTTTCTCTGCAATTCATCATCTTTTTTTTTCCGATTTCGAAAAAAATCGCTTCCCACATTGGTAACATATCACACACTGGTGTGCAAATATTAAGGACGAAGAGGAGAAATTAGCGTAGCAGCGGAACGAGCAGGCAGAACCGACCGAAAGACAACTCAGGAGATAGACTAGGGTGCGGTACGGTGGGGCATGCGCATATAGGAAGTATGACGTAAGGGGGGGTGTCGGAAGGGTATAAAGCACACGGGCGTTGTACGTTCAGCAATTCGGTGAAAGCTATTGCACGGAGTACATCGGTTTAAACGGCGTCGAGTTGCTGCTACCGTGTGATATAGCCAACAGGCAATCCAGTAAACGACATGTGGATGACTTTACCCGAGGTCGCGTCATTGGGAAGTTGGAAGTAGGTCGAAGTGTGACTAGTGTGGCCGAGGAGTTCGGGATCGCTCACAGTATCGTTTCACGAGCTTGTAGAACATTTTAAACGACAGAAATAGCTGTCCGAGAGCTTAGCAGTGGTCGTCCACGAGCAACCACGGCGGCGGACGACCGGTATATTGTCCTACAGGCCAGAAGTGACAGACGGCAGACAGCGGCCGAAATCGCAAGGCACATGCAGCAGACAACTGGACGTCCGTTACCGCGTTTTTCCGTGGCCAGGAGGCTGCACAAAGTGGTCTATTTGTACGATGACCAGTACGGTGTGTGCCATTAACGCCTGCTCATGGGATACGGGGTTTTCTGTGGTGCCAGGAACACAAGAACTGGCCACATCAGCAATGGGGTCGATTTCTCTTAACGGATGAGAGCCGATTTAGTCTGACGAGCGATTCTGGACGTATACACATCCAGAGAGAGCAGGGGAACACCCAATCACACCTCCATCATCATCGAAAGGGACCGGTTTGGAGGTGGCGGATTTCTCGTTTGTGGCCCTATCATGCTTGGTAGCCGTACTGACCTCCACATCTTCCAAGGAGGTTCAGTCACTGGTGTCCGCTATTGTACCGAGGTTCTCCTGCCTCACGTGTGTCCGTTTAGAGGTGCTGTGGGTCCTGAGTGCCTCTTCATGGACAACAACGCTACACCTCATCGTACAGTGGATGTCGCAGAGCTGTTGGAAAGGGAAGATATTCAAAGCATGGATTGGACCGCAAAGTCGTCGGACCTAAATTAAATGAAACACGCGTGGGACCTTCTCGGAAGATGCTTGGCAGCACGTCACCAGCCGCCAGCAACGATTCCGCAGCTGCGATTGGCGCTATAAGAGGAATTGGCCGCGATGCCTTAACAGCTCCTTGACATCTTGGTCCTCAGCATGGACAGACGTTGTAAATCCTGCAACGCAGTCAAGGGTGATCATATCCCCACTAAAGTCTGGATTTTTCTTGGTAGCCGCCTGTCACATGGACGTTTCTGTCCTCTGTCCAGTTATGCTCGAAGCTACCTTTTCAATAACGTGCGTTTGTATTCCTTGGATTTCTTGTTTAGACAGTTTTGCTCACTTGTCCCATATTCTTACATCTTGGGGATCTTATGGTGTGATTTGAGTCGATGTGGAGCACTTCTGCACGACATTACAATCGAAAAAATCGTCTCATCCTTAATTTTTGCACTCCAGTGTATAACATGCAGTTTCATTAAAATCACTTCAACACTTTAAATGTCATTGAGAAAGAGGTATTACTTTCAGGATGCCTTTTATACCTAAGAGAAAGTTTAACAGCGCACTGGGTCCGACATAATATTGTTGCTGAATCTGAAGATTTAAAGGAAAGTTGCAACAGCTCATGTATATGATGTTAATGCTTCGCATTGTTTATGTATAACGTTTTAAACATTTTTACGTACTCTGTTGTGCTTTGATCTTAAATAAAATATTTTGATAAAACTATACGTTTTAGTGTTTTTTGTGTGATTTACATGTCGATTACTACAATAATATATACAGTTCATTTTTTATGAAAAAGAGATTACTTTTCGAATCAATAATTTATTTTCCCATTTGTTTTAAATGACTGGTGCACTGATGGATCTCCAAGCACACAAACAGAAGACTTTCAAATTTAAAAAGAAGTTCTTTTCCATTTTTCGAATTTAAGCAACTTTAGAAACGAGATTCATCGCATTTACGTTTCCGTAAATGGTTATCTAGAAGTTTTTAGCAACAAGTCAATGACGATCATCTGCATGCGTTGTGTCAAATCTTACATATAATTTCGTAGTGTCGCACAAAAATAGCGGAATATAGGTACGTTGTATGACAATGGGCATAACTTATTTCCCAGATTCTGATCCAAAGAATAGGGGGAAAATAAAAGTTTTCTTTTCTAAATTTAATCAGCATGGCTGATGTACACTAAGAACTCTCACTGAAACGCGGGGTCAGACAGGTACATCGTGCCAGCTCTGACGTCGTACGACCTTGGGAGAGGGCGCATTCCGGTGTAGGCGAGCAGGGAGCCGTCCAGTACAACTCTTCTACACGTGCTTCCAGAATTGTAAACTGTGTTACAGTGAGAACGGAAATTATGATTATGAGGAGGATTCAAGGGTGGCAATTCAAATGAGGGTGTGTTTCTCGTAATGAACGTGAGGAAGTAATTTCGAAAGCGCATACAATGATCGTTATAATACACACGGGAATCTATCTTTCCAAAAAGCGCTTTATGGGACAAAACTCCCATACACTGGCGCAGCTTGTGCGTGATGTATGTTGAGTGTGCGTACTGCTACGCTTTGCATTTCGGTAATGAAGGAGCTAATGGTCATTTTAATTCCTATTGTCACAACGGCATAATTTCCCTAACAGAACTGCAAATGAATACGTGGGTGAAAGACTTCTGAACCGTCCTTATTTTTTTCAAAATATCAGGAAATACAATAGTGAGATATCCTTCGCTTCCCTCTGCGCCACAGAAAACGAGATTCCAGGCAATTGTCTTAACTGCATTACAATTCACGGTCAGATTCATTAGTACATCTAGGATTTGTTACCACTTACTGGTGAAAACCCTTCACACGGACAATTGTACTTTAAAGATTCGTCGGCAGCTACTGATATACGTGTTGCTCGTTTTGAAAATGAAGAATTAAGCAAATCAATATTGACAACCTTGGAAGATATTCTGGTAAAATTTCCTTACGCCCAAGCATATAAGACAGCAGCTGATGTGATCGAACATGAAGTGGCAGCTCACAAACCCTGGACGTGCGTTTTGTTGATGTAATATGTTTACACATTCTCTATATCCTTTTGACAGAATACATAAAGCATGAAAGAATGGTGCGATTTTATCACCACTTTCTTGAAAACTGTGAAAAATATTTCTCTTACTAGATTAAGGCTTTTGCACCACCCAGTCACTAGTATTAATATATTCTTAAGACTAGCCTAAAAAGAACATAGGGGAAAATGGAATATGTATTGCTGTAAGTATGTCAGCATTTCTCATTCGGACAAATTTCTATCACCTACCTTTCTTCTCAAATTACAATAGGAAACGAACAGAAGAAAATTTTTATATTTTCTTTCCTTCATTTTCAATATATTAAATGAAGCTAAGTATATTTCATCAGTTTGTGATTGTATTTAATAGTCTAAATGAAAATTATTTAAGGAATTTAATTACTGAAGTAGGAGAGAACTTGCTTATTAATTGCAACAAATATAAGACACATAGCTTTGTTCTGCGCGTGACTGTTTTTTGCTGTCTTCTCCATGAGTGCAAATAGGGCCGAATAGAACTTTTGCTGGGAACGGAGCAAATTTATTTAAGCAATAGAACTACTGTAGTACGACAGAACTACCGTATTAGCGCAACAAATATCAGACACATAGCTTGGTTCTACTCTTTACTCTTCTTTGCCGTCTTCTCCATGAGCGCAAACAAGGGCCGAATGGAACTTTTGCGGTGCCCGGGGCAAAATTACTTCAGGAATGAAACCATTGCGGTAGGAAAGAACTTCCTTATTAACGCAACAAATATAAGACACGTAACTTTGTTCTGCGCGTGATTCTTCTTTGCCGTCTTCTTCATTAGTGCAAACCTGGGTCGGATGGAACTTTTGCTAGGCCCGGAGCAAAATTACTTCAGGAATGGAACACACTGTAGTACGAAAGAACTTCCATATTAACGCAACAAATAACAGACACATATCTTTCTTCTGTGGGTGACTCTTCTTTGGCGTATTTTCTATGAGTGTAAACCAGGGCCGTAAGGAACTTTTGCGGGGCCCGGGGCAAAATTACTGAAGCACTGGAACTACTGAAGTAGGAAAGAACCTGCGTATTAGCTCAAAAAATATCAGACACATAGCTTTGTTCTGCGCATGACTCTCCTTTGCCGTCTTCTCCATGAGTGCAAACCAGGGCCGGATGGACCTTTTGCGTGACACGGGGCAAAATTACTTGAGGATGGAACTACTGTAGTACGAAATAACTTCCTTATTAACGCAACAAATATCAGACACATATCTTTCTTCTGCTGGCGACTCTTCTTTGGCGGTTTTTCTATGAGTGTAAACCAGGGCCGTAAGGAACTTTTGCGGGGCCCGGGGCAAAATTACTGAAGCACTGGAACTACTGAAGTAGGAAAGAACCTGCGTATTAGCTCAAAAAATATCAGATACATAGCTTTGTTCTGCGCATGACTCTCCTTTGCCGTCTTCTCCATGAGTGCAAACCAGGGCCGGATGGACCTTTTGCGTGACACGGGGCAAAATTACTTGAGGATGGAACTACTGTAGTACGAAATAACTTCCTTATTAACGCAACAAATATCAGACACATATCTTTCTTCTGCTGGTGACTCTTCTTTGGCGGTTTTTCTATGAGTGTAAACCAGGGCCGTAAGGAACTTTTGCGGGGCCCGGGGCAAAATTACTGAAGCACTGGAACTACTGAAGTAGGAAAGAACCTGCGTATTAGCTCAAAAAATATCAGACACATAGCTTTATTCTGCGCATGACTCTCCTTTGCCGTCTTCTCCATGAGTGCAAACCAGGGCCGGATGGACCTTTTGCGTGACACGGGGCAAAATTACTTGAGGATGGAACTACTGTAGTACGAAATAACTTCCTTATTAACGCAACAAATATCAGACACATATCTTTCTTCTGCTGGTGACTCTTCTTTGGCGGTTTTTCTATGAGTGTAAACCAGGGCCGTAAGGAACTTTTGCGGGGCCCGGGGCAAAATTACTGAAGCACTGGAACTACTGAAGTAGGAAAGAACCTGCGTATTAGCTCAAAAAATATCAGACACATAGCTTTGTTCTGCGCATGACTCTCCTTTGCCGTCTTCTCCATGAGTGCAAACCAGGGCCGGATGGACCTTTTGCGTGACACGGGGCAAAATTACTTGAGGATGGAACTACTGTAGTACGAAATAACTTCCTTATTAACGCAACAAATATCAGACACATATCTTTCTTCTGCTGGTGACTCTTCTTTGGCGGTTTTTCTATGAGTGTAAACCAGGGCCGTAAGGAACTTTTGCGGGGCCCGGGGCAAAATTACTGAAGCACTGGAACTACTGAAGTAGGAAAGAACCTGCGTATTAGCTCAAAAAATATCAGACACATAGCTTTGTTCTGCGCATGACTCTCCTTTGCCGTCTTCTCCATGAGTGCAAACCAGGGCCGGATGGACCATTTGCGTGACACGGGGCAAAATTACTTGAGGATGGAACTACTGTAGTACGAAATAACTTCCTTATTAACGCAACAAATATCAGACACATATCTTTCTTCTGCTGGTGACTCTTCTTTGGCGGTTTTTCTATGAGTGTAAACCAGGGCCGTAAGGAACTTTTGCGGGGCCCGGGGCAAAGTTACTGAAGCACTGGAACTACTGAAGTAGGAAAGAACCTGCGTATTAGCTCAAAAAATATCAGACACATAGCTTTGTTCTGCGCATGACTCTCCTTTGCCGTCTTCTCCATGAGTGCAAACCAGGGCCGGATGGACCATTTGCGTGACACAGGGCAAAATTACTTGAGGATGGAACTACTGTAGTACGAAATAACTTCCTTATTAACGCAACAAATATCAGACACATATCTTTCTTCTGCTGGTGACTCTTCTTTGGCGGTTTTTCTATGAGTGTAAACCAGGGCCGTAAGGAACTTTTGCGGGGCCCGGGGCAAAGTTACTGAAGCACTGGAACTACTGAAGTAGGAAAGAACCTGCGTATTAGCTCAAAAAATATCAGACACATAGCTTTGTTCTGCGCATGACTCTCCTTTTCCGTCTTCTCCATGAGTGCAAACCAGGGCCGGATGGACCTTTTGCGTGACACGGGGCAAAATTACTTGAGGATGGAATTACTGTAGTACGAAATAACTTCCTTATTAACGCAACAAATATCAGACACGTATCTTTCTTCTGCTGGTGACTCTTCTTTGGCGTCTTTTCTATGAGTGTAAATCAGGGCCGTAAGGAACTTTTGCGGGGCCCGGGGCAAAATTACTGAAGCACTGGGACTACTGTGGTAGGAAAGAACCTGCGTATTAGCTCAACAAGCATCAGACACATAGCTTTGTTCTGCGCGTGACTCTCCTTTGCCGTCTTCTCCATGAGTGCAAACCAGGGCCGGATCGAACTTTTGCGTGACCCTGTGCAAAATTACTTCAGGATGGAACTACTGTAGTACGAAATAACTTCCTTATTAAACAACAAATATCAGACACATATCTTTCTTCTGCGCTTTACTCATCTTTGGCGTCCTTTCCATGAGTGTAACCAAGTGCCATAAGGAACTTTTTTGTAGGGCCCGGTGCAAAATTACTTAAACACTGGAACTACTGTAGTATTAAAGAACCTGCGTATTAGCGGAACAAGTATAAGACACAGAGCTTTGTTCTGCGTGTGACTTTTCTTTGGCGTCCTCTCCATGAGTGCAGACAAGAGCCTCGTGAAACTTTTGAGGCACCGGGGCAAAATTTCTGATGTATTTGCGTAAAGGTAAATTGCGTTTCTCCCGATATCCCTACTTCTAAATTTCCTATTTGAAAAATTCTTTCTGCACCGGATACAGCTCCTGATGGGAAATGTTTTGCACATAATTTCTAATTTTGGTGGTGGAAAATAGTTTGGCCACCAGGGAACGTAAAACTTAATTTCCGTTTCTAATGTATTTGCAGCCAAAATTAGAGCTTCTAAAATCTCGATTGAAAAAAATTCGTTTGTGAACCGATACTGCTCAGGAGGACAGATCTTTTAGGAATATTTTCTTCTTAAAATAATGCATAGTTTCTACTCCAGGGGCTTAGACGTATATCGTATTTTTGTCAATATCTTTACTTCTAGGAGTCCGAAAAAAAATGCTTCTTTGTTGAATAGTGTTTCTGATGAGAAATGTGTTTCATGTTAGTTTAAAGTTTTCAAGTTAATCATAGACTTTCCGCTAGGGGGCGAAAATGTAAATTGTGTTTCTACCGATATCTCTGCTTCTAAAACTCCTATTTGAAAAACTGTTTCTGTATTGCATGTACCTCCTCATGAAAGGTTTTTTTCATATAATTTCTGATATTCGGTAAATAATATTTTGGCCACCAATGAGAATAAGTGTTAGTTTCTGCTTCTGGTGTATTTGCAGGAAAATCTGAGTTCCTGAAAGCTGGAATATTTTCTTTTTCTTCGACCCATACTGCTCACATCGAAAAACCTTTTGACAATACTTTCTTGCTAAAGTAATGCATCGTTTTCCCGGTAGGGGCGTAGATGCGTATCTTATATTTGTCCATATCTCTGTTCGGAAGAGTCTTATTTGAGAAATGCTTTCTCTGTTGGAGAGCGTTTCCGCTGCCAAATGTTTCTCATATTAATTCAAATTTTTCTTAACTCATAAGTCTGCTACCAGGGGGCGTAAGATTACCATTTCGCTTACAGCAGTATCTGCGGGATTAAAAACCCGATTGAAAAACTTATTTCTTCGGTCAAATACTACTTTTTTCCAGACTGGTTCGATTGATTTTGCATAGCTTCTATCAAATTATATTTGCGTGTGACCGGATTCAAAAAGACGTGCTCATTACACCCGAGACTTCAGTGTCATATTTCTTGTTAGTCTTTGTCTTCACTTATATAAACAAAAAGCCTATAATGTTGCTGGTCACACAAGAAGCTGGATTAACTCCACTTGAATATTAGGACATTAGCTACATATTCTTCATATTTTTTTGCATGAAAAATCAAGCGATAATGACCAAAAAGGACGAATGTTTCGCACAGAGTTTAGGCGTAGTTTATCAATTGATTTTCTATGATTTCATATACAGCGCGTAACAGAAGATAACATTGTCTCAGGGAAGAATTAGTTTTAAATGAGGATATATTTCTTTCCATGATAATAGCTGATGTTCTTAATCCAAATCAGAAACAAGAGGAACCAGTAAAACACTGATATAAAGTTTCATACGTAGTTATTATACATGTGTGAATATTGAAGAGTCCCACGCTTTGGTAGTGATAAACTTGTCCTGTTATAATCTGTCACTTAGACACCAGTTACAATAACAGTACAGCAAATTGACGAAGACTAAAGTTCTAAATTTACTATAGGCGATAGATGCTCTTACTGCAGTCAAGAACGATTTTGACTCTAAATTTCAACAAAAATGAACAAACTTGATTAATTTTAAAACAGTATTTTGTAACCAAGGAAAAAAACGCGCAATAAGCTGTGAAATGAGGCCATGTCATTCATGGAAAATATGGTCAAAAATGTAAAAGCCATCGGACTTAAAAATAAAGGTTGTAATTTTTCAAATATAACATCGACGAGAATATTTAGTTGAAATTTCTCACTACAACGATAAAAGGCATGTAACCATGGTACTCAGTCATTGTGAGAGTGATGTCTTAAATCATTCCTTCTTGTGAGTTCTTTCACCGTTCCTTCCAGAGCTCCTCAATTGAGCTTTTAAAACCATGCCGTGTTTCTAGAAAGTGCTGAAAGAGAGAGCGAGACATTCAAACAATCACCAGTCATTATATATAATTTTTGACTACTAAGCTTGCGTTGTTAAGATAGAATAAGAATGACAACGTTTCGCGCAATAAAATGTCTATTTTACATCGACTATAGTTTCTCAGAGCTTTTGGCTTGACTTCCTCAGGACGAATCATTTCGTACTGAGCAAGCCGAACAAAAAGCTCTGAATTGTTTTTGAACTCATGTGGTCGAAAGGAAATTGCATGTGTTGCCACTTCGGTAGGTACCTACTATACCGTGCAAATTAATTGAGACAAGCTATTTTATTCTCAGAATTCTAATGTGATCGCCAGTTGATGTCGGAAACCCACTTAAATCGGTTTTATCAGCTGTGAGATGATGTGACTGCTAGAACTTGATAGTAAGAATGTGGTTTGACCGGTTTTAAACAGGAAATAGGCACTTCAGCTCCAGTTGTGAGCTTTCGTGTGTGACAGGTAGATGTTAGTCTTTGCTCTCTGTGAGTACGTGTTGCTTTCGCGTATTGAAAAATGGATATTTCCCCAAGGAAGCGTGCAAAAAATAATTGCTCTGAAGGATCACAATTCTATGACAGTGAGAGATATCGCTTCTGCAGTTGGTGTAGGCAAATCAAGTGTATCAAGGCTGCTTACGCGATCCAATGCATCTGGTTCAACGTCTCCAAAAAAGAGTGGTAATTGTGGAAGAAAACGAAAAACAACTCCATTAATTGATAAATGTCTAATCAGAAATAGTAAAATATATCAAAAAAAAAAAAAAAAAAAAAAAAAGGCACCAACCTTCAAATAGATTTATTGGCTAGTGGTTGTGATGTTAGTGATTCAACTGTACGCCGTAGGCTTCTGGAAGTTGGCCGGAAGGCAAGAAGACCAACGAAAAAACAATATTTGAATGCGAAAATAAAGATAAAACGTTTAGTATGGGCCAAAAAATATAAATCATGAACTTCTGACAACTGGAAAAAGGTAATTTTCATGATGATACTCATTTATGTGTGCAGGGTTGCCAAGAAAATGTCGTTAGACGAATCAACTGTGAACCCTTAAGACCTGAGCATGTCAAACAAACTGTAAAACACCCTCTGAAACAGTTGTTTTGGGGTTTTTTCACATCAAATGGCACTGGAAGCTTAGTTCCTGTTCAAGGTATGATGAATTCAGCCAAGTATGTAGAAATATTACAACGTAGGCTTGTTCCATTCTTGCAAACTTATGACGGGACATTTAAACATGACTTGGCCCCATGTCACAAATCGAAATTGGTCAAGAGTTTCATGCTGGAAAATCAAATTCATTTGCTTGATTGGCCTGGATATTTACCAGACTTAAATCCTATAGAAAATTTGTGGAATATTTTGAAGAGACGTTTAGGTAAATTGGACTGTACGACCACAGAACGCATGATAACGAATGCTATAAACGTGTGGTTCCACGATTATGATGTCAAAAATATGTGCACTCAATTAGTGGAGTCAATGTCAAAACGAATTCAATAGGTCATTTCTGCTGAAGGAGGACATACTTCATACTAATACAGCTATTTATCAGTGTATATCAAGGCATAGAATGATATAAAGGCATAGTTTTGGAAAAAGGAGTGATTTTTTACTTTGTCCCAATTAATTTGCACAGTATAGTAGTAATGGGAAAATTTCGTACTGGGGAAGCGGAGCCAAAAGTTCTGCGAAATTATAGTCGATGTATAATGAACATTTCATTGTACCAAACGTTGTTATTAGTATTCCATCAGTCATTGTTTTTCACAAGCCAGCATGCGTGGAACGTTTTGGACATGACATTGAAATTAACGGCATTGCGGTATCATCCCAATTTTTAAATTCAGCCATTATCTTTTAACTGAGTGCTTATTGTTCATTCATATAACGTTGGATACATACCAATTCTCGAAAACTCATTTTTTTAGAGGGACTTGTCTTTGAATTCATGTGTTCGAAAGAAATTTGCATGTGCTGTGACTTGATTGTTACTCTCCTGACACACCATGGTGAGTTGCAACTAGCTGATGTCTCAATCAGCATATCGTAATCGGGAATCCGGTTACCGCAGTTACTTGGACATCTTATTTTCCCGCCTTCAGACCGATTATCTCAAATATTAGCATCTCGAATCCTATGTTAACCTTTGACATTTTGCTGAAAATCCGTTGCTATCCCATCACTTCTTATCGCATGCCAACAGGCTATAAAGAAGCATTTACTCTCTTGAAAATCATCAATATTACCTGTCTGTCGCCTGCATCATCGTTATATCTACTTGATGAGAGAAGGCTGGGTTGAAAACATTTTCTGTTTTGTTGAACAACATTCGTAAAGTTTAAAAAATGTTCAACATAACAGAATATGTTTAACATCTACCTCACTCATGAGTGAATATGTTCACTTGCCAAAACGTCATCATTAAGCTTCTCGTCACTCCGACGTATGCGATTATATCCTTATTTTGAGAACATTTACCGTCTGAATTTTCAGTCTAAGAAATGACACCTCCCAATTAAATCTTTGGATGGCACTGTGCTAATTTTGCAAGATGTTTATATTCATCTCGTCTGCAAACAGAATTCCGCACAGCACATTGAAACCTCTCGTAACGAAGTTTTAACAAACGCTGGTCATTTTGGACTACATTGTTTGAAAACACGTACATTCACCTTTCTGGTTTCTTCCGATTTTGTCTCACAAGCAGTTGCCAGTTTATCCCGGTCTGAACACAGTAAAAATTGTTAATTAAAGGATATTTTGGGAAATTTGATATCAGGAGTGCAGACACTTCCAGGAGACTTAGTAAAACTCTGGAATTTAATTTCATTTGTTTCTGGGCTGCACGATGATTCTACTGGATATAAACAACAATTCCCGCATTTGTAAATAATACCATCATTTTAACCTCATTTTAAAACTTCCATATTTTTTTTGCGTGTCGTGTTGATACTCAGTGTAAATAATCTTGTTTTCAGATAAATAGTTCTGAACTCTGTAAAGCAAAGATCATTATTCAGTATACCATTAAGCAGATTTATATACAGAAGTACTGAAAAACGGGGTTTTTAGGTCAGTCTAAAATTCATTTTTGTGAATAAAAATATGCTGTGTTTTACAACATGAAAGCGCTCATCAAAGTTCGAAAAAAAAATAATGTGCTTAAATTCTTTGATTCAATACAGATTATTTAAGAAAAAGCCCTTTGAAAACCTAGTTAACAAACAGCTGGGTCATTGCAAGTGTTTCCGACGCATCAATCGGTTCACCTTTCAAAAACAACAATTAAGTGAATTTCAAAAACTATTTTGTTTTCTCAGTGTAGATCCAGCGTTCATGTTACTGAGCGATGTATTTCAAATGTCGTCTAGATCCAAATATTTAGAAGAGGTGCATTGTTCAATGGAAAATTTATTAAATAATACCTTCGTCGTTGCACGTTAATAGCTGTTAAAATAAGCGTTATCATTTAAATGAATTGAAATATTTTTATGTAGTCTCCATACCTTCCCAATTTTAACCACGCACTACCGTAGTTTTTTTCCAAAATTAAGTGATGCAGACTTTGAACGAGATATTAGGAACCCAGGAACGCCTGCATTGCAAATTTTTGTATGTCGCGTAAACTTATGCAATGAAATTATTTATTATTAATGACAACCCAGCTTTCTTTGAGGATTTTATGGAGCGCTTAAAATAATTTGGTAGCATACAGATTCTCGTGTCCTAATCGGGATGTATATTTTTGTTCATTAAATAAGCCTATAAGATTTCTAAACACAGATATTTTAAACCAAGCCAAAAATGGACAAAATGTTCTGTTTTCAGGGCAATATCTTACATTTCATAATTCAAATTCAAGTTTAAATCTAAAGGTTTTATATAAGAAAACGTCGGCAAAATGTTATATTTTTCAAGAGAGACAGTGTTGAATAGAAGTTTATTTAAAAAGTCGCAATACTTTTGGTGATTTAACTTGTATATTTTGACTTTTATTGTAATGAATGGACGCTTTTGTTTAAAATACTGATCACACTAGATTTCAACATAGGTTAAAATTCACTAAGAAATGCTCCTCCCCGTTAAAAAAAACAACTAAAGCATTTCACCGGACCTTGATATTATTGAGCATGAAGATGGGTACAGTTAATATATCTTTTAGATGAATTTTAAACGAACGCTTAGCGTCTTGTTTACTATTTTTTTCATTGGAAGTTTTACGACCACCGTGAGCAACTCAATGGGCTATAAGGAATCGCCCGTCCCTAATTTAGGCCCACTGGTTCCAGGAAAAGGACAGAGCCAGGGCTGTAAGGCAAACACAACATCCTAGCAGCGCCGGGGTTCGAACCTGGACCCCTTTCGGACGAACCAGCTCGTTTTATTCAATATATACATGCCCAATATCAGTTATCTATTGAAACATTAAAAGTGACCACTAGATTTCAACATAGGTTAATATTCACTAAGAAATGCTCCATCTGTTCTTCTGAACGAATTCATATCCAAAAATTCGGAAACTGTTTTATTAAATCACGTTCATCATCTGCCGTAAAATGTTTAGAGCAAATTCTGACATGTTTCAAATTGACAACATCTTCTCGCTAACATTTCAGTAGCCAGATGTTTTGCAATAGCCGATCTTTTGGGAATGCCTGATGAATAATCCCAGTTCCTTTTGTTTTCTTGTTCTCCGATAGACACAATTAGGCATCGTTCTTACGAAACAATTGAAAAGAAAGAGGGTCGTTAGATTTGCTAACAAATAACACACAGCAATATTCTTTTTGTTGCCACTATAGTTATCTCATGACGCTTATCGCTTTTCACTACAGTAGTATTCCTTATCCTGTCACAATAAAAAATTGATTTCGATCGCAAAGAAATGATCTAATACCACTAAATAGAAGCCAGATAGTAGTAACGTCATGTAAGGAAACCAACGAAGGAAATGGTTTTCTTATACAGATGCGTCAGATGCGAGTCGCCCAAAGATACCTTCACCTCTGCGCATTATTCGTAAGACTTAAAAATGCAGTAAGTCACTTTCAGATGAATTCTACACTTACTATCATATCAGCTGAAGTAATTTTTCTAATGAAACCCTAATGTCGTGGCTCCCTAATTCTCAAGTTCTGTTTGTACTGTATGATTACTTTTATATTTCTGTGCACAGAAGCTAAAGAAGAAAATTCTTCCGCTTTGCATGCAAAATACATTTTTCTTTAGTGTTTAGCAAAATCTTGGTAAAATTCGTGAGAAATTCAACAAATAAAGTTTTGAATGGGGCTGTTTCTCAATGGTTTTTTCCAGAGATCATTTAAAACTGCAGCAGTTGGATGTTGTCGTTTTAAATTATTTGTAATTCCCGACGTTTTGCAATTATCTCTACGAAGGCTCCATTTCGTGTAGACCTTATCCTTACCAAAAGAAAAATAAAGTTGCACAAAAGATATTTTACGTTTACCCATTATTGCTTACTCTCAACAAATAACTGTTTCAGCACCTGACGCACCTTTGAACTTCCAGTACAAACAACAAGAACAATGCTTTTGACTTCGACGTTATCCAACTGAAACGTGCAACAGAGTGTAAAAACATCATACACTCACCGTTTACTCTTTGATTACAGTTAACTTTAGTTTCGCATCGTCATCATGTATCAAAATGGCTGGGTTCAGTGTTTTCGACACGAGTATAAATGAGGTGAAATTGAGAGTTTTAGTCATCAAAGCCTACTCAGGTTAAGAAACTTGCTGTTAATGCACGATGTTCAAACTTGCTGAATGGTTTCAGTTATAAGCAAACTTTAATAACTAAAAACACACGCAAGTTAAAGATCGGGACCGTGTTGAATTGTTGGACAAATGTGGCATCTATTCCAATATTATGAAATATGTCGATCCTCAAGACAAGGACCTTATATATATCGGCTCAGTCCTATGGAGACTGCAACCAAGAGTTAAGGAATGCCAATGTAGTGTAAAAAATGGCTCGTCTTCGTCTGTTTTAGCCAGGCTTTCTTCAGCTGGTTCACATTACCCATCTTGGACATACGTCTCCATTCTATCGAACCTCTACAACGTGGGAAACAGTGCTCTTTACAGAGAGTCCGCACTTGTTGCAATGATGAAGTACCCAGGTGTATTTCCCAGTTCTGGAAAACTTTACTGTCCTCGAATCCGGTTTCTACTTCTTACATCGCAGACTCTGCACATCATTAATAGAACTCTGCTGGCCTCTATTTTCTCATATTACGTTAAAGCAAGTGAACGTTCTTAAATATCTTTCCTCGTTGAGAACGTTTGGCAACGACACATATGTATAAATATGTTTCTGGAAATCCAACTTGTTCTTTCATCTGATGATGTGCTCGTAGCAAGCACGAAAGTACTCGTGTTATTTTAACCATGTATATAGATAATAACTTCTGTGTGCTTTTAGTTATTAAGGTTTGCCTATAACTGGAACCATTCAGCAAGTTTGAACATCGTGCATTAACAACAAGTTTCTTACCCTGAGTAGTCTTTGTGGAACGAAAACCTTTGGAAGCTGAAAGGTGTAAATCATCGTAATTTACCCTTACAGCATTGAAAAACGTAAAACTATCGATAGTTACCAAAAGCTATCGATGCACTATCGATGATCTGAGTTGGACAAAACTATCGATGATGCCGTCCATAGTACCTTCACATATAATTTTGTTGCGATATGAAATAAGGTCTATGATGATATATCTCTGAAAAAACAAGAGCCTTCCTTTTTGAAAGTATTGTAATTACTTGTTCTACTAAAAATGTATTGAAATATATTATCGATAGGATTCCTAGTAGGAATTTGTGTTACGCTTAGTAAAAGATGTCCTCGAAAACTGGAAACCAGAAAAATGCCTGTTTTCACCAAACTGCTTTTTGTTGCAATTGATGAAGCGCCTCACACAAGCGTTTATCCAATCAAAAACTACAAAAAAAACAGATGTACAAAAGATAACAATTATAGTTTATATATAGAACATTTTCGTTATAATTTACTGTGAATTGTTTTTAAAAATATGAATCAGATGTGCGATTTCCTAGATTTGTTTTACATGCAATCTGTTTTCTTTTGAATTTATGTGGAGCCTTTGTCGAATACTACGAGGAATACGCTCTGCCCAGATTCCTAGATTTGTTTTTTAATTGTTGACCAGGTGCATAATTATGTCTTTCACAAGAATAAGGAAAGCTGCACTTGTTATTTAATTCTCCCACAGGGAATAAGGAAGGCTCCACTTGTTATTTAATTCTCCCACAGGGACATACACAATGGGTGGTAAGTGAGAGCTTTATGCTAAATCTGTGATCAGATTCGATTAGTAATTATGTAGCAATTGTTTCATCTGTAAAGAAATTAACGGATCAAAAATATCTAGGTACTTGCGACTAATTTTAAATGTATTTCGTCAAGTTTCCAATGCACATAAATCTAACTTTAACGTCCCGAAAGTCAAAGTGAATCCTATAAACACTGAAAAAGATTGCACAGTCTGTAGCAGGTAAAACGCGGCTCTCAGCGTAAGTACTGACGAAAGGAAACAAGGACACTTGCATTTACGTGCATTTGGAAAAAAACATTAATCGAGAAGTTTCCGTATATACAAATATGTATAATATTATACCGATCCGCAATTACAAGATGTAATATTTTATGAATGGTGCATTGAGATTCTACTTCAGTAAATTTGTATGCTAACTGGAGTATTTGTGTTCGATTATACGAACTTTAAACTGCACTAGAAATGGACGAAAGAACTGAAACCTATACCTTTCCTGAGTACCGTCCCTTGCCAATGAAAATCATGTTTATGAATTACTTATTCCACTGCAAGAAATCCAGCAACACTATGAGATAAAAGGAATTTTATAACATAAGAAAACAATGTGATAAAGGAAATCTGCAATATAAGGAAGTTATTTGACAATAGGGAACTTGAAAAGCTCTATGATGATGGCATTTGACTTTCACAAAAGTCTGACTTATCAAAAAGTATTCATCTCTCATTTTCCACATTTTTTTATTTTACACATATAAATTGCATTACAAAAATTTAGTGAATAAAAAACGTGTCAATTTAGAAAAAAATGCAATTCTAAATTACACACGTTTGTAGAAAATGACCGAGTGCGAAATAATTTCAGCTCTCTTGGCATATTCCGAAGGCGTAGGAAATGGCGCTAAAAATGTATTAACACAGACGACGCGACGGTTTAGGGCCACAGAAAAACGTTTTCTAACCTATGCTGAAATTGTGAATACAATTTCTATGTGTAGGGAAATATTTTCTTAGACGACCCATCGACAAAGAAGAACGCATTATAATTTGGTAAATTACTTCGGAAAATGTTCGTCCGATAAATTTCAAGGTATGTGCTCTATGTTATTTATTTGTATAACGGAAAGTCAGATTATTTTTGTCAATGATGGAGGTTCTACTGTCCCGTTATATGTATATACCTACACTAGTATCTTACATAATATAAAGAACCACGGACTCAATCAGGAAAAATGGATGTAAAATCACTTATCTCATGTACTTGAAAATATAAACCTACTGAAAGGCGCATTGGTAAAGACAGGAATTCAAGGGTTAAACTGCCTATCTTCAGTGATATAATAAATGTACTGTGTTTCAAGAGCATTTTACTGAAAACAATTCATGAAATTACACTGGGAATATAAGACATATACAATTTTTTCCAGAAATGTCCTTGAATAATTATGATTACAATTTCATCGTTTAAGCAAAATTAAGGTTATCTAATTATGTAAGTAATAAGGTAAGTACTTATGAAATTGTTTAGGTAATTATATACATGAATGTGATGTAAAGCCAGGTGATGCGTAAAATCACAGCCTCATCCTTGACAAATGTCAATCCCGCCTTCTCGTGGTGCATCCTGTTCCCATTAAAGGGGCTCTGAAGACGGCCAATAGCGATATAACTGTACCATCGGGATTAGAGGTAGTGCTATCCCACACTCACCAACCCGCTTGGCCAGCGTGGTGAGTTATGGCCAAACCTCTCCAAAATGACTCCAACACTTAAATCTTCTCCCTTAGTCTCCGGCAGCTGGAATGCACTTGGCCAACGCAGCAGCCAGTGCGACATGAAGGCAGAAGGTGCTAAGAATCCCCGGATGACCGGACTAGGCTGCCATTTTATGCTGACCTTGGCTACGTATAATGAACGCTCCCTATCTTCTGATTCAAGACTTCTTGAATTGGAAGAGGAACTACAAAAGATCAAGTAGGGCATCGTCGGGCTAAGTGAGGTAAGGAGAAAAGGAGCAGATCTCATTGAACTGAAAAGTGGACATCTCTTTTACTATCGTTAGACAGATACTGGCAGAACTAGTGGTGTTGGATTTATAATAAACAAGAAACTGAAGGATAACGTTGTAGAACTTGACAGTTCCTCTGACAGAGCTGCACGACTCGTTATCCAACTCTCGAGAAAATACAAGGCTCAGATTATTCAAACTTATGCACCCACCCAAAGTCATCCTGAAGAACAAAATGAAGAATTTTATGAGGTAATTCGTCATCTAAATAATAAAGGTAAGCAGCACTTGAAGATAATTATGGGAGATTTCAATGCAAAAAATAGAGCAATGGCAACAGAATAAAACTTCAGTAGGTAAATTCGTTCACGGCAACAGAAACCATCGTAAAAATACTGTCGTTGAGTTTGCAGAGGCAGCAGGGTTTTTCATCTTGAACTCCTTTTTTCAAGAAAAAGCCACACAGGAAATGGACATGGAAACATCCAAATGGGACGACTAGTGAAATTGATTTTATTATGTGTACCAAAAAAATTCGTCGTAGAAGACTGCAGTGGGCTAAACAAGTTCAACACAGGTAGGACCATAGATTGGTGAGATGTAAGATGCACCTCAACACTGAACTCGAACGTGGCAAGCTCGTAAGACAAACACAATGTTTTGACATAACCAACCTTAAAAAACACCATAAAACCTTCAAGTTGGAACTGAATAACAGATTCTCTGTCATAGAACGCCTAGCATTGGAAGAAGTGGATATATCTGAAGTTAACAGAAAGGTAACCAAAGCACATATGGAAACAGCAACAAAATTAGATGGGTCAAAGAACAAGTTGCATGTGAACAAATTATCAGAAAAAAACAAAATGTTGATGCAAAAAAGAAGAGAGATGAGGACAACTAAAGAAGGTGTGACTTCTGAAGTGGAATATATAGAGCTATGCAAGACAGTACGAAAAAGTATTACTGAAGACGTAAGGAAATTCAACTGTGAACTAGTGAGGAAAGGAATTGAAAACAACCAAAGCTTAAAGATAGCAAAGGGACATCTCAGTAAGGGAAGAAAACATTTTATGGCACTGAGAAAAATTGTTAAAGTGTGTTGTCCTCCGATGTTTCTTGCCTTATACGCAAACGTCCATCCGTTCGATGAAGCAGCAAACGTGATTCATTGGAGAAGGCAATCTTTTGCTAATTAGCGGTACTCCAAATCCGATACTGCGGTTCAAATGTAAGCCTTTCCTGCCGATGCACCTTCTTTAGCATAGGTACAGTAACCATCCGTCTGCATCGGAGCCCCATACGCAGCAGTTTTCGGTGAACTCCCGTTTTAGGCACACTT
The DNA here is from genome assembly GCA_039090855.1 of Macrothele yani. Lineage (NCBI taxonomy): Eukaryota > Metazoa > Arthropoda > Arachnida > Araneae > Macrothelidae > Macrothele > Macrothele yani. The sequence goes on along the minus strand of CM077034.1, from coordinate 47,997,559 downwards.
CCGGGAGCCCCTGGTTCATTCAGCCAGTGAGTTGCTCAACTGTACCGAGTCAAATTGCCCTCGAGTACCATCGAAGCCGACGTTCACCTCTCACAGCAATCGCACGTGCTGTTCCGCAGTTTCCACGTAGCTTATTCTCAATGGTGCCATTTCTCCAACCACGATACATTTTAACCACAGCAGCACGCAAACAGTTTACAAACTGTGCTGTTTCAGAAATTCCTCCACCGTTGCCCCGAAAGCCGGTAATCATCCCTTTTTGCAAATCTAATAAATCGCTAATTTTATCCATGACAGCAACGAGTGATATGCTTTCAGAGTGCCTACAGAACACCTTATATACCCTCCAAGCCAGCTCAGGACACCTGCCTTCTATCATTGGCTACGCGTTGTTAAGGTGAAAAGTAGCAGGTGGTCATAATAATGTGACTCCACTATGTATAAATATGTACTGCTCGACGAAAGAAAATTATCTTCATCAACATAGTTAAATCTATGGGGGATGGCCACAATCAAACTCTGTTTGTGTAGTTTTTCTAAGATGCATCGGAGATCGGACTTTTGATATCACAACAAACAGACAGAACAAAGGTGGCAGTTGCGGCTCTCAGCCACAGTACTAACCGGAGTGTTCCTGAGAACTTGCAGCAATGTGAATGACATCTGTATCTGGCAACATATATCTTATACATACAACCACGACTTCATTTTTGAACGTAATAAAACAATATCACATGCACATTTTGAGGTAGAAATGCGAATTTTACGCTCGAAAAGCAACCAAATATTGGAAAACGTGTTATGCGGAGTGATGTTAATAAAAACATGCCTTATCGGTAAATATTAATTAATAAAAAACTCGTATATCAAAACTTTTCGAAAAACAACAACATTTCATCAGAAACATTAACTCATGGGTCTCGTGGCTAAGATTTTATTGTTACAAATAATTGCATACTCATGCAAACTTTCAATCTGAAAACGTAAATGGCAGAGTTACCTAAGTAAAAAGTTATTAATATCTGCGAAGATATGAAACGATGGCGGTTTATTTTAGTTGTATTCGGACCAGACTAGTATTCCAAAGTCTAATCAGGATATTTACTACCTAAAGGTAAAATTTTTCAGTAATTTGTCATGAAAATAATTTATAATACTGATTTAATGGGGAGTTTGTCAAAGAAAATAATATTTTTACCCATTGCTTAAAACGGACTACCACTTTACAGCCGATGTTCGGGCAATAGTACAGAATTAAAACAGGGGTTGGACAAGTTGATTTTGTATGCAATCACTCGTGGTTACCTGCGCTATTGCAAAATGAAGGACTCTGATATACAATCTTGCAATTACGTTATTCTTAAATTGTCACATACATGAATAAAAGCTCTTGCTGTTCACAATTTAGCGTAGATAAGAAAGCACAATTTGCCCCAATATCTAATAAAATATTGTTCCGACAAATATATATCTCAATGGATGTTTGTGCATGCAGTTTGAAATGTCTAATATTTCAGAGTTTCAGCAGTTTTCACTTTTGATAAAACCGAGTAGTGTTTAGCTACTTCACGGTATTTCTTTCTCAATTTGTATTTTTCTTTGATTTCCATATATCAGATTATTGTGTTCAGGAGACCTAAGTGAGATTGATTACTTTTTCGAAAAAGAGCATGTGATGCTGTAGCAGTCTCATTAAAAGCAATTTGAATATTCGCGATGAGGGTTATGACACATTTTTTTTAGAGAACAACCAAATTACGTTTTTGGAATTCTTTAAATGTGTTTCAAGAAATTTACCAGTATACCCTTTTCCTCTACTACTGTTCATAATGCAGCCCTTCAGTCTTGTTTGCTCGTAAAATTCTATGATGCTCATAACTGTTATGAGGCATCTTTCCTACATGCAAAACGAGATTTAGTAGGTCTTTAAATGCAAATGACAATTTGGACTTTATTATACGATAAAACCATAATTGAGGCATTCCATTCTTATGAACAATGCTATTCATTGTCAGGACATTACTTGATAACTAATAGAGAAGAATCCACATAAGTACGTACCACAACAACATGAGATAAATTTCTTAGTAATAACCTAATTTTCTTTTGCTGATTTTCCGTTTTAAGTTTGTTGAATAGCAAATCATATTCTATCGTCGAAACGGTGTATGTGTGAAGGGGAGAAATGTTTCAGATGTTTTCATGCTGTTATTAAACTTAATCAAAATTTTAAAAGCTATCCAGTCTTTGGACGTTTTAAAAAAATATGGTTGGGAATTAATATGGGCAACAGCAACTATTTCAAAAATAATTTCAAGTCGCTTAAAAAAGACAGATTGTGCTATTATTTGGCGGGGGAGCTGACTGCATAGTTTTCCCTAGCATGATTCTCACACATATTGTACCATACTAAAACGTTCCAAATTTCTGTGGATTAGATATTTGGACAGAACCGTTACATACCGATATCATATGGGAGGTTCTTTGGTTGACTCATTATTAAATTAACACCAGAGAAAAAAAATATAAAGTTAAATATCTGTCAAATAAATTATATACAGTAAATGTTATTTTTCAATATGAGAAACCAGTATAACGAAGTAAATTTCTCCGTCATTTTTGGTCCACGCCGGGAATCGAACCAGAGTCCACTTATTCCGGAACAAGTCGCTCTGCCAACTGAGCTACGCAGACGTTCGTTCTCGCTGCTATCTGGGTTTATGTCGTGTGCGTCCTTCGGGGCAGGCACGTCACACCAGTTTTTAAGAGACGTTCGACGTAAATGCCTTTTAAAGGCTTGGGATGGGAATTCACTCTGGAGTGGATTTCATGAGGTACCTTGATCTTAGAGGACAAGGCTTATAAGTGGGCTATGTCTGTGTGAATATTTTAAGTGGTTTGGAATAGATGAAGTATTGAAGTAGTATATTCTGTAACGTATTTGTTGTGTTAAGCATGTACGCTAGGCAGCGCGCACGTTTGAATATATCTGTAATGAACAACTTTCAAAACCGTTCCTAATAACACTGAACTCCTGATTATCCGTGCGTGGGTAATTCGTTTTGCGGGTTATCCGTGAATCACAAAAATAAGGTTAGATATAGTAAAATGATAACATACGGTAAAGCCTTGATATTGACGCTCTTTTATTCGGATCTCTCTATTCATCGAGAAAACTCGAAATTAACTTTTTAGCTATGAAAAGAAGACACTTTTTTCAGGTTACATATTTTCCTTTTATCGCGTTCGCGGCTTCAGGACTAAATTGTTTATGTGTTTTTCGTCTTCACAGGATGTTTAAAAAGCCTAGGTAGTTGTAATCGCGTTAAACATACATCTCTGCGTGTGTGTATGTGTGTGTGCAGGGGTGGATAGGATGAACAGCGAGAAGGCAGTTTTGCTGTTGTCAACATTCAACAGCCTAATGTGACGTCACTGATCCAGCCAATGGATAAAGAGGTCATATCAGCAATGAAACGCATTTATAGAAAAGGCTTCTGAAACTGGTACTTGAAGAATATTAAAAGCATGTTAATTTTTGTAAGAAACTCACGAAATTTCATTCAGTTAATATCATTACTAACACTGGAAATGAAATAAGAACTTAACACTGTTTCCTGACTGAAAAGATCGATCCCTGTTATTGTAATGGAAGAAGTTTCTGCAGACAAAGATGTAACAGAATCGGTCATTGTTGACATATTTCTGGTGTTCAAGGATTGGAAAATGTAAAGGAAGAAAACGTAGAAGTATGGCTGCCAAAATACAAGAACGCGAAAAAGCTACTGAATCTATTGGATTTTACCAGACACCAAAAGATGTTGATCCAGTGTCTCAAGGAGAGCTAGCAAAAGGTCGGGAAAAAGCAATGATGAAGTTGTCGTCTGAAATAACAATGTTCCCTGAACGACATATTCATCACAACTGCTGAACGGACATCTAACGGACAATTTCTGGGCATCTTGCTACTCAGGATTTAGTTTTTAGTTTTACAAGTCGTCACGTTTGAATGGTGAAAATGTTTGTTCTAAATATTCGACAAGATATTGCTGAAAAACTTCACGGTCAATGAGAGGTTATTTAGTCTAACAAAAATCATCTTCCGATCTTGATGGTTCATATTAACGCAGTTTAATCTGAAAATATCTCCATCCGGAAGTTAGATCCTTCAGATTGAGAATTAACGAGAGCAAGCGTGACATTAAGAACCAAAAACTTACAACGGCTCTAGCGAAGGAAGTTCCGAAGCACAATGCCACTCCTCAATGGGACGACCTCAAGAAATTAGTCACATATGTAGACACAAGAGCCACCGCCTTCATGGAAATCTTGGAAATATTAACACTCGAAAGCGCTTGCAATTCTGTTCTTTCCACAGATCTACCAGCTGTCTGACTTGCCCTCCTAAATATACATCCACGAACCAGATCATCTCACTTGCCATCTGTTGTTTAACATCACGTGCTCATAACGCATTTATTACGTGTAGTTCGTTCTTTCTGTTTGTTTTTGTTTAAATTTCCTCAGTATGGTTCTGTACTCAATTTGGTAAACATTAGCATATTGAAGTCGCTTGTCTTTGGCTGTGAAATGTAGCGTTCCAGTTTTTTATTTGTACTCCTTCAATTTAATTAAGCGGATATCTGCACGCTCGTGTTGCAAGCACAATAGATGTCTTCCCGTTTAGTGGAAGCATGCGAAGACCAAACTTTCAATGACTGTTCTTGAACAGAAAGGTCTTCTCGGTTCACTTTAAGGAAAATTAGGAGCTGACTGGTATCCGTTATGTGTGTACTTTCATCAAGTGCAAATGAAAATTATATATCTACAATGTTTAATTAAAGAATACAATTTGGAATACAAATAATTCCGTTCTCCTAGTAGCAGCTTGTTTATAATTAGATACCAATAGAAATTGATCTCTAAACTGTTCTTCATTAGTCGCTTCTGCCATTTTATCTGGACATATGTTCACAAATTATCCGTTACTAAACAGTTTCTTTGCTTTTGTAAGTTCGTAACTGATCACTTGAATACCAGAAGTAATGATTGTGAATCGTGGTCACAGTACTAACTATATATGTTTCTTTCTTTTTCATTTTATTTCTCAATTGTTCAACAGCAACTTTTCATGATTCGCTGGGAAGATAACTGTAGTTTTTCCAATGATTTGTGATGTTGTGTCTTTGAGATTGCATTCTTTTAAGAGGGCTAGCACTTGAAGACAAACAAACCATTGAAGTCTATTAGCTTTACTGAGGGTAAACAAACACGATTTTCACTATCTACTTTTGCTAAATTTTAAAAAATCGCCTTTACAAACATGGGAAAAGCAGACTACAAAACATTTTGCACGTGCTCGAAGTTGAACCGCCTGCAGTGAGTTACGCAAGAGAAGTGGAGGAAATTCTTGTAGAGCGTAATTCTTGCTCAGTTTACAACTTCCTTCCTCAAGGTAATGGTTTTAATTGAGCACTTGGATAGCGCCCTCTATGTGACGTCACAGGATCAGAGCGGAGCCTTCGTTACACTGGTCAGAGACAGCTGAAGAGAAGGCTAGGGCTGAAATGCTTCCACCGTACCTAATCAGTTAAAAAGGCAAATAACGAAAAGGAATGTTTAATTAGCCCTTTAGGCGGCAGATATGTACTTTAACCAAATGGTACCCAAAATTTTATTCTTCCCCAAATAGAAATATTCACTTAGCGGCCGTGTTTTATGAATTCTACAGCAAAATTATTTGTTTCTCCCTCTCATCTCAGCAGTATAGACCATAAACTTGTTAATTGTGATATGAGCTCGCTTCTAGTCTTATATTTTCTGATCTGTGACGCAAGACTTGATAAAGAAAAACCAGTCCCCATGACACGGACATCCTGCCACTAGGCAGAAACAACTGACTCAAGCACCTTCTCTCATTTTCTTGGTTCGTGGATATTTTTGTAACCCGTTTAAAAGGCAATAAGGCAAAAAGGACTAAGGTCAATTATCTCCTTAAATGACCACTTGGGTTAACACATTTGAGGGAGAAGGAACCCTTTCTGAAGGTCGTGTTTACTCGTTCTAGCAGCGTCCGGCCCACTTCATAGACTGCAAATATATTCTCTTTTTAGAAAGAGAATATATTCGTTGTAGCTGATTTCAGCCCAATTTGCTAACTCTGAGTTCATTCGTTCCAGTCGGTTTAAAGGTAAATTATCAATCGGAACAGCTTATCTAAACGTTGTTGAATTGACAGCAATGTAATGTCTAACGTAAGGAAATAATTCGATCAATTAATACAAAATCATTGTGAGCAAATTATTGAAATATATGTCGTGACAAAAAAAAAATATTTGTTCTCAATATAATTGCTGTAACCAAGAAAAGTAGAAAAAAGGGCTCAGGAATCTTAAAAATGTGCGGAATGGATATCATCATGACCGAGGTAACGACCTTCAATTGGTAATTTTCTATAAAAGTTTTTTTTTAGAACTGATCGTTGTTGATCAAGTGGTATACCGAATAGGATACATACGGAGACAAATCAAATAAATAAGAAGACCACAGGGACCGATGTGTGAAGCCTATGGAGCAACATGATTTAGGATTGTACAAAGTAGAGAGCTATTGAACACATATGTGGAGACCTCCATCCGGCAAGGGATTCAGAATACCTTATGATGATGATGATGACAGCCGTTCTGATGATTTTGAAGTTGATATTGAGTATGTCAGGTTTTCGATTTTATCTTTAAAGCTGCATCAACTAGATACACAGGGGTTGTCCAAAATAATGAAAACACCTTGAAACAACAGGTGTTACGCACCTGACATGGTGTGGGAGCTCCCTTGGCAAAACTGCTTCAATCCTCCTTGGAATCGATACATACAAGTCCTGGATGGCGGTAAGTGGCATGTTGTACCATTTTTCTTACAGAAACAGCTCCAATTCCTTGAGGGACGCCGGAGAAGAACGGGATCGCACTCTGCTTTCCAACAGAAACCACAGGACCTCAATGACGTTTAAGTCCGGTAATTGTGCAGGCCAGGGAAGGTGTGCAACTTTATCCTCATGTACCTAAAATCATGATTGAACAGTTCGATGTTTGTGAATAGGGGTATTGTCATCTTAAAAGGTGCAATCCCCTGACGGAAACAATGTCTGCGCCGATGAATGCACATGGTGTGCCAAAAGGGTGACAAGGTCACCGCTAGTGGTCCGTAAGTATAAGGTGATAATGGAACCCACTACAAAACACGATATCATGGCCCAAACAATTACGAAACCGCCCCCACGCTTCACTTTAGGAAGGAGGTAGTCTGGGTTGTAGGCTTCTGCGGGGGTTCTCCACACGTAAACATGCCCTGTGGTGGGAAATAGCAAGAAACTTGATTCATCGGAAAACAAGACATGTTCCCATTGATCCGGCGTCCAGGTTTAATGTTCCTGGCACCACTGTAGTCTCAGTTTCATATTCACCTGTGACACGAGGAGTTTTGAAATAGTAGCCCTGCGGTATATATTGTGCTTATGGAGATCTCTTTTGCACGGTATGGGTCGACGCTGGGTTTTGGAGATGTGCATGAAGCTCAGCAGTCACTTTCGTCGCCGTGGTCTTCGTCCTTGCGGTCGCAATCTTCTTCAATTGCCTAATGTCTCTCGCCGTGAGTTTGGTTTCCCTTCCACAGTTGTGTCTCGCATATAATATTGTGCTGTGAATATTGTGTGTTGTCATGACTTTAGACACGGTACCTCTCGATGCCCCCAATACTTGTGCCGCTGTGGTTACAGACCCACCACCCAGACCGGCTCCTACAGTCTTCCCTCTTCGGAACTCCGACAGGTCACTCATTGTGCCTACACCTGGAATAAAAAATACGCAAACACACACTTACAATGCAATCACACAGGCCCTTGAGGCTATAAGCAAACTTATTTTACAAAAAATGTAGCTATATGTTCGTTTCACTCAAAATGCAGCACATACCAAAGACAATGTTTCTAGCGAGGTCTGTCCATTATTTTGGAGAATCCCTGTACTCTGCTCTTCGAAAATTTCTATCATTTCAAATAGCATTTGAATCTAATTACAAATTCTGCATTTCTGTACTAGGCTGCTACTTTTTACTTAATTTTTTTTTGTGCGGACAAACTTTAATATTTGACTATCCTCCAATAAACTATTTCAGTTGTGAATACGAGTATTTTATAAAACTTACTTATTTAATTCTAAACGTAAAGTTCTCAGTTTTATACTTGTAAAATAAGTTTTATATAAATCATCCAAAATGCTGTTTTTTGTAGCAATTTGACTTAGCCTTTCAGTAGGGAATATATGTAAATATTCAGTATGTTTCAACTGGCAAGCACCTCATTGCAATATAACTGTGGTAAAAGATTTGTCAGTTCGACTCACACGCACAAAATGCACGAGTACTTGTTTGAATAAAATGTGTGTACGATTTCTACTTTAGTTGTTGACTTCGAAAGAACCATAAAGTCCTTGTGCACGTAAGTATGAAGAATACAGAAATGCTAAATGGAATTGGACCGTCTTTATTCTATGAAATGGAATAGATCAAAAGTTGCTGCATTGAGACAAAGTTAGTCGTAACTTGTGGGAGTGGCAATAATTCAGATCTGATAATTTTAACTTTTCCAAATACTTATATTTATGTTAATTTTAAATAATAATAGTTTAAACCAACTGGAGCCTCATCTTAATTAATTAAAATTACGATGTCGGATCAATATTTAAAAGCCGAAAATTGAGAGTTATCTTTTTTAAGTGTTTCATGTTAAGACTTCTTAGTTTACCGTTTACATGCCTAAATAAACAAAAGAAAGAAATCCCTAGTTACTCTTACGCAAGGTGGATGTAAAAAAAGATAAAAAAAAAAAAACTACTAGTGAAGCGCACAAGTGAAGGCAAAAGTCAGTGGTTTGCATGAAATTATAGATGTCCGTTTTGTTTGAAATGTTTTTATACATAGATATTTATTTTCCGTATAAATTACTACTTATATGCGAAGCGTGAGGGTAATGCTCCGAGCCCGATCAAGGAAGGTTAAATTTTAGAATTTAGTCTGGTGAAAATAAAACATTTCTTTCTTGTACACCTTATTAATTATTTTCCATTTCGTTATCCTAAAATTTTATGTATTTTGCGGAATATAAATCGCACCTTTGTTTCAGAAAGTTTGGTGCCCAAAATTTTCCTGCTGCTTACAAACCGAAGGCCATTGTTATTGCCAAGAAAGTACACTTTCCTATCAGAATAAAATGATAATCCTCGAATTCACAGTGTGTCCTCCCAGACGCGCTTGAGAGTGCACGTGTCAAGGTCGAACATATGGAAATATAAGCGGCCGGCCTGGACAGATGAGCCACAGTGCGTTCGTGAGCACAATGGGAAGAGGTAGTGAATTGACGGACGCTCAAAGGAGAATGATTATCGACTACGGCGCCAAGGGTTAAAGCACCTCAGAAACAGCAGACTTCGTTGACCGTTCTCGGGATGCGGTATTTTTATTACACCACCTTTGAGAATTTCCGTAAAAAGGGAATTGTGTATCATCATGTTGTTCCACAAGAGAAAACTGTTACCGGTGCCTGTTGTTCTGAAGCTCACAAAGATCATACAATGAAAATAATATCCCCAAAATGCCCTTAATATTAACAAATCGGTTGGATTGGCATCAAGGTAATGCCCCTGTACATCGTGCTTTGCTCACCCAGCAGGTTATCCCAGGTGTAGGCAACGAAATGATTGTGCCCCTCCGTATCTACCGGACCTGGTGCCATTTGAATTTCACCGAAATTCAAAAAGATCTTGTGGGAATCAGTTTGGATCAAATGCTGAACTGAAAATTACTGTGATGGGTGCTTTCATCCAGATGTCGAAAAAGGGCGTCAAACACACCTTCCGGATGTGGATAGTAAGGTTGGAACGTTGCTTTCAGGTAGATGAAGAATACTTTGGAAATTTAACTCTAAAGGTGTTTATTGCATTACACTTCTACCACATCTAAAATCAGTCTCGCAATATTTGAACAACACTGGTATTCATTTTGCTGTAGACACATTTGAGAGCTTCAGTTATACATCTTTCAGTAGAAAGTTTTGTTAAGGTTAATACATATAAAATACGTGGAGATAATGTAAATGGACGATGTCATCGCTCTTTCCACGTTATATTTTAAACGACGCATAGCGACTGAAAAAATTGTATTCCGGCATCGCTGGGATCGAACCCCAGAACTCTCGATAACTAGTCGAGTGTGTTCGAATTTACGCTACGGCGCCAACAATTCTCAGCGCCATGCATGGTTTATCAGTCAGCATCTGACTACACGAATACGTATTGATGGTCTCAGCAACTGAGATGTCGTCATCTGGTGGCATTTAACGCAACAGCTATTTAATTGTAGCTGATAATTTCAAAGGGTGATAGAAATCGTTAATATATATCAAATACGTGGAGATAATGTAAATAAACGATGTCATCGCTCTTTCCACGTTATTTTTTAAACAACGCATATTGTGGCGCCGCAGCGTAAATTCGAACGCACTCGACTAGAGTTCGAGAGTTCTGGGGTTCGATCCCAGCGGTGCTGGAATACAATTTTTTTAGTCGCTATGCGTTGTTTAAAAAATAACGTGAAAGAGCGATGACATCGTCCATTTACATTATCTCCACGTATTTGATATATATTAACCATTTCTATCGCCCTTTGAAATTATCGGCTACAATTAAATAGCTGTTGCGTTAAATGCCACCAGATGACGCCATCTCAGTTGCTGAGACCATCAATACGTATTCGTGTAGTCAGATGCTGACTGATAAACCACGCATGGCGCTGAGAACTATTGGCGCCGTAGCGTAAATTCGAACGCACTCGACTAGTTATCGAGAGTTCTGGGGTTCGATCCCAGCGGTGCCGGAATACAATTTTTTCAGTCGCTATGCGTTGTTTATAAAATAACTTGGAAAGAGCGATGACATCGTCCATTTAAGTTTTGTTAAAACTGGTAATTGATAGTTCGAGGTGTAATCACTGTACTCTATTACATAGCCTTTGACTGTATGAAGTTTGTTTCCTAAATATTAAGAATAATTGAAAATTTACTTGTGTGAAAATCATCCCATCACAGGTAATTTTACGAAAGAAATTTACTTTTAACTAGGTTAAAAATGCATTACACGGTACGTTCACAGCAATTACACTATTGATTTCCTTGAGACCTTTTTTGATGGACACTTTTAGGAAAATGTCACCACAACCCAGCGGAAAGTCATTCTTCACAAAAATGAATGAAGTAAATTTATTTTCAAAATCCAGTAATCAACTGTTTTGTTTATACGGACTTAATTTGCATTTTGGTAGTCATTAGGTGCATCAGAAGCTCATGTTTAATCTTCAGATCGAGCTTTTTCCACGGGTGGGGTCCATACAGAAAAACAAACACCTTTCAGTAGGTGTGACGTTCGAACGTTGTGTTCGATTTTCGAATGCGGGGTTCGAATGTGACGGAGTGCATTCGCAATCCCGGGGGTAGTTTGAGGAAAATGCCGCCCCAACCGAACTGTAAGGCCGTCCCAAGCTTCATTTTATTTTCAGAGGAAGTGCATTCTTCTTTTGGTGCCTGTGTGTTCTGTGTTCTGTGTTTAGTGCTATTTCTGAGCGAAGGTGGCTTTCATCGCTCCAATTGTTCTTCAGTAATGAATACAGTGTGCTCACCAAAAGTATGTTTTCTCGGAGAAATTTTGTTGACTTCAAATTGCAGCGGAATTGTGTCCTTGACGTAAATAATGATACACATCAGGGCTGCTGGGTGATTCTTCATCCAAGTGGGGATTGGTGTGTGTTATATCATCTAAGTGTAATACAGTGTGAATCTTTGAACATTTTTCGTCGGTTCCTAAATTGTGGTTCTGCATTGCTTAGAAGTGGTGTTTCAAACACGGTGATGGTGCGCGAGTGATTCTCCATTGTTGCATCGTTGAATGTGTGTTTCATCTCAACAGTGTTTTGTGTTTGATTTACTTACCGCGCAGTCTAAAGCAGATTATTTCCTTTTGAGGATTAGGGTGAGTACTCTGATTTCTTTTAAGAGTAGAAACTCGATCACCGGCTTCTAATTTATACAACTTTAAGTGAGGTGATAGCAAGTTAGGATATGATCTCTTCAGCGAAATTACATTTTTCACAATTCTCTTTCAATGTATTCATTCTTAGTAGCCATTAAGTTACGGAGCCATGTTTAGGTTATGCGTTTAATTTTAAAGTGTTTCGAAGATAAATAGCTTAGTGTACCATTGAAGTGGGCAGAGTTCCAAGTGTTTATTAAAACTATAAGTGTGTCGTTTCGATGTATTTAATACTTCATCTAAGGAGGTAGAATCTTAGAATATTTTCGCACATTGGCTAATTGAATGCAATCTGTTTCTTTTGATCTGATATAAACTCACCCAAGAAAAATATACATCTAAGTATAAGTTTCAAAATGATCTTGATTTTAATTTCAGAGAAAAGTGATATAAACTCAATTTTCCAGCTTTATCACATGTGGTAAAAGATTGTGTTTTTGAATTTAGAATATCAGATAATTTTTTCGGGACCTGAGCAGTATACACTGATTTGTTATAATCTACAGAATAAACTGTGTTTATTTGAATAATTTTTCAAGTGTTTGATTGGGTATTTTGAAGATTTCGGACTTGTTTTATATTGCATTTTGTATCTTAAAGAAAGAACATTATTACAGTTTTCCATTCAAAATTGGTCCACGCAAAGTAGATTGGGCGTAATGTTTGGGAATTTCTAAATAAACCTACAGGGGATTTGTTTGAACCTGTTCAAGTTCTCAACAACAGAAAATGTGACCTTATTTAGCCGAGAATTATGAAAATTTAATTCCCAGAGTAATTGAAAAGCCGAAATTTGAACTTTCTGACTCAAAGGTTTTTACTGTGAAAAGAGCTGGCAAGAACCTTTTAAGAGTTTTTGTTAAATTATTGCCTATTGAGTTGAGTGGTATCTACATTTTATCTGTGTTGAAGAAATATCGTAGCATTTTCAATATCCAGAAGGAAAAGTTAAGACCCGATGAGAAAGATGATTTCATGTCGAACTGCTACTCAGAAACTAGGACTGCTTTGATGGACATGAAAGAAAATGTTCCTAATTTCATATATGTAAAGGGTTTCAAGATCATGTGTACTTACGCAGGCCTTGTTAAGTCTTGCAAGAGATGTTTTTTGCAGGATCATTTTTCGTACCAGTGCAGCATTCCTCTTTGTGGAAATTGTAATGGAAAAGATCGTGAGATGGCAGACTACAGTTTGTCTTTCAGTATTGGTGGTTCCAATTCAAAGTTTTGTCCCGAATTCAAGAGGGTTTCTTATGCAAGAGCTGCAGATGGAGATTTGCATAATTTTCCAGAGGAAGAGGACATTCCAGATGAACAGGAAGTCGAGGGCGCATCGTGTTAGAGTTTTCTTCCTGCCATGAATCACATCGAAAAATTTGTTCAGAGAGCTATTGAACCCTTCCAAGTCAAAGGGCGTAAGAAGCGTGTTACTCCTCTGAACATGAATTTATTGCTTGGCCCTTCCGGGCATGGCTCATAGGAATTCCCTTCATGTGGAGATTTTGAGGAGACTAAGTTGGTGTCTCCAAAAGTTAAAGATGCTGCAAATTACAAAGACGTTGCTGAAACGACAATTTCTCCCATGTATTCACGGGACATTTCATCGTAGGACCCTATGACCTCAGGATGCTCAGCTTTTAGTGCTCCTATAGAGGAAACTGCTCGGAATCCTCGTATCGTTGACAGGGAGTGTGAGATCTAAGTACATGAAGCTGAGAGCCCTCATACGCGTCATAGAAGTAGTATTGCTAGTGCGCTTAAGAAAACACGAGACAAGAGAGAAGAAGAGTTTGAAGAACTTCTGTTTCGTCTTCCAAGAGGAAAATTTTGTTGGACAGCTCGGAATATGATTCTGGTATAGAATTACTGAAGAAAAAGGAAACTGTCTAAGAACAAGAAAAAATACAGTATTATAAAAAAATATAATAGATTTAAAAATCTATAGTATTTTTAATACTGCTCATAGCCAACGTTATTAAATTATTAATATGATAGCTCTTATTCAAATGGAGAAATACTTCTCGAAGGACATTAAACGGTACTGTCATTTGTAAATACATTTGACATGGTATATCTGTTTCCCAGAAAACTATGTTATTGCTTAATATTATGGTTTCTTTCATTTCATTTCCCTGTTAAAAACAAACTTCGGCAACTAAGTAATAACACCGATTTTTTTAAAATCCTGGTAAACCACATAGATGGACAAGGGATGCTTTGGATTTCATTTATTAGTTATGCCGTTGCAGCAGCATTTGGAGGGAGGGAAGAATTGCGCAAATGATTATTAACGCTGTACATGATGTAATTCCGTGGAAAAACATTAGCATAGAGTTGTCATGGAACACAGAGCAATTATCCGAGCTGAGAGAGTTCAATTCTTGCGTGATGTGTTTGAGGCTAATTGTCTATCTCGTGTAGAATATTCACATATTCGGACGTTTCAAGTGTGGCCGTTTCTAGTACGTAAGTATTTATTTGCTCGTTTCAAGTATGTGCCAGGAGATTCGGAAAATGACGAAAGGCCGGGACGTCCAATTTCATTGCTCACATATGAACTCACTGACAAAGCTCGCGGAAGGATACAGGGTGATCATCGGGTGACTTTTAGAATGCTAGACTATGAGCTTGTCATTAATAAGAGAACAATTCACCAAACGTTAGTGCAATACGTAGGGAAAACATTGCACTAAATGTTTTCAAAACGCTCGTTTTTTTCTCAGCTGGCTTTGTCAGAGGAGCATGCAGGAGGTGAGAACCTAGAGACGTTCTGGGAACTGCAGGAACGATGTAAAATTTTCTAAGAAGTTACAAAGTCCCAAATCAGGAAAATGCTTGTCGGCTTTTACATCAACAAGAGAATTCTGCATTACGAGTGAATTCTTCAATGCACAACTGTCACTGGCAATGCTTGCACATTCATTTTGGAACGATTGTGGCAGATGATTGTTAGTTTCAGGCTTTGTTCGTTTTCAGGCCAGAGGTTGTTCGTTCCAGGCCTGAGTATAAATACGATACAGCACCCACCCACTGAATGGTCAGTGTGCAGAAATTTCTAACAAAATCTAGTGTATTTACAAATTTTGAAGATGACAATCCGATTTTTGTGTAAATGTGACTAGGATGGTCAGTCAGATAATATCCGAAAACTTGAAAATTTTCATCGTCCTGGAGCGGGACTCGAAGCCGCGTCTCCAAGAAAACGCCCTGGTATGCTAACCACTACACCACCCAGAACGAGCAAGTTTCAAGTTTCAGATCAGTTTGAATATAACCATCACATGATTCGCTAGTCAAAGCAACCGGCATCCATGTTTAGCGAATCTGGAGGTTAAGAATCTTATCCCGTGTTTGCCCGGAGAAGCAGATAAATCATGAAGGAAATACGGGATTGCGCCATATAATACAAATTTTTGAAGATGACAATCCGATTTTAGCGAATCCTGTGATGGTTATATTCAAACTGATCGGAAACTTGAAACTTGATCGTTCTGGGTGGTGTAGTGGTTAGCATACCCGGGCGTTTTCTGGAAGACGCGGGTTCGAGTCCCGCTCCAGGACGATGAAAATTTTCTCAAGTTTTCGGATATTATCTGACTTAGCATTCTTGTCACATTTACGCCAAAATTCGGATTGTCATCTGCAAAATTTGCATTATATATCGTAATCCCGTATTTCTTTCAAGTGTATTTACTATACCATCAGATATATTCTGCAGATTTTTCACCCTGTGACGGATTTCTTTCCATGTATTACAGCTTCCTTTAAATGAAAAATTGTTTCAAAACATTGAAGTTACACAAAGACCTGCGACATCAGCTCTTCACTCCATACCAAAAGATGACTTCTGCAAGTCCTCATTTCCTTAGTTAATCGTGCTACATCTTTTATTAACGCAGGAGAAATGTACTTCCAATAAAATGTATTCACGTACGTTTCCTTGCTTTTCCAGTTTTTTGAGAAATTTTTGTCTCATGACTTAATTGCTGCTCTATGTATATCAAGGACGTAAAATGACAAATTAGTAATCTCACGACCTTTTGGAAATAGCAAACATTTACATTGTTTAAGGTAATAAGGAATCAATTTATAGGAACTGATTTGGCATTCTGCATAAAATTACGTCACATAGGTTAGTAAATATTAATGTCTGATAAAATGAGAATACCAGATTTTAGTACCAAAATTTTGGTTTCCCATTGAAAAGTAATAGCTTTGAATCTACGTCAATCGGAGCCGAACATGCATTTCGGAACAGTGAAGTTCAGTTGACACAAATCGCAGCAAAATGCCTTTTATTCAAGGAGAAAAGATCACCCGAGCACGATGATATAGTCACTTCTAAGTTGGTCGTTGATGTTCATGTAACTCTCTGCTGCGAATGCGAAGTAGACCAGAAAATAATCGCGGATAACTCTAAACCAAACCGTTTCAAACATTCCACACATGGAATGGTCTCAAGAATCTGCCTGTAATATTTATTTTTCTCACTACACACACACACATTCATTTGGCTTTTGCATTAAGAAACCGAAAGTAAAAGAATCACACAGCACCTGTATTGATAATAGATTCAAAGAAGATGTGGAAAAATCCCAAAAAAGGAACAGGGAGAAATATCGCTTTTTCTAAACATGGAAAAATAATTGCGCTTTAGATTTCCTCAAAGTATCCGCTCTATACACTAGGAAGGCAATGTTAACGTTTACAAATAATTTAATATTAAGGTTTAGAAAGAAATCAAGATTAAGGTTTAAAAACAATAATAATAATAATCAATATCAAGATCTAGAAATAATAATGATAATCAATATGAAGGTTTAGAAATACTACTAATAATAAATATTTAGCTTCAGATATGAATTTAAACATGTTTAGTTTTAATCCAGCTCATAAAAAAGGCAATTTTTCAAAATTAGAATTAACGCCAATACGCATATAACCTCGACTGAGGAGTTTACAAAAGAAATTTAAAATTCGGATGGGGAAATTAACTCAACTCAGAATATTTAAGAAAAGAGCAGAATTCAAATAATAACTAACACGTTATCTGCAAAAATAATGAATAAAAATAAAATTAAAAGTAAGGGGAGAATTAACTTTCTACTAAGGACACATGAAGTCAAACAATAAAATGACACCACTGCTCTGACATGCCAAACCCTCCGCTGTTTCTTAAATGCAGAAAGCTAAATAAACAGTTGAAAGTTCGTTTGAAAAAGCTCTTTCCTCATATAAATACTTATTTTTCATTGGTTTTATAAAGTACTAAAGGCTATGGAATTTGGAACACCCAATGTATTTAAAATTTGTATATGTAATTTGAATTGTTACATGATCAATATCACGTCTATGAAAATATCCTGGTACTAAAAGAACAAGGGTCGAGTTATTGACAAAATCTTTTATAAAAGAATAATAAGCAATACATGATACTAGCTTTAACCGCATCACACTCAACAGTGTGCCAACGTTTAAAGTTTGTAGTTTCCATAGTGCTCTATTAAAAGCCGCAGCACGTAAAAATCTAGTTTTATAAGTACTTTTTGAACAACAAAATTAAACACCACTTTTAAGAGACAAAGCGTGGCTACATAAAACGTCTACAACAGCAGTACTAATAAATGCTTGAATGTACTTGAGTTTCTACCTTTGTCGTACAGGACTCCTTAAAATTTGATACTCATGCCGAGAAATTATGATATGAGGAAAAACACAGCTATGACAAAAAAGTTTCACATGTATATACATAATAGTCAAACGTTATTTAAATTATGCTGAACTACATAAATTAAATACGGTATTAAAATGATTTACACAAACTGATATCAAAAATGGTATTTTCATTTAACGAAAAGTAAGAAGTTACATCTAGCAAAAATATGATTTTAAATATAATATGTTTTTTTCTTTTGTCCACACAATTTCGACTCATTTTCTCAGAAAATATTTCTTCGTGTGCAGAAGGAAAAACGCCGGGTTACTGATGTGTAAGAAACCAATATCTATAGCAACACTTCCTTTGCAGTTTCATCGCACAAATGAATTCGTTGGAACCATTGAGGACTCCATTACAAGAGTTCATTATCTGTAATTACAATTTAAAATTCAAAATTATTTTAAAAGTAAAGTATTTTTCTTATATGTACACTCCTACCTGTTTTAAATACAGACCTGTGATATTGAAGTCAGAATTTTTTGTGTACGTTATTAATGACACAGGACGTAAGTGAGCAGAAGTACATATCTGTAAATAATGTGGAGCACACAATATGCAGTACTTTATGAACTCATTGCGAGGAGCAATAAGAGCTCATACACTGTGTTATATCGGCTATGAGACGTTCTGGATGTAATGATGCGTACCCAAACTACATCTTAGGTTACTTGTGGCCGAGTGTAATTCAGTGTCAAATTTTAATGATTGCGTGTTCACTCAAGGCACTTTCGTCAGGTTACCTTGCTTAGCAAGGGCAATAGGAAGAAATCTGTGACCACACAGCTGCATTTTCAGCCATGTTCAAAGTATTGTGTGTCTTGACACATTACTCTCGTCACCAGCATTCAAATTACAAGTACCTTGCGCCACACTATACATTATGTTGTCTCCTACAAAAAGGAATACATTTCACTCACCTTTAGCATCAATGTGCCTCTCCTAGGTGGGAGAACCCCTTTACGTTTTTCCCTACATGATTACAAATGTAATTCCTGCTGACACTATGAACCCCTGATTGTTAGCACGCAAAAATCATGCTAATCTCGGAAATTCGGTGACCGAGTCGTCTGATCATCACAATTTAACCTTTTGCAGACACCTTCAAACGTGCTGTCTTTTCCAACTGAAGAAGAAGAAAACCCCTGTTAACAGATCTCAAAGAGTTGTTATTTATAACTTTTTATGACCCTCACATGCGCCGTTTTTTATTTACTCTTTAGATTTGCATAAAGACGCGCTGAACCCATTTCTTTTTGGTTTGGTGGTTTAACGGATACCAAGAGCGACTCAGTGGTCTACGAACAATCGCCCGTCCCTAATTTAGGGCCACTGGTTCCTGGCAAGGAGGAGAGCCAGTGTCGTAAGATAAACACAACATCCATGACTCACTGGAATGCCAGCCTAGACACATCTCGGAAGATTCCTCAGAAACCGTTGCTTAGATCACTGAATCATCTGCGTTATCGCCATCACAAATTTGTACTAAAACCATTTTCCCGTGTCGTTTTCACTAAGATACGGCTCTTAGGAAATTGTATATAATAGAATTGAAAAAAAGACGAGGAGAATAATTTATTCTTCTAACATATTTCCTCACGAAACGTTTTTTGATATTATAATTAGCAAGGAAACATAATATTTCAAAAAGCAGTCAAGTAATAAAACCTGACGAAGACATTCCAAGACTTTCGATTTGTATTCATAAAAAGCATTGCACTTGAGGAAGTATAAACACTCGCAGTTTTGTACCTAAGATTTCAAGATGATATCTCTTGCTTTTTACGATTGATAACACATATTATTCCTTTTTTTAATAAACAAATGCTCACCTTTCCGTCCTTGTCTGGATTGGAATTCGAAAGTTACCGAGAGGAAAACTGTTAGACCTGATTTTCAAAGTGAAAAAAAACCGGATATTTACCGAGTCTGTAAGAAAAAGGACACATTTTTGCACAAAATAAAGGGATAAATAATTCTTATACTTAAATGAATGGATATTATTGCCTATTATTAATTTCTTTGAAATGTTAACTATGTTCTTAAAAGTTAAAATATTCAAGATTATTTAATTTAGGGAAAAAAAGGAATTCATTTAAACCAGAAATGTGTTTCATTATTTTAATGGAAATTTTATTTATATAAATTAAATATATATATTTGAAATAAATTCCAAGTTTCCGTGATCGAAAATAAGTGTAAATGAACTTTAAAGTTTCTAGAAAATATTATAATTGGAGATTTCCGTCCTTCAATTCCCCAAAAGTGGCCTAGTGTGAGAATTCCTAGCTCATCAGATGTCGGCTTTAAATGTGTTGTCCAGCTCCGACAACAGATGATCAAAAGATTGGACAAAAAACTAAAACTTTGCAGTGTTTTCAAATTAAAATATAAATTTTCAAGGAAATTTTATCACTAGCCATGTGGTTTCTTGCCATAGTTGGTGCTGGTGGCTTAGTATTCTTGCAATTTACTAAAATAGGGCATATGTAATGGGACTTTACGTTTAAGGTGTCTCAAGCTTTTACTTTTCACACTGTTTTCATATATCATCATCATTGTCAACCATTATCAATCCACAGCTGGACGAAGGTCTCCCCACGTTTCCTCCACAACGGTCTGTCTTGTGACAGTTTCCTCCACAACGGTCTGTCTTGTGACAGTTTCCTCCACAACGGTCTGTCTTGTGACAGTATCCTCCATGTCACTCGCATACTTTCGAATTTCATTCACCCATCTCCCGTGTGTTCTTCCTCTGGGTCTTTTCCTGTCCCTTGGAATCCAATCTAAAATTTCGGCTGTCCATCGATGGTATGTGCTTCTAGCAGTATGTTCAGCCCATTGCCATTTCAGGGATTTAACTCTGATCATGATGTCTTCCACTATTGTTATTTTTCGGATCCACGAGTTCCTCTTCTTATCTCTCCTGGTTACACCAAGCATGCACCTCTCCATGCTGCTTTGAGTTGTCTGCAGCCTTTGTATGTTTCTTTTATTTGAAGTCCACGTCTTTGCACTATATGTAAGCACTAAAAGGATGCATTGATCAAACGCTTTTCTTTTAAGACATAATGGCATATTGCTCTTGAAAATTATGCTGTTTCTTCCAAAAGCTCTTCAGGCAAGTTTTGTGCGCCGATTAATTTCTTCATCAATGTTACCTTCACTTGATATCTGCTGTCCAAGATAAACGTACGTGTCTGTTATCTCCAGCTTTTTCTCCATCAATCAATAAATCTTCATTTCTTGTAAAAGCATTGAACATCGCTTTTGTCTTCTGAAAGTTCATTTTTAATCCCACTTCTTTACTCTTGTCAGCAAGTTCCTGGATCATACTCTGCAGCTCTGATTAGGTAGTTGCAAAAATGGCTACGTCATCAGCAAAACGAAGGTGGGTTAGATAATCTCCATTAATCTTTATCTCTTTGTTTTCCCAGTTCAGTGACTGAAAGACATTTTCCAGTGTGGCATTAAAGAGCTTCGGAGATATGGTGTCACCTTGTCTTACTCCCTTTCCAATTTTTATGTGTGTTGTATTATCAAACAGCCGAATCTTTGCACTTGCATTTTCATAGATGTTATTAATAATATTAATGTATGCATCTTCATTACCGTAGGATTTCAGAGCCATTGTAACTGCTGATGGTTTCACGAATCAAAGGCTTTTTCGTAATCGATAAAAGGCATGCACAGTAGAAGTTCATATTCCCTCGCTCTTTCAATTAGTTCTCTCAATACGTGGATATGATCTATTGTGCTTTAACCACTCATGAATCCAGTTTGTTCTCTCGGTTGAGCCGTGTCCAGTGTTACCTTCAAACGGTGTAAAAGAACTTTTGTGAAGACTTTATAAACCACTGATAGGAGGCTGATAGGTCTGTAGGTCCCGAGATACTCAAAGTCACCTATTTTATGTAGCAGGATCGTTGTAGCGTAGTACCAATCCTCGGGAATCTTCCATTTATTAAGGCATTGAGTGAAAATTTGGGCAAGTACTGTTTCGATTTCTCCAATTGCTTCTTGTATGATGTCTACAGTAATTCCATCTTCTCCTGGAGCTTTTACCCGCTTCTTGTTCTTGTTTACATGTGCAACTTCTGCTTTGAGGACTCGAAGAACTCTGGTACTGGTACCTTTCATGATGTCTGGAGTACATGTATCATCCCTTTCATGTAATGTGGAGTAGAAATCTTTCACTCTTGTCAAAATTTCGCCTCTATTTCTTGTTACAGAACCATCTTCTTTTCTCAGTGCCAACATCTGTTTTTTTCCCTTACTGATATGTCCCTTTGCTGTCTTTAGGCTTTGGTTGTTTTCAATTGCTTTCCTCACTAGTTTGCAGTTGAATTTCCTTACGTCTTCAGTGATACTTTTTCGTACTGTCTTGCATAGCTCTATATATTCCACTTTAGAAGTCACATCTTCTTTAGTTGTCCTCATCTCTCTTCCTTTTTGCATCAACATTTTGGTTTTTCCTGGTAGTTTGTTCACATGCAACTAGTTTTTAGACACAGCTAATTTTGTTTCTGTTTCCATAAGAGCTTTTGTTACTTTTCTGTTAACTTCAGGAATATCCACTTCTTCCGATGTTAGATCTTCTAAAGCAGAGAATCTGTTCTTCAGTTCTAACTTGAAGGTGTTATGGTGTTTTTTAAGGTTGGTTATGTCAATACATTTTGTTTGTCTTATGAGCTTGCCACGTTCGAGTTTAGTGTTGAGGTGCATCTTACATCTCACCAATCTATGGTCACTACCTGTGATGAACTTGTTTAGCACACTGCAGTCTTCTATGACGAATTTTTGTTACACAAAATAAAATCAATATCACTTGTCGTCCCATTTGAATGTCTGCATGTCCATTTACTATGTGGCTTTTTCTTGAAAAACGAGTTTAAGGTGAAAAACTCATCTGCCTCTGCAAATATTTTCACGCTTGTTTCTGTAGCCGTGACCGAACTTATCTACTGACATTCCATTCTGTTGGCGTTTCCCTATTTTAGCTTTGAAATCTCCCATAATTATATTCAGCTGCTGCTTACATTTATTATTTAGATGATGCATTTCCTCATAAAATTCTTCCATTTCTTCTTCAGGGTGACTTGTGGTGGGTGCATAAGTTTGAATAATCTGAGCCTTGTATCTTCTCGAGAGTTAGATAACAAGTCGTGCAGCTCTGTCAGAGGAACTTTCAACTTCTACAACGTTTTCCTTTAGTTTCTTGTTTGTTATAAATCCAACACCACTAGTTCTGCCAGTATCTGTCCCACGATAGTAGAAGAGATGTCCACTTTTCATTCAATGAGATCTTCTCCTTTTCTCCTTACCTCACTTAGCCTGACGATGTCCTACTTGATCTTTTGTAGTTCCTCTTCCAATTTAAGAAGCCTTGAACCAGAAGATAGGGAGCGTCCATTATACGTAGCCAAGATCAGTATCAGATGGCAGCCTATTCCGGTCCTCCGGGGATTCTTAGCACCCTCTGCCTTCATGTCGCACTGGCCGCTGCCTTGGCCAGGTACATTCCAGCTGCTGGATACTGAGGTCCAAGATTTAAGTTGTGGAGTCATTTTGGAGGGGTTTGGCCATAACTCACTACGCTGGCCAAGCGGATTGGTGATTGTGGGATAGCATTTCCTCTAATCCCGATGGTATAGTTATACCGCTATTGGCGGTCGTCAGAGCCCCTTTAGTGGGAATAGGATGCACCACGAGAAGGCTTGGTTGACATTTTTCAAGGAGAGGCTGCGATGTTACGCATCCCCTGACCTTATATCCCTTTCATATATACTTGTAAGGTTATAACAAATACCACATCAATAACAGGACACTCTTGACAATAACGAAAACTTTTCAGTCTTGTCAATAACATTGACAAGAGAGCTTTGTTATTAAAATCTTTCGGCTTTAAACATAATTCCTTTTCTCCCTATAAATTCCACGAATGATAAAACCTTATAATCGAATTTATTGGTTGAGGTTTACCTATGAATCTATTAATGAGATGGACACATTTTTCTCGCCTACTCTTCTAGTGTGTACAGCAGTTCATTATCTTTCCCAAAGGAATTTTCAGCATGCAGCGAAAAGCAGTGCGACTGGTATTAAGTAAGGTGTCTCATATAGCATCTTCAATTACAGACCTAGTAGTTACACACTGGACAGAAAAAGGTTAGCAATACTTCATGAATGAATGATGTATGTATATGACCCAAGTAACACACATTGAAATAATATCCATGAGGTTGGCCGATTTCCGCACACAACAAAGTAACACAGCAATATGGAGTAATAAGAAATTTGGAGAATTATCATACTTATGGATTTCAATACCGGGTAACGTCTGGATACATACAAGACATACTTTCAACCACATTATTGCTGAGTGTGTGGGGAAAGCTCGTACCATAGTACAGGCAACATATTACGCAGGTTCTGTCAGAGTACTAGGGCATGGAAAGTGGTTATCTTACTGAGAAAATCTGTGACGCTGGGAAGCGACATCTGGATAAATTCGCTGCCCAGCGTACCGCAGGTTCTCTGTAGGATTAAGGTCAGCAGACCACACGTTCATCTGCAATGATTCAATCCCATGACTTTTCAGCTCATGATTCTCGCTCTAGGCAGGATGAGTGGTTGCATTGTTATCTGGAAAATAGAATGTATGTCAAATACCAGCGTGAAACAGTCTTACAATATGCATAATGATCTTATTTCGATGAACTGAGGCATTCATGTGGCTTTGGTAAACATACAAAGGAGAACCGCCCGGACCAAAAATGTTTGCCTCTGTTATGGGTGGACCAATTGCATATATTGTGATATAGGTACATCCCTGTACCGGATGTCCTTGACAGGTGTTCTAGTCGAGTACCAGGAAAATGGGCGAAACGGGATTCGTCTGTGATAAGTACTTGATGCCACTACTGTACTGCATGACTATACTGTTGGACCCAGGTACAATATCGGACCAAGGGAAGCCCATATCAATGTTAGAATGGAGGTTTTCTACTACATAAAAATAAGAAAATTGTAAATATCAAAAAGAAATACAGTGAAAACAAAACCATGGAATGTTACACTCGCACGTCTACTAAGTAGCTCAAATTATAGAAATAGAATAAATTGATTCTAGAAAACAAGGAAGGGTATCACGGAGCAGTTCCATATGTTGCCCATGTCGACAGCTCGGATATTGCAACAACAATACTATTGCAAGGAAAAAAGTTTCAAAACTTTCAGTTAACAACAGGAAAATTTACAAAGGGTAATTCATTACATTCAATCAAGTTCATCTTGCAATTTGCACATCAATTGTGAAACTAAAATTGAGCTGTTTGGTTACGCTGATGCGGATCATACACAAGGAAGAAGAAAATCAACTACTGGTTTAATCATACAACCGGGATACACTACTGCTGCTTCAAGAAGAAAGAAAATGCCAATTTTTATAATGCAAACCCCTACCTATAACACAAATTTAGCACCGTAGAAGACGATTAAGGGAAAGCCCACACGAATGCTGAAATTATCAAGAATTCAATACACGTAAATATGAAGTTGAAAACACATGGAATAAATATTCCATGTATATAATTAATACGGGCATAAATCATGCTGGCCACCCCGGTGGCGCAGCGGTCTAAGCGATGGCCTCTGATCATTCGTCCGAAAGGGGTCCGGGTTCGAATCCCGGTGAGGCATGGATGTTGTGTTTGGCTTACGGCACTGGCTCTCTCCCTTCCCTGAAACCAGTGACCCTAAATTAGGGCCGGGCGACTGCTTATAGCCCATTGAGTTGCTCACGGTGGTCGTTAAACCTCCAATCAATAAAAAAAAAGCAAGCTGTTTTGCAATGTAACGTAACTGCAGAAGTTTGCAATTTTAGCATACCCGAGCGCAAATCGGTACATGCGGATTCGGTCCCATTCCAAGACCATGAAATTTTGAAATTCCTGCAGTTAAGTTACATTGAAGAATAGCTTGATTTACGTCCGTATTCATTACCGGGTTTGCTGAAATCTACAAAAATATGCATCATTGCCTCAGTATATCAAGAGTCCTGCAACTCTAAACGGAATTATTGAAAACATGGGTCCTTTTGCTTTGTCAGAGGAGTAACATAGCCAAGTGAATACGAAAGACGTACGGCAAAGTAAATCCATTTTCATGTAAGTGTCAATGGCACATTGAATATTTATTGATGTTTAGCAGTCTTTATACTTAACCATTTTTAATTCCCTAAAGTCTCCTCTGTCCTTCTGTATGAATATATTAATACATCAACTACAGTTATGCAGGATTCGAAATGGGGCATTTAGGGAAACATGAGTTCCACAGTGGAATAAACACCTCTCCTAAGTTATCGATTTTGATCTTTATCTAAAATATAACCGGGCTCTGAAAAATAGTTCTAAAAGATTGCGTGGCTCTATTTCCATTCGATCTCTAAGAAGTCACTGGGTCTGCAAAGTTACTTAAGAGGGCTAAATACAGACTTACCACTAGTGCAATGTAATACCCGGCTCCATTTCCGCCAAATCTAATAAGATCCTTCGGTGATGATTTCAAGATAATGTGTTGGGGCGTCGTGTGTATTGGTGTACGCATCTCATCTATTTATTAGTTGTGGTGTGATAGATGGGTTCGTTCCTTGGGAGGGTAATTGTGTTCTTGGTTTGTGTCGATTCTGTGTGAATGTGCTGCAGGGTAGAGACATCCCTAGTAGAAGCAGAGTGTTGATCTCCGACCGTACGCTTCCTACTTGGAGTGTCACCGTCGAAATAATATGATAACGTCCTTCTGGTATGCATTGGTCTTAAAATAAACGCCCACATAGGAAATTGGAAGAGATAGACGTGATAAGACGCTCAAGCACTAGGACGTCTACCCTACAACAAAGTTTTGTAGTCCAGCAATACACTTGCATCCCCTTACTAGATGTGTATAAGATTTGTTTGTTCGCGGCTATTGCCAACAGTGTTTGATTCATTCCATTTCAGTCCTTTATATTACATTCATATAACTCAAACCTGAAGAACTCGAGGATTCCTGTACACAACTACTACTAAGAGAAGTTAACTATTTTTTCATTAAAATTTTAATTCTGATAAAATACTAATAAAAACTTTGTTTCACCAGACTTCTCGGAAGTCCGAGAATGATTATTACGTCAGCTTCCAGTCTTAGTGAAAATACCAACCGACGATATTTTAGTTCTTAAATTCTCAATACCTGCGGCTAACAGGAACCCTGATCATAAAAGAAATAACAAAAATAGATAGGCAGAGACATTACTCCTCCGGTTGTCGCTATAAAAAAGTCCAGAGCTGAAGTTGACGAATTGAAAAATGATGCACTGCATAAGTTTCTAGCATCCCTCAAGTTAAAATTTTAACTTAGGCGTCCACTTTTTTTGTGACCAGGGAATAACTTTTAAGTTGTCTGGCCAACCTTCCGATTAAGAGGATATCTAGCAGTCCCACTAATTTCGCGCGAATTTTTGTTTGAACTGGAACGCACGTATGTAGCAGTTTTGTAAAGAAAACTAAGATTTGTTTTGTAGTAATAAAGTATTGAATAAATAGTAATATAATTTGTATTGATTGTTCCTTTGCCTGTCCTAATAACCAATTACGGTTATGATAATCGAAAAGCTAGCGCGTTTAGTCTATTCTTTGTCCACATCCTCCATTAATTCGATCACTACAGAAAAGGGAATAACTCCCAGTAATACAAAAATAGATCGTTTACTCGAGAGGAATAGCTGAATTGATTTATTTTGTAGCAGATTTTTGCAGACACAAATGTTTGCTTTAAATAGTATGTTGCTGATTCTTATTCTTTTCGGTTTTATTTTGCTTTCTGTTTTGTTTGGTACGTGACGTTTTTTATATATTCAGGCCGTATTTTCAGCAGAAATACTTTGAATCAATCGCATCTGAGATCAAAGTCTTTCCTTCGAAATTACAGTCTGAGCTGATTAAATGGATTTATGCAAAGCTTTTGGACACTTTTTACTTGTCGTTTCATTAATTTTGAAGTTTAGTTTAATGACATTACATTTTCATGGTATATTTCGTGATTATTTGTTAGAAATTTATAAATTTAGGTTCCGCGAATTGTTCGTCAATATCTCTCCGCATGGTCACTGGCGAAACTATGGTAAAGCTCATATCTCACTTTTTTTATTTACAAGTTAGTTAAAAAATCTTTTGAAAAAAAATTTTTTTCTAGCAGCACCCCGGTTTTTAAAATATCCTCGTCTTCATTATTAGGTATGGTCATAAATTAAAAAAAAAACAGAAAAACGTTGAAACCGGACAACTTAACGCAATGAAAACACCTGTTGACTGAAAGTACGTTGCTACTAAAGCGATATTCTTTGCCCTCGCAGGTAATTATGTTCTATAAGATGATGAGCATCACACACGTTTGCGGGAGCCGTAGGTATAACTGGGTAACTGCTTACTACGGAATCTAAGAACGAAAGTGTCCGGTTAACAACGGAATAAAGGCAATCCTGCAGAAAAATTTACTTTCACAATTTTATTTATTTGAAGAGAACAGAAAAGCATCTAAAATGACAGTTACATTAATTTAACAAAAATAATGTTTTTTAACTACTGCTTTGATTGTTAAGTTATTTGGTAAATTATAACTTTTCTGTACGAGATTAATGTTCGGGGTCAACATCGTGGGTTCAGATCATACGGCGATTATTATCCCGAATTGCGCAGAATACGGGTTATGAGAAGGAGATACGTTAGATGCATAGAGAAATCTTAATTGTAACTACATCAGCATTATGGATGTCAAAAATGTGATTTTTGAAATATGAAGCTTTTACAGTTTTATTATTAAGTAGCTATGAGCACATTTGTGCAAATGTTTACCCAGTAATAGTCATAAAGATGATATGGACAAATAGCGGAGTAGATGCTGACAACTCAAAGAAGCATGGAGAGAGGCTGCAGGCAACTGAAAGAAACACGGAGAGGTGCATGCTTGGTGTAACTAGGAAAGATAAGAAGAGGAACTCATGGATCACAAAAATTACAAGAGTGGAAGACATCATGATCAGAATAAAATCCCTGAAAAGGCAATGGGCTGGACATATTGCCAGATGGACAGACCATCGATGGAAAACCGATATTTTAGACTGGATTCCAAGGGACAAGTAAAGACACAGAAGAAGACCACATAGGAGATGGTTTGGATGAAATTCGAAAGTATGCTGGAGTAACATGAAGGAGACTGGTAGAAGACAGACCTTTGTGGAATAAACTTGGGGAGACCTTCGTCCAGCAGTGGATTGATAATGGTTGACAATAATGATGATGATATACATATACATATATATATATATCACTTACAACAAATGAAAATGAAACTATTATATAACTTTTAATAACTTAAACTACATTTTCGTTTTTAAATTCTTGAAACACTGTACACTACTTTGTTAGAATAAAATTCATATGAAAATAAAGAATCTCATGATTTCCTTTTTAATGTTGCCGCCGTGAAATGCTGAGGGTCCAGCTTGGGCTGCGCCGTATGAGACGCGGTTATATTGAAACCACGCATGACGTAGGTGTGGACGCAGGACTCTCAGTCTTTCGACTTCTTGCATCTCTGTTTGTTTGCATTTGGTGTGCTGGAGTTTTCTCTATTAACGCAGTTGATTTTCAACCGCTTGAAGTTTGTATCGTATAGTTATATGTTTATGTTTTGCTTGTTTTGATATTTACACGTATTTATCACTGAAATTCATTGCTTCTGTGTTTCGTAAGAAACGCAATAATGCCGGGTTGTGCAGTGGCCTGTTGTACTACGTACAATAGGAAAACCAAGAACACTGACATTATGTACCATGTATTTCCGAAGGATTTAGTACTACAAAAATTGTGGATTCAGAAATGTAAGCGTCAGGATTCCTTTAAAGTGTCCAATGCAAGAGTGTGTTCTCAACATTTCACACAAGATGACTTCCAGCGTGACTTAAAGGCAGAGTTACTTGGGTTAACTCGCGGGAAAGTGTTGAAGCCTGATGCAGTACCTACACTAAACCTTCCCACAAGCAATAATACTGGTATTAATAAGGTAAGTTCGAGAACCAGTGCTGACATTTCAGGACCTGAGACTACAACGCCTACTGCACTTAGATGTCATGACCGTGGAGTTCGGAAACGTGCATTGGAAACTCTTGATAATCTATCACCAAAAAAGAGGAATGTAGAGAAACCGATGGGAACTGATGAAGAAACACAGTGCATGCTGATTGATATTAGAGCAATGGAGAAAAGAATAAAGAAATTGGAGGAAGAAACCCAAAGGCTAAACACAGCGTGCATTCAGATGAGAGTAAGAAACAAGTACCTTCACAGTCAGCTTGTAACAACTCGACGACGTTCTTAAGAATACTTGAAAAAATTTGACACGGAGTTAGAAACCGAAGTAAGGAAAGTTTTAGCAAAACTCTTTACTGCAAATCAGGTCCGTTGTTTAATAAAAGGTAAGAAATGTGTAAAATGGGAAAGGGAAGACATCTGCAAAGCCATTACTCTTCGTGCAATGTCAAGAAAGTGCTATATTTTCTTAAGAGATAAAATGGGGTTTCCATTGCCAGGAATTTCAACACTGAGACGGTGGACTGCTCGCTAATTTCATTGTCGCCCTGACATTCTACATGATGTCCTTCAGCTAATGAAGGCACAGGCACAAAGACTTCGTACTTTAGAGTGTACATGTGTCATTTCTTTTGATGAAATGAACATAGATAGCAGAATTTCCTATGACCAAGAAGAAGAAAGGATTGTTGGTCCACACAGTAATGTGCAAGTAGTCATGGTACGAGGAGTGTTTGCAAGCTGGAAGCAGGTAATATATTTTGATTTTGACATACAGATGACAGCCTCATTGTTGAACAAAATAATATCATCTCTGGAAGATTGAAGTCTTCCATTGCCCAGTTTGCCATTAGCTGTATACCTTTCTTGAAAAAGTCATCTTGTTGATGAGCGAGTGCTTGGAAATTTCGATTTATATTCTACGCCAAGAAATTCCGATCACTAGTATTATTTTAAGTGCAATTGGTGTACACACTAAGCAATCGAACAAAATGCATTTCTAAATGTTATATACTTTTGTTACAATTTTGAATTCCTTCAATAAAAAAAGCTAAAAAAAAATGTGTCTTTACACTACTTTATAAGTAAGACGTTCGTACTCAACTACTTTGTTTGAAACATTCAGTCATGAATATATTGACTTTTGTTTTAATTTTTACTGCTCATTTTATTATAAAACATAATTTCATATTTTCTATATAAGAAAAATATCAATTTTGGTAGTAAATCTGAATGCAAATTTGTTTGATTTTCAATACCAGTATTACATATTCTTTACTTAGAAACATCACTTCAGTGTTTTCCTAGTTTTATCCACATTTCTGCTGTTTATAATTTAAAATGTCATTTGTCGTGCCTTTCCGGAACACATGTCCTGCAAATCTGCTCCCTTTTTCTCTATCCATGTTTGAAAGTTGGTTTGACCATATTCCCAAGATTTCCATCACGGTAAATCCGCTATTTATCAGGAACAACATACCACACTTTCGTCATAATCGCAACGCATTTACATAAATTATTACTCAGAGTAGCGTTTATATGGATTCCCGCTCCTACGTCTAGACTATTGGTGTAATGTTCAACATTTGCAGTTGGGATCGTCCTTAGGCAAATATTTAAATTATGTCGTAATCTGCCTCTGACGGAAAAAGTTCAAAGATATAGGATTCTTTAGTCTCCGTTTCGAAAGCATAAACAATAGTGTATAGGGAAAGAATGCCCACGGAAAAAAATTCTCACTTCTTGAAAATCGGAAAAAATGCCCAGCGACAAAATTAGGCCTTTCTTAGTTTCATGAAAAAATATCTTAATTTCAGCTAAGCAATAGACAAAACTGATAAGGACACTTTCTACGCGCAACCACATTATAAGGCGATCGTAGTTTGTTTCCAAAATGGCCGAAGACGCACATTGTTCGAATTAACACGCGTGTGTGAGTGTGTTAGGCTTTTCCAAGAAGAGTAACTACGCTTAACGCAAAGTATCTCCAGCATTCTTTTCACGGGA
This sequence comes from Macrothele yani, assembly GCA_039090855.1. Taxonomy (NCBI): domain Eukaryota; kingdom Metazoa; phylum Arthropoda; class Arachnida; order Araneae; family Macrothelidae; genus Macrothele; species Macrothele yani. The sequence goes on along the minus strand of CM077034.1, from coordinate 47,965,572 downwards.
AATTAGGAAGTGGTACATTACAGGGGAAGCGGATTTGTCTAACGCCAAACTGAATGCGTCTTAAAGACATGGTAAAATAAAAAGAACTCACAAGGTATCGCATAGGCTAAGTACTGGTGTCTTGGTAAACCAGTGTAATAAGTCTTTACCCCGTAAGGTATTTAGAAAATGTTAATTCATAAACCCACAACTTTCAGTGCCCCAAACGAGAAAATTGCAAGATAACTACAATGGGGCCTGCATCCTGGGCCCATTTTAAGCATTTGATGACAAATATATTGTTTCCCATTTATTAACTTTTGTCGCTTAATTAGGCATATGAATGATATGACCGAGTTTAAGACAACTGATCATACGGAAAACTGGTCACAAAAGTTTAAGTGACCTTATAAAAATTACCTTTTTCCCCTTTCGTGCCCACTTAAATTTAGGATGGCCACAAAACTTTTAGCGGATTGCACAAAAATTACACTCTTGATATTACCTTGTCAACTTCCAGGTAGGTCGCCTCTACAGATTAAAATATTATTTCTGCCCCCTCCCCGTTTCGGTACCCCGAGTAGTCTTTATTCCACCGATTCATGAAGTTTATGTAACAAGTCAAATTAATCCCACCTTATCGTATTTTTCTGAACACTGCATTCTTCATGTTGTAATTCTCGCTTGGCTTACATAGAACGTTTTCTCAAAATTTGTTTGCAGTTCCCAATTCAATTCTCAATATAGGCCAAGAAACGGCAATCTTTGTAGCCCCCTACCACCCGTTGAACTTTTGTGGCCAGTTGCCCTAAGTATTAACCGGCATGGAAAATCTGACAAACAAAAGAGCTCCTTCCCGTCGTTAGGCACATTGGAAAACTGCCACCCATATTTCGGAAACTTGGAAAACTACCACACATAATTCGGAAACTTGAAAAACTGCCACACATAATTCGGAAACTTGGAAAACTGCCACACATGATTCGGAAACTTTGAAAACTGTCACACATTCAAAGTGTTCCTCGGAAGCACAGCAATTCCTGCCCGGCCCCTTAATGAAAAACAAGTGGCAGTTTTCCTGTGTGGCAATTTTTCAATATGTGGTAGATTCTGACTTGCTGAAAGATGTGTGGGAGTTTTCCTGTGTGGCGTTTTAGAGTGAACCAACAATTATTCTCTAATTTCAAATCGTTTTCTGTAAATTATATAATGAGTTAGTTTTACTGAAAACAATTAGCGTGCCACGTAGCATTGCGATCTCTCACAGTAAAAGGTTTTCTCAACTACTCCCACGTCACTGATACTCGTATTAATTTATCAACTATAAAATTTGATTCATACGTCCTACCACACCTGCTTGGCACGTCACTGGTTCCGAATATAGGGCAACGGCAACAGAATGAAACTTCAGTAGGTAAATTCGGTCACGGCAACAGAAACCAGCGTGGAAATACTCTCGTAGAGTTTGCAGAGGCAGAAGGGTTTTTCATCTTGAACTCCTTTTTCAAGAAAAAGCCACACAGGAAATGGACATGGAGACATCCAAATGGGACGACAAGTGAAATTGATTTTATTATGTGTAACAAAAAATTCATCATAGAAGACTGCAGTGTGCTAAACAAGTTCAACACAGGCAGTGACCATAGATTGGTGAGATGTAAGATGCACCTAAACACTAAACTCGAACGTAGCAAGCTCATAAGACAAACAAAATGTATTGACATAACCAACCTTAAAAAACACCATAATACCTTCAAATTGGAACTGAAGAACAGATTCTCTGCTTTAGAAGGCCTAACATCGGAAGAAGTGGATATTTCTGAAGTTAACAGAAAAGTAACCAAAGCTCTTATGGAAACAGCAACAAAATTCGCTGGGTCTAAGAACAAATTGCATGTGAACAAATTATCAGGAAAAACCAAAATGTTGATGCACAAAAGAAGAGTGATGAGGACAACTAAAGAAGATGTGACTTCCAAAGTGGAATATATAGAGCTATGCAAGACAGTACGAAAAAGTATCACTGAAGACGTAAGGAAATTCAACTGTGAACTAGTAAGGAAAGCAATTGAAAACAACCAAAGCCTAAAGATAGCAAAGGGACATCTCAGTAAGAGGAAAAAACAGATTATGGCACTGAGAAAAGAAGATGGTTCTGTAACTAGAAATAGAGGCGAAATTTTGACAAGAGTGAAAGATTTCTACTCCAAATTATATGAAAGGGATGATACATGCACTCCAGACATCATGAAAGGTACCAGTACCAGAGTTCTTCCAGTCCTTCCAGCAGAAGTTGCACATGCAATCAAGAACATGAAGCGGGGAAAAGCTCCGGGAGAAGATGGAATTACTGTAGACATCATACAAGAAGCAAGTGGAGAAATCGAAACAGTTCTCGCCCAAATTTTCACTCGATGCCTTAATGAAGGGAAAATTCCTGAGGATTGGAACAACGCTACAATGATCTTGCTACAGTTCTTCCAGTCCTTCCAGCTGAGTTCTTCCAGTTCTTCCAGCAGAAGTTGCACATGCAATCAAGAACATGAAGCGGGGAAAAGCTCCGGGAGAAGATGGAATTACTGTAGACATCATACAAGAAGCAAGTGGAGAAATCGAAACAGTTCTCGCCCAAATTTTCACTCGATGCCTTAATGAAGGGAAAATTCCTGAGGATTTGAACAACGCTACAATGATCTTGCTACATAAAAAAGGTGACATTGAGGATCTCAGGAACTACAGACCTATCAGCCTCCTATCAGTGGTTTATAAAATCTTCACTAAAGTTCTTTCACACCGCTTGAAGGTGACACTGGACATGGCTCAACCGAGAGAACAAGCTGGATTCAGGAGTGGCTACAGCACAATAGATCATATCCACGTACTGAGAGAACTAATTGAAAGAGCGAGGGAATATGAACTTCCATTGTGCATGGCTTTTATCGATTATGAAAAAGCCTTTGATTCGGTGAAACCATCAGCAGTTGCAATGGCTCTGAAATCCTGCGGTATTGAAGATGCATACATTAATATTATTAATAACATCTATGAAAATGCAAGTGCAAAGATTCGGCTGTTTGAAAATACAACACACATAAAAATCGGAAAAGGAGTGAGACAAGGTGACACCATATCTCCGAAGCTCTTTAATGCCACATTGGAAAATGTCTTTCAATCACTGAACTGGAAAAACAAAGGGATAAAGATTAATGGAGATTATCTAACCCACCTTCGTTTTGCTGATGACATAGTCATTTTTGCAACTACCCCATCAGAGCTACAGAGTATGATCCAGGAACTTGCTGACAAGAGTAAAGAAGTGGGATTAAAAATGAACTTTTAGAAGACAAAAGTGATGTACAATGCTTTTACAAGAAATGAAGATTTATCGATTGATGGAGAAAAGCTGGAGATAACAGACACGTACGTTTATCTTGGGCAGCAGATATCAAGTGAGGGTCACATTGGTGAAGAAATTAATCGGCGTACAAAACTTGCCTGGAGAGCTTTTGGAAGAAACAGCATAATTTTCAAGAGCAATATGCCATTATGTCTTAAAAGAAAAGTGTTTGATCAATGCATCCTTCCAGTGCTTACGTATGGTGCAGAGACGTGGACCTTGGCTAAAAGAGACATACAAAGGCTACAGACAACTCAAAGCAGCATGAAGAGGTGCATGCTTGGTGTAACCAGGAGAGATAAGAAGAGGAACAGGTGGATCCGAAAAATGACAAGAGTGGAAGACATCATGATCAGAGTTAAATCCCTGAAATGGCAATGGGCTGGACATACTGCCAGAAGAACAGACCATCGATGGACAGCCGAAATTTTAGATTGGATTCCAAGGGACAGGAAAAGACCCAGAAGAAGACCACATTTAAGATGGGTGGATGAAATTCGAAAGTATGCGGGAGTGACATGGAGGAGACTGGCACAAGGGAGACCGTTGTGGAGGAAACTTGGGGAGACCTTCGTCCAGCAGTGGATTGATAATGGTTGACAATGATGATGATGATGATATATATATATATATATAATCAAAAAAGTAAATTAGCGTACAACGACCTCAGTGATATACAAAATGTGAATCGTAGAAAAATCAGCTAAAAATTATGTGCCGATTTAAACACCTACATAACCCATCACTCTCACAAATATCATGTCCTACCACTTGATTTTGGTTATCGCAGTTTAGCGATTTTAAGAAGAAAACCGAGCCCGACTTATCAAAAAATTTATAAATCTTTTATATATATAACTAAATGTTCAGACAATAAACTGAAAAATATTTTATTGTAGCCTGTTAATATGATAGGCTACAATATTGTAAACATCATGTAAAGTAAAAATGCAATTAATGGTAGTGATTTATATATTATGTCATAAACCTACTAATATATTTTCGAAAAGTATGTCTGTCACGATTTATTTAAAGTGATCTGCTTTAGGGCAGTTTCTATTGATCTACAAAAAGTAAACGAGCGACACTTCCTTGCTCAAACACAAATTTGAAATTTATCAATGCTATTTCCAAACAAATACGATTTTTCCTCAATACTACTGAATACTCTACGCGATTTATATAGTATAATACGCGAGTCATATCAGTCTAAGATGTATTTTAATGGCGTAAAGTACTTGGTAAGTTTTTGTGACCCTTAGTAAAGCTTCTCTGGGTTTGATTATCAGCGGCTTAGAACGGAACAGAAATGTCCTATAAAAATGATAAATCTTGGTATTTTGGAACAATCAGTTGTTCCGTTCATGTGAAGGTTCATGTTTGACATATCATGGTTACGTAGTATTGCAGGAAACTATCAGTTGTTCATTTGTTATTTGTTCAGCATATTTGGCAGGAAGACAAGCTTACGTTACACAGGTGCAGGTGAGTTTTATTTTTAATACTTTGCCGCATAGTTAGCCAATGTAACTTGTGCAAAGTACTGGTATTTTCATTCTGTTCCATAATGGAAATGCTTCTCATTGGATGATGTCCCACAGTAAGGCAGTTAACGTCTTCCCGTCGTTTATAGTCCTCTTATGTTAAATTCTTCTAACCGGATATGATGTTTTTGTCAACACTACGATTTTTTGGTGCAGCTGAATATATTACGAGTATATCCTTAATTCCCACTGAGTTTTGTTTTCCTTTTTGCTGGTACCTTTCTTGATAACACAGTTATGTATGTGTATGTACAACATTTATTAGCCAGATTTGTTTCACATTTTAGTGAGGTTCCTGACACTGAAATGGAATTTTAGGAAATATTTTATGGACCCACAGTATGTTAAACCGCCCTTTAGTGGAGGATATTAGGATACCTTTGTTGAAGATGTTTTTTATTATACATACAAACCACAGAAACGTTTGGCCTTCAGTATCAAACATGTGATATAATATTAAAAGCAAAGAAGCGAATATGAGTTAAACTATTTTCCCCAATGTACAGCAGCTGGCCCTTCGGAAGTCGACTACTTTCTCACTAAGAGACCTCTTTTTTTTCTCACTACCTTCCTATTTGAAAAAAAAACTCAACTAATTAATATACCTATGTGAACAAAAACAAAAATCTATTTTGTTCTTGGAGTTACTGCCCAAGAGTGATAGGTCTGTTTGTCAGGTCAGAAAAATGTGGTGACCTAAAGTGAAGCTAGATTTAGAAATCTTGGCCAAGATCTCCCATCTCAGAATAAAATTGCCTTGATATATATATATATATATATATATTTTAACCACGAGGAACTGCTGCTAAGCTCAAAATTGATGTTAAGTTTCAATGTAACTTCTTACCTTAAATTAAAATCTTTGTTACCTTAATCTTTTAGTGTCTCATAACCAGAGCAGCTGAAAATTAAGCGAAAAAAATATAAAAATTTGACCATTCAAACATGTTTTCGGCCTACATCCAGCTTGCTTCTGTGGAGACCTTCTTAAATGTAAATTTTAAAATATATATTGAATACCAGTAGGAAGTATACAACATTTTCCTAAATTTCTTTAAGGAATTGAGTGAAAAAAAAAGCAGGCAATTCACCTCTGGAAATGTGTGTTAAAAGTGGTTACCATGAATTAAAAACGCAGTGTAAAAACATAAACAAAAATGCGAAATTTCTGTAACATTCATGGGTGTTTGTGAAAAGAAAGCGCAAAAGCAAACTACAAAAAAAAAGAAAAAGAAATTACAACCACTCATTAAATTGTTCATCAATAAATGCAGACCGACTGGTCTTTTTACAAAATTGAATTCTTGAGTTTTGTAATGTGTTGCGTGCTTAATATATGTTAGTCAATAGCATATGTCCACGTTAGCTTAGACTAGTGGGTGTATCGGATTTGGGGCTGTTCCCATTTATTTTGCACGTCACAAACAGCAATAGTCCTTGAATAACACAAATTGTTTTTTTTGTTGTTTTTTTCGGCCATAAAGATGAAATAACTCTCTCATACTGCAACGACTGATTTCTTATTATTGTTATCAGCTGTTGGAATAAATTAAGCTTATATATATATATATACCTGTAAGTTTTGCTTGTCTCCTTTTAATTTCCATATTCTGAGGGAAAGTGTTGAAATTTAAATTTGATTTTGCATCTGCCACCTTTAAGTTAACTTAGTCTCCTCCCACCCCCACAGCACTTGTTAATTATTAGTAGGCTTCCATGGAGTCAATCAGAGGACTGACTTTACAGCACTGTCGCTAATATATTTTATATTGTACGCAATTCCATTGCACGATGTTCTAAGACGGCCGATATGAAAAACACAGATTTTAAATTACTGAATTTTGAAAAAAAAAGGCGTCTATTGAAAGCGCAAAGCTAAACAAAAATTACCGTACAGAAAACAGATAATTGTTTCATCGTAATATTCATATCTTTCTATATTATTAAAATACAAAAATCTCCAAAAGGGATTTCATTTACAAATTTCTGAAAATGACATTTAAAACAATTGCAATAAAAAAGATGATTGCCATCTTCAAAATGTGTATTGCATGATGTAATCCCGTATTCCTATCACGACATTTCATTTGTTTAAGTGATTGCTTTAATGTTCTCCTAGTTCTCATTACATTGTAATCCTAGTTTGTTCTTCTTCGACTATGTTTTTTGGGGGAGAGGGGATTAATAAACGGCCATCATGAGTAATTCAATGGGTTATAAGCGGTCACCCATCTCTAATTCAGAGTAACTTTCCAGGAAAGGTGGAGATATAGTGCCTTAAGATAAAAGACTGAAACCATGCCTCACCGAAATTTATTTCGATTTTGTTGACATTTTAAGGAAAGAAGGCGGAGACTACACCGCAAATTTTATTAAAGCTCCAGCTGGAACAATATTCACCAATAAATGTTCAGCCAACCAAAGGCTTCTACAAAACAAAAAAAAAGGCACAAACTAATAAAATTCTATTGGAACTAAATGGAGTTAAAATTAATTTTCTAATTAATGTACTGCAAACTAAGGGTTATCCTAAACACATAACACTCTACAACACACTTTTTCTGGCATTAGGTTTTAAGGTAATTTTGGGGTGCTGATTCCAAATCTGGCATCAGTTTTTGTCTATCACATCAGGTTTTTGAGATATCAAATATTGCCTTTTTCAATAAAAACGGCAAATTTATGCTCATATACGAATAGCTAAACTGACATACTTACAAAAATGAGATAAGATACAATATACAATAATAATGAAATAAGCATTTAATGAGCCGTAGCACAAAGTTGTGAGAGAGACTGCATCTCAATGTGAGTGATTGCATATTATCATGTAAAAATTGAATTGTGAAGATAAGAAAAATATGTACAAACAGGTTATTAACAATAGTGATGTTAAATCTGCATAAAAGACCTCTTCTTTGACGATCTCCGATGTACAGCTCGTGGAATGTCCCTCATCAAGGACCAGCAGTAATCTGCCATCATGTTTGAGTCCCATCGGCCTTGGTAACGTTCTTACATAGCTTTAATGTCTTGATTCAAGAGTTCCCCTTGCTCTTCGCTCACGTGACCCATGTTCTCCGGAAATTGGGCCAAGCGACTATGTAAGTAGTGAACCTTGATGCGCATTCTACATCCAAGTGCTTGGAAACTGAAGAGCAGCTCCTCCACAAACTCTCGATAGTTGTCAGCTTCCCTTTTCCCAAGGAAATTGCGCACCACATCAGAGAATGCATTCCAAGCTCTAGCCTCTGCCACAATCATTGTTGTTAAAAAGTGTGAATCCCTGATTGGTGTTCTTAAATGAGGGCCATCAAATATTCCTGCTTTTTTCTTCTCGGCACTGAGACTTGAAAAGGTAGAACATATATATCTGAAATAGTCTTCAGCGTGATCAAGAGCTTTGACGAATTGCTTCATTAACCCAAGTTTTGTGTGCATTGGGGGAAATACAATTTTATTTCTATCAACCAGAGGCTCATTCTTGATGTTCTTCTCACCAGACGTCAAATTGATTCTGGGTGGCCAGTTCTTTCTAACCGAGTGTTCTAATTTGGACGTACTGCCCCAGTAGCACAGGAAACAAGAGTATTTGGTGTGACCTTTTTGCTGACCCAGCAGAAAATTAACCATTTTCAAATCAACACCCATTCATGAACATGGTATTCCAATCCAGCCAGAACAATCTTGATGTTGGCATACTCTTCTTTCATTTTTACAGAGTGTCCTATCGGGATTGAACCATATATATTTCTGTTGTGAAGTAACACACATTTCAAACTACTTTTACTACTGTCAATAAAAAGTCTCCATTCACTTGAATCATATGCGGGCAATCCCATATTGAGAAGAAGCCCTTCAACATCATTACAATAAACAAGTTGACCATCTGAATGGAAGTAATTTCTCAGTGCTGCTTCTCTGTTATAATAAAAGTAGACACTAGTGCCAGGTCTGAGTAGTATTTTCTCTTGCAGCCTGGAAACCAACAATTCAGCAGTCTGCTTCGGCAAATACAAATCTCTTACACAGTCATTCAATTCAGGCTGACTAAACAGAGATATTTTATCACCATCTGTATCACATGGCGTATATTCGATCTGAGCACCATCATCATCTTTAAAAGCAAGTAAACTAAGGGATTCAACATCAATCTCTGGTAGCTCAGTAAATACAGGCACAGGTATTTCCTCACAGTGCTCAACTGGTCGTCTGGCAGATGGGATATCTGGGTATTGTAAGTGTTGTTTGTTTTTCTTATTGAAATCTTTTACTTTGACAAGGTAGCAGTTATCCAAATGGTTTGTAGGTTCTCTCCAAGCCATTGGCACATCAAACTTCAGCTCAACATGCTCTCCTTTAGACTATGATCGCAAAGTTTCAACACAGGTTTTTACACACTTTGTGAGGAGCCCTATGTTTGTCTTGGTCTCCAAATCGTACTTTAAAGTAGGCAAGATAAACGTTCTTTACAAAGGTATTGATGTTGCGCCTTTGATCCTGCAATGTGAACTTGCCACAGATGTAGCAGAAGAAATATGGGTCATTACTGCATTTCCTTCTTTCGGATGTTGTAGCCATTGTTAGATCACGACCTGCAGAAGCAAGATATTAAATAAATGTGGGTATCTACATAAAATGATATTATAAACACACTATCCTAAAAAATACCATATTTTAACACTAAAGCAGTCACTGACTCGCAACAACTTGCAATCATAAGTGACAAAGAGTTAATTTCAAGTAAAATCAATGAAAATGGGGTATGCCGTTAGCATATAAATGAGATGTGATAGAGCAAATCTGAGATCAGATTTGGAATCAGCACCCTGAAAATTAGTTTAAAACAGCTGCAAACACCCAGGCCAGAATATTTTTATTTTTATTTTTTGTTGACCAGTGTAATTTAACCGCACTTGCTGGTGATCCTGTTCCTTGACTTTTCCTTTTAAGGATTTAACATTCAGTAATTATAATTACTTCGATGTCATTATTTTGAAATCCACAGTCTGCTGGAATACCGGTAATGCAATTTTGACAGTGTTATAAGATAGAGAGACAAAGAAGACATCAGATCAGAGGCAGACGAAAACTGAGATTTTTGGGCTTAATTCATATAAAACCTCTGCTTTGAAACTACGAGGAAGTATAAACAAGACCTGCAGCGCTATGTGGAAAGGTTAGGACTACAGTTGTTTAATGACTTGTGATGTCCGATGGTAAAATTGCACTCCTGCAGCTGCAAATATTTCTCACTGCGTTTTGTTTAGTGCACGAAGTAACGAACCTTATCCTCTTCATAAAAATATTGCACAAGGAATTCAAGTTCAGCGGACAAATTTTAGCAAACATTATTTGAAACACACACACACACACACACACACACACACACACACACACACACAAGCACACACACACACAAAACACAATACAACAGCAACTCGTATAAAAACTTTGAATTTTACTGCTCCGTGGAACTCAGGCGGTCCTCATTTTGGCTAGCACAACCTGACATTTTCGCTGTTACGTTTAAAACCATAGAGAAATAAGAATGTAACCTTGAGCGCCATTTGTGGTGCACTTGTACCAGAGCGACTGTAAGGTCGTCCGACGTGCGCACGCGAAACAGCAAACCCCGGGATCCTAGCGCGAATGCGATATGCTTAATGAACGAACCGTTTTCTCCTTAATGAAAGCATTATGCGGGGAAATTAATTCTAAACATCACTAAAAGACTTAGAACGAACTTTGGCGAGTTTTATTAGAAATAAATCCGAACAGAGGATATATATATACATACACAGAATGGCCACTTTATTATGACCACCTGACAGTTTTAAGCAAATGAGCTATGGATATACAATTTTGCCACCAGTGGGCAAGACTAGTATAAAAAGGGAAATCTTAGTGCTTGCGACAGTAGTAGAAGTGATTTTTGGGTGACGAGATGGGTAAAAAATGTGATTTGATGGACTTTTTAAGTCGGATGATTGTAGGAGCTCGGAGCTATGGAGCGAGTATCACCAAACCCGCCGTATTCGTGAAATGTTCCAGAGCAGCTGTTGTTAAAGTGTTAAAAAATTGAACTGTCAGCCAAAAAACTGGGTCTGTACGTCCAACGTGTGGTCGTCATCGACTAGTGAATGCTCGGGCGGAACGGAGTGTCCAGACTGGTAACAGACAACAGAAGGGCAACAGTGCAGCAAATTGCAGACCATCTTAATCAAGGATCCCCTCAAATGATCTCTGCACGCACTGTTCGCCGTACACTGCATCGGATGGGATATGGCAGCTGAAGGACTGTTCGAACACCATTGCTGTCTGCTGTTAACAAGAGAAAACGTCTCCAGTTCGCACAGGAGCACAAGGATTGGACAGTCGATAATTGGAAGCAAATTATGTGGTCCGATGAATCACATTTTCAGTTGTACCGTTCCGATGGCTAAGTGAGAACTTGGCGGAAATAGCACGAAAGCATGGACCTCAAATGCATTGCTACAAACCTTCAAGCTGGTGGAGGCAACGTTATGGTTTGGGGAAGGTTTTAATGGCATGCTTTGGGCCTTTTATTTCGTGTTGATCAACGTATTACTGGAACATCATATCTAAACACAGTTGCGGACCAAGAGTATCCTGTCATGTGGATGGTTTATCCCAATAGCGATGACTACTTTCAACAACATAATGCGCCCTGCCATTGTGCTCGTATTGTACAGGATTGGTTTCAGGAACATGCCGATGAGTTTACTTTTCTTAGGTGGCCCCCACAATCACCAGATCTCAACCCCATTGAGAATTTGTGTGATGAAGTTGAACGAGCCATCAGACAGCTGGATCCATAACCCTGCAATCTCACACTCTTGGAAAGTGCTTTTCATCAAGCATGGTCTCAGATTCCACAAACCACCTATCAACATCTCGTGGAGTCCATGCCGCGAAGAATCGACGCAGTATTAAAGGCAAAACGTGGCCCAACGAAGTACTGAGGGGGTGGTCATAATAAAGTGGCCACTCAGTGTATATCACGGTGAGAAATAACTCCTTATTAAAAAGGGTTAATAAATTTTTGAAAAGTCACAGCATTTGGTTGAAATAAAAAATTTAATGATTCCTAAACTAGTTGTATTTTATTGCTAATTTCTGTTTTCATTTCAGAGTAATAACAGCAGTCCAGAATGACCCAACGCCTGACACTGAGTGAACGTGCCCGAATTGCATGACGTTACGAAGTGTGGCAGTCTGTTGTGCAAGTGCAAAGATGGTGGCGGAGTATTAGAAGACCTCGTGCTTCAGTTGATGCCAAAACCACAAGAACTGCCATTCCAAATTCATGAATACAGGCTCTGTAATAGATACTCACAGAAGCGGGCTTCCCTTAACATCCAAACAGGAGGTGAATGCGCAAGTTGTGCAGGAAATGTTCACCCGAAGTCTGCAAAAGTCAATACGCTAGGCCGCTCGTGAATGTGGTCTATCCCGTCACACAATGCGAACAGTTTTAAAGGAGTTAGACTGGCATCCTTGGAAGCCGCCTTATTGCCAGGAATTATCAGCGGAAGACTGTGATCGTCCGATATAGTTTGGAGAGACCACGCTTGCTTATTGCGCTGACTAGCCTCAGTTGTTTCACAACATCATTTGGAGCGACGAAGCCGTCTTCCATTTTGGAGGATTTGTGAACCGCCACAATTGTCACTACTGGGCGCCAGAGGATCTTGGCAACATTGTTGAAAAGATGCAAATTAGGCCCAAGGCCACAGTGTAGTTCGGCATGACCTCCAGTCAAGTTACCGGCTCATTCCTAATGCGACATACAATGAATGCAGACCGTTACCTAACTATGCTTTAAGAACATGGGTGGCCTACAATATATTCTTGGAACAACTTCAATGACCTCATATTCATGCAAGATGGTTCCCTTCCACATTTTGCAAGCACTGTTCGTGAGTGGCTCCACATTTAATTACCGAGACGTTGCTGGGTCCTCGAGGTTCCCATGAATGGCCAGCAAGAAGCCCTGGCTTCACCCCAAGTGCATTTTTCCTGTGGGGGTGGCCGAAGGAAGAAGTTTATCAAACAAAGCCAAAGACTTTAAATGAATTGTAGGAACACACTCGGCATGTTCTGGTAGACGTGAGTTCCTGCTGAAGTCAGTTGAAGATGTTCCCAAAGGACTGTAAAAACTTGTGGACAGTGTTAGTGACTATGAAAAATTTTAACACTTGTGCCTGTGCGCATTTTACTGAGTAATTTAAAACTTGTTACGTTAAAATCGATCAATTAGTATTATAGGTATTAAATATTTCTGATAGGGAGTTACTTTGCACCCACCCTGTATATACATATTTAAAATATTTGTATGTAGAATTTACAACTTTTTGACAAACTGATTTTTAAGATTTATTATATATATTTATCTGAACAGTCAAGGTTTCAGTTGACGATCCCATTCCCGTCGAAAAATATGTCATGTTTGTTGGTGTTTCTGCATAGTTGACAATAACGCAGTTGTTAGCAGTTATATCATATTAATTTATCCTGCTTTCTAGAAGAGCAAATTGTTTGCTCAAGCGGATGGTCTTTCAGAACCGCCTCGTTGGTCGACGACGTCATCAGTTCTTGATTCTATACGAGTATAACAGGTTCTAATACAGACAATATTAAAGTCCACCGGGAGATGCAGCGAAGATTGCGGTCAGCCACGACAGCTATATTTTCTGACGACTGTGGACTCTTGGACTTCTTATGGACTCCTCTGCAAATTGCATTTGCAACAGTAACCTAAGAAACACAGTCAAGATTGGACCCGTTCTTCTGTTAAAAACATAGCAGAAGTAAGTATTGATACCAAAGGCAGCGTTTATAATCAAATGCATATATGCTGATTATGAAAACTTTAAGTTGAAAAGTCGCTTTATTTTATCAAGTTGCCTGACTGTTTTGCTTTGCATACTGTTAAGGTTATACCGACTAATAAAGTTTTGGTATTAGCACAGGGCTACTCCGACAATGTACATCAGATAGCACTTCTCTTAAGCTTGAAAATAAGTAGTACTACATTTCTGCATATTTATTAGTTCTCGAGATTGCCCTTAGTGTCATGTCATTATTTTCATACACCGAACCGTTGTTTTTTCTGTCTTGACTCTCATTCGTTTTCCTGCTGCCCAACTCGTTAGAGAAATTTAAGTTAATGGTACAAACACAATTCCCAGACGGGCCCATTACATGTGCAAGAGTCAACACACGTCAGCCAAGAACGTTTCCGCTTGATTTCTAAATCTTCGCTGCATGTACCGGTGGATTTCAAGGTTATCTGTATTAGGACACGGGTAACTGAGTTCATCAACTGTAAATGTTAACTGCTCAAGGCTCTGTTACTTCGGCGACCTCTACTGGGATTGACTTACACGAAAAATGTCACTTTTCTTCGCTAGAGTGTGTAAAAGCCAACCACACTCGGTTAATTTTTTTATTGATCGTCATTAATTTCTGGTTATATTTCTCAGCAGTGTACTTTAAAGATAGCCAAGAATTTTAAAATAGATAAATTATTTTATCCCAAAATATTCAGTTCAAAATTCTGTGTAAGTTGTTCCAATAAATTTTAATGTCAGAATTTGAATTCTATATAATTCTAATGTAGAAATTTGAAATCAATATGAATATTCTACTCAAGTGTTCTGCATAATATGTTCTTGTTCGAAGTGTATTATTTGTCGCAAAGTTTTCTAATTCAAATAAGTTATCCCATGGCTTATATCAATACTTTTAATGAGAGTTTAATGTTTGAATTGCATGCGCATGTAAAATATGGGCGACAGGAATCGTTAGGGTTTGGCGTTTAGCGCCATGGTGGAAGAAATATGAAAAGCAGCCTGTACCTTGAAGGATAAGGATTAAGGGAGCCTTGAGCAGTAACATCAAGAGTTGATGATCCTACCTCCCAGTGATTAGGACGTTACCGAATAGCAATGTAAAACAGGAAGTCTACATGACTTTTGTCTTTTCTATTTTTTTATTGGAGATTTAACAACCACAGTAACCAACTCAATGGGCTATAAGCATTTAGGGTCATTGGTTCCAGGGTCCCTAATTTAGGGTCAATGTTTCCAGGGAATTCAAACGTGGACTTCTTTAGGACGAATGATCAGAGGCCATTGCTTGGACTACTGCGCAACCACGGCGACCTTCTTGATTTTGCGCTGCCCAGTTTTACTTTCTTGATGAGGTCAGCTAAGCGAGTAGTGTCACTGCACAGCTTAAGAAATTGCTGCAGATGGTTTGACCAACAAATGGTGAAACCATACATTTTCAGACATTACCAGTCTATATCCAGCTACTATCTATTTATACTCGTATTAAGGATTCAGACCCAACAAATAACATGTACTTCACATTGGATGCAAAAAATGGTTCAAGAAACAACACACAACATTAACTAAGAATTTATACAAAGGTTAGAGGAAATGTATGAGTGAATTCCACGACAGGGTGTTTCCGCCATTATCTTGCTTCAACACCTCGTAAATTCTGTTGGACGTTTGCCTAAATGAACGCAAAACTTAATATTAACGCTTCGTCAGTTCACGTGTTTGTGGTTCGTTTGTAATTTTAGATTTCGGTGATTGATGAAAATAGGGTCAAGAAACATTATTTTCATCAATCACCGAAATCTGCGCAAGTTGCACACAATACCCGAACGTACCACAAAAGCGCGTGATGTAAACGGGCGAAACCAATTTCCATGTGAGGGGGATAATATCGTAACGTAATCCAATAATCACCGTAAGCAGGCATACACGTACTTTACCACACAGTGCATTCGTGGGACTTTTGGATCTGACTCCGTGATTACACAACGTATAATCTGTAGGAACACGTCAGCTGTCACTCCACTCACCTGACTTTACATTTTCTTATCACGCCCAATATATGTTACCTGCAATCTGTTCTGCAGTTGGCGTATTTGGTGTAAGATTTTCCGGCTGCTTTTTATATTCGTTTTCCTCTTTACTTTTGGGCTTTAGAGGAGGACAAAGTGTTATTCAATAGATACCTTCGTTGAATAGGAATGCATGGTTTTATTGTTCAAGTATTTTCATTGATTTGGATTGAATGTTGATATTGAGAAATTATATACACTGGCGGAAAGTGAAAAAAGAACACCAAGAAGGAGACGTCTGATACCAACGAAATTTATACAGGATAATAACGGAATACAGAGAATAACGTGATCAAAACTTTATGGCAAAATACTTGCTGGTAAACTCAAAAATAACATTTCCATGTAACATGGTTAGTTCGAGGTTGAACCGCCATGAACTGCGTCACACTGTTCAGTTCTAGCATAGAGTATGTCGTACAGATGTTGGATGTAAGTTTGGGGTATTGATTCCAAGCATCCTCAACCTGGACGCGTAAATCGGGGATGGTCCTGGCTGGCTGTGGAGACCGGATAAGTCGTTGTCCCATAAAATCCCACACGTGCTCAATGGGAGACAAATCGGGTGAATGTGCAAGCCATGGAAGTTGTCTCACACCCTGAAGTGCATGTTGCGTTGCACGTGCCATGTGTGGGCGTGCGTTATCTTGCTGGAAAACACCACGATGAACCGACCTTACAAATGACACAAAAACAGGCTTAATGATGTTGTTGATGTAGGAGGTGCTGTTTAACGTACCCGGTACAAACACTAGTTGTGTACGGGAGTGATAGTTGATTGCTCGCCACACCAGGAGACTAGGTGTAAGCCCTGTGTGTTGCTGGCGGATGCAAGAAGGGTGGAGACGCTTCTCTGTGCGTCTGGGAACACGCATACGGCCATCGGAGGCTCCCAAGCTGAATCTGCTTTCATCACTGAACACGACAGATCACCATTGCGTTCTCCAGTGCAGACGTTGGCGACACCACTGCAGCCATTCCTGACGGTGGGCTGGAGACTGAGGTACACATGTCAGAGGCACACGTGCCCGTAGTCCTGCATCCAGTAGACGGTTGAGGATTGTTCGCACAGTCACCTCAGGTGCAACGGCAGCTTGGATTTGCGTTGCAGTGGATGTTCTGTTTGACAACGACGCTCTTTTTATGCGTCGATTGGTCCGCTCATCAGTCCGCCTGTCACTCCCGGTTCCACGTCTTCTCCTGTGGGAATGTTCCTCGGTCCATCTACGCCACTATCGTACCGCCACCAATACTTCCCGTCCAATTCACTCCGCAATACGACGATACGACCACCCGGCCTCTAGGAGTCCGACTAGACGACCTCACTCAAAGTCCGATAACTGCTGAAATCGTACACGTCTTCCATGTCCAGGCATTGCGGCTTCTTCAGGGTATTCGCACGTGTCTGTAAGCCGACGACTGATTACATTCACTTTGCCGTACTCCTTAAATATCACCGAATAAGACGAAAGGTGTCAGCACGTTCGTGCTGACACCTTTCGTCTTATTTCGTGTTCTCTCTTCTCATTTCGCGCAATACGTACTACCTCCGTTGTGTTGTGCAGTTGGTGTGTTTTGTAGAGCCCATAACTTTTTTGAGCTGCTTTTCCTATTCATTTCCCCTCTTCACTTTTGGGTTTAGAAGGAGACAAAGCATTAGCCTATTGAGATTGATTCAATGACCTTGTGCAAGTATTTATATTTTTAGGCTGTATCCCCACAGCTGCGGGTATAACTCACCTGAAAGTTAACAATACGTTACTTAAATCGGCGAATGCGACTAGTTCTTTGTTCCACCGTACCACCACTCTCAACAGCCGTTACTATTTGCCGAACTGCTTGGCACGTTGTGTGCTGCAGTACCAAGTGTATCACTATGTTCAGATAATGTGTCACACGTTTCATCACCATCACGCCATAAAGTCTATTCTTCAAACATATCAGCGCCTCCAATGATATGTTGCTCCAACACGCTATACAACTGCCTTGTAGTTCGCCTGTCGATGTACGTTGGAGCCGTGTAGTCAGCTTGGTATTTCTGCGTCACCCCGTTCACCATTACCTGCACTACAACATGAGGGTTACTAGCCATTTTCTTAAAACACACAACACAATATTTGTATACGTACGAACAGGCCCTTGCGCTGCCTCACCACTCACGTTTAACAGTCACTGACGTACACAGCGCAGGACACCTTCCAGGCATGCGCAGTATCACCCATTCACATCACACCCACATTTACATGTTGTTTTACACTTTATAGCTCCATACATTACAGGCGGGCGTGACACTTTTATAAGCCATGTTCTAGGGATTGCGGGCGATTGTCAAATGCCGCACTTCACACATGTTACTTTCGTGTCATGCTCGTCAACCGCAGAACTTTCCGTCGTCGATTGTCGTCGGGAAGTCGGATAGTTTCCCTTGTCAGGACAAAAATTGCAAATTTCTGGATTTACAGAAGCGTCACACAACATAAACAAGTTAGTAAAATCATGCAATGCATTGATTATGATACGCTTTCCAATGTACTAGAAATCATTACTGAAGCTATTACTCAAGTTAGGAGGAAAATGGCTATGGAATAAATCTCATCCCTGTGCCCTGACCTTTGATCCATTTGAAAGATATTCAACAGAACTACTTTAGTATATCTCCGAAATAACATAATAAAGTTTTGTTGCAATCGAAGCAATTTTACGTAAGTTATGATGCATAAGCCGTATGGAATAGATCCCGCTCTTGTGTCCTAACCTTTTACCCCATTTCGCCCATTTTCAATAGGATTCGTCCCCAGGAAGGTACCTACGACATACTAACATTTCATCCAAATCGAAACATGTTTACGTAAGTTATGACTCATAATGGCGATTGAAGAGATTCCGCTCCTATGTCCTGACCTTTGACCCCCATTGAGCCAATTTTCAATAGGGTGTGACCCCCAGGTGGTCTCCTACCACATACTAAAATTTAATTGAAATCGAACCTTTTTTACGTTACTTATGACGCATAAGAACAGTGGAATGGATCCCGCTCTTATGCCCTGACCTTTGATCCCATTTCGTTCACTTTCAATAGGGTTTCTTCTTAGGTGGTCCTCTACCCCATACTAAAATTTCATCGAAATCGAACGATATTTACGCAAGTTATCGTGCGGACGAACATACGCACACAACGCGTGACGTAATGAGGCAGATGGGAATCGCGACCATCTGCTAGGAAGGTGTGATGTCATAAAACTGTAATAGGATCCACAAACAACGCGGGACGTAATGAGATAGATAGCATGACCGCGCGCCAAAATCTAACGGCGCGACGCCATAACATCACACTACAAACTTGGTAATTTGGGGTAGTTATTTAACCCACTAAACAAATTTTCTTAAAGACGAGATAAAGCTAAATCGATTTCTAGTACCAGAAAACGGTAGGTTAACGACTTTCATCTAAGGCCTCAGAGCATTTTTCAAAATAAAATTTACATACATACTAGAATTGCTCCTTTAAGGTGAACGTCAAGTAATTTTGTTTCCTGTACTTCGAATGGAAAAATTTCTGTACACATTTTCTTTGAAATTAATGCGTTAACAAGGATGAAAATTCGAACACCGATTAACATATCTTCATTTTATGACTTGGAATGCTTAATATTTTCTAAAACATAACCATAATTATGCAATCCAGCATTTTTTTGTCTGCTGACGTCATGAAAATACAGGTCCCGCCATCTTTTTCTGGACAATTAATGCGTTCACAAGGATGAAAATTTGAACATCGATTAAAATAGCTTCATTTTATAACTTGGAATACTTAATATTTCCTAAAACATAACGTAATTATTCAATCCAACATTTTTTTTGTCTAATGACGTCATGAAAATACAGGTCGCGCCATCTTTTTTCTGGACAATTAATGCATTCACAAGGATGAAAATTTGAACATCGATTAAAATAGCCTCATTTTATATCTTGGAATACTGAATATTTTCTAAAACATAACCATAATTATGCAATCCAACATTTGTTTCTCTACTGACGTCATCAAAGTTCAGGTCGCGCCATCCTTTTTCTGGTTTCAACACCACCAAAGGAAAACGTTTTGATTTTTAATGTAATTATGGTTATGTTTTAGAAAATATTGAGTATTCCAAGTTGTGATAAAGATATTTTAATCGATGTTAAAATTTTCATCCTTGGGAACACGTTAATTGTGAAGGAAATGTGTACAAAAGTTTTTCCATTGGAAGTATAGGAAGCAAAATTACTTGGCATCCACCTTAATAATATGTGGTAAGAGCGATGGAATGGATCGCGTTCCTATGTCCTAACCTTTGACCCCATTTCGTCCACATTTAAACAGGGTTCGTCCCCAGGTGGTCCCCTACCACATACTGGAATTTCATCGAAATCGAACCATTCTTACGCACGTTATGAGGCATAAAGGCAATGGAATGCATCCCGCTCCTATGCCATGACCTTTGACCCCACTTCACCCATTTTGAATAAGTTTCGTCCCCAGGAGGATTCCTACCACATACTAAAATTTCATAGAAATCGAACCATATTTACGCAAGTTATGACGCATAAGGGCAATGGAATTATCCCCGTCCTACGTCGTGACCTTTGACCCCATTTGTCCCATTTTCAATAGTATTTGTCCCCAGGTGATCCCCTACCACATAGTAAACTTTCATTGAAATCGAACCCTATTTACGCAAGTTATGACACATAAGGGCAATGGAAGGATCCCGCTCCTACGTCGTGACCATTGATCCCATTTATCCCACTTTCAATAGGGTTCGTCCCCAGGTAGTCCCCTACAACACACTAAAATTTCATCGAAATCAAACCATTTTTACACCAGTTATCGTGCGGACAGACCGACAAAGCTGGAGCATATACGCTTCTTCAAACTACGGTTGGAAAGCGTAAAAAAAAGGCTGACAGTATACGCCGTTATACAGTGATTGCATGCCAAACATTCTGTGGTACTTTTTGAATATAATAACCACTGGGAACAACATGCAAAGTGTACTGAATAAATTGTTCTTTGAAATTGCTGTTAGAGTTTACCTAGAAGATATAATTTTTTTTCGTTTTATATATGAACTTTTTTAAAAAATAAATATATGTAATTTAGTTTTTTAGGTAAATACTATAAACCGCTTTAATTTCTTATGACATATGAATTTGTAGATGAATTACTGAATTCACTGAAAAATTTAACAAAACGATAATAAAAAATAAGATAAGGACTAAACTAAACTTTCGTGCACACCCTATTTCATTGATTTATTAACACAGAAATTCGAGTTTCTAACACAAAGTTATCGTGAAATACCTACACAATTTATTTACATGTATATACCGATAATTAGGTTTTTTTAAAGGAGTGCCTCACCCACATGTGAACCTACATTTAGTAAAATTAGAGATTACAGATTTAATTTAGTGGACTCGATAGGAAAATAAAACAGAAAGGTAAGAGAAATGTAGAAGGACAAATATTGCTAAACAACAGCGGCTCCACATTTGAATTAAATGACGCACATCACCCAATCTGGAGGAAAATCACCACATTTAGGGCAACACAAAGCCTATCCACCACGCCGGGGCCGTGTGAAACTCCCGCTAACCCCATCTGGGAAGGAAGCATTCTCTTTTACTCACGATTTCCACCGACGTGAACGAAAAGGTTTAACCAAAGGAATGGGTTTAACTTAGTCAAAACATCTTTGATGGTCTGTCTGACACACACCTGGTAACTTCCCATAGACTTGCTATTCTAGCCGATAAGTTTCTCCATGTGATCTGACTATCCCAGCAAAAAAATCAATAGTCAACTATGTATCCATCTCGTTCTACTTTCGGAGAAGGAGTGAGGTAAAAAATAATCGCCGCTTTAATTCTCGGACGCCTAAGGACCACTCTGGAGTCATAGTCAACCGCACACCTAATAAGTTCATTAAAATGGCCTTTCGCTTTCCCGAAGAACTTCTGGTCGAGTGTGATGCTAAACTCAAGTACTTTATTAACATCAAGTCTCTCCCTCGAATGCATTCCGAACGATACTGCGGCAGGGCCCTGGTGTCATTCGGAAGGCACGGTACTTGAGTCCAATGAGTTGTCGAGGTACTGCCTTCCGATATCAGCTCATGAAGTAGTTCCGATAAAGGAGTAAAGAAATTGTATCTTTTTTTTTTATGTAAAAGAAATTCCTCTTTTGTACAAAATCGCTACTTATAAATGTTCGAATATATTTATAAGTAGCGATTTTGTACGAGCGGGTAATCGGAAAGCTAGCCATAGAGGAGTTGAGGACACGAAACTCAAACTCAAGTAGTTCTCGAGATGCGGATATACATTTTCCCTAGCTGTGTGTGTCCCTCGGTAAAGTCTCAGGATCGATTTTACGTAGGTATGAACGCTCGAACCGATAAATATCCCCCATGCCTCGACCAGTTACATAAAGCCGTCGGAATTTGGGATTGGCCTCATCCTTCGGCTTATAAATAATATCGTCTTACTCCTCAATATACGACACTGAGACTGCATATTTCTCTAATAAAATAAAATAAAATGCGTTTCTTCATGAATAATCAAGGACGTTTAGCAGTTTTAAAATTGCGGCAACTAACAGTGACGTAGCAATAATTTCATTTCGTGGGGTAACCATCCTGTCTCACGCTCTTAGTGTGTGGGCGTTAAGTTCAAATAAAACACGTTCATCATTTAAATTAAATTATATTTTACATTTGTACATATATATATTTTTTCGAGTTTATTGGAAGTAAATGAAATAATATCGGTTTATTCTATGTACTACAACGAGTAGGCATTTAACGTTTTATTCTGTAATAAGCACGTCTTTTGTAAAAAAACGATCGTGCTTATTTATGGGTTTGTCCGTCCGTCCGTCTGTACCTACGATATCTCTGCAACTATTAGTTCGATTTGAAAAATAATTTTTGCATTGGGAAGCTCGAAATATGCGAATGGTGATCCTTTACATCCTTTTTTTTACGGTGTACAATTTCGCTACTAGAGGGCGTAAACGCAGTCGATGTCGAATTCAAAAATACGTTTTTTTCCACGTATTTGCTTCTAAACATCAGATTGAAAAAATTATTTTATCTTTGGATTCCATTTATATCGAAGAGTATTTTAGATATAATTACTTTTTTCAAATTATGCATCGATTTTCCGCTAGGGGGTAAAAGTAAATTCCTTTTTCCCGATAACTCTTCTTCTAAAACTCCGATTTGAGAAACTTTTTCTTCAGCGTATACATTTCCTGATGGAAATTTTTTTGCGTATTAATTTTAAAATGTTGGTAAAGAATAATTTGGCCACAAGGGTAAGTGCTCATTTTTGCTTCTGATGTATTTGCCATAAAATCTGAGCTTCTAAAATATCGATTGAAAAAATTATTTCGTGGACAGATGCCACTCACATCGATAAACCTTTTCGGAATATTTTCTTCATAAAATATTCTACAGTTTCTCCACCATGGGGCGTAGACGCACATCTTATTTTTATCAATATCTCTACTTCTAAGAGACCGATTGGAAAAATTCCTTCTTTGTTGGATAGTGTTTTTCGTGTGACATGTTTTTTATATAATTTCAAAATTTTCAAGTAATTCATGGACTTTCCACTAGGGGCATAGCGGTAAATTGCGTTTCCCGTATATCTCTGCTTCTAAATCTCCGATTTGAAAAATTCTGTCTGCACCGGATACAGCTCCTGATGGGAAATCGTTTGCACATAATTTCTAATTTTTGCAAAAAAAATAGTTTGGCCACCAGGGGGCATAAATTTTAATTTTCGCTTCTGATGTGTTTGCAGCAAAATATGAGCTTTTAAATTCTCAATTGAAAAAATGTCGTTTGTTGACCGATACCACTCATGACGACAAACCTTTTAGAAACATTTTCTTCTTAAAATAGTGCATGGTTTCCACGCCAGGGGTGGTAGACTCACATCATATTTTTGTCAATATCTCTACTTCTAGGAGTCCTATTTGAAAAACTCCTTCTTTGTTGGATAGTGTCTCCAGTGTGACATGTGTTTCATATAATTTCGAAATTTTCAAGTAATTCATAGACTTTCCGCTGGGAACGTAAATGAAAATTGCGTTTTCCTCTATATCTCTGCTTCTAAATATCCGATTTGAAAAATGCTTTCTGCACCGTATACAGCTCCCGATTGGAAATCGTTTGCACATAGGTTCTAATTTTTGTAAGAGATGGTTTGGCCTCCAGGTGGCGTAAGTCTTAATTTCCGATTCTGATGTATTTGCAGCAAAATAGGAGCTTCTAAAATTTCGATTGAAAAAAGTCGTTTGTTGACTGGTACTACTCATGTTGACAAACCGTTTAGGAAAATTTTCTTCTTAAAATAATGCATGGTTTCTACGCCAGGGGGCGTAGATGTATATCTTATTTTTGTCGATATGTCTACTTCTAAGAATCCGAATTAACAAAAAATCTTTATTGGATAGTGTTTCCGATGCGAAATGTTTTTCCTATAAATTCAAAGTTTACAAGTAAATCATAGACTTTCCGCTAGGGGACATAAAGGCAAATTGCATTTTCTGCGTTATTTCTGCTTCTAAAGCTCAGATTGGAAAAATTCTTCCTGTATCGCATACAAGACCTAATGGAAAATATTTTTCACCTAATTTCTAATGTTTGGTAAAGGATGGTTTGGCCACCAGGGGTCATAAGTGTTAATTTCTGCTTCTGAAGTATTTGTAGCAAACTCTGAGTTCCTAAAAACTCGACTAATTTTATTTTGTTGGACCGATACCGGTTTTATGGGTAAACATTTTGATAATACTTTCTTCCTAAAATAGTGCATGGTTTTCCCACCAGGGGACGTAAAGTCACATCTTATTTTTGTCCATATCTCTGTTTCTAAGAGTTCGTAATCTCACGATTCCATTTACAGCAACATCTGAAGGATTAAAAACCGATTGAAAATATTCTTTCTTTCGTCAGATATATTTGTTTTCCATACCGGTTTGAATAGTTTTTTTAAATTCAATTTGCGTCTTAACGGATTCAAAAACGTGCTTATTACACCCAAAAATTCGGTGTCATCTTTCTTGGTATTATTCGGAAACTGCCTATTACTATGAAACTATTCCATTGGAAAGGACCAACATCGAGTACCATCACTTTCTTGCCGTTTGGACAGGAGAAAACCAAGAGCCGTCGTTGTCGAATACGTGGGTGGTCCAGTGCTGATGAAAAAACTTCAATAAATTTCATACATTGAAATTCATCAATAAGTGCGTAGCTCAATTTCTTCGAAGATCAATACACCTCATGATATCCACTACAGAGTGAATTCTTGTGAGGATCTCAGAAGTCCCCGTAGTTATGGTTAATACAGGAAGGTCCTCCTCCCACAAAAAAGTCAACGCTCAGTCAAGGCACCCATGATAACCCAGGTCCATCGACAACAAGGTCTGCAGTTCACATGAGATTACTGTAATTGGACAGTGGAAGAGTGGGAAAAGGTTGCATTCTCAAATAAATCGACGTTTCTACTCCACAGAAGTGACGGGCATTGGCGATAGAACATCGGACACATGAGAACTAACACCCGGACATGCTTGTTGGCCAAGTACAGGCTGGCAATGGCAATTTGCATGTCTGGGATATATTTTCCTGGTATGACCTAGGACCGCTGGTACTACTGGATGGGTCCCTGAGCACCAATGGCTACCTGTACATCCTCGCTGACCACATGCATCCCTTCATGTTAGATGTTTTCCCTGGTGGTGATGGTGTCTACCAACAGGACAATGTGCCCTGTCATGTCCCTAAGGGGTTGCATGACTGGTTCCAGGAACATGACAGTGGTGTCTCTGTTCTCCCTTGGCCGGTGAAATCGCCCGACCTCAATCCCATAGAGCACTTGTGGAACTATTTGGATTGACAGGTTTGACATGCTGACCCACAAACCATGCCATTTCCAGGACCCTCGTGCTCTGCTGCAGTCCCGATGGGCCCGTGTGCCTCGGGCAATGTTCCATGGCCTCATTGTGTCCATACTACTCCGTCTCGTCGAGCTGTCATCCAGGCCAAGGGTGGTGATTCCCATTATCAGGTACGTGGTCATATTAATCTGATACAACCGTGTATGTTTTCTATGAAGGAAATAATTTCACTGATGCCTTTTTTTAATGGCATTAATGAAAATTAAACAATACAAATCAAGCTTTCTATTATGGAAGCAAACTGGTATGCTTTTAAACCTGCAGTTTAACAAGTATAGGGAGAAAAATAATATTTGCACTTCATACATGTTCTTTCTGGGGGCTAAGTTTACCAAAAGCTTTCACAGAATCTTAATGTACAATATTTCGCCACTATTCTATTTCCTGCCTTCATTTGTGCAATACAAAGAAATGACTTATGTATTCACAGGCAATCAGGCATCAGAGATTGTTGCAATTTGATGCACACACATGGTGTTAAATATCATAGAAATGGTTACGAATTAAAGCTTCCCTTGTACCCACAGTGAAGTAATTAATTGAAGCCATGTTCTGTTAATCAATTTAAATATATTTTTGTTTAGGATCTCTGAGACCTCTTATTATTTTCTGTATAGACACTACTACAAAAACAGCTGAAGAGAAAATGTTTGTTGTGATAGTCAGCAAAAAGAATTTTCAAAGTATTACGAATCTAACTTTAGATAACTTTGCTGAGGAAAAATTCCTGGGTAAAAGTTCAAAGGGTTTGTTTTTTGATTGATAAATATTTCTTTTCATCTGGGCTGCTGGACAGAAAAGAATGGAAAAAGGGCATTAGCGAACTTTTCTGATTATCAACTTTTTTTATCGTTATTTAGTTCTGACAGAACACCCCTTTCCACAGAAAAAGTAAATGCAAGACATTTCAGAATCTGAAAAAATGCTGGATGTGTGTGTGGTTTTATTGAATCTATTCAAAATCTAATTTTAGAATGATGAAGTACATAAAAACAATAAATGAACACAAAAAACATCCACATCTAGTAACCATTTATATTAGTACACTTTCACCTAGAAACCTAATTTCTTTTCACAGAAAGATCGTTTATTTTTACTTTACCAAAATATACTGTAGCTGTGAACCTTCTTACATTAGCAACAATGTATAAATGGAATAAAGTTTCACTTACTTCATCACATTTTTCTTGAAGCTTTCATTAGTTTAAATCTATTTCAATTTGTTATAGAATTTATTTACATTAATATACTCTGCATTAGGCTTTTCATTTTCATTATGAAAAACTAAGATCACAATTTGGTATGAACATTTTTAACAGAAGAGATTTATATTTCACATATATATAATTTGTGACTATAGAACTTGTGGTGGTGAGATAGAATGAAAATACCAATGTTTACCACAATCAAAGGGTTATTGTGCATTGACTATAGCTTCGCAGAGCGTTAGGCTCGGCATCATCAGCACGAATGGAACATAACATTCAAATCATTGTGACATTATCAAAGTTCTGGTCAGTCACGGTTTTTCGTGAGTTGTTTCCACTCTCTTGAAAGTAATGGAGTTGATCTCATGTTGGTGACAAGCCGTGAAGAGTTTCGGTATATGTGGAAAGCTTCTAATACATTAAGCTTGACAGTCGAATCAGATTTCTCAATAAGCGTAGCATTTCCAAAAAAAAAAAATTATGGTTATTTTTGTGACAATGTTGGGCTACAGATGACTTCTTCAGTTCACAGTTGTGTACGCAAGCCTTGTGTTCCTTCACACAGAAACTTAAGCCCTGCGGGTCTGTCCTATACATGAAAGTCCACATTCACAAGGTATCTGATAAATTCCCCAGGAATTTATGTCTTCGATGTAGTCTTTTGATCTGTAAAAATTTATCTTGTTTATGGGTTTAAAAACGACTTTGAAATTAAAACTTCTGAGAATTTTTGAAATTCCAAAGCAAATCTGAGGAGCAAAGGGGATAACCGCCCAATTCTCTCGTATTGCGAGGTCTATTGGCATAAGCGAGCAGACTAGTTTCAGTTTCCTAAATTTTTGGACAGCTTTATCTATAACGGAAAGGCTATATCCTCTGTGTACTGCAATTTGTTTAAGAAACTCAAGCTCTTTCTGCAAGGAATCCTCAGTTTTTTTTTTTGTTTTTTTTTATTGGAGGTTTAACGACCACCGTGAGCAACTCAATGGGCTATAAGCAGTCGCCCGTCCCTAGAATCCTCAGTGGAGCATATGCTGTTTTTTTTTTTTTACTATTTTTTTTTATTGGAGGTTTAACGCTACCGTGAGCAAGTGGGGCATATGTGTATTGCCCGATATACGTATGTGTAGAAGGCGTATATTATTTTGTTTCCATGGGTGATTTAGTTTTGCATGTGGGGGTAAGGGAACAGCAAATGGTTTTCGATAGCTGTTGTACTAAAGTATCCTTCAGAGCGTGGCACAAGGACGTCAAAGAATGGTAAGCAGCCATTATTTTCAGTCTCACATATGTACTGTATGAGGATCAATTTAATTGATACGTTCAACTAATTTAGGAATTTCCGAGTTCATGCTATTGCAGAGAATAAAAGTATAATCTGCATATCGAATCTACAGATCAAATGTGACAAGCTGAAAGAGTTTGTCCTCAAAGTGACACAAATAGACTTTGCATGACATAGGCGACAGTGGGCTGCCCATTGCAAGGCCTTCCGTCTGTTGGGAAAATCTTCCACAATGATTTGAATGTTTACAGAATGTTACAATGATTTGAATGTTTATGCTCCATTCATCCTGATGATGTCGAACCACAAACGCTGTGCGAAACTATAGTCAATGCATAATAAACCTTTTATTGTGGTAAATGTTGGTATTTTCATTCTATTTATATTTCACATATCAAAATATTCTGACCACATCCATTTGCAAAAGTGTGTATGTGTGTGTCTGTGCAGGATGATCTAAAAGTTACACTATCTGTTAATACACTGTACTTAACAAAGCTGTGTGTTATGGTTAGAGTAGCAGAATGTAGACGTACGCAGATAGTTTTCAAATTATTAGCAGATTTTGCAGATACGTTCTAAATTATTAGCTGATTTTGCAGATACTTCAAATAAATTGTGTCAGCAAAAATCAGTGTTAATATCATAAAATACCACAGAAAACCTGTTTTCATTTAAAAGTGTTCATACTGTACACTTTTGGACTAAAGACAGCACAGAAAAATATTCACATTTCCTATTATTGACTGCATGAAAGTAATGCAATTTCATTGACCACAGAAAATATTTTTAGTTGTGTGTTTTGTGTCCAAAAGATGTATTACCATTAAATTTGCAAAAATCTCTCTCACCGAGGTAATATTAAAACAGGAGGCCTTTCCAAAGCATGCAGCATCATTGAAGTACGTTCACACCATAACCTAAAATTTACTGAAATTAATTTTATGTTTGCTTTTTTTTTACTGAGCACACACCATTTTTTTATGGAATTGAAATATAAGAATATAAAATTTTCGAATTGTGAATTTTCACTTCTTCTACATGAACTGAAGTTTGTATATTGGTTAAACTAGTCACACTGAAAGTAAAGAAATATGCATGAAAAGGGGTTTTGATTCTGTTTTCAATACAAATTGCGTTACAACTGATGACATAAACTGAACAGGTGTTGAAAACTACATTTTGAATCCAGCTCTAAGTTGATCTGATCAGTTGCGTTCAACAAATAAAAAAAATATATATAAGTGGATAATCAAGTTAATTTGCCATCTGTATTTGGCTAGTTATTTCAGCATACTGTTTCTTGTCACTTATTAATGGATAAAATAGCCCTACAGTGTTTTGCATCATAAATGCATAGTAGCCACTGCTAAATAGTTTGATGCATATAGTTGTTTCTCTACCAATTATACGTTAAAACAAGCAATATTAAGGATTCATGCCTTTTGAAAGAATGAGCAGTGCAAAACATACCTAAAGATATAAATCCTTAATGTGTCTTTTTATTTACTAATTACCATCCTAAAATTATGTCAGAAGAATTATTTATAAGTTTCTTCAAAATTATATTTTAGACTCAGGACAAAACAAAGTTAGCCTTAAATAACTCTCCCCAAAGAAAACTGAACCCCTACAGCCAGTCCTTTGATGCAAGACAACAGTATGCTAAAATATCAAGAATTGAGATGAGTAAAATGTTTGCTGACAGCACAAGCAACTTGCTGCCATCATTACACATATAGTGTATCAAACAGCAGATGGGAAAGAGAAGCATGCAACTTGTTTTATGTTTTCTGACACACAAATGAAGAAAAACAACTAAAAAGCCAAAGCAAATAAAGTAATCTTGCAAAATTATTACTGACAAACTTACCCTGATTTAAATTTTGGATACTGTCGAAGTAACCAAAACGAAATGCTGAAACACAGGCAGGATCGTCTCATGTCAGACAGTTGTCTCATGCACAGGAACAGTTGTTTACTTCCTGAACATAACAAAAAAATAACCATGGGATGAAACCAAATGCATTGGAAGGAGGTAGATGGACAAATGTAATGCTGTCACTTCTAAAAAATGAAGGAAATCAATTGAGCTAGCAATGCCCTCTGCGATTGTGGAAGTTGGTGGAAAATACATGGCTATTGGAAAGTACGGCATTTGATTCAACTCATAAAGTATTGCAGAAATAATGCAGAAAGAATACTCACGTATGAACACATTTCAAAATCAAATTGCAATTAACAAGTTCTCAATTTCGACAAAAAATCAGCTATTATCGTAAATAGAAGACACGGTATTACACAGGGTGTCCGAGAATTATTGGACACATTACAAAATTATGTACAAAAAAACTATGACCACTGTCTGTTTTTCTATGTCACGTATTACTAACACAGTTTCTATATTTTTGGTTTGCAGAATTGTTATTCCTAGAATCCGATAGATGGCGCTAGGTGGGGCCTGATGAGGCATTTGTGAGAAGCGCGCAATCAGTAGTTATGTCATCCGTACAGCAGAAGGCGATGTGTATGTTATGGCTTGCGGAGTTAAAGTCTGTCATTAAAGTTAAAAGACGGTACCGTTTAGAGTATAGTTGTAATCCTCCACCAATGAATTCAATTAAGCAGGGGATGAAACAGTTTAAAGAAACTGGCAATATGGAACATCGTGGAGGAGCCGGCATGCCTAGCGTCAGCGGTGAGGCGGTTGACCAAGTTAATGAAAGTTTCCGACGAAGCCCCAGGAAATCCGTTAATATAGCAAGCAGATAACTGTGCATTCCGAAATCGACAGTTCACGATATCTTGTACAAGAAATTAAAGTTTCATGATTATAAAATACAAATAGTGCAAAAGATGCATGTAAATTATCACACTCTGCGATACGATTTCGCTGTGGATATGCTGCATCGAGTGGAAAACGACGAAAACTTTCTCAGTACTTTAATTTTTAGTGATGAATTCACATTTCATGTATCAGATATGATGAATCGTCACAACTGTAGGATATGGGGCAGTGAACTGCCTCATGCTGCTATTGAACTGGAACATGATTCTCCAAAAGTTAATGTGTGGTGCGTCCTATCAAAAAGAAAAGTGATTGGCCCTTTCGTCTTTGGCAAAAAACCATAAATAGTGACATTAACCTGGATATGCTAGAAAATTTTGCTATATCCCAGATCAAAAGATATGTTGTTTTCCAACAAGAGGGCGCGCCACCGCATTGGTCAACGTTTGTACGTAAGGGCCTAAATAAGCATTTCCCCAACGGATGGATTGGGCATGGTGGTCCAATTCCGTGGCCTCTCCAGATCTAACTCCATTGGATTATTTCATGTGGGGTTATGTGAAGGACCGCGTCTGTGGGGTTATGTGAAGGACCGCGTCTATCAAACGCCTTGTACTGATTTGCAAGAACTGAAGCAGCCTATCACAGCTGGTATTAATTCTATAATTCCTCAGATGCTTGCCAATACATGGCATGAAACTGAGTATCGCTTGGACGTACTACGAGCAACCAAGGGATCTCACATTGAAATTTATTAACTTGTATGTTTACACTGTACATAAGTTAGTACAGTCAGTTTCTTTACATCTGTTTAATGTTTTGTTCTATATAATTTTGTAATGTGTCCAATATTTCTCGGACACCCTGTATATAAGCTCACCAAGCATGAACATTAATACATGAAGTTGCAGAAATACAAATTTAAGTATACTGCATTATCTTTCCCTCATATTTTTCTTAACTTCCTAAAACTGTTATTGAAAAATATTTTTACCCCATGCGCTGATGCAAAGTAAATATTACATATAGTATAAGAAATAAAGGGGGTAAAAATGTTTTAAGTTTACAAGACCATCGCTGCTTTTCCTCAGACATCCAAATTGCAGTGCTACCTTTATACTCAATAAATTATAATTTTAACAGCTATCTCTACATACAGTATGACTTGAATGAACAAAACAGCACTCAATGTCATCTAATTTTACACTGCCGGACAATTGCTAAGGACGGATGACAATAGCAACGATAGCAACCATAAAATGGAAGGCAGGAAAATGTGGAAATTAGCATAGGTGCGGGATACAGTAAGACGTGTTGTGCGTATGCAAAATGTGGATTGCCGAACTTGTTCGTGACGTCATAGCGCTGATAAGAGATATAAAGGATTTGACGCGTATTGACCGTTGTTGTTCAAATGCAAAGTTCAAAGGGAAAGAATCAGTTGACGAACTTGCAATTTTCAGTGTGTCTTCCCGACATCACCTAGATGATTTTACGCGTGGCCGTATTATTGGCAAGATTGAAGAAGGACGAAAAATAACAGATGTTGCCAGGGAGTTCGACGTCAGCCACAGTGTTGTTTCAAGGCTTTGGAAATCATTTCAAACAAATGGAGAGTGTAGCAAACGTCACGGGAGAGGTCGTGTTCGCAGTACGACACCTGCAGAAGATCGGTACATAGTGCTATCAACAAAAAGACACAGGCGCAGCACAGCTAGTGAGGTAGCAAATCAGTTCATGGCTGCTACTGGCAAGCGGATCTCCCGAAAAACTGTCGCCAGACGTTTGCATGAAGGAGGACTATACGCCCGCCGTCCTGTTGTGTGCATCCCATTGTCGAGACGTCACCGTACCACCCGTTTGCAATGGTGCCATCAACATCGCAATTGGACTGATAACGACTGGTCTGCTGTCCTCTTCTCAAATGAGAGTAGATGCAGTCTATCGTCTGATTGTCGACGACAACTGATCTGGCGTGATAGTGGTACTGCATATTGTCCAGCAAACATACAGGAAAGGGACCGATATCCGACATGTAGTGTCATGGTATGGGCTGGCATCATGATCAATGGCCGTACGTCCCTCTATGTGCTTCCAACTGGGGCTATGACTGGCCAACGATACATTAATGATGTTCTGCTACCTCATGATCGCATGTTCCGTGGAGCTGTCGGTGATAGATTCATTTTCATGGACAACAACGCAACATGTCATCGAACAGCCGCTGTCCAGGAGTGTCTTGAGAGCGAGGATATTTAACGCCTCGTATGGCCAGCACGGTCTCCAGATCTGAATCCCATTGAAAATGTGTGGGATGCTTTGGGGAGGAGTCTTTCTGGTCGCCAGTGCCCTCCAATAAACAAGGACACCCTCATCCGTGCACTGACAGAGGAATGGGATAAATTACCCCAACAGCTGCTTGATAATGTTGTGCAAAGCATGACACGACGTGTGGAATCTTGCATCGCCCTCCATGGTGGCCATATCCTGTATTGACATCTTACGCCGGAACGCCTGCGGACGGTAATTGCATTTTTTCACGTTTACGTATTCTGCACAAAATGGCCTGTTTGTCCCTTGAACACGTTCCAAAGCCTTCTGGATTTCAGAACACAATAAATTGTCTTTCTTGTGATGTCCTGGCATTCCGACATTATTTTATTTCACTTGGCATCCAACCACACTTATTTTTTTATGCGCTATATAGCCGTTTATGATCCGTCCTTAGCAATTGTCCAGCAGTGTATAACCGAGCACTTTTGATTTTGATCATCCATAAACGTGTTCATATGAAGTAAATAGACAAATGAACAATTAATATAACACTCCCTCAAACTGATGCATGTAAGTAGTAATGCTTTTCTTAAATTTAATTTTTTTCTTTGACTAAAACTTGTGTTTTTTTGGTGTTTTTTTTTTTTTTTGCTGAGGAACAATTTATAACCCAATTTTTTTAAGTTCTCTTGAAAAACATCAAAAAGAAGAAAATGGCATAGGATAGACACTGAAAGATTGAAATGGTGATGAATAAGTTCTGTTTTTCTTTTTGCAATGATTCCATCTTTTACATGAACTAAAAGTCACCAAATTGTTTTGTTTCTTTCTTTTGTTTTTATTGGAGGTTTAACGACCAGCGTGAGCAACTCAATGGGCTATAAGCAGTCGCCCGTCCCTAATTTAGGATCACTGTTTTCAGGGAAGGGAGAGAGCCAGTGCCGTAAGATAAACGCAACATCCATGCCTTACTGGGTTTCGAACCCGGACCCCTTTCGGACAAATGATCAGAGGCCATCGCTTAGACCACTACGCCACCGAGGCGGCGTCAGCAAATTGACTTGACTGCAGTAGGAACAAAATGGTAGAAAGGAAGCTTTTCTTTTTCTTCTTAAAAACATGTTTTTATAAGACAAAAAAATATTCAGCTGGAAGATATGTAACTAGATAGTCCATTATTATTGCTTTTAATTTATTAAAAGCACTGTTTCTTTTAATAAATTTCCATAAGTTTAAATATTTATCATAGTGTTTGAAATTCAAAAGCAATCTTTTGCGTGGAAGTTCTTCATACTCTGCTTAAAGAATGGGACCGGTGTGTAGTTGGCGGACTTCTCGTTTGTACCGGTATCATGCTTGGTAGCCGTACTGACCTCCACATCTTCCAAGGAGGTCAGTCACTGGCGTCCGATATTGGACCGAGTTTCTCCTGCCTCACGTGCGTCCGTTTAGAGGTGCTGTGGGTCCTGAGTTCCTCTTCAAGGACGACAACGCTACACCTCATCGTACAGTGTCTGTCGCAGAGTTGTTGGAGAGTGAAGATATTCAACGCATGGATTGGCCAGCAAGGTCCCCGGACCTACATCCAGTCGAACACGTGAGGGACCTTTTCGGGAGACGCTTGGCAGCAAGTCACCAGCCGCCAGCAACGATTCCGCAGCTGCGGTTGGCGCTACAAGAGGAATGGGTCGCGATGCCTCAACTCCTCCTTGACAACCTCGTCCTCAGCATGGACATACGTTGTAAATCCTGCAACGCAATCAGGGGTGATCATATCCCTTACACAAGACTGGATTTTTCTTGGCAGCCGCCTCTCACATGGAAGTTTCTGTCTTCTGCCCAGTTGTTCTCGAAGCTACCTTTTTAAGCAAGTGCCTTTGTATAATTTGGATTCCTTGTTTGGACGGCTTCGTACACTTGTCCCATATTCTCACATCTTGGGGATCTTATGGTATGATTTGAGTCGAAGTGTAGTGCTTCTGCACTACGTTACATTCGAAAAACCTTCTCGTCCTTAAACTTTGCACTCCAGTGTATATAACTGAAGTAAATTATAAATGAACTGCATTTATCGGAATGAGAAAGAAGTGTTTAAGGTCATTAACTATACATTACTTTTGACTAAATGTTTATATCTTTCTTCTTCGAATAGTGTCGGATCTGGGTTTCACCACACTAACTTGAGGAATGCCCACTCACAATCTCCTTCGCTTCATTGATACACTGCGACGTTGGAAAAAGGATTTCGTTTCGCCCGACCAATATAATTTTGCCATATATTATTTATTTATTTAGTTGTGTTTTCTACATCTAAATAATACAGTACACCCCGTTGTAATATAGAATAATATTGTTTTATGTGTACTGAATGTTAGCAAACGCTTTCTTACCGTTTCAGAATGCGAAATGCTATAGTACGTAAGTTTCTTACGCTGAAAGCGTTTTCTAAACGATATGAATGATGGGATTGTAAATTTGTAACTAAACACTTCGCAATTTGTATTTTTCTTTCAACTGCTTAGGAGAAATTGATGATTGATTTTTCTAATCACCTCGCGTTTCAGGTCAAGACTCACATAAATGCATTCACCGCCACAGTTATTAGCTAATTTAACGGATGAAGATTCTTCACATTTCGAGGTACAGATCATATCGAAGAAATCATGCGGTCTGGATTGTGCTACCCCGGTTTTGATCTGCGGCAATACCTGTAAATTTAAATGAAATCTGTATGGTGCAAATTATATCATAGAGAAGTAGTGGCAGTGATATTTTAAGCATATCTTTCATTTAGTTAAATGGTCGTACATTACATGTGTCTACCTGGCGGTTCTCTTGAAAGCTGCTGAATTCCCAAATCCAAAAGGTAGTGATAAAGTTTGTGCAGGCCCTTCATTTCTCTGTGTTTTTGAATATTTATTCACTGTACATGCCTCACTTTCAGGTCAAACAATTTGGTTTTAATGATGTTATCAAGATTTTCCGTTGGTCAAAGAGTAAAAGCCATCCGTACATTCTTTTACAACGTTGATTCTTATATCTGGCTGCTAAACAAAAACGATCTGAAACATCTTCCTTTTTAAATAATGTACGAAATTGCCGTTCCATATGGCTGGATGAATACTGTTACTTTTGTTACGCACATGGGTAAGCATGCTCACATTTTTTCTTCAGGATATTTGCTCTGCACATTTGTTCAACGGACGGTTTTTCTGCCATTTCTAGTGAGTGATATATCCACAGCACGATTCTTATAGTCATCTGTTAAATAGTGTGGTAGTCCGTCCTTACTTTTGCATTAGTTTCCAGTTCCCAAAATAGAACGAAAGGCATTAGATTTCAGTTTCCAAAATAGAACGAATGGCATTAGTTTTGTTACATTCAATCAAAGTAATGATTACAAACGTCACCAATCCGGTTGGTCCTCTTGATTTTCCAGCGACAGTCGCTTTGTCCATTCTTCCGCATCAATGAAATTTCCGTTTATTATTTGTCACGAATTGTTATACTTATATTTAGCAAATTAGTAGGAACGTATGTGACGCTGTCATAATGTTTATTATTCTGTGCTTCCCTTAACATATTTGCATATTTGCATTCAAAAAACCACTGTTGCCTTAAAATTCCCCGTTGTTTGAAAATGACGCCATGCGCGCAAAATATTATTAAACGAAGTTTTTTCGTTGGTGTGACGGTCCAATACACTATTTTCCCCTGCAGTCTGCATAAAATGTAAAGCACTTCTAACGTATGTTTGTAGCAAAGTTTTACGTGGATAGGAAGGAAAGTCGCAATCAAAATTTGAAAATCACTTAACTTTCTTAGCATTCTTTAAATCTGCATTTGTCTTCTCGCGGAAATATATACTTTTCAGCTTTTCACTGTGTAAATTAGGAGTAGTTTTCTTTTTCTGAAGAAGATGAAACGCAAGAAAGCTTGTGAAAAAAACAGGTGTTATGTCGCCACCTGATGAAAAACTAGGAAACCAATCTTGAAAAAATGTGAACAACATTAGAAAATTCTGTTGTGATGATGTTAGAAGAATTACGCCTTTGTTTCAATGAGAGTAGACCAAAAAAAAAAACTCGTTTTCAAAAACTGCTCCTACTATGTGCTCTTCAGAGGTTTACATGCTATTCAAATTCATCATCTAGTAATTACAATTGATATCTCCAAACCTTCTGAACTACGACCAAAGAACTCTGTGTCAGCGACCAAGAACTGTCAGAGAAATGAAAATGCGATTTCAAATGTAAAAGCGATTTCCTGTTTCACTAAATGTAACATGTCTTTATCCCGTTGTCATCTCATCTTCAAATTTGGCACAATGCCATAAAATTGAGTACATTTTGAACCGAAACTTAATGCGGCATTTTGAAAGTTATGTGGCTTGCATCAACTTTAGGAAGCTAACCATTCTTAAAAAATCTAGGAAAATCTCATAGTTTTTATTTGTATATTTATTTATTTTTTACTTATTACTGCATGCAGTATTTTATTAAGATTGTATTTTTGCTTCTTTCATAAAAAAAAAAAAAAAAAAAAAAAATCCCAGTTTTTGAGAAAATGGCCACCAAAGCATTGAATGCAACGACCTAAAAATATTTTCCCTACACTAGGCAACTAATGTTTCTTCTGAAGTAGCTCTCCAAGTACTTTCCAAATACACCGCTATATTTTTAAAGGTGCATCTGAATATTGAATGTTAACATTACGAAAATAGTGAAAAATTGGTCGAAATCGCAAAGTTAAAACCACTGTAATTTCGTAAATAGTAAATACAGAAGATATAGACCTGCAACGTTAAATAGGCTCATACCTCAGGTAGCCCTCCCATTATGCCAAGTTATATATTTGGCATAATGAAAAAGCTATCTGAGGTATAGAAGGTGAGACTGAGGATCTTATTGGGGATTCATGATTAAGAACCTATATGAAAGATATGAAAGAAAGAAGAAAGGAGGTGAGGCTGAGGATCTTGTTGGGGATACATGATTAAGAACCTTGTTGATTTTCCAAGATTGAGGTATTTGTTGATTTACCCAGGTACACCCATTGAATAAAGTTTGTTTTACTCTATTTTGTTACTTGAATGATGAATGTATGTACAGTAAATTATGAAATTAAAGAGTAGGTTTTAAGTCTTAAAAATTAAACATCATTTATTGATAGTATTTTTTTTAAACTTTCAAAAAAGTTATGCTACCCTTGATGTTCTATATATAAATTTGTGCCATTTCACATTCTTTGTTCGGAATTTTTGGTCATGCATTTCCATTTCTTAAAAAATATTACACCTGCTGTGGCGCTTATGCTAAATCCGTGCATATGGCACGGGATACACTAGCCGTCTACTAATTACGGTCCTGTCTCAAATTCCTATCATGTAGTTTAGATTAAATGGACACATAAAAATCATCTGACATCTCAGCAAACGAATGTTTTCAGCCATGGCAGCAGGTCAAAAGAAGATAAAGTTAAAAAAATGTAAATTCTACGCTAATTTTTTAAGAAGATGGTTTGGTGTTGGTCCACGGTAAGAGTTCCAGATTTTAAGTACATCCTGTCGGGAACGTGTACCACGCTACGAGTTTGGAACAAGAATTTCAGGGAAATTTGTGCCAAGCTGTTCGTGACATCTTACTGTTCCATCAATTTATAAAATTCACTTTATATTTACATTTTTTAGGTAAATTACATGTAAAATTTATTAATCCGCATTTTGCCATTTTAGATCTCATAGTGTCTGTTAACATTTAAAGGTCATCAGGAAT
This sequence comes from Macrothele yani, assembly GCA_039090855.1. Taxonomy (NCBI): domain Eukaryota; kingdom Metazoa; phylum Arthropoda; class Arachnida; order Araneae; family Macrothelidae; genus Macrothele; species Macrothele yani. The sequence continues at coordinate 47,926,369 of CM077034.1, read as the reverse complement.
TTAAAAAAGCGCTTCAATTTGTCTTCCTATTTTAGCTCAGACCAACGTGCAGCGATTAATTTTAACACCTTAACAGCATGTTATTTCCATTGAAAATAAATCTTAAAGTAAATTGTATGAATCGGACTTATAATGTGCTCCACAAAATTAATTTTATGAGCTTGCCTCATTGGACGTGTTTTGATTTACGGAGTGTCTCACAATTCTGATTGTTCCTTGAGCAATTCCGTACATTCCGAGCAGCTGCTAACCGTCAATAAAATGTGCCGGCGGCCTGCACATGGGGCAGCAGTTCAGGCAAGCAGCTGGCCAACAATTGTTACTCCCATCAGTTGTCATGTGTCAGAACAGGGTCATTAGTTATCCATAACGATGCAGTAGCTGCCACAAACGGTCCTTAATCGGTCCAGTAATCACATGCTGTAAATGACAAATGTGAAACGTCAATTTCCCAGTAGTAGCCATAAAAAAAGATAACCGCAGTTTACCAAATGCAAAACTACTTTTATTTTCTTCCTAACAAATCTTCGGCATTACGGCACGTCGCTGGGGAAAATTTCTTAACAGGTGCTGAAAAACGCAAGTTTGGATCTGGCTGGCAGCGAATCGACGACGTTCTGTGTTACAGAGGAGTTTTTAGCCACTACAAAGATTTGCTACGCAAGATCCGGGAATTGAAGGGCGCCTCTTTCCTGTGCGATGTGAAACGACGGGTTCGCTTTTTAATTTGAAAATATCGCGAGGTATTTTTTATAAATGTCCGTTTCATATAATTCATAAATTAGTTTTTCGAGGTAATGATTGTTTTTATAAATTTTAACGGTAATTCATTCATTTTCGATGAGTGTACCATCTTAAAGACGCTTCCAAAGTTTTGTGTGACCCTGTGGTCTTGAAAGGCGATTGTTTAATCAATATATTTATCCGTTCATGTCACATTCCGGTACATTCTTAACGTTGTATCTTTTCTTTCAGCAATCCGAAGCTGCATTTGTTCTAAAGTCGAAAGATATTTTAATTTACTGTCGTTATTTTTCGCAGAAAATTTCTTAAATCTTTTGTATTCAACCCATGGATATCCCACTTGCTTAGGCCCTTTATATCCACATAGTGTTTTTTTTTTCAAATAATTGATAAATTCTGTGCGCATATACTTCTTATTTTTTTCCAACATAACGTTTTTTTTTTTTATGTATTTCCGGAACTTTTGTTTGAAATGCAATATTATGTTAAAACGAAAGATTACACAGAAATTATTTCGTGTTACTCATGGAAACGGAGTAGTGCGTTTCACGGCTATCTGTGTTCTCGAATAGCTGTGTGTTAGTGCAAGAATTTTGCTTTAAAATGAGTGTCTATAAATATCCCAGAGTAACTGACTATTTTACAATTTATTAATAAAGATTTGTATAATTTTCTTCTGACGGTAATCTTCGTTGACGTGGATTTGATCAGGAAAATATTGTTTCCTAATCAAATGTCACGTCAACGAAGATTACCGTCTTTTGGATATAAATAAGATTGCGTGTCTTTTGTTTATCAACTTAAATAACACGATGTAGTTAACGTCGTTCTTAACTATCAGGTATCATTATAGACACAGCACGTTTTGCTTCTGCGCCTTTGCATACCATTGCTTCCACCTACTGTTCGGGTTGCTTTGGATGCCAGCTACGGGCCACTAGTGGCACTTGCCTGAAGTACCGTAATTCATGGCATTGATGCAGGGCAATGGATGGCAGCCAACTCGTGGCGCTGCCAGCATAGGACCGCTACTGTACCTTGACCGTCAGATTTACGCCAGCAGTGACACATTACTGCCAGATGGTGGCCAGTAGTTTCCCGAAACTAGTGTTTTTTCTAGGTACTTTCCCGAATGTTCTCAAATTGTTGTGCGCTAGCTAAGCAACAATTCATTATTTCAGGTTAGATAGAAATGGGAAGGAAGGTGCATGACCATCTCAATTTATATTTGATAGGAGGCGTTGCTATCTATTTTCAGAACATTCCGCACTTGAAAAATGTTGTCTGTTTACTCCTCTCTGAAAATGTATTACATTTGTTTCACGAAAAGTTGTCATAGCTATATATAACTTTCCCATAAATTGAACGATAGGCATATAATTAGATTCGTCGAGGTGTTTTCCCGAAGAAGGTCGTAATAAAGTACTCCTTCTTACTTTATATGCAATAAATTTGTTTCAACATTTCTTGTCGTTTACCTTTAACGAGATTAATTTTCATTATTCTGTTTCATTTAATCATTTCAGATCTTACCCCGGTTTAAATTACGGTATTTACACATGTAGATTGCAATGATAAAAGATGAAATAGCATTCATCCGTTTCATTCAGTAATATGTCTATAACATGGTCTTGATTATTAAATTTAAAGCCTAACAACGATGATGTGGTTGTATTTTTAGGAAAATGGGATTAAGCCCATATATCTTAAATAAAACGTTGTAACAAGTTAGTAAATTTACAAAATTCATTGATTATGATACGCTTTCCATCATACCAGAATTCATTACTCAAGTTATGAGGATTATGGCTGTAGAATAAATCTCTCTCCTATGACCTGACCTTTGACCCATTTCAATGATATTAAACAGAACCACTACAGTACACTTCCTGAAAAAGACGATAACGTTTTGTCTCAATGGAAGCATTTTAACATAAGTTATAACACATAAGGGCGATGAAATGGATCCAGCTCCTATGTCCTGACCTTTGACCCTATTTTGGCCATTTTCAATAGATTTTCAATAGAGTTCGTCCCCAGGTGGTCCCCAACCACATACTAAAATGTCATTTAAATCGAACCATATTTACGCAAGTTATGCCGCAGTGGAATGCATCCTGCTCCTATGTTCAGAACATAGATCCCATTTTGCCTATTTTCAATAGGTTTCGTCCCGAGATGGCCCCCTACCACATACTAAAATTTCATCGAAATCGAACTATATGTACTCAAGTTATTACACATAAGGGCAATGGAACGCATTCAGCTATTATGTCCTGTCCTTTGATCCGATATCGCCCATTTGCAATAGGCTTCGTCCTGAGGTAGTCCCCTACCACTTACTAAATTTTCATCGAAATCGATTTACTTGTACGCCAGTTATCGTGCGGACGGGCAGACGGACGGACGGATGTACAAACGATAAAAGCTGGAGCATATACGCTTCTTCAACCTACGGTTGGAAAGCGCAAAAGATGACATCATTGAAATGTTAAACTGTCAGCTTCAGTTGTTGATGTTTTACACAATTAAACGGAAGTAAGTATTGCCTTTGCAAATGGATTTTTAACTAACAGTTTGTCTTAAGTTTTCATCCTTACAATAGCAGTAGATAAAACCACAGAAACATATACGCAGTATTATATATCCCCAAGTGATGCACTCTGTAAGATATGATGATTTTACGAAGTCATACAATCGGTGAGATTGATTACGTACCGATTTATGTTTATAGAAGAAAGTTTATACCGTCTAGGCACGTTAGAAACATTATATTTTTCGCTAAAACACACTAGCGCTTTCGAATATATCATATCGTTTTATCATCAGGTATACAAAATAAGATACAGAGCCTTTTATATACACACGATTCAAACATCTCTTTGAGGTTATTTCCATTATAGCTGGATACACAAATGTTTGGTCTCTTCGATATGGAGAAACAGTCGTAAAACATAGATTTACAAACGCTTGCTGTAATGCAGGATCACCTATTATTCTACCCTATCCTTGGAGGCACCTTTTTGACGAAGAGACTATTTTTCGTGAACTGACGAAGAATTTAAAACAAAAAAATATAGTATGTTGCTATGTTAAATATCTGTTCATCAAAAACCGCAACTGCTGTTTATAGCTAAATTCAACAGCAATTTAATATTTAAATCGAACACGCGCCTCAGGTTTCCTGATCGTAACCACCACGTAAATAGATTTCCCGTTATAACCTCAAGGGGATATTCGAATCCTGTGTATTTGAAAGGATCTGCATCTTATTTTGTACACCTGATGATGAAACGAAATTATAGTTTCAAAAGCGCTGGTGTGTTTTAGCGAAAAATAAAATATTTTTAACTTGAATAGACGGTATAAATTTTATGGATATATTGCAATTCTAGTTCATTTTCTTTCAGATCCTGTCCAGAGGATCTTCATTTACATGCAGCATGGTTTGAAACCACGTTTGAATCTCAACAACTCTGTTGGACAACGGAGGCACGTAGCCAATATACTCAACATATAGATATATTCACAAGGGATGTAAGGTCAGGTGATAGGAAACATCACAGCCTCTCCTTGACAAATGTCAACCCCGCCCTCTCGTGGTGCATCCTGTTCCCACTAAAGGGGCTCTGACGAACGACAATAGCGGTATGACTATACCATCGGGATTACAGGAAAAGTTGTATCACACACACCACCCCGTTTGGCCAGCGTGGTGAGTTATGGCTAAAATCCTCCAAAATGACTCCACAACTTAAATCTTTGCTCTCAGTCTCCGGCAGCTGGAATCTACTTGGCCAAGGCAGCGGCCAGTGCGACATGAAGGCAGAGGGTGCTAAGAATCCCCGGAGGACCGGACTAGGCTGACATCTGATGCTGACCTTGGCTACGTATATTGCACGCTCCCTAACTTCTGATTCAAGACTTCTTGAATTGGAAGAGGAACTACAAAGGATCAAGTGGGGCATCGTCGGGCTAAGTGAGATAAGGAGAAAAGGAGATCTCATTAAACTGAAAAGTGGATATCTCTTCTACTATCGTGGGACAGATACTGGCAGAACTAGTGGTGTTGGATTTATAATAAAAAAAGAAACTGATTTATCAAGTTATAGAAATTGCAAGTTCCACCCACAGAGCTGCACGACCCGTTATCCAACTCTCGAGAAGATACCACTATCAGATTATTCAAGCTTATGCACCAACCACAAGTCATCCTGAAGAAGAAATTAAAGAATTATAAGAGGACATTCTTCATCTAAATAATAAAGGTAAGCAGCATTTGAAGATAATTATGGGAGATTTCAATGCAAAAGTAGGGCAACGGCAACGGAATGAAACTTCAGTAGGTAAATTTTAAGACGGCAACAGAGACCAGCGTGGAAATACTCTCGTAGAGCTTGCAGAAGCAGAAAAGTTTTTCAACTTGAACTCTTTTTTCAAGAAAAAGCCACACAGGAAATGGACATGAAGACATCCAAATGGGACAACAAGTGAAATTGATTTTACTATGTGTAACATAAAATTCGTTATAGAAGACTGCAGTGTGCTAAACAAGTTCAAAACAGAGACCATAGATTGTTGAGATGTAAGATGCATCTCAACACTAAACTCGAACGTGGCAAGCTCAAAAGACCAACAAAATGTATTGACATAACCAACCTTAAAAAACATCATAATGCCTGAAGTAATATCTGAAGAACACATTATCGGCGTTAGAAGGCCTAACATTGGAAGATGTGGATATTTCTGAAGTTAACAGAAAAGTAACCAAAGCTCTTGTGGAAACAGCAACAAAATTAGCTGAGTTTAAGAACAAGTTGCATGTGAGCAAATTATCAGGGAAAATTAAAACGTTGATGTAAAAAAGAAGAGAGATAAGGACAACTAAAGAAGATGTGACTTCCAAAGTGGAATATATAGAGCTATGCAAGACAATACGAAAAAGTATCAATGAAGACGTAAGGAAATTCAACTGTGAACTAGTGAGGAAAGCAATTGAAAACAGCCAAAGCCTAAAGATAGCAAAGCGACATCTCAGTAAGGGAAGAAAACAGATTATGACACTTAGAAAAGAAGATGGTTCTGTAACAAGAAATTTAGGCAGAAATTTTGACAAGAGTGAAAGAAAGGGATGATACATATACTCCAGACATCATGAAAGGTACCAGTACCAGAGTTCTTCCAGTCCTCCCAGTAGAGGTTGCACATGCAATGAAGAACATGAAGCGGGGAAAAGCTCCATGAGAAGATGGAATTACTGTAGACATCATACAAGAAGCAAGTGGAGAAATCGAAACAGTACTAGCCCAAATTTTCACTCGATGCCTTAATGAAGGAAAGATTCCTGAGGATTGGAACAATGATACAATGATCCTGCTACATAAAAAGGTGACATTGAGGAACTTAGGAACTACAGACCTATCTGCCTTCTATTAGTGGTTTATAAAATCATCACTAAAGTTCTTTCACACCGCTTGAAGGTAACACTGGACATGGGTCAACCGAGAGAAAAAGCTGGATTCAGGAGTGGCAACAGCACAATATCATATCCACGTATTGAGAGAACTAATTGAAAGAGCGAGGGAATATGAACTTCCATTGTGCATGGCTTTTATCGATTATGAAAAAGCCTTTGATTCGGTGAAACAATCAGCAGAGACATAGGCTCTGAAATCCTGCGGTATTAAAGATGCATACATAAATATTATTAATGACATCTATGAAAATGCAAATGCAAAGATTCGGCTGTTTGAAAACACAAAACACATAAAAATTGGAACGGCAATGAGACAAGGTGACACCATATCTCCGAAGCTCCTTAATGCCACATTGAAGATGTTTGTCAATCACTGAACTCGGAAAACAAAGGGATAAAGATTAATGGAGATTATTTAACCCACCTTCGTTTTGCTGATGACGTAGTCATTTTTGCAACTACCCCATCAGAGCTGCGGAGTATGATCCAGGAACTTGCTTACAAGAGTAAAGAAGTGGGATTAAAAATGAACTTTCAGAAGACAAAAGTGATGTTCAATGCTTTTACAAGAAATGAAGATTTATCGATTGATGGAGAAAAGCTGGAGATAACACATACATATGTTTATCTTGGACAGCAGATATCAAGTGAGGGTCACATTGATGAAGAAATTAATCGGCGTACAAAACTTGCGTGGAGAGCTTTTGGAAGAAACAGCATAATTTTCAAAAGCAATATGCCATTATGTCTTAAAAGAAAAGTGTTTGATCAATGCGTCCTTCCAGTGCTTACGTATGGTGCAGAGACGTGTACCTTAACTGAAAGAGACATACAAAGGCTGCAGACAACTCAAAGCAGCATGGAGAGGTGCATGTTTGGTGTAACCAGGTGAGATAAGAAGAGGAACTCGTTTATCCCAAAAATGACAAGAGTGGAAGACATAATGATCAGAGTTGAATCCCTGAAAAGGCAATGGGCTGGACATACTGCCAGACCATCGATGGACATCCGAAATTTTAGATTGGATTTAAAGGGACAGGAAGAGACCCAGAAGACGACCACATGGGAAATGGGTGGCTGAAATTCGAAAGTAGGCGGGAGTGACATGGAGGGGACTGGCACAAGGCAGACTGTTGTTAAAGAAACTTGGGGAGACCTTCGTCCAGCAGTGGATTGATAATGCTTGACAATGGTGATGATGATGATATTCACAAATTCCCTGGTGGTAGGTCCTATAGTGTTGGAATCTTTGTATGAAAGTCCACACCGGCCATTACATTTTTATCTGCAGTTGCTATTGAGGATGTACAATAAAAAATGAAGCTGAGAGCCATCTTGGTGGAACATATATCAGGCTACAATATCAACATCAAATTGTGAATGAGGACATTTCACATGTTCATATACAAAATTACTGTAACTTTCAATTCCCCAAAGAAGAATGCTTCAGCTGTTCCTCTTCCCTGAAACACCACGAACTTTTAACTGGGTACTCATATATGTATTAGAATTTACTTATACATGTTATTCACGTATTAAAGTCAGAGCTAGTGATAAAAATTTTGCTCCCCTTGCGATACATATTATACAGAACTCATTGCGTTAACCCATTGATGTGTGGATCATTCGTGCTCTTCCATTTAGGCTCATTACTTTGTAGAACATTTCTGTTCTGCTTCACCAAATTCTCAATATTGGCAATGATCAATAGACCGTTAGAAAAATTGTTTTCTAAAATATTATATTTTTGTGATAAATTACTGATTTTTCTGGGTTAACCTACTTATATTTCAAATATAAAATGCTATTTCAAATATAAGATGTGATCAAAGAACATCTAAATTGGCTTTATTAAATATAAGTTCAATATCTACATATTTCAAACTTACTCGCCTTCGAAAATCCCCTGCCGAAGCTACACACTTATCCCAGTGGAGTTTCCACTGCTCGAAGATTTGTTTGAGAAATAGCGAAATGCTGCTTCGTCGTATTCTGCTACATCAACTCAGTGCATTGAAACCGTTTTTCTTTCAAGTGGTATTTAATTCCTAGAAACATAGAAAGTGTCAGTGAGAGATCTGGGGAAAAGTGTTGCTGTCGGAACTGCGCAATCTATTGCTAAGCAAGACGCCACTGCATACATTGTGATGCATGGGCTGGTGCGTTGTCGTGGTTCATTTACCACGTCCAAACCCCATGCAGTGTCAGCCTTTTGCGAAGAACTGCGTAATTCAAACTCAGTATAACTTGACAGTAGTTTTCCTTGTTGATTATCTGGACAGATAGAGCATTTTCGTGATGCACAATTCCTTTTATGATTGAAAAAATAAATATTGTCAGCATCGTCCTGATAATTGCTGCTACTCTGTCGCATTTCTTTGGGTACTGAGTCTTCCATTCAGAAGAATGAATCTTAGATTCGTACTCATACCCACAACCCCACGATTCTACACCAGGTATAATAGTTTTTAGAAAGTTTTTGGAGTTTTAGACGCACTTAAGCAGGTTAATAGTAGCTCAAAGACGGACCTCTTTTTGTTCAGATAAGAACAATCTTGGCACAAATTTGGTTGCGACATGTCTCATACCGTGACTACAAGAATTACGGTAAAACCTCTAACCTACGACACCAGTGTGGCCGGTAAAAAGACATTGGGTGAACGTGACCATCGTCGGCTAACAAGAATCGTTTCACGCGATAGGCGTACAACACTCTAGCAGGAGGTATAATCGTATTTCAATGCTGGAGAATCAACAAGCATCAACGTCCGGACTGTGCAACGTACCCTGCACGATATGGGCTTTAGGAGCCGCCGCCCAACTCGAGTCCCTTTGATCAGTGCACGACACAGAGCTGTACACCTCGCTTGGGAACGGCAACACCGCCACTGTACACTTGATAACGGGAAACAAGTAGCCTGGACTACTTGTTTCCGCGTTTCCAACAGTATCATAGTCGCGTTTCCAACAGTATCGCGCAGATGGAAGGATTCGTGTGTTTCGCAAACAACATGAAGCCATAGATCCCATCTGTGAACAGGTAACTGTACCGAATGGTGGGGTTCGCTAATGGTATGGGTTGTGCTTAGCTGGACTTCACTGCGACCCCTGGTATGTCTACAAACGTCTGTGACCGTCCAACGCTATGTGCGCATCCTTTCTGACGAGGTACACCCGTTCATGTCCTGCCTTCATACTGATGGGTTGGGCCTGTTCCAACAGAACAATGCCCCTCCACACAAATGGCAAATGGCGGGACGCCACATTATGTTTAAAGGAGCATTTATCTGAGTTTGGAGTATTGCCATTCCCACCCAAATTCCCAGATCTGAACGTGATAGAACACGTTTGGGATGCTATGCAACGTCCTATCGAGCATGGAAATCCGAGACCTCGGAATACACTTGAATTGTGGACCGTTCTGCAGGAAGTATGGTGTTCATTGCCTACAGCATATTTCCAGAAGCTAGTAGAATCCATGCCTCGTCGTATTTCTGCCGTCCTACGCTCTCGTGTCGGGCCTAACAAGTATTAGACTAGTGTACCAATTTTTCTGGCACTTCAGTGTATATGCGTTATATATTACATATAAGAAGTCCAAAATAACATGACCATTAGGCATTAGTAACAGTATTGCTTTCCTGGTATGTAGGACTATATTTAAGGTTTTAGACTCCCGCGGAAACAAGATAATTTGTAAAATTTATGGTTGCGTCTTACATTTTTATAACTGTCCCGTAATTTTTCATCATTCAGTTTTGTGCTTAAATTTGGACTCAAAATTAAGAATGTTTTTTCTTGATACATTAGATGCGATTCTGATTGAAACAATTCACAGCTTGTTATTTATGTCATGAAAAGAAACTACACATTACGTACAAATATCCTGTCATCTTAAATTAGCTAAAGAAACTACTTTCACAGCTGTAATATCTTATTAAGCTGTTTACCACTTATCAGGAATTGCATTAAAATTTGAAGATACAGTAACGTTCATTTGTTTTTTTATAACTGTGAAAACCAAAACGTTTGATTGAATACAATTGTGCTCTAGTTTTTCTAATGATTCCTGATTAATCAATTTTGTGCATATTTTTTGAGCTATAAAAATGCAAAATGTATATGTTTCATGAAACTTCAGGTCTGCGTTTAATTAAAAATTCTAGTAGTCCGGAATTTTACTAGAAAAAACTTCACTTTTCTTCCGAAATCCCTTTCATGTTTAACCATAGTCCAAATATATGAACACTAATTAACAACTACACAATCTCATTATATTCATAACACTCTATCACTTTATCATGAATTGTTCCAAAAATTTATGAAACTCTCACCGAAAGGCGTATAAGTTATTTTTCAATCCTGCGTACCGTTTTGTTATTCTTCTGATACTCTGACAGTGGAATTGAGGAAAAGAAGAAAACATTATTTTGTCTAATCCTTGGTGGTGCATAATCCGTAGTTACAGTAAAGATTATCCGTAATTTATTTTTCTATTTGCTAGCCCAAACCCTCCCAAATTACATAAAGAAATTGTAAAAAATGGAAGCTAATAGGAAAAAATATCGAGAAAAAAAACCTGTCATTTTTAAACGCTTTTCTTAAACTTTGAAATGAATGAACAGCAGAAGTTATAAGTTTTCTCAACATTACCGCAATTTTTTTGTTAGATTCTGCAGTATTCTGTTCCGCAGTTTAACCGCCAGCACTCACGAATGTAAGCAATGCTAAACATCCCACGCCACGTTATATTTAACAAGAACAAATTGTTGCATCTCATTTTCTGTCAAATTCTCGTAAGTAGAAACAAAGAAAAATACTTATTTCTTACCTTTTCGCCAACAGATTGATGGTGCTTGTTTTAAAATCCTTGTATTTATTCGTATTAATCTTTGCGTTTTTCTGGTGTTAATGCATTCCTGCAATACAGTGTTAAAAAAGGGCGTAACTGCGCTACCTGGATTCCCAACGTACCAAATTTTTCCTGCGAAATTAATAACACACTCTCAAAAATGAACTATGAGAATACATTGTATTCCAGGAACGCATTAATATTCCTCGAATAAACAAATGTGTATGTTATCTTATTCCAGGAATGTGTTAACACATTACTGGAATGCAACTAAGGTGTAAGCATAGGCTGCATGTTTGGGTACCATGATAATAATAAGTCCCTCTCTTTCCAATGAGGCGGGTCCTTATTCTTATTGTTTTGCAATAACCAGATTCCTACACATGATACCACATTGAAATGACTAAGCTTTGGTTTAGAATTAAAACCAGCGGACCTAAAAAGATAAGAAAACGACTGCAAAGTTACTAGCGTCCTATGTAAGGAAATCTAATTCAAATAGGTTGCTCTCGTTTGCGATGATATAAAGGAATTAGTTTCCCACCCCATCACTTAAGGTACGGCCATTCAGGAAAGTGTGGAAATCGTTAACAACAGTAAGGCTCGGAATTATTACGTCTTTCAAGACTCCCCACGCTTTTGAAACCAGTGCTTCCAATACCGCTATTTTCCTTCAAAGATGCCGCGTGCTGCCAAGGTTTTGCCACATGTCTCTGAAACAAATTACATTCGCATATACACTGACGGAAAAAAAATCCCAACACCACGAACAAATAGTTGTAGAGGAATGAAATGGCGGCAATACATTTGTATAGGTAACATATTTAATCGATTAAGGTTTCAAGATCACAGCTTATGGTAAGCGCGAGAAGAGCCATTTTAAATATGAAATGCTGGTACATTTATAACCGGTGTAACCGCCAGAATGTAGAATGCAAGCACGCAAACGTTCATGCATTGTGTCGTACAGGTGCTGGATGTCAGTTTGTGGGATGGAGTTCCATGCCTGTTGCACTTGGTCGGTCAATACAGGGACGGTTAATGCTGGTTTGGGGTGACGCTGGAGTTGTCGTCCAATGATGTCCCATACGTGCTCGATTGGTGAAAGATCTGGTGATCTAGCAGGCCACGGCAACATGTCGACACTCTGCAGAGCATGATGGGTTACAACAGCGGTACGCGGGCGTGCGTTATCCTGTTGGAAAACACCCCCTGGAATGCTGTTCATGAATGGCAGCACAAAAGGTTGAATCACCAGACCGACGTACAACTGTGCCCTCAGGGTGCGTGGGATAACCACGAGAGTGCTACTGCTGTCATAGGAAATTGCTCCCCAGATCATAAATCTAGGTGTAGGTATAGTGTGTCTCGGCCGCAGACAGGTTGGTTGCAGGCGCTCACCTGGTCTCCTTCTAACCAACACACGGCCATCACTGTCACCCAAGCAGAACCGGCTTTCATCAGAAAACACAACAGATCTCCACTCCGTTCTCCAATGAACTCTAGCTTGACACCATTGACGTCGCAAACGGCAGTGGTTTGGAGTAAGTGGAATGCACGCTACAGGGCGTCTGACTCGGAGCTGTCCTTCAAGTAACCGATTTGTAACAGTTCGTTGTGTCACTGTGGTGGCAACTGCAGCTCGAATTGCTGCCGCAGACGCGGCACGATGCGCCACGGCCATACGCCGTACACGGCGGTCTTCCCTTTCAGTGGTGCCACGTGGCCGGCCGGAACCCGGTCTTCTTGAGGCAGTATCTGCCCTTGACCACCGCTGCCAACAATCATGCACAGTGGCTACATTCCTGACACGTTGTTCTGCAATACTGCGGAAAGAAAATCCACCTTCTCGTAGCCCTATTACACGACCTCGGTCAAACTCCGTGAGCTGTTAATAATAGCCTTTTCGTCTTCTTAAAGTAATTCTTGACTAACATCAACACCCTACGTCGAATCTCAACGATAACTAAAGCTCACGAACGTTACAGCGCTTATTTCCCGCAAACTACTGGCGCCCCACGTATGCGCCGAGCGCGAAATTTGCGTAGACGTCATCTTACAGATGTACTCTCACCACCTACCAACTGTCATTTATTTAACACAACCCCTTCTCAGTCTTGGGATTTTTTTCCTGTCAGTGTATTTGTTAATTGTGAAGTTGTCGTATTCAAATCATTGAAGTATTCTATTTTACAGGTTGCAGTTTTCAGTGTCCCTTCCTCGAAAAACGCATCTGGTTAATGAGCAGAATCTTAGATACAGTTTTTTAAACGCTAGGAAATCCGTTTACAATTATAGTTTTTCTATTTATGTACAGTTGGTCTACAGTTACCCGTTATTAATTAGCATTTCTGGTAATCTTCTATATATGTTCACTCTCCTGAAATCTATGACGCGATTTTTTTTAAATCGCCCCTCCTCAAAAAACGTTTTCTTAAACGTCGTTTTTCCGCATCAGCGATTAATGCTCAGAATCAAAATGTTCACCTTTCTTAACAACTCTTCTGCGGATTACTTGAAAAATATGGTGAATTTCTCCCACACTACATTCCGCTTAAAGTGATCACTCTTAATCCGCTGCGCTGCAAAGAAATTTTGCAATGCTGATTTAATTTCGGCACTGTATTTCTGGAATGGTCCTTCTATCAACAGCGGGCTATGTGTAGAAAAGGTACTTAGCCGCCCAAGTGGCACAGTGGTATACGCGATGTCTTCTGATCATTCGTCCGAAAGAGCTCCGTGTTCGAATCCCAGGGAAGCATGAATGTTGAGTTTGTCTTACAGCACTTGCTCTCTCTCCTCCTTGAAATTATCGGCCCTAAATTATGGACGGGCGACTGCTTATAGACCAATGAGTTGCTCACGGTGGTCGTTAAATCTTTAATCAAAAATAAAAATAAAATGTTACTTACGCAGCCGTCAGTTTCTTACGTCACCTTTGAGGTGGGGAGCAAGATGACGCTGATTTACAGCCATGATAAAGACTAGATTGATCTTCCCTGGCCTAAGGTCATATTAGAAAGAGGGTGCTCATTTATCTGTGTGCCGCATAACACACGGTATGTCACATCTTTAGTTCTTTGGGTCCCATCAGTCGCACAATAAAACTTTGTAAAACTTAAATCTTTTCGTACGAGACCGTGAGCAACTCAATAGGCTATAAGCAATCGCCCGTCCCTTATTTAGGGTGACTGGTCCCAGGGAAGTGAGAGAGCTTCAGTGCCGTAAGAGAAACACAATATGCATGCATCACCGGGATTCGATCCCGGACCCCTTTCAGACGAATGATCAGAGGCCATCGCTTTATACATGGAATAACGAAGAAAAAAAAATAATCTTGAAGTATTATATGGTTTTCGAAAATTTAGTTCAAAGCCTGGCACGGCACGCTTGCGTTCACTGATCTCCACTGCCCACAACAGAACGCGTTGATATCACGGCAAAACAATAAAATTCTTCAAATCTATTTTATTTCTATTTTCTAATGACAAGTCATTTTTGTACTATATTTTTCGAAGGAACTTCTAAAAGCATTTAATCCGAAAAAATTAAATATATTAAGATAGAAAAATACTTTTCTGTGAAATATTATAATATCTGAAAATAATTTGTTTTAATCTTAAACGGTGTTGCATGCTGTATGTACTTGAAAGTTCGCGACCTGGCTTTCTTTTAACACTTCCCGCATACTGTTATCGTGTCCACAATCGGAAAATGACATTTTGTTACACTCCTGTTGCTTCTGCTGCTACCTTTTGTTCTCTATCTATTTCATGCCTGCTAGCAGATTTCCGAACCACTGATTTTGGTAAATTCTACATTTTGAATCATCTTTTGAACCGAAGATCTCAGGTAAAAAAATGTCACTGTAAGCGAGGCAGAATAAGTGAGCTCCCGAGTAATTACCTATTTTAACAAAATTTGTGAATATTTTATTGCGAGTCTTCAGCCGTTAATTTTGCATAAGGGTATTCAGGAATCTCTTCTCTGCGTAACACTCTATTTGCGTTTTCCCTGATTCGGGTTCCGCAACCAGGTACTAACCGGCCATGTCATATCACCGGAGTACTTCCGCCGGTTTGCGGTACGGGAACGAGTGTGCGGCTGCGGTGCCTAGACAGCAGATGTCGCACACATGATTCTTGAATGCGTTTCTCTTTCAGGGAAGAGAAGAACTTTGGTGAGAGATATGGCAAAGCGGAGGGACCTATCGATCCTGCTCGCGTACCCAAGATTGAGACAGGGGCTCATTGAATTGGTCAAGCACCTCGTGGAGCAGCAGTCGGTCTACGTAATAAAGGGGTGACCGCAGAAGTTTGAAGAAAGAAGATTGAAGATAGAAGAGGACACAGAAGAGGATACGATTGACCCCGGCCCAGAGTCGTCATCACCACAAAACTGGCATTAGTCCTGCGGCTTTGTAAATGTCACTGTAAATGGTTTCGTTTTTACTGTCATTTCTGTGTGAGAGGGCTCATGGAATAAAGGATTTATTCAACAATAAAATGAGCCCTTCAGACCTTCAAATAAAGTGCATGCATCTATTTTTTGAATAAAGGGCAATTGCCCCATACAGTTCGCGCTTTCGATCGATTCTCTCAGCCAGAGGTATAGGAATAATCTTGCCCCTGCCCAATGGCACTTACACACGGGCCATGATGGAGAAGTGGGTGGTGCCGGCCTATGTGGGTAGCAGCAAGCTGCAGGTCTTTGGACCGATCTTCTCGCGGTGAAGGACTGCCGAATCCTGGCATGATTGCTTGCGCAACACCGTCACTTAATCTTTTGAGAGAGTTCGTTTAACCCTGCGGAGTCCGCATTTGGACTGTACAGGAAAAGGTCATCAGCTAGACTTATAAAATGTCGCCAAAGTCACAAGCTTCGGTTACCATTTGGTTTGCTAGTTAACAAATTCACAAAGTGCTGATTCTCATCTCTAATCTGGTGAGGTATCTCTTGTGGATCAGGAAGATTTGCATTTCGGTGGACGTGATATTTAATGTTCTTCTTAAATGGATATTCCACCGTTTTGGACAGCTGGTGAGGTGCTTGGCAGCGCGAAAAGCTGTTTAATATCCTCAAAATCAAACATTTTCCTTCGTTGCTTCGAAACAGTTGCTAAATCATACATATTCAGAAATCAAAAGCCCGTTCCGTTGAAAAAGATGTAGATAATTCTTGAAAACCCATTTTTTGAAATGGTGAGCAAAAGCGATTAAGACTTATAGATCCAGAACTTTATGCAAAACAATTTAAAAAATACATGAGACGTACGGAGCACTATTTTTTTTTTTTAATTGAGAAGTGAACAAATCAGACCGAGATCCGACATCAATCTTAGATAAATACGGCGTTTATTCGGTACCACTGAACTCTTTCTCAACTACCTCACAGCCTACTTCTTACGTGGGATCCACTTGTAGATCATTAAAGACACGAATTACAGAACACAAATACAGTGTTCGTACACATGCCTTAACAACTTCTTTAGCGCGAGAGGTACTAAAAGGAGAGCACTATCCTGACTGGGACAATGTAAAACTGTTATCGACGACCAAAACTAAAAATGGCCTGTTGTTTCTCGAGAGCTTGTATATTTATCATTTGAATGAACAATGTTGTAATGATGAAGCTCCATCCAATATACCAGCACCTTGGCGATACCTACTGAAAAACCAAGAAACAAGATTAGACAACCATTGATTTTATTGTACATATATAAAACTCAGGCGAGGGAACTTTGACCTTCATTTTATATTTCTTATATTTATGACAACTATTATGTGTTTTTTACCCTACAGGTTATTTTAAATGTATGTATTTTATGACCTCATACTGTTCCGACTTGTACGCATGCGCGGTCTTTGCCCATAACCACACGTGTATATAACCACTACGTTTCATGTGCACCTTGCGAGTTTTGGTGCCTGATGATGAACCTATAAGTCGTAGGTTCGAAAGATCTCGCAAGTTTTTAACATTAAACCTTTTTAAACCTCAATGGAATGAGTTATTTGTGTCGTCATGGTTTTAACTGTGTATACTTTTGATACCGGTGATACGTCTTAGCTTCATTTGAGTGTTGTAATTGGTTTGAGCTAAAGTGTTCGTGCTTAGACAGCTATCATCTTTATTTGTGTATCAATCAGCACGATAGTCTCTTCATCATATCTACTAACAACACATAAAAGTTGCTTAAGTATTTACTTCGAACGCCGATAGATGTAATAAGGACTGATCTGCTAAAGAACAGCAGTGTCGTTAATTGTAATAATACCTCTTAAATAAATGTACTTATTTTCTCTGACATTCACTAGAGGAAAATGCAACATTATATTAAAATAATGCACAGAGTTTACGGTACGAGCCGAATTCTGCTAAAAATCACATCAGAAATATAATTTGCTGTTCCAGTGGCGCAGTGGTCTCAGCGCCGGTCACCGACAGTTTGTCAGAAATGGATAAGGTTTCGAATTCCATCGCCTATTTCATAAGTTTATATGTATACGGAATCGTGATTGAAGACATTCGAACACGTGATTGGTTGAAAGCTGATTCATTGATGAATTACAAAGCCCTAAATAGTTATTTCAGGTGACACTTTCTATCATAGAGTGTTATAGTAAGCAGTTACTTTTGCAGTAAAAGGACTGGAAACCAAACGTCATTACCCATTTCTACGGATTTTGAGAAAAACATTTTTCCTATGTGATATGTAGACTTTCACGTTTGAGTGAAGCTTTAAAAATTACCTATTGTTTCTATTATTTTTTTATGTTACATCATGCAAATTATTTGTTATATTTACATTTCTCGAATTTAGGGAAATTATTAATTCATATAAATATTTAGCAAAAGTAAAATTTCATTCCAAGTCGAACAAAATGTTCAACTGAATTCTGCACACAAAAATGCATTTAGGTCTTTTCCTCCTTATGATTTCACATGAACAGAATTGCTTTCACATGGACACATTAATGTCCGTTAATTTTTTTTTTTTTTTTTTTTTTTTTTTTGGTATAGCGTTTGTGTCCGGAAAAAAAAACTTACTTGCGTTTTTATAAATTAACGCATCGAACAAAACTGCCAAAAGATTATCCCATATTTTAACAAATGCGGTAATTTTTAGAACACATCAAGTGGATTTATTGTGATTTGAAACATATTTGCAGAAAAAACGTTTGGTTCAAATTTTAGTTAAAAACAATTTGCTAAAACTTTTTAAAAAGAATGTAACATTGTATGAAAATGCTCATGAACTACGAATAAGAATTTAATATTTGAGATTATTTAGTTTAGAGTAATAAAATAGGAAATAAATATTTAAATAATAATCTTTAATTTAGAATATTTTATTGTCACATCTGTGTTAAAATTTTTGAAAGTGAGAAGCTGTTCACCATAGATATTAAAGACAAGTGTAAATCATAAATAAGTTCTGAGGCAATGGTGATTTTGTGGCATCTTATTATAAATGACATACTTTGAACTCATAACTTTTGAGACTTCTGCCACATGTTTAGAACACTCTTTTCATCGCTTGTTAGGACACCGAATGGCGACAGATAGCGACACAAAAACTGGGTAGGTTTTGAAACTGGATTGTTGACACCTGTGGTTTGAAGTATTAAGGAAAATTTTTCGCGAGGTCGCACAAGAAATTTTCGGTAGTCCCAGCATTAAGTAATATCAAAGGACAAAACACGTTACTCAAACGAAGACCCTACAAAGTATTGTGGACTGATAATCAACAAAAAATACTGAAACTGTTTTACGAACAGTCAACAAAAATAAATAAAACTGAAACTACTTTTACGTCCCACAAGATCTCTTCAGGCATGTTCGTGATATATTATAGGTCTCACTCAGACACCACTGTCTTCCCAAATTTTTATACACTGAAACATTGGGTGTACGATATTACACTGAAGATCAATTGAATTAGAGGCAGCTGGCGTTATGCAAATGTGGCGCTGTAAACCAAAACGACATGACGTATGCAATGATCCGACAATATAAGGAGTGATGCGACGGGATTCAGTAAGAGTCGGACGCAGTATGGGTAAGACGAAGGATATAAGCGCATTTGATCGTGGACAAATTATCGGGGCCCGACGAATGGGTTACTCCATCTCGGAAGTCTTGCTGGCACTGGGATTTTCACGAGCCACTTTGCCACGGGTGTACCGTGAGTACAGCGAATCCGGTAAAACTATCCCTGCAATGGCCAACTGCCGTGGACAACAGCGTGTGGATGAGCGGGGTGATCGTCGGCCAGCTCGTATTGTAACAGAGGATATACGGGCCACAGTGCAAGAAATCGCGCGGCAATTTAACGCTATTGCAGAAAACGTGTAAGCAGCTATACCATCCAGAAGATATCAACCCACGAGGGTACCGCTGCTGACCGCACATCACAGGGTTCAAAGAATAGCGTGGGCTCTGGAACATCGCCACTGGTTCCTAGACATGTGGAAAAATGTTGCCTGGACTGATGAGTCGAGATTCACGTTGGTATATGCGGATGGCAGCATACGGGTACGGCGCAAACCACATGAAGCGATGGAATCTTTTTGCCAGCAGGGTACACTTCAAGCTAGTGGGGGTGGCATTCTCGTCTGGGGACTGATTACGTGGACTGAAATGGGACACCTGGTACGTGTGACATTGTCCCTCATAAGTCAACGTTACCGCGATACGCTGAGCGACCATTTGCTCCCGTTTGTGCTTCTTCAACATCGCAATGGGGACCTCATCCTGCAACAAGACAATGCACCGTGCCATCGCTCCCGAATTGTATCCGAATGGTTGGATAAACACTCTACCGACGTGACCTCACTTTCTTGGCCAGCTAGGTCACCTGACCTCAATCCCATCGAGCACATCAGGGATGCCATCTAGAGAGATGTTCGAAGCTCTGACCCCTCTCCATCAAATCTTCGTGAACTGTGGGAGCTTGTTCCGTGGTCGTGGATCCGTATGGCTTCCCAACGCCTCCGGTGTTTTGTCGAGTCCAGGTCGAGACGAATCGCCGCCCTCATCAGGGGGAAGGTGGTGCTACACGTTACTAGACAGGTATCTCCAATTCAATTGCTCTTCAATGTATATGGGATGGCTTTAACACGTTTAATCAACATTTCAAAAAGTTAATTACGATTGTAACATTTATGCTGTAATGGCGTATCTGATGTTGTTTAATAATGATTTATTTAATGTCGAATTGGAAGTAAAAATTAAAAAAATACGCTCATGGTACATTTTATCGCACTGTAAAAATCAGAAGGGAATGAAAATTAAACTCAGTTTTTACCGAATTTGTTTAAAAAACTCTTAATTCCAGATTAAGTTAAATCTTCACAACTAAGGATCTAAGACCAGTGCTTCAGTATGGTACTCAGGAATTAACAGCTTTTTTTCTGCGTATACTGACTGTATCCACTTCAAACCAGAATGTTGAATAATCATAAAGAAATTTCGAAATCTATTCTATTCTGCCACACAATAGAGGAATAAAAAAGTGCGTTGAGAGATTTATCAATTCTTAAATAGCGCATATGTGTGAGAGTTAGAAAATGCGAAATTATTTTTTTTTCATCTGAATTGAACATTAACAACATACCCTTGCTTGAAGGGATCAGGGTTAAAATTTGGTTGCAGCAAGTAGGAAAACAACAAAGCTGTCTCAATTTTCGTAAAGCTGAAACATATGGGGTTACATATAAATTAATGAAAGATCCGGGCACTTTTGGCAATCTGAAATTTAAATTTTTACGTATAAACCCGGAAAATATATAAATGAAAATCGTACAATCGAATTAAAGAAGCGATAGAAACTACAATAAAATATCGGGGTTAAAGCAGAATTGCGTGTAAGAACGGAAAACGTATAATTGAGAAACGTACAACCCAGGTCCCTCTCTATATTGGCATATCTGTTTTTGAAGAACGTTATTGATATTTTCGTTTAATCCAAATTTACACGCATTGTAGAATAAGATATTGAATTGTAGTATGTCATTTTGAAAGTCCGATATTAGTGGCACAAATTATCATTCCTATTTTGGAGCTTGTCAAAGCAAAAACTATTTATAAAAATTTTGTACTTTGATTTAAAGACGCCAATGCTAGTCTGGAAGTTTGAATGATGTGAAATAAATTATTTCAGTGAGGTTCGTTTTCTTCTGTGTTACAACGGCAAAATTAAGGGTCATATTCTTCACGTTCTGTACAAGCAACTCATGGCCACTTAAAATATTTTGCGATTTTTTTAGGAATTGCGTAGCTGGAAATTCTAACAACGTAAACGTTTACCCAGATTGTGAACTTCAAAAAAGCACAAATTGGGACTTCAAATTTGCCATATTTCCTTTCGAATATGAATTAAATATGTATAACATTTGCTAGGCAATCACTAAAAAGATCTCATTTTCAGGTGAGCTTAGAATGCCTTCATGTGTGCAATAAGATACGGTCCTATAAGCTGCAAGAAAGATTGAAAAAGAGGCCTTAGCAAATAATTCATACAGAACAAAAACGGTTTGTACACCTTTTATGGATTGTGCAATTCTAGAAGTAACCAATTTTTCCCTAGAACAGCGGATTTCAAGCTATTAATGCATCGAAGAACTTGAGACTGATACACCAGTGAAACGAAGTATTATGATCAGAGGGTCTTTATTTAAAACAAAACAACAGAAGGTAAACTCAGACGCGTGTGAAGATCATGAGATGGTAGAAATAACGCCTAATACAAGGCTCTCCTAATTAGTATTTTTCTTCTTCAGAGTAGGTAAAAGGCAATGGACTTAGTTTAACAAAGCCAAATTATAATGGTCTGACGAGGAGCTCACATCATTTCCGAGGTAACAATGCTTGTAAGGTGCTGACGGTCAACCGTGCTTAGTACATTCAAAATGTTATTCGAGGAGGAGAAAAACACGAACCCCTGGAAGGTTCGGAATGACCACATTTCATCGATGCCAGTAGTGAGAGAAGGTTAGCCCCTGTGATACAAGAAAATAGAAAGCGTAGCACGCTGAAACTTTTTGTTAATTTGAATACCGGCAACGGGAGTAATGTGCCTGAATACAGAGTACATCGAACTCTTCGAGAAATGGGGATACGCAGCGGTAGAATTCTCCAACTATCGATTGCATCCTCGGTTCACCGTTTCATAGTGCATACTATGAAAACGTGATCATCAAATTTTCGTTTCGGTTTTCACCATATGGACGGCCGAAGAACGGTGCGTCGTTTTTGATTTGAAGTAATGGCACCAGGATGTACCGTGGGAGGAGAAAAGCAAATGAAAGAAGTGTAATGATTTGGCAATGTTCTGCTTGATAGCCTCGCGTGCAGTCATTTATGTGAAGAAAAGTGTGACATCTACCTACTATCTAAACATCATGGCAGACTTGGTACATCCTTTCTCGGCAATTTATTCCCCTCAAACATTGTTTTCCTTCAGCAAAATAATGCGTCGTGCCCCACTGCCTTAATCGTTCGAGAATAGTTCGCGTAACATGAGGAAGATTTCCAGGTATTGGACGGTCCGGCAAATTCCCCTGACATTATTCCAATCGAACATCTGTGATTTTTTTTACACAGAAAATCCAATTTACGGCTGCATCGCCACGTAACGTACATGAGTTAAAAGATATGCTGGTGAAATTTTGGAACCAGAAAACACAAGTCACCATTGGATATCCTAACTGCTTTAGCGGCACATGTATAACCAGCATTCTGTTATTCGGGTGGTGACAATATGTTTACTCGTTTTTGGGATTCTTGCTTGGAGAACATCTTTTAAAAATTGCACAGATTTCAGAAATAATTTGCCGTTATGTCAATAAAGACACATTTTTAGACCGTGCCTCCTTCCTGTCGTTTTTAATCGACTAGAGACGTAGACTTCAACAAAAGAATTCATCCAGAATCTGAAAGCCACTGACAGAATTATGAAGAGAATTCTTGTTTTGACCAAGATAGATAAGGAGACGAACTTATTGATGAGGAAAAAAACAAGTGCTTATAAAACAATGATTTAAATAAATTCCCTGAAATGACGATGTCCTGGGAGATGACAATTGTGGCCAACCGGAATACAAAACTCGATTCCTGGAAATAGGAAATTATCAGGAAAAGAAACCGTGGTAAATGGACGGGTGAATTCGAAATATGCCTGAATGGCATGGCTGAGATGTTCATGAGAGAAATTCGAGTATGGGCTTGTAGAAGCTTTCATTCAAGTGTGAATTAAACATCATTTATGATGATGATGATGATCATGATATTCTGTTCTAGCCATTGTATGCTCCTGATGTGGTATGACGTAAGAGGTGGTATAATTTTTAACATTTCAGTCAAATTGTCATTTGCTCTGCAATGATCATTTCGGGATATTAGTAGACAAAATATCTTGCATTTTATATACGAAATCATGATAAAGGCCTTGAAATAGCGCCAGATCTTTTATTGTATATATGAAGAAATGATAAATGCGCTGAAACAGCGCCTTTATAGTAAATGGATATTTGCTGTTAACCATGGTAGTTAATGCAAGAATTCCTAATTCAGCGTGTTTTTTCTAACGAATTAAAGCTCCAAGAAACATGTCCTTAAATAAAACCCGCAGGTATGCACGATAAGCGCGAACGAAACAGCATTGATTTCTAAAAACTGTAGAACGATAATTCATTTGCAATTTAAAATAACTGTTTGAACTAACATCTTTGATACTTGTTTTAAGATGAAAAGAAAATTGCGTGATTTGAACGCTCCTATACGGCATACAAAGATGCAGCTGAGCGATATGATTTGAGTCAGCTGAAAAGATGCGATTGTCATTATTAGAAACGCAATTTTTTACAGAGCTTTTGTAAAGTTATTTTAAAAATTAATTATATATATAAACTTGAATTCCGTCTATCGTCTTACCTTGTCCTGCACTGCAGTGTTAGAATGAAAGTAAGCGAATATTTAATCGCAAGAACTAAACCCAACATTTTAAAGCGAAACCTGAGGTTGAACAAAATGCAATTTCAAACTTGTTCAGGATTTAGCACTTGTTTTGTAAAATAAGGCACCCTTTCGTAGTACATCTTTCTCTGTCGACTGTCTTTGTGTCCATCATTTTGTGAACCCTATATCTGCGCAATTATTCTATCTGAAATAATCTTTATGTGTTGGAAAGCTTAAAACGTGAAAATGATCAACCTTGCTTTCCGGGGTTTGCAGATGTATAACTTTTGCCGCTAGGATGCATAAAGTAGATGTTCTAGGTTTCAAAATGCATTTTATTCCATATATTTAATTCGAAATATGCGATTAAGGAAAATTGTTCATTTCATTGAATTTTTCGGAAGAATATTTTCGAAACAGTTTCGTTTTGGAAGTTTTCGCGATATCTCTCTTTCTAAAAGACTTATCTTAAAAAATCATTTCTGCATCTGATACAGCCTGAGACAGAAAATGTTATGCCTACATTTGTTAATTTTAATGATGTCTCAAAACGTGTGTGTTAGAAATAACTTTACCTGTTTCGTATTTGTGTAATGAACCATTACCTCGTTGTTGAGCTTTTCGAATTGCTCTCGTTCGTTTGGTTTCAGGGTCCAATAATGTTGTATATTACCTAATAGAAATGTAAATCCCGCCCCGGTGGCGCAGTGGTCTAAGCGATGGCCTGTGATCATTCCTCCGAAAGGGGTCCCGGTTCGCATCGCAGTGAGACATGGATGTTGTGTTTGACTTAGGGCACTGGCTCTCTCCCTTCCCTTAAACCAGTGACAAGAAATAAGCGACGGGAGACTGCTTAAAGCACATTGAGTTCACAATGGTATTAAATCTGCAATAAAAAATATAAATCACTTAATTCTGTTTGCAGTATATATATTTTTGAAACTGGTATATTTCTACTTCAATTTTACTTGTGATCACAAGCTGTTTCCAATATCGTATCCAAACTTGAAAGCTCTGACTCATTTAGAGCACTGTTCTCTAACTGGTTCAAGTGTCAGTTTTTCTGCAACAAAAATGTTAAGTACAGAAAAAATTATTGGCATTCCTAGACGTACATGTGCAAATCAAATTTCGCTCTCCGGCATCGGTTGCCAACTATTCGACCACTGAGAGCCAGCGGAAAATAGACCGCTTCTTTACTGCATAAGGTTCCACCTTGTTAATAAGCCCCGTCACGCCTGTTGGCTCTTCACCAAACACGACAAGCACAGACCTATGGCTCACTTTCCGAAGATTTAATGATGAACACTCCAGACAACTTAGTATATAAATATGACCAGCGTCGTAGGGAAAGTGAGGTGTCAATGAATCACTGAATACGATTTAAATATAAGTCGGTTTTTGGTTAGCCCTAAGTGATATTTAATTCTTTTCTATATCCTTGTTTCTGTGAACATTCTCTTACGTCCTTGTTTTTGTTGTAAGGATTCACTGGTAAAAATGCGGTAGTGGAAAGAGGAATCAAGTAGGAAATATAAACAGTTTATTGAAACAACTAAGGAAATACTAGATAGAAGAAAAAATTCTGCAAATTCTGTTCGGATTACAAAAAAAAAAATCAAGTAATATTACCCCGTACATTGCCTTACGGTTTAAAGGCTGTTGTAAATCCAGATGATCTAAACGGGTAGTTTGTAATTTGTTTAGAATGTTTATTAAATGTTTATTAGCTCCAGCTAAGATGTTAAGACACTCGCAAACAAAAAGTTGTGAATACGATGGTGTACGAAACATAAAGCCAGACTATATTTTTACCTGTATAAAAAAACCGATACATTTGCACTTTAAAATAGCTGTTAGAAATTACGTTTAAGTGGATACGGGCATGCCCAACCATATTGGGAAATAATTATATTGCCAGCATACGAACATATGAAAAGGCACAAAAATGTAATTGTTGTGCCTTTTGTTCCTTTTATTTTGTGCCGTAAATTACAGCTGTAATGTAATTTACGCTTCGTTTATAATAAACGAAGCGTAAATTACATTACAGCTGTGGATTCGTAATTGTGGTTGCCACTGATGGTAATTATATGCAAAAGAAAAAAAAAAGAAGCAAATCGTAAAATAACTCTTCCTTAATTTCCTAGAAGGTTTTAACAATTGATCTCCAGTTAACCATTTTCTCTCAAATACCAGCGCTTTTTCTTTTCATCACAGTTTATAGGACTTTCCCTTAAATTGCTAAAGAAATTTACCTGCTACGTACTTAAACACCTATAAAAATGTTTAGTGTTAATTTCGAAAAATGGTTTATATATAAACATGTTTCTTGTTGTTTGTTCTTTTTGAAAATTTGGATAAATATCAAGAAAGTTCTTCCAAATAAAAATTCTACTAAGCGGATTTTTCATAGCAGAACTCGCACATTTGGAAATATGGTATTCTTTTGTTTTGCTCGAGGCATTTGGGGGCAATACAGTGTCCACTGTTCACGTGGAAAACTTTGGTTTTACGAATACAACACGTGTTATGCGAAAATGTCTGATTTGTGAGGGTTCTTTTAAGAGCATTCATTCGTTCGGCCACTCGGCAGAACTTTCGATTATTTGTATGCTAATGACATCGACATTTACTCTTTGTAATAAAGCATAGCAGCAAGATCTTCAGATATCTTGAAGTTTCCATACCGTCTCCTGAAGTTTGTTTTATCATCGCTGTTTTATTACTTCCTCAAAAATGTTTTGTCGTTATTGCTCTAGCCTTTTAATCGGTGGAACAGTTTTCTAATGGCTTCTGACAGTTCTTCAAAGACAGATCCTGGTTTGAATCCCATTGAAACATGGATTTCTTGTTGTCTCATGGACTTGGCCCCCTCCCTTCCCTGGAAGAGTGTTCGGAAATCATGGACAGGCGACAGCTTTTAGCACATTGGTTTGCTCACAATGACCGATAATCTCATTCCCCCGGAGACAAGTGTGATTATTGCCATAGGACAGTCATTTTCGCCTCATTTTTGCGTCGTTGATGCAACGCCTGAGAATAAATCGCTTGTGACGTGCCTGCCCTGCAGGACGCACACGACATAAAAGCAGATAGCAGCAAGAACGAACGTCTGCGTAGCTCAGTTGGTAGAGCGACTGAGCTACGCAGACGTTCGTTCGGGTTCGATGACGGCGTGGACCAAAAATGACGGAGAAATTTACTTCGTTATAATGGCGCCCGAACTTCTCGAATGACCCGGCAGTTAAAGATCTCGCAATGATGTGAAGTTCTTTCCACACTGCGAGACAAGAAAAATAAGAGAATCCCTTCTTCAGCGCTTCGAAAAATTAAAGGGTGTGACGTTGCATTCCACCTACCAGATTGACTGGGATTTCTCAAATGCACGTTCTACAGCGGATGGCTGCCTGCAACGATTCATGGTCACGGCTGACCCGTGGGCCATGCCTCCGGCCCTCTTTCGGGGGGGGGTGATGTGACGTGCCTGCCCTGCAGGACGCACACGACATAAAGACAGATAGCAGCAAGAACGAACGTCTGCGTAGCTCAGTTGGTAGAGCGACTGAGCTACGCAGACGTTCGTTCGGGTTCGATGACGGCGTGGACCAAAAATGACGGAGAAATTTACTTCGTTATAATGGCGCCCGAACTTCTCGAATGACCCGGCCGTTAAAGATCTCGCAATGATGTGAAGTTCTTTCCACACTGCGAGACAAGAAAAATAAGAGAATCCCTTCTTCAGCGCTTCGAAAAATTAATGGGTGTGACGTTGCATTCCACCTACCAGATTGACTGGGATTTCTCAAATGCACGTTCTACAGCGGATGGCTGCCTGCAACGATTCATGGTCACGGCTGACCCGTGGATCATGCCTCCGGCCCTCTTTCGGGGGGGGGTGATGTGACGTGCCTGCCCTGCAGGACGCACACGACATAAAGGCAGATATCAGCAAGAACGAACGTCTGCGTATCTCAGTTGTAGAGCGACTTGTCCCGGAATAAGTGGACTCGGGTTCGATTCTCGGCGTGGACAAAAAATGACGGAGAAATGTACTTCGTTATACTTTCTAATATGAATAAAAGAAAAGAAATGACATTAAATTACCTGTAAAATCCTCTATTTGTACACCAGTAAGAATACTTTTCTTTTTCACTTTCCGGTTCAACCGCCCTTCGCCCGAAGCACCGATGGATGATCCTCTGTACATCTCATGACAAGTTCAAACACAAAAAGGAATTGAACGCAAAGGGAATGAGAGGTACGCAAATAAAAACTACGGTAGCACTGAAATTTTGGGTTCTTAGGAAACGTCTATTTATTGCGAATGGAAATACGTCAAATCAGTGTTTCAAGGAAGAAGACAAAGTTATAAATAAAATAAGTAACATGGTATTGGGTTGACAAAAATGTAATGTCCGAGGACGAGGTGACCGAAGTCAAAGATCCGGCCGCAAGGTACATTGGCCACTGAAATTGAGCAACACCCCGGCATGACTCCAGCAGGTATTGTGTCTTAGGTTAATGGCAGTCAGCTGAGAGAAAGAGAAGAGTGCAAGGCCAGCCAACATGGAACTCGACAAGCAGCATATCCGTAATTGCATGGTGTACGAGTTTCGTCACGGTAGCACCCACTCAGTGGCTATAAGGAACATTAACGGTGTGTACCGAAATGCTGTATCGCATCGACTGTGCAGTAATTGGTTCGGACGATTTCGAGAGGTACATTTTGGCTTATCAGACCATTCCAAAGACGGAGGGCCCGCAATAGAGGATATGGACTTGCTGCAGACGTTAGTGAAGACAGATGTTGGTTTATGACTACGCTGGAGTTGGCAGAACAGTTGTGGATTACCCTAACGAACATTTAAAAGTACCTCCAGGGAGTTTGGGTACCGCATCAATTCACAGGTGAACCAAAAAAATATTGCATGCCTCTGTGCGTTTCCCTGTTGGAACACGACCAAGTCGAATCGTTCTTGGAACGTACTGTGAGAGGTGACGGAACGTGGGTTCTGTATGTAAATCTCGGTGTACGGAGAACTAGTGGTACCAAAAAAAAAAACCCCACGCCGACCGTCAAAGATGTCTTACGGCCATGTAAGGGGCTGCTGTTTGTTTGTTGGGATATGCGGGGTGTCGTGTTTCTCAAGATGCTGCAGGACAACACAACTTTCATCGCCGATGTGTACTGCCATCAGCACAACGATCTGCCAACATCTCTCACGTCGAATCGACCAGCACTGTTGATCCAAAAGGGCGTCCTCCCACAACTGGATGAAGAGAGATATCACACAGCACAGGTGACATGTCACAAGATCAGGAACCTAGGCTGGGTGCTGCTGCCGTACGCAGATTATTACCCCGGATATCGCCCCTAAGTGACTACAACCTTTTCCTGTCGTTGCAGCATTTTCTGGACGGCCAGGGTTTTACCAAGAGGGGCGATCTCGAACGGGCTCATATTCATTTCTTTGCGTCTAAGTTGCCACACTTCTACAGGGATAGTGTTCAACAGCTACCCAGATGATGGAAGCAGTTCTTGGCAAATGATGAAGACTATATATTTGACTCATTTGTACTTGTAGGTACGGTAATAAGCATTTGCAGCGTTTTTAGCCTATTAGAATTTTTTTAAAGTTTTTAAGCGCCAATTCCTAAATCAATATGCAATATATTCCAGATAGTTGGGCCATAAGTTTATTCAGAGCTTCCGATATTTTGGAAGAATTCTTGAAGAACAGCCCAAATTAGATCTTTTGGATAAAGTTTGGCATAATTGGGGCTGCCGTTTAATTGGGCCAAAGTCTCCTAGACTTTATGTGCCCTAAATGTATCGGAACCTACTGTATTTAAAAAAAATCTTTCTTAAAAAACCGAAACCACAAAAAAAAAACGCAACCCTTTACGTTATTAATATTCTAAGTGTCAAATGCAGGTAGGGTACAACAGTTTATTGTGGTTGTTCCAAATAGGAGACCTTTAATTTTGAAATAAATACACTAACCCGAAAAATAAGAATAAAATACGTGCTCATATGCAGTAAATAGCAAGTAAAACAAAGGTTAGAAATTATCTGACACAAGGAAGGGAAAGATTCATTTTCATCCTAAGATACAACGTTTAAGCTAATCATATAGTCTGTCTTGTATTGGTGTTTAACGAACACAACACATAACTCAATCGTATGCTAACTATCGCAAGTCCGTAATTTAGGTCCTCTGGTTCCAGAGAAGGGAGAAGACATGCGACGCAAAACAAATACAGCAACCATGGCTCACCCGTATTAGAACATTGAGTGCCGCCCCGGTGGCGCAGTGGTCTATGGCGTTGGCCTCTGATCATTCGTCCGAAAGGGGTCCGGGTTCGAATCCCGGTGAGGCATGGATGTTGTGTTTGTCTTACGGCGCTGGCTCTCTCCCTTCCCTGGAACCAGTGCCCCTAAATTAGGGACGGGCGACTGCTTATAGCCCATTGAGTTGGTCCCGGTGGTCGTTAAACCTCCAATCAAAAAAAAAAAAAAAAAAACCCTGAGCCATCTCGGACGAATTGTATAGAACCAGATCTTAGGCTTGTGCCCAAATCCTGTAATATTCACTTCAAAAGCATGCTGTGTGGGTTAGACACTATCTGAATACTCATGCATTTAGTTCGTCAGTAAATGGAAATTGAAGTGTTTCTTACCTACTATCTCACGTTGAAGCACATACGACTGATTGAGCTCAACGCATGCGGAATTTGCTAATTCACAAGGCATGTGGAAGCGTATGGTCTTTCTGTGATGATAATGGAATGAAAACATTCAGGAATCTTTGCATCGGTCTGCAAATCGATATTTGAATTAAAAAATGTTTTTCACTTTATGCACTTTCCAGGGTTAAAAACTACATATTAGCACGTTTCGTACCTGCTCAGAACTCGCAATAACAATTAGGAGAAAAATATCACATACGAAATGCATTTACACTGCTAAATTTGTGAAATGCGGTAAGAACTAGCTGATGACCTTTTCCCTGCACGTTCCAAGTGCGGACTCCCCACGGTTAGAAGGAACTCTCTCTCAAAAAAAAAAGGTGACGGCGTTGCGCGAGCAATTCTGCCAGGAACCAGCAGCCCTACTTCTCCGTCATGGCCCGTGTGTGCGTGCCATTGGCATGGGCTAGAAAATACCTCTACCTCTGTTTGGGAGAAGCAAGGGGCAAAATCCCTTTATTAAATGAAAAGAAAATGGATACATGCACTTTTATACACTGGGGTTTCATTTAGTGCGAATTTTTTTTTATTTAATGAGCTCTCTCACAGAAATAAAAATGAAACTATTTACATGGTATTTACACTGCCGCAGGACTAGGGCCTGTTCTGCGATGAAATGCAGTAAATATAATCACCAGTAAATATAGGAATAGATATCTCAGCAAGATTTTATGCTATATTAACAGCACGGGAGGTTTAAAGTTCTAATTCATTGACCGCGCTAAAGCTCACGTTCACAGTGAAATTTACAGAAACGTTGCCCATAAGAGTGCCAACTGCAATATATATAATATGAATCGAATGATTTACTTTAGCAAACATGTGCACGGAAAATAAATGTTTTTTTGGGAAACAGGTCTTGTACAAAAGAGACACAAAAATGCTTTTCACAATTTTTACCCAAATTACTCGAAAAGCAAGCATTTTGCTGAATCAATTCTATATAAATTTCGCAGTGAATTTAACAGTCATTAAGATTCACAAACAAAACTTTGGATGAAGTCAACTAAAGGAAGTTCGTGCTAAGGAAGGTATAACAGTGTCTTTTGCTGAACGAAAAAATTAGCAAAAAAGGAAAGTATATTTGAACTTTAGACAAACAAATGTTTCGTTTAAAAACAAACACAGAAAATTAACGAGAATATAACACTGAGCTTAGTAGTGCACGCTAATTAACAAGGCGCCGGTTCATTAAAATGGTGCTTATGAACTTAAAAATTCTAAACTGGAGCTGAAATGTCGAAGAATTTAGAGGAATATAGTACAACTTTGCGATTAAGTTAAGCACTTCAAAGTCTAAACAACCTTGTGTATCATGCCAAATTAAAGCAAATGCATTTGAAGGTAAGACCGATGTCCCAAATAAACGAAACAACATGGCAAAGTACGATTTCATGCATGCAACATAGAACCCAGATTTTTGTCATTCGGTTCCATCGTTGACTCTGACTCAATCAATGCATTTCCTTGTATGCACAGGTACATGTGCTACGTTACGTATGTTCTTGTGGTTATAGTTTTCCACGAGTAGTTTAATCGCATTCTGGCTAGAATACAAACTGATTACCAATAAGGTAACGTCTCTTCTCTTTTATTTCCGTCAAAAGCATCATATGAGTCAATATCTCCATGAAAAGAAGACAGTATTTAGGAAAAAATTAAAATGTTTAAAGTTTCGTTTGCACTTTTGGCGTGTTTCACATTGCAAAAATATTTTTTTTTTGCTTTGAACTATCCATGCAGGTTTCCGGTAAAATGAAAATGTGATACGGGACGCAAAAGCTTTATAATTTAGTATAACCGTTGAAGATTTGCAGCACACACTTTCCTTCGGAACAAAGTGTGTTTTAATAGCTCAAAGATACTACCATATAAACTTACCTTTTTTTTTGGTAAAATGTTTAAGCAATTCTGAACTACAGAGCGTTGTTATCTCTGAATGAATGAAAGCCTTATGCAACGGAAATTCCGAACTCTTCATTTTCTTCTCTTAAAAAATATTTCTAAACATTTTAAAAATAGGCTACTAGATGCGAAAGAGGAAGTTTTTGAAATTAAAAACATGCATGTGTGACCAAAGCGACACAAGCAGTCTTTTTTAAAAGACAGATCATTTGAATGAATGTAAATTTCGACGTAACAACCCACACTCAAGATTTTGTCGCTTCACATTTGTACAATGATTCCCCACAGTAAATATTGTCTTCACGTCTAGAATATTTTGTTCTTTTTTTATGATTTTATGTTAGAATTTCTGAAACTTCAATTAGGTAACGGTAGTTTTCTTTAAAAAATAAATTATTAAAAATTCTTTGTCATTTCTATTAGCAGTAATCATATCTTACAACACTTTGAAAAAGTGAAATAACATCATTAAGAGCACAAAGGACTATCCTAGTTTTCGGCTTGAGGAGAAATAAATGGTACACGCACAGAATGCGAAGAGAACAATGCTTCAGTACTCACGGTTTTAAGGAATTTTACTGCAGGATCGGGATGTATCTCTGTGCTAATGTTTTAGGGAATATTTATATTTGTCTGGATTACGCAATACCCTTCTAATTACACTACTGTTCGCTGACAATGATGATTGGGGATTAGTGTGAAGGTTTTACTAGGTATCAAAACAAAACAAACAAAAAATACAGTTCAGATTCAGCGCAACATATTGAAAAAAATCAGAGAATTAGTTCATTGACGTGCAAAAATACTGGAGGACACCATTCGCAGAAGACATTTACTTAATATTTCTTTCAGTAAGCATTCGAACCCATGGATGAATTTAACAACTCCTCATCCCAAATACATTTATACACCGGCGACTGGTGTGAGATAAGTTAAAAGCAAATGCAATTTTCTTCTTACGATAACGGTTCATAAAATACAATATTACTTTTTCTTATCCCTCTGCTATATCCAATGTTTGAGTTCCTTCCGTTACAACTTTTTAAACTTTTAAACTGGGGCTTAGCTGTTAAAACTTTCTCTCCTGTGCTTACCACGGTGATTATATGGAATAATAGCATACTAACCTTTTTTTCTTTACTTTTTTTATTATTATTTTGCGTACCGCAGATGATTAAAAGCTACTTTACACGCACTGAATAGATATTAAAACGCAATTTAGGCAAGAGGAGATATTAAAATCGTATTTTGTGAAAAACATATTACACAGCTTGTCTATGATGTGGAATCAAATCATGTTTACTGCCAAGCTCAGCCCCGCTATAAAAAAAGTGAAAAGTAAACCCATTTAAAAAGCAAGATAGAATTTATGTGTGGCTAACAGAAATGCGCTAATATAAAAGCCGGTCGCGGTATGGGGGAGTTCTGGAATTGAAAATACTCATGGGCATGAATATATAATGAGAAGGCATTAGTGGCGCTCTTTGAAGAACATGATACGCTGCCCTTTAATACAGGCCTAACGATAAAAAATTTTGGCCCCTGGGCAATCTTAAGGCTGGGGCCCCTAAAGTTTTCCTCATTCACTGCTCCCTATAAACATTTTTAGGAGAGAACAGAATAAATATACTTTAGATTAACCACAGGCACAAAACCCTGTATGTGATAAAACACATGTCCCTCAAATTGCTAATAGTTTACCAGAATTATTTTATGGTTCTGTACAATTCTGAAATTGATTCTTAACTTATACATAGAATTATGACACACCAATCCTTCTTGTGTGATTACCTAATACAAGAGCTAGAAAAATGGCGACAAACCTAAGAAAGGAGATAGAAGATCTTTGTTTCTCCTTCATACCCAGTGGCATGATATTCGTGTCCGAGACAGTAGATCTTCTTCATCACGCCTTCAGTCATGCAGCATAGAACAAAAAACTGGAAGGGAGAGCTTATCAACATTAACAGTTTTATTGTTGATATGCGATAAGGGAAGGAATTGATTTTCTGTAGACTTCGTTGAACCCCATATCTATGTGAACTTTTGTTCTTTTTGCGGAATGCAAAACATTTTGCATTAGCTCTTCCGCGTCACGCCTTCAATCATGCAGCATAGAATAAAATATTAGAAGGGGGGGGCTTATCAACAGTCACAGTTTTATTCTTTGTATGCGAGAAGGGAAGGAATTGATTTTCTTTGGACTTCTTTGAACTCGGTCTCAGTGTGAACTTTTGTTTTTGCGTAATTCAGAAATTTTTGAGAACAATTTGTGGTTAAAGAAAATCGGTCACTCAAAGGGTTAAAATGGCATGTATTTTTTTTTCACTGCTATACTTTACCTGCATTTTCAGGTTGATTTGGATTTTAACATTTTGAATACTGTCTCGGAAATTTGGATGTTACAATCTACTCCACAGAGTTTGCCGAAAACCTTATTTCAAGTACCGTTACGTTTAGGTATGTCATCTAGATTTCTATTTCAGTTTCTTAATTAAGTATTGTAGTCACTGTTTTGCTTGCTGAGAGAACCTATCTGTCATGAGGTATTAAAGCAGCCCCGACGAGAGAGAGAGATAGAGCAGGGGTGTAATTGCCCAGGGGCCGGAACATCGAAGGCCTGATTCTAGTGAACGTTTGTCACGAATTTTCATGGAAAGCGTCCAGCAAGGTAAAACACTTGCGTCTTCTGGAACAGCCAATTTGGTTCCTCCGCTTGCATCCCCCCCCCCCCCGTTACGAAAAGTGAAGAAAAACAGGAACCTCCGGTACTAATTCACTTACAAATGGAAGCAGGTGAATTTCTGACACTTCCAAATATCCCCAAATAGCTGGATTACCCAAATGTGTGCATAGCCATCAGATTCCAGTGTCAATGGCAAGAGCTGAGAGATATTTTAGTGTTTTAAAGATAATCAGAATTCATGGTGGACAAGAAAGACTGTGTGGACTAACCACACTTGCCATGCCGGCAGATCTCTTTCGTACTTTCATCTTTGATGAAGTAATTGAAGCATTTGCATTTAAAAGAGCCATAAGAGCTATTTTATAGAAACTATAAGAACTATTAGGTAACCTAATTTATTTATTATAATTTTTCTATTTTGATATTTAATAATAAAGTGTTTGTTTGTAAATTAATAATTAATTCGACAAAAATGAAGTAACCAGGTCTTAGTTTTCAAATATTGAGCACTCAACATTTTAGAAAAAGTTTCAGCTTTAAGATTATATTGTTTAAGATTATGCTTTGTATAACAAAGCTGAGGAGAAACAATGCTTTCTAATGAGCGCGTTCCTAGTTCCCGTCGTTTTCGGCACACTTAGGCAATGAATATATCGGTTCGATCTGATTTCAGCCAGTTTTGCTAACCCCGAGTTAATTTGTTCCAGTATCTGATAAAAGAATTCTCAGTGTTCAATTAAGTTCTAAGACGAGAAGAAACAAGTGAAGTACGTGTTGCGTAAAAATAAGAAAACATTGTTCTCGATAGATCTGGGTGTGAGTTTTGTGGTATAGCGTGTTTTACTTCATCTGCTGTCCAACGGTGAGACAGAATAGCTCAGTTTGCAGTGCGACCTCCACCTTGTATTTTTGGTTACGGGTTTAATGATCGTCGCTTGCAACTCATTGGGGTTTAAGCAGTTTCCAGTCTCTAATTTAGAGACATTGGCTTCAGGGAAGGGAGAGACCCAAGGCTGTGAGGCAGCCAAAGTACCTATGCCTAACCTGGTTTTCAACCGGACACACTTCGAGACAATGGTCAGATGCCAGCGCTTAGACCACAGCTCAACTGGGACAGCAGGCTTCCATCAATTTAATAACAACAGCTACATAACAAACGAGCATATATAAGATCCACTCAAAGCGACAAATAAGTGAATCACAAGGAAAGGGTTCCAAAGTGATCCTCTTTTTTAAAGTATGACTTGAAATTTCTCCGTACAAATGCATTTCTTTTATGAATGCACACGGCACACAGTACATATTCAAATTCATTAATTTAAAAATAATTTCTTATATCTTTGGTAAGACCAAAGGGAATCCAAATGGCTGTTCCACTAACCACTCAAATGCTGTATGGAGGCTTCAGGATAGTGAGCTCTCGGACTGCCTCATTCCTTAATAATAATTTTATGGCTTTTGTTGGAAGCATAACAAATAAATCACTAACATTTTCCCATAGTTTACGCAGTTCAGTGCCTTACTGAAAGTTCCTGGAATATCTATATACTTAACGAAACAGTTTCTTCACTTTCATAATAAATAAAATGAAGGTATACAGTGCAAAGTGTATTTACATATGTTTAGGTTTTAAATATATTTATATTTTTGCTTTTTCTATTTCACTTCTGCATCAGGAATATTTCTGAAAATAATATTTATACCATACTTTTTGTTTTCCTAAATGTCATCGAAAGTATGAAGGATACCTTTCTCTCTGAGTGAACTTCTGCAAGTTTTAAAATATTCTTCATCGAATCATAGCTTTCAACCGAACTTTTGGGCAAAGTGTATTTCATTGCGGTCTTTCCTTTTTTGTGGTTCAGAGGTTTATCGACTCACTGATTCCAGAAAATGTGCAACCGAAACGAATTGAACAAGCACATCAACCAAAGCTCTCCCCACAGGTCAGGGGAAGGAACTGTACACGGACGGTTCTAAAATAGGTAGTAGTGTCGGCGCAGGATTCTGCGTGATCTCGAATTGCAACGAGATGCATGCGGAGCAAATGAAACTATCGCCCAATTCCTCTCTCTTCCAAGCAGAGTGATTGGCGATCAGAGTAGCACTGCGTTGGGTGCTTACTATGTACAGTGAAGGGGTTTATAGCATATACTCTGATAGCCAAGCGGCCCTGAAAGCGCTTGGTCAGTTCGGGAGTAAGACTCCCCTTGTCAGAGAGATAAAAGCGCTATTCAAGTCAATGGAGAGTAGGAGGGTTACCTTCCACTGGATCCGAAGTCATGTCAGTACAGTTGGAAATGAACGTGCAGACCAGCTAGCGAAGGAAATTACTGGTAAAGATGACATAGATTTCAGATGCGAACGCCGCTGCAAAGTGTGCGGACGCAACTGAAAACAGCCACATTGGTGGAGTGGCAACAGAGATGGGTTGAGGGGGACACGGGTAGAAAAACACGCCGTATATTCCCCCGAATCTCGATAAGGGGCATTGAGAGTAATGGCCTCCTCAACCAGGTACTAAACGGGCACGGCGTGTCGCCGGAGAACTTCCGCAGATTTGCGGTTAGGGAGCGAGTGTGCATGTGCGGGGCCCAGACTGCAGATGTCGAACACATGATTCTAGATTGTGCTTCTCTGGCAGGGAAGAGAGCAACATTAGTGCCAGAATTGGCAAAGACGAGGGACCTCTCGATCCTGCTCGCGTACCCAAGAGCGCGACAGGGGCTCATCGAGATGGTCAAGCACCTCAAAGAGGAACAGGCGGTCTACCTAATTGAGGGGTGACCGAAAAAGAAAGAAGAGGGTTGAAATCGAAAAGAGAAACCGATGACTCGAGCCCAGAGTCATCACCACAGATCTGACCCTAGTCCTGTGGCAATGTAAATATCAATGTAAATATTTTCTTTAAATATTTTTCTGTGTGAGAGGGCCCATTGAGCAAAGGATTTGTTTCCTACGCGGAGATGGGTTCGTCAGTGTAAACAAATGTGCATGTATCTATCTGTTTGTTTGAATAAAGGGCGGACGCCCCAAACAGTTCGCGCCAGCAATTGATTCTCCCAGTCAGGGGCAGAGAATTTTTCTAGCCCCTGTCAAAATGGCACGCACACCCGGGTCATGACGGAGAGGTGAGAAGTGCCGGCCCATGGGGTAGCAGCAAGCTGCAGGTCTACGGACCGATTCTGTCCGGATGGGGGATTGTCAGATCCTGGCAGGATTACTCGCAACGCCGTCACAATCAATTTCGAGAGAGTTCGCTTAACCCTGTGGAGTCCGCAATTGGACGGTACAGGTTAACGGTCATCAGCTAGTCTTTACATTAATAAGAGTGGGTGAAATGCGGGTATTGTCCAATAGTAGGAAAAATAAATACAGCTTGATAATCCAAAAAATCTTCACAGTAACAATCCACAGCGTTCGCAGAACCAATTTTTCGAATCCCACAGGCTGTGAGGTTCTTTCTTTCTATGAGAGGGGATGACACTTACACGGCTGGCAACAGATCAATCTTTTCTCGCATCGACGAGTTTTTGGGGATTTTTCTGTCTCGGCGCCCGAGCTCCTCCCCAAGACAAAAGGCTTGAAGTGTAGGAGAGTTTTTTTTTTTTTTTGATTGGAGGTTTAACGCCCACCCTGAGCAACTCATTGGGCTATAAGCAGTCGCCCGTCCCTAATTTAGGGTCCTTGGTTCCAGGGAAGGGAGAGAGCCAGTGCCGTAAGACAAACACGTCATCCATGCCTTACCGGGATTCGAACCCGGACCCTTTCGGACGAATGATCAGAGACCATCGCTTAGACCACTGCGCCACCGGGGAGGCAGGAGAGTTTCGCAAAAACTTCCTACAATTTTTTTAGAGTGTTCTCAACGCTCCTTTTGTCCATCATAAATCTCTGCTGCTGCGGTCTTCCTTTCTCACCCTTGGTCGAGGTACACCAGAGAGAAAGCATTGCATGTTTTCGCACTTTCTCTTTAAGTCTAAAGTTCTGGTGAATTTACTAACCTTGTCAACATCGGTCCCGTGGGCGGCCGCACAACCTGAAGGAATGCGCCATTTAAGAGGGTTTCCTGTCTGAATTCCAGAGAAAGCGTTCGGCTTCACGTTTAGCACTTTAAAATCCGCAACATAGTGTTATCGTTTTCAAATATCTGCCTAGTGATGGAATTTCAATTTTAGAGTTCTTTATTCAAGTAATTTTAAAACATTTTTAGCAATTGTTACTAATTTAGATGTGTCATTCATAACCGTTTATTCTTAGAATTGAACTAAAACAAATGCAGAAAACACATATAAAGTCTGCACGACTTGTCCTTTCCTTAGCAGATTGCTGTGTGACTTTTGGCGAACAATTTATATTATAATAGCCTTATTTTTGACATTATTGAACAATTCGTCAGCATGTACAGAAAATGCCTCTGATGTGCATTCGCCACATTTATTATATGTAGGGTACTTATATTTCGGAAACATTTGGAGGACATATCCTGAGCCGCCGTATTCCCATCTTTTAATATTATCAGAAATTATGTTGTGATCTGAGTTATGTGTAGTTAGCTGATTATTCAAATATTTTTGAGTTCTATCCTGATATAATTATTAAATGGAACGTCTCTGTCAAACCCAGGATGTGTAGATTTAAAATATAACCTGGTATTACGTTTCCGGTTTTGTTTTCTTTGTCATGGAAGTACTCGCGCTGAAAACACACACACACACACACACACACACACACACACACACGAGCACATATACACACCACACACATTATCATCATCAACATTGTAAAAAATTATCAGTCCAGTGCTGAATGAAGGTTTCCCCATGTTTCTTCCATTACGGTCTGTTTAATGCCAGTCTTTTCCATGTACCTGTCACATGCTTTCGAATGTCATATGTCCTTCTCCCATGTAGTCTTCTACTTGGTCTTTTCCTGTCCCCTATGATCGTGTCTAGGATTTCGGTTTTTAATCAGTGGTCCGTTCTTCTGGCATAAAACCCTTCCTCAGGTGGTGTACGGGACGTCCTATGCATCCGTGAGATGGTATTTCCTTGATCCTGCATTAGAATGTCCTTACAGCAGGAGTATTGGGAGAGAAAAGCAAATTTTGCCCAACTTTTCTCAATTTACTTATGTTTGAATGTAAGAAAATCATAATTCCTGTGAAACGAAACATGAACTCGTGAGGAAAGGAATTAGTATTTTTTGTGATGGAATGTTCTTTATACTTCGTTAAGATTATGCAATATGAAGCATTATATTTCTCTGCATATTATAAGTGTCTAACGAGGAACATGATATTTTTAGTTAATTCTTGGAATCACACACCACATGGATAAAAAGTAAACTTTCAACTTTTCGATGATCTAATTCATCGCGCAATAACTTTTTACCAAATAATTAATCATAACACACTATATTCCGCCATCTAAGAAGTCTACTTCTGAGAGACATCAAAAAGGGGATGAAACGCTAAGAATAAAAGAAAGACAGTGACAGTCATATTATTTATTTTCTAATGTTATCCAAACGCTTGCTGTCTTAAAATGTTTTCCAGGAAAGTGTTCCTTCATTTTCTTGTTAAAATGTGAATCTTTTTCTGTGGCTGGAAAACAATGTTACATATCATTACTTTTCATGGGCAAGCAACCCTAAACGAAACACATAGTGGACTTTATTCAACCAACAAAAAGTTTTGTTGCATGTTATTTATAAATATATTTAAGAATTCTTTACTGAAAATAATCAACAAAATAATTTTGTAAATAATTAGTCTTTTATTTTGCAACACACCAGAAATAAATTATGAGGGACCAATTTTGCTGATGTAGATAAAAATCTTAATTTTGAAATAATGTATAGTTTAAAAAGATTTATTTCACAATAATTTCTTTTACGAAAATGATTCGCCTTTCTATTACTGTAAAAGACAAGGATATCTGAGTTTCGCCAAAGAAGTGCATTGCCACAGAGCACGCAAACTCCCTTAATAGTGGCAACATATCCTAGAGATTAAAGATAATTTGTGTGAATAAACATGAATGGAACTCAAGGACCAATCCTTTTTCTTAAATTCATTGGATCTATTGGTAGGATTTATGTCAAAAGTAAGATTTTCAATTCCGTGTAAATCTCAGACGAATAGCAGTTTCAGGCACTTCAATATTCAACAGGTTTTTGACAACAGGTAATACAACTTATTTCAAACTATATTTAAGTATTTATAAATCTAAATATCTCAAGTATTACGTATCATGTTCTTCAAACATAACATGAAGTGGACGTGTTTCGGATATTAAGGAATTTAATCGGCAGTCCTGTTGGCAGAGAGCAAAAATGAGTTACAGAGTATGCTTTCCCAGATATAGGAAGTTTGTACGAAATTCAAACTGAGTATAAATAAGGGAAAAACCGAAGTTACGGTTTTTGAGCGAGGAACTGTTAGTACTGAATGCAAGATAAGACTAAACAGCACAATGATTGACCAGGTGAATGAGTTTGTGTATTTAGGAAGCATGTTTCACAGAGATAACAATTTTTGATGGTGAAAGTAGTAGGCGAGTGAATTCTTCACTAAATGTGAAGAATTGCGGTGTGAAGTTTTCACAGAAATGATGTTTTCTCAAGAGAGTCCTGCATGACTGTGTATGAAAGTGTAATTGTTATTACTCTGATGCATGGCAGTGAAAACTAGGTACTACAGAAGAAAAATGGGAGTCGCTCGTGTGCAGGAGAAATGCGTTACTTACAGCGGGTTTGTGGCAAGACACGTTATGATCGTGTAAGAAATGAAGATGTGTTGCAGTTGTATGACGTGAAGCAAATTGTTATTAGCGAGGTGGAGACTAAAATGCTTCGGTGGTTTTGCCAAGTTGAAAGAATGAATCATGAGATGCGCACGAAGACATAATTTTCAGCCCAAGTGGCAGGAATTAAAGGCAGAAGAAGGAAAAAGAAGTCGTGGGAGGATCAGATTCAGGAAAGTCCACACGAGAAAAAGGTTATGAGTATGAAGAGTAGAACGTCGTGTCTACGTCGAGTGATGGATGTCAACGAAGCTCGAGTTGTGTGTTAAGATCGCTGTCAATCGAGAATTTTGATACTGCAAGAATAATTAAATAATTAGTTAAAAGTATATCTGACAGTTTGTATTTTTTATGGAGCTAACCTCTAAATCTCAGAGAACAGCTTAGTGATATGAGCGTATGTAAGTAGGAATTCAATCGGCTCCAACCAAAAAACCCATTACTAACTCCAGTGAATATTTTCACCTTTTTATGTAAGTTCTGCCCATTCATAATAAGGATTTCTAATGAAGGAACAATGACATTATGTTATTACGATTTACCAAAATTATGTATAAGAATTAATTTGAAAGAAGTTTACACATCAGGACTGTAATTTCTACGGAAGGTCCATTTCGATGAGTGTAAGCTTTTTGGGAGACTCGAGCAGAAGGTAGCTGTAAAGGCAAATCAATTCCTTCGAAGGTCCAATTACATGAAGTAACTATCTCGCGCTTATTAATTTGCATTTATTCAGTTTTTTGTAATACAGAATTACTGTGAGAGGGTAAAGATACCTATCGTGATAACAAAAATAAATAATTCCTTTGCTCTGTGTTTATTGATATGAAACTTGACG
This sequence comes from Macrothele yani, assembly GCA_039090855.1. NCBI lineage: Eukaryota > Metazoa > Arthropoda > Arachnida > Araneae > Macrothelidae > Macrothele > Macrothele yani. Next base: position 47,883,349 of record CM077034.1, on the reverse strand, counting down.
ACCGCACTCCTCGGTGTAATTATTTCATAAGAATAATGCCTGATTGCGGCCCTGTTCTATGCCCATCGCAGAATAAGGAAACAAACGGAACTGGGATTATTTTTCGCACATTCCCAAAAGTTCAGATCTTGAGAAAAACCTGACTACTCAAATGTAAACGAAAAGTTGTTGTCAATGTGAAACATGCGAGAATCTGCTCTAAACACTTTATTGAAGATGATTATAAACGTGATATAAAAAAAACTGTCTGAGAAATTTTGGGAATGAATTTGTTTAGGAGAAAAACTGTTCAGTGTTCTATACCAAACCGTTCATTCACTGCAGCAAGATTCAAAAATATACGGGGTGCATCATCGAAATTTAGCGAATTCCTAAGTAAATTTTAAACACAGTTTTTATCCGAATTTGTTAAAAATGCTCGCCCTTTCCTGGTCCAAATTTAAATTGAGATTGAAAAAAGTTACTATACCATGTGTACAAGAAAGTCGAGTACATTTCGGTAGCGAAAAGAAATAGATCAATTTATATTATAATTCAATACAGACCTTTATTTTGGATCTAAATTTTATGTCACAGGCGCTTATCTGAGAATAATTATGACAATACGTATTAAAATTGCTCAAATAAAATAAGATTGCGGAAATTTTATTGGCCGATATAAATTCCTTATTTGTTTTAGTAAAAATCTTAGGTGCCCACCGTTTTTCACAAACGCATTAGATTAATGATGAACATAACGCCTTTACATTAGTTAAGAATTCATTCTGAATTGTACATTTCTTTTCTTTTGTAACTTCATGCGGAAATGAAGATTTTTAAATGTAGAAAAGTTTTAGCTTCTGCTATATAAAATTTAAGTTCTCTTCTATGCCTTAAGTTATGTATGAACACAATGTTTTGCTTCCGCTCCATGACCCCACAGTCAAATCAAATGGAAGAGAAAATGAGAGCGTAAGTCGATAATAGACCCAACCTAATAGGTACCTAAGTATTTGGAAAATTACATCATCTGATAAAATACTCAAGACAAAATGTGTTAATGTAACGTATCAAATCTATTCTTTCACAAACTTTTGAAAAGCACGACTTTGTGTTTATGCATAACATTAAAATGTTCTTCATTGTCAGAAGAACGCAACAGGGCAATATGTTGCGCACCAAGGTAAATATAAAATACAGTACATAAATTGAAAAAAAGGAATTATTAAATAAATTCAGTTAGAGTTGTGTCAATTTGTTAATGAATACAAAAAGAAAAAGCTCAAGCTCGCCTTGTCTTATGTCAGGGCAAATGTCTGTCCAAACTTTCTTATACATTTCAGGAACATTTATTTTTGCGAACTATTCGTCTTAACGAATTAAATCGCGGTTCAGAAAATTATTCCATAGGTATTATTGCTATTTTCAATTGCGATCAAAGAACTAGTGATGTACTTTCTCTCTTTTAGGAATTCAAATGTTTAAATATCACCGCTTTTCCTTTGCGCTCAAAAGAATACATTTTTTAAACTGCATCTACAGCCAGCCCTGTGTCTTTTAAATTGTAGGGAAGCAAAAGAAGTTGTCTGGACTACCGAAGAAGTGAGTCGCCAGCGTCAGTATTTTCACGGGGTTTGATGTGTGGAGAGGGAGACGCGCTGTAACAAGGGAAGTCTTTAGCGTACCGAGGTATTTTAACCCATCAGAAGCCTGATGCACTCGTACCTTATGCATCAAGGTTGTTTGGTAGCTATGTTCTTTCTCTTTCAGTCGTCTTTTCATTTATCCACGAGTGAGAGTTCTTTTGTTCGTAGAATGTCGAATAAAAAGAAAGGAGTTTGTTTATTAGTCAACGTTGAAAAAACATTTTTGAAGGAAATCGAAGAGCCACGAATTGCAAAAAGTTCGGTATACCGAATACTTCCCTTTCAACAATTACCAAATCACCAAAAAACATTGTTTTTGCTCACGATAGCAGCGACGATGGAGTCGCACCTTCCCGAAGGTATTTCTATGCGGGATTGGAGAAGACTTTTGTTGCTTTGCTCATCAAAATAGAGGCAAGGACGTGCACATTGAAGGCAAACTACTCATAGAACAAGCAGAGAGTTTTTTCTTTGCGGCTGGAATTGAAAGATTTGAAGAGATCTGATGTTTGGCTGCAAATGTTCAATTCACTACACGGATTAACTTTCAGGAAAGTGCATGGTTATAGTGAAGCGGTAAACACGATCACGGCGAACGAATGGAAAGAGGAAAGTCTTAAATTTCTACTTTCCGAATTTTCGTCAGAAGCTGTTTTTAATGCAGACGAGAGTGGTTTATTTTTCTAAGTGATACAAGACAAAACATTGTTTATCAAATGCAATGTACACTGAAGGGCAATTGAATTAGAGACAGCTGGTGTAATGCAAATGTGGCGCTGTGGGCGGACCTGTAAAAGAAAACGGCATGACGTAGGCAGCGATTCGACGATATAAGGAGTGATGCGACGGGAATCAGTAAGAGACGGCCGCACTATGGGTAAGACGAAGGATCTAAGCTCATTTGATAGTAGGCAAACTGTCGGGGCCCGACGAATAGGTCACTCCATCTTGGAAGTTGTGCAGGCACTGGGATTTTCACTAGCCACTGTGTCACGGGTGCACCGTAAGTACGTCGAATCCGGTAAAACCGTCCCTCCAAGGTCCAAATGTCGTGGACAACAGCGTGTGGATGAGCGGGGTCATCGTCGGCTATCTCACAATTTAAACAGCGGATACACGGTCCACAGTGCAAGAAATCATTCGGCAATTTAACGCTAGTGCAAAAAAAACGTGTAAGCAGCCACACCATCCAGAACCATCTCCTCGCTATGGGGTACAGAAGCCATCGTTCCACGAGAGTACCGCTGCTGACCGTACACCACAGGGTGCAAATATTAGCATGGGCGTGGTAACATCCCCACTGGACCCTAGACATGCGGGAAAATGTTGCCTGGACTGATGAGTCGAGATTCACGCTGGTACAGGCGGATGGCAGGATACGAGTACGGTGCAAACCACATGAAGCGATGTATCCTTCTTGCCAGAAGGGTACTCCTCAAGCTTGTGGGGGTGGCATTCTCGTCTAGGGACTGCTTACGAGGACTGAAATGGGACCCCTGGTACGTGTGACATTATCCCTCAAAGGTCAACGTTACCGGGATATCCTGGTAGGCCATTTGCTCCCGTTTATGTGTCTTTAACATCCCTCTGGGGACCTCATCCTGCAACAAGACAACGCACCGTGCCATCGCTCCCGATTTGTACCCGAATGGTTGGATGAACACTTTACCGACGTGACCTCGCTTCCTTGGGTAGTTAGGTCACCTGACCTCAATCCCATCGAGCACATCTGGGATGCCATCGAGAGAGATGTTTGAGGCTCTGACCCCCCTTCATCAAATCTTCGTGAACCGAGGGAGCTTGTCCAGGGGTCGTGGATCCCTATGGCTTCATAATGCTTCCGGTGTCTTGTCGAGAACATGCCGAAACGAATCTCCGCCGTCATCAGGGCGATAGGTGGTGCTACACGTTACTAGACAAGTATCTCCAATTCAAATGCTCTTTAGTGTAGGTGGTGGTGGATTGAATGCTAAATAAAGGATTACGGTCTTGATGGGAGCCAACATGTCGGGCTCAGAAAAACTACCACTTCTGTTCATTGAAAAACTAAAGACGCCTAGATGCTTTAAGAACTTAAAAAAACACACCCTTTCGAGTACAATGCAAATAAAGCTTGGATGACTGGTGTAATTTACAAGAAATGGTTGGGACAGCTGGACCAATATTTTCCTAAAACGGAAAGGAAAGTTCTCATAGTACTGGATAATTGAAAAGCTCTCCAACCGGTCTATGGCCAGCAGGCAGTCCGGGTCCAGTTCCTTACACCGAACATTACTTCTGTTTTACAATCCATGGATCAAGGTCCAGTGTTTTTTTTTTTTTTTTTTTTTATTGGAGGTTTAACGACAACCGTGAGCAACTCAATGGGCTATAAGCAGTCGCCCGTTCCTAATTTAGGGTCACTGGTTCCAGGGAAGGGAGAGAGCCAGTGCCGTAAGACAAACACAACATTCATGCCTCACCTGGATTCGAACCCGGACCCCTTTCGGACGAATGATCAGAGGCCATCGCTTAGACCACTGCGCCACCGGGGCGGCGGTCCAGTGTTTTAAAGGAATATATCGGCGAATGCTTTTAAAACGGGTTATTCTTGACTTGAAACATGGAAAAAGCTACAAAATTGATTTGCTCGGCGGGGTGCATCTGTCCGTTCGTACGTGGAATGAGGTCTCCCAGGCAACGCTTCCCAAAAGTTTTCGTCACGAAGGGGTCCTTTAACGATGAAGCGGTTGCAGAGGAAATCATGTGTTGCTGAAATTTTGCTGCAGGAACCCAAGCTTGACTAAAAATGGGACTTTTTAGGACTGCTGGGGGGAAAAAACCTGAATACTATGTACGGAAGAAGTATCTGACGAAGAGATAATAAATTAAGTTCTGATGCCGAATACAGATGAACTTTCCGATTACGAGGAGGAATGTAAAGTTGTCCATAGACATGCGCTTAAGGAATCCAGAATCAAAGTTGTCAAAGTTGCATCTTTTTTTTGAAGAAGAATTCTGGCTTATTTGCTAGCATTGACTTCATGAAAGCTTATGTTTACCAAAGTGTTGTTCTAAAGCCAATCATTATTATGAATTTTTTGGAATTTTCTAGCAAATAAAGGTCAGTACAGACTGCATTTCCTGATTTTTTTAATTATATTCCCGTTTAAAACGTTTTATTTTATGACCATTTTGGTAGTCCGTAAAGATTCGTAAAAATGCCTGTCTACAGTATATCGGCTAAAACATGTGTTTCGTTTTCCCAAAACCTTTTACTTGTTCATTGCGTGAAATGGTGTAGCTATTTTTCAAAAAGATATAATTAAATATATAACAAGTGTAATCCCTGAATCGCAAAGTTGCATCCGAAGCAGTTGTATTTTTTATAATTTTGTCTTTGAAGCACTTCTGTTTTGAAAATGCACTTCTGTTTTGAAAATGCATTTTTTTATAATTTTGTCTTTGAAGCACTTCTGTTTTGAAAATGCATGCTTCTGTTAGTGCAAAAAAAAAAAAAAAAAAAAAATATCACACCAAAATCTTGATGTCCTCGCGAAGCTGCGATTTAAAAACGGCAAATCTAGTTTCATACTAAACATTTCTATTATAAAAGTATGATATATTTTCTATTATAAACATGATTTTACAAAAATATATTCAATTATAAACATTCAAAATAAAATATTGTATTATATTATAAACAAACGCAAACTGTTCCTATATTGTACATATAATACATTTTCAGAATTATAAACTCAGATGAGTGTTCTTACCATTTTTATTTTAAAATTAATATATATTTTTGTGATTATTTATTCAACTGCAAAATGTTTGCAAACATTGAAAACAAAGAGGAGAAACGCATCCGATAAGAGCAGCCAATGATTGTTATTTATGTCCTTTTATTTCGATCTGTATCAACATATCTCCTATTGACATACAACAGCGATTCCGAAAGTTTTTTGACTCGCGAACCCATTAAAATGTTGAAAGGGCTTTTGGGGATTGTATATCTTAGACAATAGTGTACCGCCGGCAGTTCGCTTTCGAATTGGGTGACAGTAAAATCAGACTTTTCTTAAATTTTAAAGGGAGAAATCTTTGTATTAGGAAAAGTAAATAAAAACAATCAACAAAAGCAAAATAAAGGTGCTGAAGAAACATTGGCAGCATCTCTAAGTATAACAGCACGATGTCTTTATAATATGTGGAATTCTATAACCAATGAAAAAAATATATCTCTATCTCAGGCTAATTGTGAACAATTTCACTTTTCGCATAGCGGAAAATCAACTACTCATGCATGTGGATCGGCTTTCTGAGGTCGGTATAACTGCACATCCCATTTATTAATTTCTTATTTTCCACTTAAAATTTACATTGTGCGTATCTTTACTATGCCCAATCACTTTGTAGATCACATATGTTTAGCATCACATTGTTTATTTCTAATTATAATTATAGAATGGTCTGTTTCTTGAGCTTGCCCAGGTCGAACATCTGTTTAATTTCCTTTCGTATCTTTTTAATACAAAAAGTATAAAACAAATTTCAACAAATGTGCAGTATTCCTTTCTGTCTCTAATACCAATATTTACATCTCTTTTACCAATTTACATTTCAAAGTAAGACAAGTATGATATGTCGTTTCCACACTCGAAACTTTAAGTGTCCAGTGGCTTTCAATCAAACGGTTATCAAAAAGTCTGTCATTTATGGTTATAAACACTACGTTTATACGGAATTCTTCTTTACATAGTTGATGGTATTCTGAAGCAGAAGCGTGAATATTGATTGACAAATTTATATGTGCTCAGTCCCTTCAAACAAGAGATTCCATTCCCGGGATTTTGTTGCTGAACGACACCATTTGTCACGCTTTTCACCTAAATAAACTTATTTAACAAATGGATGACATAATACGTCTCGGATTTTGCAATAATTGGGTATTTATTTTCCTAAATGCCGAATTAAATCAAGTAATTTAAAACAGGTATACATTTCGCCTGGCTTTGACAGTTTAAGGATGTGATTTGTTTGACATATATATATATATATCATCATCATGATCATCATTGCCAACCATTAGCAAACCACTGCTGGACGAAGGTCTCCCCAAGTTACCTCCACAACGGTCTCTCTTGTGTAAGTCTCCTCCATGTCACTCCCGCATACTTTCGAATTTCATCCACCCATTTCCCATGTGGTCTTCTTCTGGGTCTTTTCCTGTCCCTTGGAATCCAATCTAAAATTTCGGCTGTCCATCGACGGTCTGTTCTTCTGGCAGTATGTCCAGCCCATTACCATTTCAGGGATTTAACTCTGATCATGATGTCTTCCACTCTTGTCATTTTTCTGATCCATGAGTTCCTCTTCTTATCTCTCCTGGTTACACCAAGCATGCAACTCTCCATGCTGCTTTGAGTTGTCTGCAGCCTTTGTATGTCTCTTTTAGTTAAAGTCCACGTCTCTGCACCATACGTAAGCACTGGAATGATGCATTGATCAAACACCTTTCTCTTTGGACATAATGGCATATTACTCTTCAAAATTATACTGTTTCTTCCAAAAGCTCTCCAGGCAAGTTTTTCACGCCGATTAATTTCGTCATCAATGTGACACTCACTTGATATCTGCTGTCCAAGATAAACGAATGTGTCTGATATCACCAGCTTTTCTCCATCAATCGATAAATCTTAATTTCTTGTAAAAGCATTGAACATCACTTTTGCCTTCTGAAAGCATATTTTAAATCCCACTTGTTTACCCTTGCCAGCAAATTCCTGGATCATACTCTGCAGCTCTGATGGGGTAGTTGAAAAATGATTACGTCATCAGCAAAACGAAGGTGGGATAGATAATCTCCATTAATCTTTATCCCTTTGTTTTCCCAGTTCAGTGATTGAAAGACATTTTCTAATGTGGCATTAAAGAGCTTCGGAGATATGGTGTCACCTTGTCTCACCCACATTCCAATTTTTATGTGTGTTTTATTTTCAAAGAGCCGAATTTTTGCACTGTCATTTTCAAAGATGTTATTAATAATATTAATGTATGCATCTTCAATACCGCAGGATTTCAGAGCCATTGTAACTGCTAATGGTTTCACCTAATCAAAGGCTTTTTCATAATCGATAAAAGCCATGCACAATGGAAGTTCATATTCCCTCGCTCTTTCAATTAGTTCTCTGAGTACGTGGATATGATCAATTCTGCTGTAGCCACTCCTGAATCCATCTTGCTCTCTCGGTTGAGCCATGTCCAGTGTTACCTTCAAACGGTGTGAAAGAACTTTAGTGAAGATTTTATAAACCACTGATAGAAGACTGATAGGTCTGTAGTTCCTGAGTTCCTCAATGTCACGTTTTTTATGTAGCAATATCATTGTAGCGTTGTTCCAATCCTCAGGAATCATCCCTTGATTAAGGCATGGAGTGGAAATTTGGGCGAGTACTGTTTCGATTTCTCCACTAGCTTCTTGTATGATGTCTTCAGTAATTCCATCTTCTCCTGGAGATTTTCCCCGCTTCATGTTCTTGGTTTCATGAGCAACTTCTGCTAGGAGGATTGGAATAACTCTGGTACTGATACCTTTCACGATGTCTGGAGTACATTTATCATCCCTTTCATAAAATTTGGACTAGAAATCTTTCACTCTTGTAAACATTTCGCCTCTATTTCTTGTTACAGATCCATCTTCTTTTCTCAGTGCCATAATCTGTTTTCTTCCCTTACTGAGATGTCCCTTTTCTATTTTTAGGCTTTGGTTGTTTTCAATTGCTTTCCTCACTAGTTCACAGTGGAATTTCCTTACGTCTTTAGTGATACTTTTTTGTAGTGTCTTGCACAGCTCTATATATTCCACTTTGGAAGTCACACCTTTATTAGTTGTCCTCATCTCTCTTCTTTTTTGCATCAACATTATGGTTTTTCCTGATAATTTGTTCACATGCAACTTGTTCTTAAACCCAGCTGATTTTGTTACTGTTTCCTTAAGAGCTTTGGTTACTTTTCTGTTAAATTCTGAAATATCCACTTCTTCTGATGTTAGGCCTTCTAAAGCAGAGAATCTGTTCTTCAGCTCCAACTTGATAGTATTATGGTGTTTTTTAAGGTTGGTTATGTCAATACATTTTGTTTGTCTCATGAGCTTTCCCCGTTCGAGTTTATTGTTGAGGTGAATCTTACATCTCACCAATCTATGGTCACTACCTGTGTTGAACTTGTTTAGCAAACTGCAGTCTTCTATGACAAATTTTTTGTTACACATAATAAAATCAATTTCACTTTTCGTCTCATTTGGATGTCACCATGTCGATTTCCTTTGTGGCTTTTTCTTGAAAAATTAGTTCATGATGAAAAACCCTTCTGCCTCTGCAAACTCAACGAGAGTATTTCCACGTTGGTTTCTGTTGCCGTGACCGAATTTACCTACTGAAGTTTCATTCCGTTGCCGTTGCCCTATTTTTGCATTGAAATCTCCCATAATTGTTTTCAAGTGGTGCTTACCTTTATTATTTAGATGACAAATTTCCTTATAAAATTCTTCAATTTCTTCTTCAGGATTACTTGTGGTGGGTGCATAAGTTTGAATAATCAGAGCCTTGTAACTTCTCGAGAGTTGGATAACGATTAATATATATCAAATACGTGGAGATAATGTAAATGGACGATGTCCTCGCTCTTTCCACGTTGTTTTTTAAATAACGCATAGCGACTGAAAAATTGTATTCCGGCACTGTTGGGATCATACTCGACTAGTTATCGAGAGTTCTTGGGTTCTGTCCCAGCGGTGCCGGAATACAATTTTTCAGTCGCTATGCGTTGTTTAAAAATACCGTGTAAAGAGCGATGACATCGTCCATTTACGTTGGATAACGAGTCGGGCAGCTCTGTCAGAGGAACGTTTTAACTTCTACAACTTTATCCTTCAGTTTCTTGTTTATTATAAATCCAACACCACTAGTTCTGCCAGTATCTGTCCCACGATAGTAGAAGAGATGTCCACTTTTCAGTTCAATGAGATCTTCTAATTTTCTCCTTACCTCACTTAGCCCGACGATGTCCCACTTGATCATTTGTAGTTCCTCTTCCAATTCAACAAGTCTTGAATCAGAAGATAGGAAGCATCCATTATACGTAGCCAAAGTCAGCATCAGATGGCAGCCTAGTCCGGTCCTGCGGGGATTCTTTGCACCCTCTGCCTTCATGTCGCACTGGCCGCTGCCTTGGCCAGGTACATTCCAGCTGCCGGAGACTGAGGGCCAAGATTTAAGTTGTGGAGTCACTTAGGGTTTGACCATAACTCACCACGCTGGCCAAGCGGGTTGGTGAGTGTGGGATAGGATTTCCTCTAATCCCGATGGTATAGTTATACCGCTATTGGCGGTCGTCAGAGCCCCTTTAGTGGGAATAGGATGCACCACGAGGAGGTGGGTTTGACATTTGTCAAGGAGAGGCTGTGATGTTACGCATCATCTGACCTTACATCCCGATATATATATATATATATATATATATATATATATGTATTAACTAAAGAGCAAAGCCGAAAACATAAAAAAAAACTTTAGAATTTAAAACGAAACAGTCTCTTCTTAATAGTATATATATATGTATATGTATATACACAACCTATGTGGGGAAACACTTCCGACTTTCCCTTGTGGAACAAAATTGGAAAATTCCAATAGATCACCTATGCCGGATTTACTCTAAAACTGTGGGCAAATTCCGCAGACGTCCTGGATCGTCTACTGTTAAGACATGGTTATTCTTGCTGAGCTTACTGAATTCCAATGAGAAGCTATTGAAAGGTGCCCTATCAGCAAACTGTCCGTACGTGCGATATCAGAACAAATGAAACATCCACAGTCTTTTTCAAAGCATTATTTATAAATGGAAACTTGAGGGACTTTTGACTTCCAATAATCGTTCAAAAATACAAGTTAATTGACGGAAATGAATAATAGAACTCTGAATTGTTTCTTCGGCGTGTACCGTCATTCCTCTGCACAAATCATCCCCAAAGAATATCAGGATTAAGAAGAGAAGCTCTGTGTGTGTGTGTGTGTGTATAAAACACTAAGACAGTTTGTAAAGATCTGCACAAGTTAAATTTCCATAGCCGAACTGTGGCATACAAGCCGCTAGTAACACGCATAAATGAGAGAAAGCGACTTTTTTGGAGCAAAGCACATCATCCGTGGACTATAGAAAAATAGAAACGAATATTATGTCGTGACGAATCACGCTACACTGTTAATTAAATTTGATGGTATTTTCTGGTATTTCATATGCCAGTCTTACCTTAGTGGCCAAGATCTTTCATCCCAACTTTTAAATTCGGTGTTGACAGTGTCAATGTTTGGGATTACTTTCATGGTATGGGATCCAACCGTTGGTGGTCATGGATCGAAACATGAATGCCACGAGATACCTAGATATTCTGCCCAACGCCGTACTGTTACATTTTACAAGTTGTATGGAAGCGGGCAATCCCTGTTTCTTCAAAACAACGCGCAGTGCCATAAATCACGCTCAATTTCGACATATTGGTTACATGGTGTACAGAATGTGGAGTGTCCAGCTCAAAGGGCGGACCTGAATTCTATAGAGGCCAATTGGATTTAACTTGAATGTTCGATTCGTGCCCGCACGAGAAGTTCAAGGAATGCATCTGAACTGGTCAGTCATCTGCGCTGCGGGTGGAATTAAACAATCACGTCCGAGTACTTACCAGAATATCTTTGAAAGTACGCCAAGGAGACTGCGCAATGTATATATGATCAATGATGGCAAACTTCTCATTTATTTGGAGATTAATGCAATATTGTATAAAAATCACCTATATAAGGATCATTTTTCGCAAATTCTGTATTTCATAAATTACAATCACTATTCTGTAATTAATGTTAAAAATATTTTATATATATGAAGCAATTCTAAATACAATTTGTTATTAAGCTGACGAATCTTTGTCTATTTCAAGAAGACTGTGTCCTATTGCAATGAACTTAACGCTTTCCGTTCTGTTTTTTGATCAAACTCATTTAGCATATAAATTTTATGGCACATATTTTAATAACTTAGCAATGGATTGCAAGAAAATGACGCAGTGAAACATAATTGTGATTTTGAAGTTGTCGATAATACGCTGTAAAATAAACTTGCAACAATTCAAAGAAAAATGGAGAGGCTGATGCTAGGCATCACATTAAGTGATATCAAGCGAAACACCAGGATAATTATCCAGAATCGTATCCCACACAGCATTGCTTCCCACAAGCGACTAAAATGGAAACGGTTCAGACATCTATCCAGAAGAGAAGACGGGAAGCGGACATCATATAACTATATTCCAGGAATGGGAAAACGAGGTTACGGACGTCCTCCATTTTGGGTTATGGTTGAAAAAATTTTTCAACCATAACCCAAAATGGAGAAAAACGGAAAGATCTGGAGGAGGCTTTAGTCCAGCAATGGACTGAAAATAGTTGAAAAGAAGAAGGAAGAAAAACTGCACTTAAGAGTGCTTTTGCGCTAGCACTTTGATTATTTTCATATGACGCAAAGTTAGGATATGTATGCAACAAGAAGTAGTATATCTCATAGCACAGGTCTGCAAAAAAATATTTTTTTTAAGCTGCATGGGATGTTTTTAGTAAATATTATGTTTTCGAGTGTGCTGAATCCAAAAATGACCTCCACTTCCCTCCATCACGTACAGTGTTTTGCAAAATACAAGGTGTTTGCATAAAAAAAGCATAACAATAATGAGAAAACCACCATTTTCATTACAATGAACTAAAAAATATCTCTTATAATAAACAAACAATTTCTTCATGAAATGTAATTAACATTCCGTGTTCATTCTTTTCTCCGATGAAACCTTTTCTTCTTCTCTTTGATACTTCTCCAAACACGTTTCCGCTTTCCACTTTCTGTTTCCCACTTGAGCATCCAACAGTAGCATATTGACGTCCCATCGTCCTTGGTAGCGTCTCTCGATATCACAGACATCCTGGTGAAATCTTTCACCCTGCTCTTCACTGAGGTCTCCCAAGTTTTCGGGGAAATAGTCGACATGGGAGTGTAAGAAATGAACTTTTAAGCTCATCTTGCATCCTTGAGCTTTATACGCAGCCAACATGCGTTGTACAATGGTTTTGTAGTGAGGGTCTTTAGTATTACCTAAAAACTTGTGCACGAAGTCTTTGAAATAGCCCCACGCTTCTTGTTCTTTTTCTTCCATTGTTTCTAAAAAGATGGGATCGGATAACAGTTTTCGTATGTCGGAGCCAGTAAAAACTCCCTCTTTCAACTTACCTTCAGACAATTTTGGGAACTTGGAATACAGATATCTGAAACATTCTCCATCTTTTGGCGGTGATTTCACAAACTGCTTCATAAGCCCCAATTTAATATGAAGAAGTGGTAATAAAACTTTTTCAGGAGGAACTAAGGTTGTATTAATGACTTTATTTTCGCCGGGGATTAAGGTGTCTCGAAGTGACCGGTAAGATTTTGTCCAATGGAGATCTCTGGCTCGACTCTTCTACAAGCAAAGGAAGCAGGGATATTTCGTACAACCTGCCTGATGGCCCAATAACACGGCTAGTATTTTGAAGTCTCCACAAAGCATCCAGCGATCTTCTTGATATTTTATTTTCTTAAGAATCATTGTCACATCGTTATAGTTTTCCTCCAAATGCACCGAGTGTCCTACAGGAAGTGATGCAAATGTATCCCCATTATGCAGAAAGACTGTTTTGAGGCTTGTTTTTGAGGAATCAATGAATAGGCGCCACTCAGATGAATTATATTCCATTTCAAAACACTTCATTATCCCTTGAACATCACTACAAAAAACGAGATTTCCCTCTTTGGAGAAAAATGTAGTGAATTCTCTCTTTCGGTGCCTGTACCACGAAACTGAGGTTCCGTGTGACAGCAGGTTTTTAATTTTTATTCTTGTCCCCAGCAATTCGGCAGCATCTTTTGAAAGGCCTAAATCTCTAACCAGGTCATTAATCTTGCTCTGATAAAATAGTTGGGGTCCCTCATCAACAGAAAAATCTGAACTAGATTCGTCCGGTGGAGGTAATGTGTTTCCGTCCTCAGAATCACTCAGGATATCCTCCAAACTGGAAGGTGGGTTGGAACTGGTATTGCAGAGCTATGAGGCACTGGACGAATAGCTGAACTTAGGTTTGGGTAAAATATTTTCTTTTTAATTTTTGTATTGAAATCTTTCACATCTACTGAACAGAAATAGCAGTCGGTAGTGTGGTTTTGCTGTTCCCGCCACATCATAAGAATGCCAAAACGAAATGAGTGTTCCTTACCCTTAAACCACAAACGGAGATCTTCCTCGCACATTCTGCACACCTTATGAGTAGCCCAGGCTTTGTCTTGATCCTAAACTTTCAACTTGAAGTAAGAAAAATACACTTTCTTCACGAAATCACTTATGTTTCTTTGTTGACTTTTAACAGTGTATTCACAAAAATAAAACAAAAGTTGTCAGGAGAAATAACACAACCTCTTAGAGCCATAATATATAACTAAAAACACGAGCACAGTCACGGGTGAGTGCCAAATGTAAACTGAATGTGGCTCCTCGCTGTTTGTATACACCGCATTGAGTACACGCAGCGACTCTCCGTACATCTGGAAACAAACGATTTTCCTGTGGTGAAGCAGATGGAACCTAGCCTCGCACCCTTTAAAATGTCCAGTGAAATAACACGTAAAACATAGGTGATCACGAGAGCGAACGAGGTTATGTTGACACCTGCGCGTCTGCCGATCGTCTCTCTCTGTAGCTGGTCAGGTTAATCGGCAACACCTGCTTCTTCCTCCGTCTTGATAAAAAAAATTCCAAATTGGCGCTGCACATAAATAAAAGAAAACAGTTGTTTTTTATTGCTGTTCTAATAAAGGTTGACTGCCGAAATTACCGGTATTCATCTAAAATCGATGCATCGTTTACAGCGGCCAGAATATTTTAATCGAAGTGTATTACTGCCTCATAGAAATTCATTCCACGTTTTTGCTGCTGTTGTCATGAAATTTGAATGACAGCATTACGAAATCGTTACTCATTTAAAGTCGAATCTTCCATGGAGATTCTGTTTGCTTTCACGACTTTTGGTAATTTTCCCTCTCGCTTCTTCCGAAGGCTGTTAAAGGAGGAGATGTCCACCTTGTTAGTATATATTTGGTAGGAAATTGTCATGTGTTCTCATCGATTCGCGATCGTTGCTCCTCTTTATGGAGGAAAATTAGATCTGTAATCCAAATTAACATTACGTTTTACTGTAAAAGTTTACATTAAGAAACTACTCCTCGTACCTAACTCTTCTCTGGTCCACTTGCAAAAGTAAAGACGAGCCTTAGAATGGGTGCTAATCGTATTTTCAAAGTTACGTGCAGTGCTGTGCAAAATGTTTTATAAAGTAAAATATCTTTATTGCTACGAATGTAATAATTCCATACAGTATCCAAGTGCAAAGCAAAGGCGACGTTTGAGAAGTCAAGCGCTTTGCTAGTGCTTCTGTTGATAATGCTTTGTTGAAAATCAAGCATTCCAGTTGTTAAATAGTGAACGTTTTTTCGTTGTTTCCGGTCTCTGAGGTGTGGGAATCGTTTCGTTTTCCGGTGGTTGTTTTTGTTTACGAGAAACTGCATTAGAACATTTATAATTCTAAAACTAAGAACTTGTCACGTGATCATTGACGGTTGCTGTTGCAAGAAAACATCAGGTTTAAGACGACAGTTTGGGCTCAGTGAAAGGCGGAGAAATGGAAGAAAGTATTTTGAGATAAAAGTATGAATATACAGAATGATTCTCCAGTCAGGTAAAACATGAATAGCAATAAATATGTACATGTATACAAGTTTAAAATGTAAGATATTGTTACATGAGAGAAACAAGAGCTGTGTATTCGGTTCAAAGTCAGATATATAGCGATTTAGAATACTGGAAGTGGAAATAAAACTGCAGCCATTAGAAAAATAAAGGAATACTAATGCACATGCTCTTTCTTTTAGTCCTATTGCATAACGAAATTGTGCTTTGTCTATCAGCTTTCATTAAAAAAAAACCCAGAAATTTTGATATACTTTAGCATTCAACATTTCATTTAAAATATTTACACTATATTTTTATTTCTCATGAATAACTTTCTGAACTGCGTGCTTTTCTATCACGTTCATTAATGAGAAGGGGAAAAACGAACCAAGTGGCTCGCATTAAAACTTAAATAAATTAAAGTCGACATTCTTAATATTATTTTAAATAAAATTTATTCTGAGGAGTAATTTTGATAAAATTTAATTTCGAAAATTTTCATGAATTACCTGTGCATATTAAATATGTTTAAAACATAATGGGTTGATTCTCCTGGTTCTTCGAATGCTAAAAGACTGTGCATATTTTTCTTGTAGCAACATATTCATGTTTCTGGATCAATAAATGTTTCTAATCATATCTCTTTCCAAACATTTTGGACTAAAATATAAAATAGGCAGCAAAAAGTATCTTCACTTTGAGCACTAAATATGAAATTGCAGATGAATTCGTGATGCTAAATTAGCATTACGATTGCTTGTCATTTATTGCTTTATTTCAGTTCATTTGATTTAAAGATATGTGTAGAGAACGCAGAACTCAAAATAATTCAGATATCTAATGTTTTAAGGCCAAGAGATAAAGACATATATAAAGATAACTCCACTTTCAGGAATAATTTAATACGAGTAATATAGAAATTGCAATAGGAAATATGTTTCTCTCTTTCATTTTAGGATTAAGCACTCACTTTGGTTTGTGAATTAGGGAGAGTTACGACACCATCTGATGCATTAACTGTCATGTAACTAGAATTCGTGAACATCCGTACAAGATACGCATTTGATTGCATAACGCAAACATAAAAACACAAGTTTCTGTAAACGAAGCGTATTTTAACATACATTAGGAAAAGTCAAAGTGAAATTCGGTAGAAGTTACCACATTAGTCTAAAACCTTCTCAGTATACAACCCGGTCATTGAAGTTTGTTTTAGAAACGGGAATGCATTTGAATATTATACAGCCAAAATTGTCTAATTCAAAGCTCAAGGGTACACTACAGAATTCGAATTGCCCCAGAATTCCAGTTAGGAATGTTTAAATACGTGCAAGGAAAATAACTTCAAATATCAATTCAATTCTTGGATGTGGTCCATAGCCTGCACAGATGATGGATCGACGTTTCTGGAAGTTTCGGCGGATCCGCTACATCATCTGAAGATGCTCTGTCGTTTATATTGTCATTAACATCTGCCAAAATTTCTACATTTGTCAGCTCACCGCAAAGTGCTGCGTGTTTGTCCATGTTTACAAAGTCCTTGTAAGAAGTAACTTTGTCCTGTCCAGCATCTTCCCATTTGTCTACGCTGACTACGATCGCCTCATCATTTTGCTTTTCACCATCGATGTGGCAGAAACCTCCTTTTCAAGAGCAATTGAAGGTAGTATTTGTGTCACTTTTCCTTTATTTCCATCTTTTAGAAAAATTGACAATGTATTCAATGTGATTCCAAAATATTTTGATACCACAGATTTCTTTTTTAATCATTTTTCCACTTCAATAATAACTGCCACGTTTAAGGAAATGTCAATGTCTTGTACTGCACACATTTTTGGTTTTGAAAAAGAACTACAACACAATTTACTGCACGATAGAAATAGCAAAATAAGTACGACAGGGACACTACGGTAAAAAAGAAATAAAGATTAAGGCGGCGTATTCCTTCCGTAAATTCAGGACAGGACTAGAATTGCGCGCTTATGAACATTGCCACGTTTACGATCGGTACTGCTGAGATGATCAAGGGAAAGAATTTGTGGTATCATTAGTCGAACTCGGCCTCTAGCGGAATCACTATCTGGAATCATGCCAACTGCATGGAACCCTAATGCTGAACTTTATTTTCTCTTTTGACCCAAAGGGAAATGTATATAATTTCCTTTAGCTATTTGAAAGATACCGAAATATCTCATACAATCGGATTGGTTTATCTACAAAATTGTGTATCTAATCATTATGTTTGCCCTACACGAATTTTATAATTTTACAGCAATGTGAAGGTATTACTTATGTAAATGTAGCTTTGTCTGGAACTCCTGCCTTGTGAAGAGAATGGATTTACAACAGATATTAAAAGCAAAAAAAAAAAGAATTTTATAAATCAAATTTTCCAAAAATAAAACTGTAAGTTTTAAAACGTATTTGTTGTATGATTGACTTTTGCTTCGATAATTTATAGTTGCGGAACTTATTTTGGAGCATGAATATTTATATGTAACAATAAAGGTGAAACACAAAGGAGAAATTTAGGAAAGAATGGCTTTATTTTACGTTGTTATGGGTACAGACATTTGAAAAATGTCTGTACCCATAACAACGTATTCAGAATACGGATAATGAGTATTGCACATTTTTTTGTCCACGTAGAAAAGAGACATTTCAAAATAAGATTCTACTGCCACCTCCCATGTTTGCATTTTCTCAATGAAGCCAACTAAGAGTTCTTTAAAGGTAAAACTAATAGTGGGTCTGAAGATCATTCTCTTACAGCCGTTTTGAACTAATGTTCAAACTAATACTGTTAAGGATTAAAGAATTGCTAGATGCCAGTGTTCCGAGCCCTTTAACAATATAGCTAATGATTCAAGATTTGTGTGCTGTCTTTTCTGAAACTCATCGAAATTGCAGCACAGTAAACGCTGCATACATTCCAAGGAAAGAATCGCGTTAATCTGAAAATGAGACACAGATAACATTCTTTAATTATCAGCGCGGCCTTTAGCCACTGTACTAATAAAATCAGTAAAGAAATAAATGGTGTATAGGAGCATTAGCCTAATGAGTATCGTGCAGATGATTTGCGGTCACAGTTACTCTATCAACGTATGCAATTTCAACGACCTCTCTTAGTTAACAAAACATTTATGCCCATTTTTGCATTGCTTTTGGAACAACCCTCGTACATTATTTTGGACAGAAAATAAAAATTCAGATGTGAAATTTTTGCTGAAATATTAGGCTCTGTTTTATCTGGCCAGCTTTCAGAAAATTGGTATTAAGAGCGAAAAACCTTCCAGATGTCCCGCAATTGAATAGAAACTAAACGCAGGCAATCCCTTCTTGTTTTTTCGCAATTTTAATCATTGCAGGCTAGTAAGGCATACCATATGCGTCTGCAGAGCAACCATATTCCCTCGCGAGGAATGGAAACTATGAGCTGGAATTTCTTATTTTCAATTCTTCTGATCATCACAGGCTAGTAAGGCGTACTACATAACTCTGCAGGCTACACCACTTCCCTGCCTCGAAATGGGAAGGAGCGAATAAGAGGGTGAAGCCACAAGGATGATCAAACCGAAAAGGGAAGTAACATACGACCTATATTGTGCCGGTTGTCAAATATCACAGGCCCGCAGGCTGAGAATTCCCGTCCGACGTCCGGCGAACATTCGATCGTTCATGAAATTCTACGGATATGAACTTTCGACAAGTTCAACGGTAACCTACTGCAGTAACACATGACCACGGATGACACTAGTGTTGCCAGAGACTCGTATCTGAAATCAGTAGACCAGAACTCGAAAACTTAGTAGAAATCCGTAGATCAGATTTTTTTGCTTGACGTATGCACCAGCTTACAAAGTGATGAACTACTGGATGTGATCTCATTACGAAAGGATCATTTAAAACTACTAGTATTTCAAATAATACAAGTTCTTCACAAACTCTATTAAACACCAAAATAGAATTCAAATTAATACAATCCTGAGTTGCAATTCTTAAGACTTTATTAACGATCAGTTTTACGAAATAATATTCACCATAAAAACTAAAATTAATGTTGGCGTAATAATGATTGCATTTGCCTTTAATGTTGTCAGGTTAGATCAGTCCCACTTGATCTCTTCGTAAAAACAAATAGCTATGTACTTACACAGTTGTTTGTAAAAGATACCCAGATGTTTCCAAAGTACCTGAAATTAGTGCTATACTAAGAAAGTTATACTTTATATTATTATAATATTTTCCTATATAAAATATCAATAAATCATACTTAAGCACTCAAAATTATTAAATAAAATCTTGTTCTGTTTGAAATATCTGATGTATACTCGCAGTATATAACAAAAATAAAATTTTAAAAATAATTTTCAAGTACTGTTGTATTATTTATGTTTTATTTCCTGTCCTGAAAAATGAGTTAGCAC
The DNA here is from genome assembly GCA_039090855.1 of Macrothele yani. Taxonomy (NCBI): domain Eukaryota; kingdom Metazoa; phylum Arthropoda; class Arachnida; order Araneae; family Macrothelidae; genus Macrothele; species Macrothele yani. The sequence goes on along the minus strand of CM077034.1, from coordinate 47,863,457 downwards.
TCGTTCAGAGATATTCCACACACTGTGCTAAGACGTGGAACTTCTGTCTTCCGCGCCTAGAATATGAACGTCCTTGTCTAGATAACAGATGTTATTTCTTATATAGATTACGTCTTGGAAAAGAAAACAGTTCTTGCCTGCAAATGGGTTCTGTCTTTGAAACAGGTTATTTATTACGTTGTATATTCATGTTTGGTTTCGAAAATTAATGGTAATTGTTCCAGAAGCAACGCACAAGATCCCACGCACACACTTTTTTCTTCTTCTTGCTGGCATCAACTGGGAATCCAGAGATATTCTTAAAAAAAAGAGGTCCAATGTTGGCGAACAAAAGTTTCAAATGTAAACTATTGCAGTATATAAGAGAATGGCATTGAAACACATACATTCTAAATCTAATCTTTGCTGACCACGGGCGAAGCGTGCTAATATTCAGTATTTCCATCAGAAAAACTTTTGAATAAAAAAATAGGAACACTAATGCGACGCAAAGTTCCTATGATTGGTTATTCATTCCATTTTAGTCGTCTGAATATCTCTTGTTTGCCGTCCCGGTGGCGCAGTGGTCTAATCGATGGCTTCTGATCATTCGTCCGAAAGGGGTCCGGGTTCGAATCCCGGTGAGGCATGGCTATTGTGTTTTTCTTACGGCACTGGCTCTCTCCCTTCTCTGTAACCAGTTGCCCTAAATTAGCGACGGGCCACTGCTTATAGCCCATTGAGTTGAGCCTGGTGGTATTTAAACCTTCAATCCCAAAAAGAAGATATCGCTTGTCTGTCTTCAATGTGTATAAAATAGAGGTCACCAATCTACGGCCCTATTGCGAATTTGAATTTTTTGTTTTTGTAATTTTACATATTGCTTTTTCTTTTCTTTGATTTCAACTGAGAAACGGAGTTGTCATTTGCAATAGCACGGCCGGACATCATAGCAATGCTTAATCGACGCTTTGCTTTTAAAACCTGTTTATTATTAACCATCTAGTATTCCTCAAAACAGTGAGAATACACATTGCTTGACTCAGCCCTCTATCTCCCAGTAGCTTCCGATAACTCACACGCTAATGCTCTATTCCCCTCGCGCGATGCCAGCCACTGGTCACGACTATTGTAAAAATAGCCTAATGACGTATAACTGACGAGAACAACTACTAACTCATACGGAATCTGGCTGGCTGCAGTACCCGCGTTCGACGACATCACAACCTTAACGATTAAGCGCCGCTCTGCAATTTTTACTTTACACTTCACGAGCTGTTGTTGTTTTTTTCTTGATTTTCTGTGTATTTGAGATGTTCTTATTAAACAAAATTGAGACTGAATGCCTAATATTTAATGCGCATTGCTAAGTGGATTAGGATTTCGTTGAGTCGAGATTTTTGTTTTTTTGTTTGGAGGTATAGCGACCACCGTGAGCCCCTCAGTGAGCTGTAAGGAACCGTCCGTACCTAATTTAGGACCACTGGTTGCAGGGAAGAGACAGAACCGGTGCCGTAAAACAAACACAACATCCATGTCTCGCGTGATTCGAGCCCGTACCCGTTTGGGACGAACGATCCGAAACCACCGCTTAGACTACTGCTGCACCGGGGCGGCTGAGTCGAGAAAACAAATCTCTCTGACGAGTTTGCAAAGAAACGTTTGCCGTTTTAAAAAATACAATTTGAAGCATCACTCTAAAATAAAAAACGGTGTAAAGTATGATGGAATTCAAAGAGAATTGCAGAAGAAAATTCTACTGAATTTAAAAGAAAGCTAAGCGAAGAAACAAAACTAGTTTCAAAGTATTCTCAGCAAAACATTTCTGCAGCCGGGCCAATTGCCGGGCGGCGGAAATAATTGGTAAAGAAATACCTCCCTTTAGTGAAGATGAAGTCTTTAAAAGGTGTATAGAGGTAATAGTTATCTGCCAGAATAGGGTGTCTGTCAACAATGTGATTAGGCGTGTTGCGGTCTTAAGAAGCACAGGGCGCATAACTGAAAGAAAGGGCGAGTAGTTTTACCCACATTTTCATTGCTGTTGACGACAGCGGGGATGCGATCAGTGTTCAACTCTTAATTTTATTTCAAAGTATCAAATCAAATTTTGAAATACCGGATGATCTTGCCGCCATAAAATATCCGAATAACAAATAATGTGGAAAATATATTTTAAAAGGCTTCTGAGATTATTGGCGAACTTGACTTAGGATTGGAAACTCTAACATGTGTTATTATAGATGGCGCGAAAAACATGGTTGGATGCAATGCCATATTAGTCAGATGGATTAAGAATGAATGTGAGCATTACTGTTTATTAAAATCTATGAAATGCCATAGCATTCAGCTCATACAACCTCTGTGTTGTAAAGTGTTAAACTTAGGCTCCGTCGTTTTCGCCGTCGCCAAAACTGTGAAAATTATCCGAAAACACGGGCTCAATCATTGGAAATTCCAGAGCCTCGTGCAGTTATTTGAAAATGAGTTTCAACTTGTTAGTAATGGTTTTTATGAACATTTGGTATAATCGTTCATTAAGTAGACATCTACACAGTATGTGATTTTTAAATATATATTATAAGTTTCTGAAACCGACCCGTTTACCATTTTTGAATGTTGAAACAACACATTCTCGCTACGAGGGAGGGTATCTTAGTATTTAATAGACCACGACTACTATACAGAACAATTTCAAATTTATCATTTTAAATTATTTTTTTGCAGAGCGTTTTAAATTTTTTTGAACAAACTAAATCGGACAAAAAAGATTGACGCCTGTTTTATGTACACTCAGCAGACAAACATTAAAGTTAGGCATGACCGCCAGTTGACATATAAGTTACGCGTCCGTTGGAATAAACCGTAACGGAACACGAGCAATAAATAGGCAGTCGGCTAGGCTTCCCAGCAGTGTATCGCAATCGACGAACATGGAAAAACGTGATGATCGGAGCGACTTTAAAGGTGGACACATTGTCGGCGCAAGGAAGATGAGTCATTCTATTTTTAAAATGGTGGGAACCCTAGGATTCCAGAGAGAAAACATATCAACGTTGCAAGGTATATAGATTAGAGAGAGGTAGGCCCGTCCGCAAGTCAACTGGTATTGGCTGACCTACACGGCGCACCCGTGACGTCAACGGTGCGCTGACTCGAAGCAGCACTGGTCCGACTGACCTGAGAGAAGTTTCTGTAAAAACTTATTCACAACACCACGTAGTTTACCACTAACACCAGTGTTTTCCCCTAAAAATTTACATTTCTTCTGAGTGATTAAAGCAAATTGCATAAATGAAATAAAAAGGAAATGTAGTAAATAAAAATAAAAATATGAAATAAATAGGGGATGTAGTAAATAACGCCCAGAAGAAATCGCGACTCGTTCGCAAAAAAAAAAAAAAAAATAACCAGTTTCATTCTGGTGTTGTTGTTGTTCTTTTTTTTTTTTTTTTTTGCCAAAGTTCTTGATTTGATACCATGTCTATTTAGTAAATAATCAAATGGCGGCAACAACTACTCATCGCTTTTTTTAGTTAATGCTTATTTTTACTTAATTAACTTTTGGACGCTAACGCTAGTGTAATGAAAGTGAAATTGTAATGAAAATAAAACTTGTTTAAAGTTTCCGAAAAGTTTGAGTAGTAAACAATATAAATGGAAACTTACCTTGGCCGCCCCCGGTGGCGCAGTGGTCTAAGGCGCTGGCCTCTGATCATTCGTCCGTAAGGGGTCCGGGTTCGAATCCCGGTCAGGCATGGATGTTGTGTTTGTCTTACGGCACTGGCTCTCTCCCTTCCCTGGAACCAGTGACCCTAAATTAGGGACGGGCGACTGCTTATAGCCCATTGAGTTGCTCACGGTGGTCGTTAAACCTCCAATCAAAAAAAAAAAAAAAAAAAAAAAAAAACTTACCTTGAATAAGAATTCTTGTTTTTCCTCATGTACTTTGCTTCTCATCCACTAAAGCTGCACTTGTCATCCACTGTTTGGCCTTTTTCTTTGTTTTATTTACCACTTGCGTTTTTAAGGTCTGATTTAAGAACTTCACTCGGATGAAAATTCGAAGCCTTGAATACAACTTTAAAGCTTTCTCGTCAAGTTGAGGATACAATTTTTTTAATTTTTCGAATAAGCATTTAACTATTCCGTTTTGTTTTTTTTAATTTGACTCCGTGAATTATCGTAAAGTGCTCCTCAAAACGTTTGATTAGTTCAAACCACTGATTATATGGCTCTGTAAGTCCTCCTCTGTTCACTGCTTGTAATTATGACGATATATCTTTCTCTTCAGTTGCTTCTTTAGCCAGTAAGGGTAATTTAACGCGAAAGGATATGTATCCTGCTATGTATTTCAAAGCATCTTCCTCTTTTTTCCCAGTGCCACATCCTGAATGCATTCGTTACTTGTTTGGCCATTCATATTTACAAATCCCAAGTCAGTAGTTTCGGGAAATTCTGTGGCGACGTTTTGTTTCAAGTCGGGTTGCAAACCTTTTAAACAAAGAGTTGTCATGAAAGTTTCGTCGCTCTTTTTTACGTTTGAGGGTGGATAAGGCCCAATGAGTTTGCCACTCAGTAGCAAAAGGCGCAATCTATACGTAAATTCACTGGGCAAAGGATGATCATATGCATGTCCCATAAATCTAATTTGTGAAAATAAATTTTCCAGGCAATCTTGGTTTAATCTAGTGGTGAGGATGAAACGAATGCCTACACCACTTTCAGTTATATGCTCATAAAGGTTGATGAAAGATGTTATGGAAACAATAAAACCTTGCTGAAATGGCAAAATATGTTTTTTTCCGCACACTCGCATTTGCGTTATCGAATCTTTCATGCTTTCCAAAATGTTTTTCTGTTCCTGTATATTAGTACCATAAGGTCGCCTTAGACGAAAATCGTCCGACGAACAACGAGAATTTAGTACGTCAAATGAGTCATCACAAGTTGAACGAAGTTTGCTACTTCTGTTTCATTCGGGAAAATGTACATAATCGCTGAGGCAATGTGATGCGAAAAATGCTGGGTCGCAAGTGAAACGTTCATTCGTTCAGCACCTCTAACATTGACATGAGTAATACTGAATTTAGGGCACAGTTTCAGTTCTCCCTTTTCTTTCTCAAGGAGAGTTTGGAAAATATTTTTATTGATGACAGTTCCCGTTTTAAGCTTTATCCCACTGTCGAGTTAGTGGTTTCTTAACAGCTTTAGAAGATCAGCCACATCAGCAAATACAAATATAAGCCTTGCATTATCCACTGGGTTCGGAAGAGAAGTTTTGTATAAGTTGATGCCAAGTGTTTTCCACAGTGACTGGTTACCGCCACCCAAATTCGATGTCATGGCTACAATCTGGAATCCAATTTTTTTGATTTCTGTAATGATGTGAAATCAGATATCTTTCGTCATTCTGCAATCAAAATCATAAAAAACAGGTTGTTTCCATGATAATGTCAAGCCCCTTATCATGACAACTTAAACAGATTTGTTTTTTATTGGAGGTTTAACGACCACCGTGAGCAACTCAATGGGCTATAAGCAGTCGCCCGTTCCTAATTTAGGATCACTGGTTTCAGGGAAGGGAGAGAGCCACTGCCGTAAGACAAACACAACATCCATGCCTGACCGCGATTCGAACCCGGACCCCTTACGGACGAATGATCAGAGGCCAACGCCTTAGACCACTGCGCCACCCGGCTGAACAGATTTATGAGGACCCATGACCGTATCTTCAGCGTGATCGTACACCATCTTTCCATCAGTACTCTTTTCATCCATTAATAAAACGCAAAATCTTTCAAATCGAGTTAGATCCTTGGCATTCTCAGCCATTATTTGGTGGACCTTCTAGAGAAATCCTGGTCTAAACTTAACGTGAGACACCTATTTTTTTAAAGTACTTATACCAGGCAACGGAATATGCATTTGGCTCCGAATGAAAGAATATGAAAGCTTTGATAAGCCGCGCAGAGTCAGAGCCCTAACTATATCTTCTGGTGCCCAGTTAATTCTTTTTCTCGTTAAAAGTGCTCGCACTTAGGTTTCAGAAAAAACTCCCAGTAACAGGGCATTTACTTCATTTGAAATCTTTTTCTTTTCTTCTGCTGTGTAATTTTTCTTGGGGTTTATCTTTTGTAATTTGGAAATTCTAGAAGACATCGTACGAATCTTCATATATAAATGTTGTGCCCTATTTTGCAAAATGAATACTGTTTCCTTAAACTGCTATTGGATTTAGTGAGGTCATGTAATTAAATATATTCAGTTCAGCAATTTCCTAGTTTTTCATTTCAATATCCTGTATTGATAAAAATGGCAGATTACTATTATCTATTTCAGGACGCACACCTTCTGTAGGTGAACATAACTTTAGTCTTTTTGGAGGAATATTCTCAGTAACTTCTACCACATAGCGTTTTAGTTCTCTGTTGAGAAGCCTCTTCATTCGTTTCTTGCAGTCGAGTACAAGCGGTGAAGTCGTTTTGCAAATACTTACATGAGGTACAACACTTTTCTTCAATCGTTTCGTACTATTACCTCCCAATAACTCACTTTTCAGATCTCTTATAAAGTCTTCATCCGCGAAATGCGATGAACATATTCTTGCATTTTCAACATTGAAAACATCTTCACGACGACACGCGTTCAACCACGCCTTTCTTTGAAGCACATCTTTCGGAAAACGATGATAAGTAACACCCGAAGCAGTTTTTTCGGGGTTTTTACAACTTGCAACGGCGCAGATTGGCATGGCTTTTAGAAAACCTTTATTTTGTTATCCAAGCAAACACGTACTTACATATACGTAAGATACAATGTAATTAAATATATTTTAACTACACGTTAAGATAACTATGATAACTATTTACAAAGATGTACAAAGAAACTTTAAGCAAAACCACATGCAATATGTGTGTGTTAGCAAATAATCAACACGGTAACAAGAAAACGAGCAACGAGTATGACTAAACACAATGAAACACGAACGGCGATATTTGGCCCCAGGGCACCGTTGACGTCACAACAACAGCGCTCCCTCACCACAAGTTGCCACTGCATCCTGAAAACCGGTTCTCTGGCCTACCTCTCTCTCTACATACCTTGTCAAGGTTGTACTGTGAGTAGACCTTCGAAGGACGTACCAGCGCTAAGTAAACAAGAGGTGGCAGGTCCCACTCCATTGATGATCGAGGATGCCTTAAGTTCTCCAGGTTTGTACTTACCTACCGCTTGGCAATGTCCTGGCAAATCGCTTGCTTGTTAAATGTAGGAAGCCCAAGAAGCGTGAGAGAGTGAACTTTTCGGTGCACGCTTCATACCTTGGGCTGCGGCAGCCTACGTCCTACATGAGTGCCACTGTGGGCTGTTTTTCATCAGACTTTACAGTTCGTCTATTCCTGAAACATCAAAATATGACACCTGCAGAGTATCACTGCATCTGAATGAGATGAATCACGTTTTCATCTGTGCCCAGTTGACGGGAGGGAGCGGTTTTGGCATCGACAACATTAGGCCATGATTTCGCCGTGCCAGTTCATCCCTGTTTAAGTCGATTGGTGGCTGTGTAATGAAATCTTATCTTATTAATGCGAATTGCATTCCGTACAGGGATATTTGCCTGTCTGATGTTATAGATAACTAGAAAAAATAACCCAACTGTCCAGAAAAGTGAGGATAAAGCCAAAACTGAAAATTTTTAGATGCACGACACATGTCTCAATATAACCTTTTAGACAATTTAATTTCACAGCAAAAAAAATTTGAATTCTGGAAATTATGCCTGATCACACTAACTGAAAGTCTTTACACTCGCGTTTCATAGAAAATACGTGCCAATGCATCCATAAATTATTTTTTTTAAGAAGGTAATAGGCTCAGAACCATATTTTTTATCCGAAGATCTTCCCAGAGCTGTTTTAGAGTAACATATGTTTTCCATCACATACAAAGAAGTTATCTGTTTAGTTTAATGAATGGCACAATGCCCTTCAGGACATGCTGCATTTATGTGAACATAACATTAGATAATTGCGGTTAACTTAACAGGAATTATGCCAAATGACTATGAGTGAATTAAATTATACACAGTTGATGGCATTATGACTTTAGCGAGGAGAATTAAAGATCAGGTCAGCGTTATCAAGACTTGTTCCAAATATTTGTTTTAGTGCATATTCTAAAGATCTAAAGAAATACTTTTTCGTCTTTGCTGTGAATTTCAGTGTATTCAGCGCTAATATTCGTAATGATTTGGGTTCACTAATTAGAAAGTGCATAGTGCCTTTTACTGGTCCCGTGCATTTTGAAAGCTTTATGCAGTGGCCGCAATATTATTGACAAACTGCTTTTTTTTAAATTTGGTGCGGGCTCTTTTTTGTTTACATTTTCTCTAAACTAAATCTCTTTCATTAATAACGACAATTAGTTAACTAATAAATTCTTGCATTTTTACATTTCTTAAAATAAGAGCACAATGCTACTAACTGGATTGTTAATATTAAATAGTTTTTCAAAGCAGAAGCATGTCATTTATTTGAACATATGCCACAGAGTTCGTGTGCTGGCGCACGGGACCTTAATTTCAAGAAATCGGTTATTTACTTGGAAAACTTTGAGAATCTTTCTGTATTCCAGTGCAGCAACTCTAACTAGCATTTAATGATCCAAAGAAACTTCTGAGATTACCACTGGAATTCACTTTGTAGTGAATTCTAGTGACGATCAGGAGACAAAGATTAACAAAATATTGATTACAGCTTTAATGCACTTCGCCTGTTATTATGACTTTCTTGGGTAAAGACTTGGACCTAGCATTTATCTTCTCCATTTTTCAGACAAGGGACGTGGTGGAGACCAAAGAAGTTTGTAGCAACAGTTGATAGCACGTAATCCTACGATAAAAAATATTGTAGGGTTTCCTTGATTTCAAACAGTACGGACGAAAAACAAACAATATGACAATTCAATTCCAGATATCAAAGCTTTTCATCCTTGGGGATGACAGCTGTTTTACTTTAATTCCCTGTTTTCGCAAATGGACACGTGTGCAAAGCGACATCAACCGCTGTGATCAAACCTCCTGATCCACATGCTGGAGTGCGATAGTTCTCAAACCACATAATGTATTTCTCTTCTCTCAACAAACGAAAGGAAACCCGGGAAATTCCAAAAAGGGAAAGTTTGCTTTACATTCGATTGCGGGTGCAAATATTTCCTGGTTTGTTCGAAATTTAAAAATTCTGAAATTGGGAAATAAATCTTACGCACTATTTTAGCGAACTGTTGTATGTGGTTATTTTACAAGGAAATAAGAAATGTGAAATGGGCTTGCCTTTACAAACAGATTATACCAGAAATTATACCCTAAACCGAGAGTTGTGATCTTTGGAAATATTTACGCAACCATATATACTTACGGACATGAATATCATCAGATATGAATACTCTCAATGAGCAAAAAATAAGATACACCTAAACATGATAACCAGCATGGTATTTGTATGTACCATTTACGTGATCTAATTTTGTAACAGTTGATACTGTAGATTTTTACTTAGTTGATTGACGCATAGTTCAATCTATACTTTCGTTCACATACATTTCTTCTAAATTCCTTTCTCGTTTATTGCAAAAATCTAGTCATCTGTGTAATTCGTTCAATTTCATAGTTTAAAGAAATTTTATTTTTAGTTCTTGGATATGTGTACATAAGTTACATAGTATTTGGTCAACAAAACTAAAACCATATAGCTCCAAAAAAGTTGAGAGCCGCCCCGGTGGCGTAGTGGTCAAAGCGATGGCCTCTGATCATTCGTCCGAACGGGGTCCGGGTTCGAATCCTGGTGAGGCACGGATGTTGTGTTTGTCTTACGGCACTGGCTCTCTCCCTTCCCTGGAACCAGTGACCCTAAATTAGGGACGGGCGACTGCTTATAGCTTATTGAGTTGCTCACGGTGGTCGTTAAACCTCGAAATAAAAAAAAAAATAGAGGAAAATATTCAACTACATTTTTGTCTTCTATAGAAATAATGTGGAAAATCACTACTATGTTACTCGAAAATAACAATACTGTGTTATGAAGAGCTTATCTCTCTTTAAAAAGAAACCTATCTTACAATAAAAGCATTCTCTTAAAACGAAAATGCGACATTTATGAAATTTCAACATTTTCATAATATACTTATACCTATTCTTATCCATTTAGTTTCTGTTTTTAGTTCACAGGAAGTGTTCAGTTGTGTACTTCGTAGACGTGTGATATTAGTATCACCAGGAAACGTGTCCATTTTAATTAAACATTTCGACTATTTTGAGAAACTATTTCTGATGAACAGGAATTGCTGTGTAGTTCTTTGACATCGCTTATATAAGCTTGAATTCTACGAAAAGTTAAAAAATGCTCTATATACTATTATAGTGTTTTAGGCCTGTGTAATATGGCCTGTTAGTGATAACATTAATGCCAGCGGCAAACGTACGCCATTAAACTTCGCGGACACATAGCTCTTTTGCTGCGAAGATAGATTTCCTATTTCTGTGTAAATATAATTTTAGCAATAAACCTACTTAAAGGTTAAATCACATGGGATATTGCATCAAGGCTCTAATTGAAAAAAGTTCAACAATAAATAATATGTAATATATTTCGCTTATATTTTACTGAAAGCTATAAGATTCCGGAATATGTTGTAAGTGTACCTGCACTCATAATACAATATGTGGAAAAATGAAACATATATAGTAAAAGCAGATATTTTTTGCACTGAAAATGATCATCTCTTTCACATAATTATTATCCGTAGGGTATAATTATAGAAAGCCATGTTTTTTATTAAGTGCTTCTTATCTAATTCTGAGGCATCTTTTTCTCGGTGAACAAAGAAAGAATTTTTCATTAAATTGGAATTCCATATCAAGCATGCAGGAAGTGGCTGTTTCGTAGTTAAAGAGTTAGACATACCCGTTGGTAATCATTTGCCATGTATAAATTGCAGTCACCTATGCGAACTCCTAGAGTTCGGTTGAATATACCATACTTGCTGTCAAAAATCACGTGACACTCACGGAAGCAGAATCTAGGAAATTTATTAAATTAATAGTGTTAAAATTTCACAGCTAAAAAGAAAATAACTGCTGTAGAAATGGATGCTTTAAGAAGATCATGTAGAGTGTCAAGAAGACAGATAGTAACGTATGAAAGGATTAAGGAATTGAGGGAAGTGAAAGAAACAATTTTAGAGGACCTAGAGAAGAGACAACTGCGTTGGTTTGGTCATGTAAAAGGAATGGCTAGTGAAAGACTGCGCAAAATGACCATGGAATTAAAATCAAACAAACGGAAAGATAGAGGCCTACCTAAATAAACATCGTCTGATGTAATAAAGATATCATTTAGTCAAAATGGCCAGATATATGAATGGAGCTTAGGTAGAGAAAGATGGAAAAGGCTCTTGGAGATCGGAAGATGCTGTCAGACGCCATAAACCGATTATATGAACATTGCCTGACAGCGAAAATGCCACACCACGAAGACGTAAACGCATATCCATGCAATTTGCAGAGTGGGTGCACACGTAGATGTAATGCGCATTATTTTATTTGCAGGCCAATCGCAAGAATAGCGCTCAGGATATAAGCGGACAACCATCTTGTGAGGCCATCAGTTGAGATGTCGTCACCGCCACAACAAGTGAGTGGTTCTGCTGTAATCGTGTCTGGAGAACGTACAAGGAGTACCAATGCCATTAAGACGCCGTCGTACGCAATTTTGTCAAACGGATAAGTTCATGAGAGGTGTCATCCAAATTCTTCGTACCGCTGGATTTTCCTTGCGTTATTTTGCGCAAGAAACACAACGTGATGCAACAACTGTCGGTGGCATTTGGAGGCAGTGGTTTCAGGAAGAATCTGTGTAACGTCGTAGGGGCACCGGGCCACGGAGACAGACCTCCGATCGCACTAATCGTCGCATCCGGCTTCATACAGTAGCGGACACAAACGCCACAACGTGAGACATTTCGCGGAGTGTACGAGGAGCCTTGGATGCTCCCATATCGACGCGGACAGTGTCGCCCCGATTGGGTGCGCCTGGTTTGCCGTCCAACCGTTAATTGTCACATACAGACTAGGATCCAGCATGATCCCTCGATCCCCCGTGGCCAGCAGGTGCCCATCGCTCCTCTGCGGGACACGACTGGACGTCGGTAGAGTACCATCCCACCCCGCAAAATGATGATGAATTGTGGCCTCGGATCAACATCACATATTCCACGATACCCCAGGCCACTGGAGCCTAGCCTGTATGTGTCAATTAAATCATTTGTTCAGGACCTACATTGCCATCTCTGTGTTTACTTTGGTCTGTTTTCAAGCATTCCTTCATGGTGTGGAATTTTTTCTGTCAGGTATTGTATGATACTGAAGAAATCGGATTGCACGATCGCCAATACGTCACCATGCGGAAGCAGGGCTTCTTTTAAGCCTAAAATGCTTCCACTCTCATGCTCCCTCAGTTGAAGGTCGTTAGTTGCATCGTTAACTTCGTCTCAGTGTTGTGCCTTTTCAAACGTTGCCAAAATCGTACATCTTCAACAAATAAAGATTTTATGTTACAAATGTAATGGACATAAAAAATATTGGTCGAAAAATTGGACCAATTTTAGTAGACAGGTGAATCAGAACATGAAGACATTTTACAACATAACAAGCATATGGATGGCTGGCCAGGAACAACGCTGATGCATCAAAAAAGTCCTTCACAGGTTGTAGCAGAAAGTCATTACTCATGGCCCGTCAAGGTTGATGCACAAATTCACGCGTTCAGAAACTGGATACCAAACGACGTGAAGTTAAGATGTGCAAAAGTAGCATTTTATTTCATATTAAAATTATAGTTGATTTTTGGAAGAAGTCGCTGAAAAGTAACAATGAATGTACCAAGAACCCAGATATATCGATTTCGACACCTTTCTGGCCGCTCTCTGCTATGGAATCCATCTTTCCAGTTGATCGTCCACAATTCGAACCCAATTGCACAAGAGAAATATTTCAAATACCAAACTTATAACTTATAACATCATAGTACTTACAAAGGTAGACGTAATGCGTCACGTACATAAGACATCCCTTAAAAAAGAGCGATATCTCACAAGAGCAAGGAGTTCTATTTAATCTGCATGTTTCGCCTTCAGTTAAGTTTACTGGAAAATGTCGAATACAGTGACCCTTGCAAACCCAAAAACAATTATAACCATGCTTCTTGGTGATTCAAAGATTTTTTTTTCATGGGAAAGGTTACCATTTTATTTTAACTTTTGCAGAATACTTGCATATAAAGTATGGATAGGGGAGCAGATTTGTCATGAAACATGGTTGCAACTATATAGAATAAATCCTTACCTTATGATTTTCCTCTCCCTGAAATATTAATTAACATGATGAAGAATCCGAGGCTGTCGTATGCACGATTGAATAATTAAAAACTTGCATTTAAAAAATTATATTTTTTTACAAGTTAAAATCAGCTATACTAGCAAGCACTTTCGAGCTTTCTTTAGCCTCATCATCGGGCCCAATTGCGCGAAAACATGGCTACAGGCATTTATGTATAATCATGGAATAACGAATGGTGTTGCCAAACTGGAAATGGCATATTAGAAATATTAAATATATAATATAATTATTTGTAATATGCCATTTATGTAGCGGCATATATTTTCTGTAGTGGCATATATTTGTAATATGCCACTACAGAAAACTTTTCTAATCCCCTCAATGATCAGAAGCAACGTAATTCCTCTTCTTTAAGAAATCGAAAAATTCTAAATCCCTGCTTTGCTTTTACATAGGTCGTAGTAGCGTCCATTCCACGATCTGGTAAAAGTGGAAACCTGATATTGCTTTTAGAAACCATTGAAGAGTTCGGCGGAACTCGAACAAAAGTGCTTTAACATTTTAAGCAACCAATGTACCAGAATCAATAATACCCAAACTTTTCTGCACTCTCAAAATAGGAAGGTCCATATACAGATCGTGTTCTACAAAAGAAAAGGCAAAACAATTCATTTCCCCCTTATGTCTCATTCATTTCCGCCTGATGTCTCGTGAGCTGCCACTTCTTTATTATTATTATCTGTTCCTTGGGCCGACGCAAGAAAGCGAAGGGTTAGTCCGAGAACCAAAGCTGAATAAAGGGGAAGCGACTGACTCTCCTGGCCAAAAGACTACTAACTCTCTACACACTACTACAGATAGACTACTGACTGTCCAGGTCAAACAACACCTCACATTACAAACTGAGGAAGATAGGATCTTAAACTAAAATATTTTTTTTGATGGCTTAATAATAATGCACAGTTTAAGCCGAACTTTCGGGCTGCATCAGGAGCCTTCGTCTGGGCTAGGTTATCTAAGCCTTCCTTAGCCATCGTAACGCACAATTTTTTATAGCCTATTTCAATTTGTCTTTAAATTGTGGAACAACGGTTGTTCCGTTTCACGTATAAGTCCATGTTTAGACACGCTCACCTCTTTAGAGTCCGTGTTTTCAGACAGTTATCCATTTCACTTTAACGTGAAACGGAACAATTGTTGGTTCCATAATATAACATTTTTTGACTTATAACACATTGTGCGTTACCATTTCTTAGAAGGCTTTGATAACCTGTCCCAGACGAAGACTCCCGATTTAGCGTGAAAGCTCGGTTAAAACTATGTTTTACTTTTACGCAATTAAAGGAAGCGTTTTAGTTTATAAATGGCCCTGAGTCTTCGGTAAGGCTCCTAAAAGGCTGCCCATTCTTTAGGATTTCGCTGAAAAATCTATGAAAATTTTTTCATAGATTAGTGGCAAAAATGTTTCTGCAAAAACCATTCCGCTGCGGCAGTCACAAACCGGTGTCCTCCCCCACGCATAAAGGGTATTGGAAGAAGCAGGAAATGCGCAAAGTAATTAATCCTTTACGAGGTTCAGATGTAGATTAACTACAGACGACACAACCTTAAATTCAGGTGGAAAGAGTTTCCTGTTGCTGAAAAAAGTTAAAATAGATGTGGAAACGAATTCACGGCAAAATGTGATATGATGTTTTTTATTTAGCAACGTGAATATTGAAAAATATGAGGGATTTCACAATGTACCTTCGAATGTAGGGATTTGGAAAACTTTAAAGGGCTACTTGACTGTATTTAGTTAGATTTGTGCTTCTATAATATCAAACTGACTCTCTTGAACGAACAATATAAATTTATCACTAAGGGAGTGAAACTTTAAATAGAAGCCTGGTCCACTGATTGTAGGGAAGCTTAATCTAAAAAATTATTTCAGTTCTCTGAGAGCAGTTCTTTAGAATATATTTACGTATTCCTGTAAATTTTCCATAATAGTAGGTAAATATCTATATGACTTCATATATGTATCTGTGTTTGTATAACAGAATTAAGAAAAAATGTGTTTATGCTACATATGAATAACAAAAATTGGCTTCTATAAAACTCGAACCTTTCATTTTATACAAAAACACGTGGGTGGATGTCTGCAATGGGTCTAAATTGCGAAAATATGGGGTTTCGAATACTGTTCGACCAAAATCTGATATTTTGTCATAACAGTTTCTTACAAAATAGCAGTTTATTGTGTGTAATTCAATTATCCTGGAATGTTCCAACGTAAAAGTTTATAATTTTTTTCATGCAGTTTCAGAGAATACAATATTTAGGAAGCATAATGTACAACATCTTAACAATTTTCAACCCCAAAGACATCATTCCACTCCATTTCTGCCACACTGCCCATCAACGAATAACAAATACCCATTTGGAATAATTCACAAACACAAAATACGTAAAGCTGAGAAAGAGGAATTCTCAGGATAGCTTCCGAATTAGTGAAAGTTTTTAGTACCAGGCGAAACCCTTCATACTCTTTTGTTGCCTGGAAAGTTTTTCAAAAGAGAAGGGAAGCACACAGATGTGATTTTATTTTACTAAAAAAATATACAGTTCTTGGTAAATGATGTTACAAATAATGTCATGTTTCCAGAAAATTTCTTAATTTCGTTCGGAACATTCAGGCATTTCCTTCACAACTGTCTTTATGTGAAAACAAATGGACATACATCCTTCAGATTTAAATCTAAAATATGTTTATGTCAGAAATTCTATTTGGAAAACTGCACTGGATATGTTTAAAAAACAGCATACAAGAACGCTGGTTGAAGCTTAACTGTATGAAACAGAAATGAGAGTTCGTCTCTAGATAAAGGCCAAAGAACAACCATATACCAGCTCTTGAGTAATTGTCACATATTTAGTTAGATCAGTGATGGTACGTACTCAGGTCTCAAACTCCCTGTCTAGACAACGAAAATTCTCTGAAATTCCCTTTTCGAAAAGTAGGAACTTCACCTTTGTATATAAATACACTGACGGAAAAAAAAATCCCAACACCACGAAAAAATTAGCTGTAGAGGAATGAAATGGCGGCAATACATTTGTACAGGTAACATATTTAATCGATAAAGGTTTCAAGATCACAGATTATTGTAAGCGCGAGAAGAGCCATTGTAAATGTGAAATAACCGGTGTAACCACCAGAATATTGAGTGCAAGCTCGCAAATGTTCATGCATTTTGTCGTACAGGTGCTGGATGTCAGTTTGTGGGATGGAGTTCCATGACTGTTGCACTTAGTCGGTCAATACAGGGACGGTTAATGCTGGTTGGGGGTGACGCTGGAGTTGTCGTCCAATGATGTCCCATACGTGCCCGATTGGTGAAAGATCTGGTGATCTAGCGGGCCACGGCAACATGTCGACACTCTGTAGAGCATGTTGGGTTACAACAGCGGTATGCGGGTTAGCGTTATCCTGTTGGAAAACACCCCCTGGAATGCTGTTCATGAGTGGCAGCACAACAGCTTGAATCACCAGACCGACATACAATTGTGCCGTCAGGGTGCGTGGGATAACCACGAGAGTGATCCTGCTGTCATAGGAAACTGCACCCCAGATCATAACTCCAGGTGTAGGTCCAGTGTGTATCGGCCGCAGACAGGTTGGTTGCAGGCGCTCACCTGGCCTCCTTCTAACCAACACACGGTCATCAATGGCACCCAGGCAGAACCGGCTTTCTTCAGAAAACACAACAGATCTACACTCCGTCCTCCAATGAGCTCTAGCTTGACACCACTGACGTTGCAAACGGCTGTGGTTTGGAGTAAGTGGAATGCACGCTACAGGGCATCTGGCTCGGAGCTGTCCTTCAAGTAACCGATTTGTAACAGTTCGTTGTGTCACTGTGGTGGCAACTGCAGATCGAATCGCTGCCTCAGACGCGGTACAATGCACCACGGCCATAAGCCGTAAACGGCGGTCTTCGGTCTTAGTAGTGCCACGTGGCCGGCAGGAAATCGGTCTTCTTGAGGCAGAACCATCCCTTAACCACCGCTGCCAACAATTATGCGCAGTGGCTACATTCCTGCCAAGTCGTTCTGCAATATTTCGGAAAGGAAATCCACCTTCTCGTAGCCCTATTAAACGACCTCGTTCAAACTTCGTGAGCTGTTGATAATGGCTCGTTTGCCTTCTTAAAGGCATTCTTGACTAACATCAACACACTACGTCGAATCTCAACGATAACTAACGCTCACGAACGTTACAGCGCGTATTTACAGCAAACTTGCTTTGCATGTTCCGAGGGGCGCTACTAGCGCCACACGTGTGCTCCGAGCGGGAAATTTGCATAGACGTCATCTTACAGATGTACTCTCACCGCCTACCAACTGTCGTTTATCTAACACAACACCTTCTTAGTGTTGGGATTTTTTTTTCCATCAGTGTATATGTACACAAAGTTGTATATATAAATTTATAGACTATATAATACGTATGCAGTTTGTAAAACTCTTCTTTTTTTCGTTATTTAAAATATTTTATAGTGTCATTTTTATTTATTCTTTTGATAAATTTGCTAAAAATATTAAATATCTGATTTCCCTCACTAGTTATTCCGTAACTCCATAGAGTTTGTGGACATTGTGAAGCTTAAAATGTTCATCTGTAATTTCAAAGTTTCCTCAATCTATAAGCCTTGCACCAAAACTAGATTGCATGCTTTTTTATGCTTCTCAGTGTTAGCATGTTTAATGAGCTCAGTTTTATCACAGATAATAGTACAACTGCAAGCCGTCCAGTTACATCGTACATCATTTTCCGATAAGGATTGCAGCTAACATTTAAAATGTTCGTCACTTAGCCATTCTTCCCTGAATTGTTTAACATGTTTCACTTTAAATCGTTCTTCACTTGTAAGCTGGCCTCTGGTTTTTCGTTTTTAGATTGGCGTGGTTACACTTTTCTCTACTGTGGAAGTCGGCATCTTTTGTTGGCGATCGGTTTTACTAGTGGATTATTTCATCGTTGGGCACACTACCTTCGATATCAAGCTTCTTATTACTCAAAAGTGATTCTACACTGTTAATGAATTAGAAGCACACAAAACAATAAACAAAACATCAAATGAAACTTTCGTTATCAGTTGTTAGCAGTGGGAACGCTTTGCAAACTCACCGTTGCCTTCGAGACCCAACAAAGAACAAACCAAGCCAGGCCGGTTATAAGTCACTGAGAACGCACGTGCGAAAGAATTAAGTCTTTGTAACAGTTACGGTTATTTTGGAATAAAGCGAAGTAAGCCGCTGTAACAGTTACGGTTACTTTGGACTTGAGGTGGAGCAACCACAAGTAAAAATATTTGAAAAAAAAATGCGTCAAAAGGTAAAAAAATAGTCTGCCACGGAATACCTACAAAATTCCCTGGAATTTCCTTATTTTAGTCAAACATTCCCTTTTCCCTATCAAACTTTTCAGCAAGTCAGAAATCCCCAGTTTAAGTGACTTTCACTGCTCCTACCATCACTGAGTTAGATATACCCACCTTTCAGGAATAAAGCAATCCTCTGCAGAGCACTTCTCTTCATAAGAAACAATATTTATTTACATATTATTTCAAGTATAATACTGAAAACAGTCTTTGGTATTCATTTAACATAATATTAAGAATCAACATATGTCAGAGCATATAATTAAAAAATGAGTTTTTTTACGGGATTTTGAGCCCTTGCAAAACATGTTTTCTGTGGCAATCTGTTATGTTCAAAATTTTAAACCGGATGTACATCTTTCGCAGTTACAATACGAATTACTGTATTACATTTGAACCTATAAATATTGCCTGAGTTTAATCGCCTTAAAGAAAAATATTCATTGAATGGTAAATATTACAGATGTTTCTTAGAAAAAAATAATATAAGACTAAAATATAGCAACTAACTTTACATAGGGAATTTATAAAATGTCGTTACGTGTTTACTCCCTAATTCCTGAAGATATAGAGTTGAACTATCAACCATCATGAAACTAAAAGAGGTATTTCACGGATAAAAATATATGGGGTGAAAAAAGTGACTGCCTTAGGAGTTTATAGGTAATTTCAAGGGAATCATTTGTTGAAACATTTTCTATCTTGTTATACTTTTGCAATGAACAATTTTTCCCAACCGTAAACTAAGCACGCAGTCACCCCTCTCGATACTGGAAGGATCCACTGCTTGGCAGTAACACCGTATTTATTTGAATGTAATGCGCACTCTTTTGGGGGATTTTTGCAGCCGAAAACAGGGGAATGCATTAGATTCAAGTGGTAAGTAGAAAAACGTGAAAATCGTACTAAATCGGATTTATTTCTCATCAGCTTGGTCTAAATCGCCGCGGAACTTTCAGAAAAAGCATAGAAACCGTCATGAGAATGTATGAAACTGACTAAAACTGAGATGAACAGCCTACTTATTAAGAGTCAATGAAGTATGTCAAACTATAAGAACTTTGGCAAAAGAAATACTATGTAATTTATAGTAACCTAATAAACTCATAAATCTACTACAGAAATAGTTCTACGATATAAACTTTGGCAAAGAAAATAAAAAAAGCTAGAAAAAGGAGTACTGTAGCTATGAATGACTTAGACAGCCAAGACAAAATACAGTGAGGTTCACATTCAAGTTTCAGTAAAGAACTTCTTCTGTGGTACTATATTTGATCACCGAACCAGGTGATCAAATATATTACCACAGAAAACCCAAAGATGAACTTTTTATAATAATGTCAAATCTCTCTGTCTCATGCGAACCGTAAAGTTTGTTTCGTTATAAACACAATAAGTTATGTTTTTCTTTCAGCTCTAAGCTTCCGTTTGCTGGAAAAACAATATGAACTTGTCACAATAAGGCAGTATGTGAGAAAAAAACATAAACAGGGCTATTACCTGTGCGTCAATATCTGAATATATCTACTTTACAAAAATAGGAATCCGAATTACTGTACGTTCTGACTTGGTTTGTTATCATATCACTTACCGCAGAATTTGATGAAAGTACTTGAACAATTTCTTTTTCACTTCTCAACTCGTTGTGTCACACATAAAAGCTCTCAAATCAATTGCACTCTCAAATCATGGTGTCACTAAGTTCTTTTGGGCCATATGTACGAGTCACTTTGGATACCGATATGTTCTCCTTCAATGCTAAAAACGTTAAGGTCTTCTTACTTGTTATTAAACAAAGTATGGTATTTCAATTGTGTTTAGGATGAGGTAATTGCTATACGTTTATTTGAAACGTTCTATTGGAGAATTCGGACCTTTGAAAACAATCCCCATCAAAGCGTCCACACAGCAGATTCATTTTCATTTCTCTCTCCATCTGTGCCCGTTCATTGTGTACAATGGCGGTCAGTATTTCCCACATTCTTTTAACTGTTTTTTTTTTCGGTATCATATCCTAACGCGCTTATGAATGTATTGGTTTAAGTTAAAAACATACTTAGAGAATGTTTCCTGTTGATAATATTTGGCCGCAGCATTTCCTGGTGGAATTAAAAGTTATGATTTGAACAGTAGACTAGCTTTTTCTCTACTTCAATGAGAGATATTTTTATCGAATGCTTTTAAATCTGCCTTCAAAGTTGTTACAAAGAGTTCGACTGTCGGAATTATTCAATTAAATATTTGTAATTTTCAGTAATTAACTGCAAATATATATATATATATATATATATTTGTAGTAAAACATGTTGTGAAGTGGATGGTTTTGGTCTGGTTCCACTAACACAGCATTAATTGAAACTGTGGACCAAGAGGAAAAAATACCCGACTGGAAGAACGCCTTGGTTTTGAACTCTAAAGTAACAAAGAGAAACGTTTTCCTCTCCGAGAGCCTATATATCCATCCACACGGGCCTTTATGCTGTAGCTCAGAACTTCCGTCATTCATTCCTCACATATGGAAAAAACTAATTTCCATCGATATGCCGAGCACCACTATGGACAATAATGTAGAAGTTTTGATCGTTTTGATTTGCTATGTTGACTGAAAACAACGCCCATTGCGTTGCATCATGGGTCAAACCTAATTGTACATAACTGTGCCACTTGTTGTTTTTTATGGCCTTAAGCCTGAAGATGGGAACTAGGGATCCCGAAAGATCTCGCTTTTAACTTTGCTTTTAATTGTGTATAAAGTTTTTTAAACTAGTCTATAGTATCAGTGAGGATAATTTTTAATAGTACGTAGACAGCTTTTATGACTTACATGTTCCTTTCGTGCGAAACACAGTTTATTACCTAGATATATCCTTTGAGATCTTTATCGTTTGGGAGAGTTTAACCTATTATTGTTTTGGAGGACAAGAATATGACTTGTCTCTCCTAGTGAAAGAATATGTTTTCCTATTTTAAGTTATGAACCACTTTGGAGTTTGGTTTAGTTTCAGGTCAATTCCTGGAGCTGACCTGTCTGCTGGATTTACTGCGTATGAAAGGGAGTGAAAGTGTGAGAATGTTACTTTAGTTAGTTATCCTTGGTTTTGAATGGGATCAGCTATGCTGACTAATTTATCAGGAAGCGCAATCTGATCCTCTTATTTGTGTGAAAGTGATGGTGATTGAATTGGTGACTGACTTTCGAAACCATTCCTAATTAATTGAAGGGTTGAGTAAGTTCTCTATGTGTTCACTTTAGTTATCTCTGTGTCCCCCTCACCTTCGACGGAGAGGGATGCATGGACTTCAGAGACTCCGCTTGAGACACACTCTTTATAGTGTGCCTAAATGGGGAACCTTTATTCTTTGAAGACAAAGAAATTATCTCGAATCCAAATGTGTCTCCATTGCGTAAATTTACTAATCCTAGTAGAACTGTAAGTTTAATCAATGATGCTGTGCGACTATGGATGCCATTGCCGGTAAAGGCGAAGCCTGCCTGTCCTGCTGTCTGTGTGTCACGGCTGATATTAATACGTTTTGCTCGTTTCCTTCCGCGCTCTCTACAGTTGGACAAACTTGACGTCGGGCTGCATTATGTTTCGCTGCCTGGCCCAATTTTTTTTGCGGGCATATTTCCGTTTAAACCATCGGTAGCCATCGCAGGTGGTCTACCGGCAATCATAGCGTTATCCTCGACACAAAATGCATCTCCGCTTGTCTCACAGATACGTTAATTTTCCATAAATCGTTTTAGAAAATGTCTGTATCACTGAAATACATTTTATATCATTTTTGATTTCAAAAATACGTTCGTCAGAGTTTTTTTAAATTTTTCGTCCCAGAATTCTTCAAAATGTTTTGCACGTTACACGTCAGTTCTAATACGTATTTCTTTCGGACGTTACAAAAATTCAAATGCAAGATACCATACGCTTCGACGTATCGGTGCACTATTAATGTTATCCACAACTCATTGTGCAAGTTCGTGCAATCTAAAAACGATTTCTCACATAATTTGAAGAGGAATATTTTATCCGGTAAATATCTACAGTGCCTAGCTAAAGGTTACCGAAAAAGTAATGATGGAAGAATAAAACAGGAAACGTGAGCAGTTAAATTGTACTTTAAAAGGTTTTATCTAATAAAAAAGGAAAATATAAAGTTATTCTTATTCTGAAATAGTAAGTCATATGAACTGAACAGACAAATTACTATATATACGCATTAAACAAGACCTAAAGCTGATAAAATAGCAAAGGCATTTCCGTAAAACGTGTTTATTATCAAAACCGTTACTGGGAATAATAATTTTAGAAGGAAATTTACAAACCTTCAGAGAACTGTTCAGTTCAAAAGTGCTCCAGTTTCCTTAAGCCAACGAAAAAAAGTAGTAATGAAAAATGAAGTCTAATCTGCAAATGTCTCTGTGAGTGAAACTGAAGAATAAATCGCTTCTTTTATATCGGGTTTCTCTTCTTTTGCGATACCCAAAAGGCAGTGGTGAATAACGGCCATTAAGCTAAATCTCAATAACCCGCTAACTGAGGGCGGCAAAGTATTGCAAATACCATTTCTGAGCACTTTTATTCTACTCTTGATATCCAAATGCACCTTGTACCCAGCAAAATGATAATATATCATCGGCTTACAGTTTGTAGTCTCACGGTCAACAAATAAAAACATTAATGACCAGTTCAATTGAAATTAGGTCCTGCAGCACATGAAAGACCTAAAGGTTCTGGGATCATTCCCATGGATGAGATTCTTTGTGACATTTTCAATGTCAGCGGGCCGCCCCGGTGGCGCAGTGGTCTAAGGCGTTGGCCTCTGATCATTCGTCCGTAAGGGGTCCGGGTTCGAATCCCGGTCAGGCATGGATGTTGTGTTTGTCTTACGGCACTGGCTCTCTCCCTTCCCTGGAACCAGTGACCCTAAATTAGGGACGGGCGACTGCTTATAGCCCATTGAGTTGCTCACGGCGGTCGTTAAACCTCCAATCAAAAAAGAAAAAAAAAAAAAATGTCAGCGGTGAGCTACTTGGTTAACCACTTACTTATACTTTTGATTTTTACGTAACTACAGGTATTTTGAGTTTGCTCTTCGGCCAGAATGTGACAAATTTCTGAGCGTAGCACATGCTATTTGGGTTAAAATGAGTTTAATTCATCATTTTTGAATTTTTTTCATATTTCGTATTAAAGATTTAAAATCGTCCCAAACGGTAAAATTTCAGCACAGTGCTGTAAATCGTTTAATGCTTATACATCCAACAAAGATCTTCGCTCTTTCCACGTTTATAAGTGAGTCACGGAAAATTCTCATTGGCCGCCACCGGGAGTCGAACACAGGGTCTTCCAGTTACACGCCGGATATGCTTCTGCTTATACACTGCCGGACAATTGCTAAGGACGGATGACAATAGCAACGATTGCAAATATAAAATGGAAGGCAGGAAAATGTAGAAATTAGCATAAGTGCGGAATACAGTAAGACGTGTTGTGCGTATGCAAATTTTGAATTGCCGAACTTGTTCGTGACGTCATAGCGCTGATAAAAGATATAAAGGATTTGACGCTATTGACCGTTGTTGTTCAAACGCAAAGTTGAAAGGGAAAGAATCAATTGACGAACTTGCAATTTTCAGTATGTCGTTCCGACATCACCTAGATGATTTTACGCGTGGCCGTATTATTGGCAAGATTGAAGAAGGGCGAAAAATAACAGATGTTGCCAGGGAGTTCGACGTCAGCCACAGTGTTGTTTCAAGGCTTCAGAAATCATTTCAAACAAATGGAGAGTGTAGCAAACGTCACGGGGGAGGTCGTGTTCGCAGTACGAAACCTGCAGAAGATCGGTACATAGTGCTATCAACAAAAAGACCCCGGCGCAGCACAGCTAGTGAGGTAGCAAATCAGTTTATGGCTTCTACTGGCAAGCGGATCTCCCGAAAAACTGTCGCCAGACGTTTGCATGAAGGAGGCCTATACGCCCGCAGTCCTGTTGTGTGCATCCCATTGACCAGACGTCACCGTACCGCCCGTTTGCAATGGTGCCGTCAACATCGCAATTGGACTGATAACGACTAGTCTGCTGTTCTCTTCTCAGATGAGAGTATATACAGTCTATCGTCTGATTGTCGACGACAACTGATCTGGTGTGATAGTGGTACTGCATATTGTCCAGCAAACATACAGAAAAGGGACCTATATCCAACATGTAGTGTCACGGTATGGGCTGGCATCATGATCAATGGCCGTACGTCCCTCTATGTGTTTCCAACTGGGACTATGACTGGCCTACGATACATTAATGATGTTCTGCTACCTCATGTTCGCATGTTCCGTGGTGCTGTCGGTGATAGATTCATTTTCATGGACGACAACACAACATGTCATCGAACCGTCGCTATCCAGGAGTGTCTTGAGAACAAGGGCATTCAACGCCTCGTATGGCCAGCACGTTCTCCAGATCTGAATCCCATTGAAAATGTATGGGATGCTTTGGGAGGAGTCTTGCTGGTCGCCAATGCCCTCCAATAAACAAGGACACCCTCATCCGTGCACTGACAGAGGAATGGGATAAATTACCCCAACAGCTGCTTGATAATGTTGTGCAAAGCATGACACGACGTGTGGAATCTTGCATTGCCCTCCATGGTGGCCATATCCCGTATTGGCATCTTACGCAGGAACGCCTGCGGATGGTAATTGCATTTCATTCACGTTTAAGTATTCTGCACAAAATGGCCTGTTTGTCCCTTGAACACGTTCCAAAGCCTTCTGCATTTCAGAGCACAATAAATTGTCTTTCTTGTAATGTCCTGGCATTCTGACATTATTTTATTTCACTTGGCATCCAACCACACTTACTTTTTTATGCGCTATATAGCGGTTTATGATCCGTCCTTAGCAATTGTTCAGCAGTGTACATATTATGTTTGCAAATTGCAGGAAATGTTATATTTCGTGAACACATGATTATGTATAAACGGGTTGCAAAGGAAATACAAATATTTAAACAAAAATAAAATTCATTATAAATTTCAGTGTCGTGCTGTCCAGCGGTGGTAATTATATCCCATCATCATGAGGTTTAACAAACTTTGCACTGTTAAAACGATATTTATAAATTAGGTACCGTCCTATCATTTAAACGTTGTGCAATGAACTCAACATTTGAATATTTTTCGGAATGCTTAAGGTATTTTGGTTTTTTTTCTGTCGGTCAAAAAACTTAATTTTTTTTCAACGTCGTCCTGAACAATTTTTATACACCACTTGGGAAATTTGAAATATATTCATTTTGTTAGTACTCTTAAAGTGCTAGTTTCTAGGAATAAAGTAATCATAGTTTTCAGCATGTTATTCTTCAAAAAAAATATATTTAATTTTTTTTCTAGAAAACTGCGATTTGAGCTATCCATTATTTTCATCTAAACGCATTAGACGTGCATGTTACTTACAAAACAATGATACTTGAAAAATTTCTACCTGTGTTTTGTTTAAAGTATTTTATCCGTTTACAAGATGGAGATGGAAATCCAAATTTAACCATAGGATTTTATTGCTTACATAAACCGTATACGGCAATGGTTTCATCAACACTTTCTCCAGTGCGAATCTTTTTATATAAGAAACTTGCTCACTTTCGGTGAAGGCAAATCGATATTGGCGATATTTTGTTCCTCAAGACGGAAACAAAAAGGTGTGTTTTTGGTTAAATGGCACTACCAAGTGCAGGCAAGATTCTGCCTAAGAAATTCTGAACGTAGCCTTAAATACTTGATTTGAGCATTCAAAGCGAAAGTATCTGCTAAAGTAAGAAATGAATGGGAGTTAGAAGACTGAAATTTAGAATCAAATTTGTAATCGTCTTTTGATTGAAATTTGGAATCGATATCGAACAGCAATACCACATCCGCATCTGAAAAAGACAAATCAGATCTAAACCACGAGACAATCAGCGTACTTCGAATCATTGCAGAAAATGTTCCTAATCACTGTCCATCTAGCAGCACAATGCTGTGAAGATGCGGTGCCGCAGCTGTGGCGCAGTGGTCTAAGCAATGGCCTCTGATCTTTTGTCCGAGATGGGTCCGGGTTCGAATCCCGGTGAGGCATCGATCTTGTGTTTGTCTTTCGATACTGGCTCTCTCCCTTTCCTGGAACCAGTGACCCTATATTAAGGACGGGCGACCGCTTATACCCCATTGAGTTGCTCACGGTGGTCGTTAAGTCTCAAGTAAAAAAAAAACAAACGATGCGGGCGTTAATAGAGTACGGGATGTTATGAAATTTTCGATTTCGCTAATTTGTCCTAAGAAAATTTCATTGGTAGACGGCATGAAATTAGGAGTCATTGCCTCATCGTGAATGTTGCAGTGCTTTAATTTTGGCTGAAGATACAACAGTTTGCATTCGTGAAACAAGTCATTTGTGCTTTCCTGACTTTGCCCGAGAACTGTACAGATTCCACATATTTCGCCTATTCGTATTTTTATTTTTTTCTGGAACAAACATAAATTTTTTGTATGATCGGAAACGTCAAATAGAGAGCTCGCAGCTCTGCGAGAGGGCAGGGTTTCACAAAACAAAGGTTAATTATTAATTATTGTGTTTTGCTCATAACAGGAAAATGGTAACTAAACAGAATTTGGTGCAGTGTCTGTTATTTCTTCCAGCCGTAATGAAACAAAAGGCTCAAAATAGTATAATCGTTCAATTAAAACTGGTTTCACGCTTTCCGCCATCTCATGAAATCATCTTTTAATTTTTTCACCATGCAATCACACAGGAGAGTGTTCTTTCGTATTTTTATAAGCAATCATAACAGATGTCATCATCTTAGTTACAGAATAATTACCGCTACTTCTTTCATTTGATATTGGCACATTTCTGACAAAAATAACGTTACTCAGCACAGCGTTTTCACTTTGAGAACTAGAAGAAATATCATACCAAACATTTGTAATTTTGTAATATACGTATGTTCAAGTTTGAAGAATTGGTTAGCTGATATCGTCTCCACTATGTGAAGTTTCGAGATGTAATCATAATTCCGAAAGTATTATGTATTGTACCAGAAGAACGTTATCACAAACAGCACATTCTAATATCTTCAGGACATTAATTTGTGTTAAAATAAACCCAATATCAAAATATTTAGGAAAATATTAAAACACTTGTTTCTCGACCACAACGTCGTATCTGCATGAAGAAATAAAAAAGGGTCATATTATCTTCACCAGGATTTTCTGATAATGATTCCTTAAATTACCCAGATTCCAGCAACATATCAATCATAAATAAAGTACACAGGGTTCCATGATTATATAGTATAATTTTTATTTAGATCTGGATTAATCAACACATTTAAAATCGCCTTCAACTGACATTACGTTCCGTTATGGAAACACCAAAAATGGCGGCTGGCGTTCGTTGTGAGAGTAAGGCGGGACGTGGTGAAGAGGATGAATAATCAGATGACAGCGAAGGAGCAATGTAATGTTTCTCCCCTGCCCTCGCGATGAACAACTATAACAGTCTGATTTTTCAAGCGAGGGCATACTAAGCTAGATGTTGTTTCTCTGAGAGACCATAATCAAAGTTGTGGGTTCTGAGACCATGATGAAGCCCGGCAGGCACAGACACCGAGGATCCAGGGAACCCGCAGATATACCAAAAAAAATTAAAAAAAAACTGTCCCAAAGTGGGTCAAAAAAAAAAAAAAAGGGGGTGTGGTGTGGAATGGCCCCTTCTCTATTGAATTATAAGCATTTCCCACTCCAAAAGCTATAGATATGTATTCCCTACTCTTAAAGAATTACTGCTATAGCAATGTACTACCTACTCTTAAAGTACACTATTTAACCAAATCATATTTGTTTCTCCTACACATTGATTTTAATCTTGATACAAAACATTCTGGCTTTTACCATAATCATAATAAAAAGAAAACAGCGACAATAGCATTAATCACATTTATCATTATTTTAACCATCAATATTCGATATACTTTATTTCTCTTTTCTGTTGAATTATTGTTATGCGTTAAACGGTAAAATTCGGTATTGCATAGAATTTTACTAAACAATACTATTAAATATTATTGGGGTTTTTTTTCTAAACAATACTTTCGAAGTTACCAAAAAGTTACACCCATTCTAAAACACGTTAGTTCAATCAATATGTTTGTGGGAAAGAGCCTCCGCGACAAATATTCCCGGTAAATGAAGCATTAAATACAAAACACTTTAAAACTTAATGTATGCGTTCATTTTGTTGAGTTACACGTTGAGCACTCTTTGAATTCCCAAAATAAGTCAGAAATGTGAGTTTGATTCTGATAACATTGTTGGTAAACATTCATATGTTTCCTCACTGCATGAAAGGATTAAAACATACTTTTGAAAAATTTCGAATTAACTGTGAAGAATAATTTCTTGGAATATTCAAAGATGTGTGTATACAAATTATACGTACACTTTCGGGTATCGATAGAAAAACCACTTTCGTAAAAAAGAATACACTGCCGTCTTGGCATCTGTTCAGTGGAGGTCGTTTATTTTGAGTCTGCTGAAACAAAGGAATGAAAGTTCAACGATTTACACTTTTATATTTTATGAAAAGTAATTGAATAAATTAATTGATTCCTAGTGAACACTACCGTCTGCTGAGAGGGATATGATCGGTTTACGAACGAGCCTTCCGGTCTTCCTGTCTCCAAATGGTGTGTGCCGTCACGGCAACAAGACGTCACTCACCAATTGCAAACCGTGGTCATAGGTACTGATGTTTTGATATGGTTACAACCATGGCTACTTCGAAGAGGTAAGCTTTTATCTCGTGCTTTTTATTGATCTGCAGAATACGCAATCACATTTCTTTTTTTGCCTTCACATCGGAACAGTGGAGGACTAAGCCTTTCGAAAGAATAAAATTTTGTTTTGCCTTCACATCGGGACAGTGGAGGACTGTCTTTTAAAAGAATGAAATTTTGTTTTGCCTCCACATCGGAACATTAGAGGACTAAGCCTTTCGAAAGAATACAATTTTGTTTTGCCTTCACATCGGAACAGTGGAGGACTGAGCCTTTTAAAAGAATGAAATTTTGTTTTGCCTTCACATCGGAACATTGGAGAACTAAGCCTTTCGAAAGAATAAAATTTTGTTTTGCCTTCACATCGAAACAGCGGAGGACTAAGCCTTTTGAAAGAATAAAATTTTGTTTTGCCTTCACATCGGAACAGTGGAGGACTAAGCCTTTCCAAGGAATAAACATGTATTTGTGAGACACATGTACTTGGAGTGCCACTTTTTCAAAACAAGAAATCAACGCTGCCAAAGTTTTGTACTAGTTTTGTACACCCAAAAGAAAATTTTGTACTCCACCGGAAGTGGTACTTTTCGGCTCTCTAGAAGTGGCACTCCAAGTACATGCTGAGTGCCACTTTTTCAAAATCGAAAATATATACTGCCAAAGTTTTGTACTTGTCTTGTACAGATTTGTACACCCAAAGGAAAATTTTGTACACCACCGGAAGTAGTACTTTTAGGCTCTCTAAAAGTGGCACTCCAAGCACATGCTGAGTGCCACTTTCTCAAAATCAAAAATAACTACTGCCAACGTTTTGTACTAGTTTTGTACAGTTTTTTATACCCAAAAGAAAATTTTGTACAACAACGGCAGTATTACTTTTTGACTCCCCTTTGTAGCCCTCGAGCATGTACTTGGAGTGCCAGGTTTCGAAAATTGAAAAAAAAACACTGCCAGAGTGTTGTCATAGTTTTGTACAGTTTTGTACATCCAAAAGAAAAGTTTGTACACCACCGGAAGTGGTACTTTTTACTCTCCTTTGTGGCCCTCGATTATGTACTTGGGGTGCCACTTTTCCAAAATTGAAAAAAAAACACTGGGAGTGTTGTCCTCGTTTTGTACACCCAAAAGAAGATTTTGTACACCACCGGAAGTGGTACTTTTTTACTCTCCTTTGTGGCCCTCGAGCATGTACTTGGAGTGCTACTTTTCCAAAAATGAAAAAAAGACACTGTCAGAGTGTTGTCCTAGTTTTGTACACAAAAAATACAATTTTGTACACCACCGGAAGTGGTACTTTTTGACCCTCTTTTGTGGCCGTCGAGCATGTACTTGGGGTGCCACTTTTCCAAAATTGAAAATAGACACTGCCAAGGTGTGTGCATCCTAAAGAAAATGTGTACTCTACCGGAAGGGGTTATTTTCACCTCTCCTTAGTAGCTCGCTGGCATGCGCTCTTGTACTGCCCTTTTTCTAAAATCGAAAATTTACACAGCCAGGCTGTTGTACGAATTTTGTACGGTTTTGTACACATGGTTTTGTACACCACCGAAAGGGAACCGGTCACTTACTATGCCTAGCAACCTAGCCTTTGTTTTCCTAGTGAGCCATCATAGAAAAGTTTCTCCAAAAATGAAAATAGACACCACTAACATCTTTTATTATGTTCTAAAGTGAAATTTAAAATTATTTTCCTGAACAGAACAGTAGTAGAACTTTTCTACTCGGTGTACCGCTAAACATGTACTTGCGGTCCAAATTACAAAAAGTCGTCGTATTATCATTTTATGAGATTCCCCAATGGTGAAATTTGATGATCTCGGAGCGTATGTAAGCAGATTACAGTTCTTAATATCCAATTTTTGTCTTAATGAAGTTATTTGCACCTGAATTTTACCTTTTTTTTTAAGTACAGATTTGTACATTTTGGGACTGTATAACGGCTATCCTCAGTTTTGGGTACCTTCATGACTGCATTAATAAATTACTTGTAGAATTTTTGATTTTCCAAGCAGTGGCTTAAATGGTTAACTAATTTGACTAATATTGCTAGTTTGTTGCATATAAAACACACTTTTGTAATAACTCAGTAGCCAAACGGCCAAGTTGAAAGAATCAGCAAAAGGATTTATGTTTAAAATCTCCTTTCCCTTAATTTTCCACTCAATGAAAGTTCGAAGGTCATCTATATAAAAATCGTCACTTGTGATTCATCATTTGACACAAAAATAGCTCTTAGATCAACATATGGTTCATAATATTTTCTGTAATCAACGATTAGCTTTGAAATGTCCAAAAAGAGAAGCAATTAAAGGGTAAATTTGTCGTTTGGCAAATGGCGCGCTAGGTACATTTTTGTACACTACTTCAGAATTGAAGAACGCCGAAAAGTAGCGTTAGAGGCTTCGCCCAATCGTCGTGTACGTTCGTTCCTCTAGATGAGTGCTTAGATTTTTACATTTAACAGAGCAGAATACTCCCTCAAACTGAAACTTTTTAAAGTCATCCTCCATTTTACAAAAAGTCTCAAAAAATTTAATGACCTTTCAATATGACATGAAAATAAAAAAAAATTCCATTCTATAAATATGAGTAGTAGTTAAATTTATTATTTGAATAAAACGTACTTTTCCCAAACACTTTGATACAACAATAAAACAAAGTTAACAAATCTTATAAGTGATATCTTTATTAAGACATTATTTCTTACAGTATTTCTTAGATAATATTAATTTAATATATGTTGTATTATTTTAGGTCTTGTACTGGTGAAGACTATTCATAGCTATGACTATCGATAATTTCCGATAGTCAAAAAATAACAATCGATAACTACCGATAGTGTTTTGGCAAAGTCTCTCGGGAGAAAATTTGCCGATAATGTGTTGGCAAAGTTTCTCGGGAGAAAATTTGTTTTCCGAGTTGAAAACTTATTACTTACAAAAAAATTTCCTTCTTTTCTACATTGTGAAAAACCTAAAACCCTATAAACTCTGAAAATATCCTTTCTATTTTTTTTATTTTGTTTCCGGTTTAACGACCACAGTGACGAACTTGATAGGCTGTAAGCATTCGCCCATCCCTGATTTAGGGCTACTAGTTTCAGGGAAGGGAGAAGCCAGTACTGTAAGACAAACACAACCGCAACATCTCATCCGCATGGATTCGAATCTGGGCCCATCTCGGAAGAATGATCAGAAGCCAGCGCTTAGGCAACTGCACCTTCGGGGCGGGGTGTTAATCTTTTAACAATATTCTACAGACGTGAGTCAGCAAAAGTCACGAAAAAAATGTTTTGCCTAAAGAAAGAGCTAATTCGTGGCACCTTAATTCTCATTCTCTGTCTATATGATTTGTCTATGTTTCTGTTCACAAAAGCTAAAAACAGAATTCTGCACTGTGGTATGCAAATATTATTTTGTCTATAGTATTTATCAAAATCCTAGTAATAATGCGTGATAAATTAAATAAATATAGTTTTGAGTGGGGCTGTTCATGAACTGTCTTTTTTCTGGGATCATTTAAAACGACAGCAGTTGGATGCTGCCATTTTAAATTATGCTTAGATTTGACGTATTGTCCGACTTTTTGTAATTTTTTCCTCAAACGCTACATTTTGCATATACTTCATCCTTACCAAAAGAAAAATAAAGTTGCACACAAGATATTTTACGTTTAGCCCTTATTACTGTATACTTACTCCCAATAAATAACTGTTTCAGCACCTGACGTAACTTTAAACTTCCAGTACAAGTAACAAGAACAATACTTTTGACTTCGTCTTTATCCCATTGAAACGTTCAACAGAGTGCAAAAATCACGCACCCTCACCATTTACTCTTTTGATAACAATTAAATTTAGTTTCGCGTTGTCATCATGTAACAATATGGCTGGGCTCAATGTTTAGGACATCAGTAGAAATGAGGGGAAAATGAGCGTTTTAATCAACAGAGCCATCGGTGGAAGCTGAATTATTTATATCATCCTGATTTACACTTACAGCATTGAAAAACCTAGAACTATCAATGCACTATCGATGTACTGAGTTGGACAAAACTATCGATAGTGCTATCGACAGTACCTCCACCTTTATGTTTACGTCTGGCCCCAGAGTTTACACGAATTTGCACTTTCGTATCAAAACGACTTACACCAGTTTATAGATAAAAGATAGATGTGAATCATAAATATGTGGCAAAACTATATTCTTTCGAACACTAATTCAATCGCATTATCTACAGGAATTCTAGAGTTTTTGCCTAACCAATGAAGCAGCTTTTGTTATCTACTGCTTGTCGATTCGTTTAGTGGAGTTTCTTTTACATTTTTCTTCTTCTCAATTATTTAATTTCTTCCTCTGCAGAAATACATGAAGGGCTATTACACGAATCAGTAGTTTATACTTTGGATTCCTAATAGGATCTAGAAAACATGTAAGCCTAAATTTTATTTCCAAACTCTTCGTCTTCTTCACAGTTGAAAGAAATACAGAGTTTCACAGGGTATGAGAAAAATCTTTAGCAGTCTGAAGGAATATTATTATTTGCAGTAGCATGGCAATGCCAATTTTCAATTTGTTTTCGCAAAGGAGTTTTGTATTATGCAGTAGACGCTCCGTAGGGGAGCTCTCCTTTTTGCAACATTTTCAATATAAATACATATTACGTACACGTCGCCCCAGGGCACATTTCCTAACAAAAAAAAAATTAAAAACCTTGCTTTTATAAAAACGCAACGGCAGAATTTATGATCGACAGTGAATAACTGTACTTTCATCTGCAAATATGTCAAAGAATTAAAGGTTATTTTGGATAAATGGTAATGCACAGAAACATCGTTGTTTTAATGATGTGGATTATTGGCCAGCAGCATATGAAGGCAGATGACAAGTTGCGGAAGACGCTCAGCAACTGCAATCGAGTCTCACTCAAAGCTATGATTGCTACCAAAAAAAAATGCTAAATAAATGCATCACCATCGACATAGAAAATAATTAAATAGAACATATGACTGTTATTTTTGGAGTGATTCATATGTCACATACAGCCTGGCAAGCACTAAGCCACAAACAATTGCCAATTATTTCCATCATTCATGATTGACCAAGGAAGAAAGGGAGCCTTCTTTTGTGACTGGTTTTGGTGAGAATCTGACAGAAGAGAATGTCTGCGCCAAGCTGAAAAAAAGAAAGTGATGAATTTATGCGGATGCTTATAGAAAGTTGTGTGTTTTCATCAAGAGATAAATGTTGACGGATACGTTAGAGCTGATGCAAACGTAGAATGGTCAGATGATCTAAAATTTGGACAGTAATTCATACAGAAACTGAAAAAAATTCGGATGGAATTTCAGCTGAACATGAAGAAAGATGATGTACCTCCCCTGCCCGAGATTTAGCAAGCATTAAAGTAATTAATTTAACAAGCATTTCAAGTGACTTTTGATTTCCTACATGTCGAAGAAGATGTACACTAGTACTTCTCAATAGCAACTGACTTAGGAAATAAAGTCTTAAAGATTCTTGCACAGCCTTTGAAATAGTATATGTAGCCTATCATAACTGGTAATAAAACATTTCAAGTGAATTCTTTACTGCTGTTCTAAACAATCTTTGTAGAATTTAGTAAATTTTGAAATTATTTTTTTTCTGTTGACGTTCCAAACGACGTTTCAGGCTATGTTTTAGACACGTATGAAGTTTCTTTTTTACATCGCTCTTTCCTGCGACCTTCCGATATAACGATCAGTTTCCTTCTGTGACCTTGATGTCGTTTTACTGATTGTGTTCTGCAGTATGAATATTTTATTAATTAATTTTATACATTCTCAATCTGCGCCAGAAAGGGATCTCTTCAATATTTGAGGTAGAGTAGTCGCTTTCGTTACCTAGAGCCAATGAGAGAGTGCCAGCTGTATATAATCTCCGTGAAGGGATATTAAAATAACTTCAGTGGTAATTTGGCGTTAACTTAAAAGCCTTCAGTTACCGTTACATTCGTCCCTGTGTCTTTTATCCTCAAACTTTGAACGCATATTCCGTAAATGATGACGAAATGCTATATCAGGAAAATTGAACGCTAATAACTGCAAACCAATAATTTGCCCTGTACTCTCAGTTTCAGTTCGCTTTTTCTCTCTTTAATTCTGATCGTTTCAATTTTTTCATTCGAATCATTGGTCAAAAAAGTACTGCAAACAGATGCGTCTTTCCGTGAAGACAGGTTCTGAAGACGCTCACTTTGAAGCGTCCAGCATTTCGTGCATTCTGTTGCACATGCGCGGCGATACGACTTGTAGACCAGCCCGCTTCATACAGGACTACAATTCTTCCTACCTGAAACCCATCCAAATGGCGATAAACCTGCCTATGGCTTTGGCCTTCGCTAAACAGTTTCGAAGCACAAACAACAAATCTGAAAAATCCGCTACAAATCCACCAGCGACCACACCTTACCATGACTGTTGTTGCTGGCTTCTTTATTTCATGAACGTGTAACGTCATCGGTTCAGATTTAACATCATTTGCATATCTCGTGTGGTTACACCCGTCCTGTGATTTGCTTGTTTGTTGCACACTTTCTTCTGTATGGGGCAATTTTTATGTGGAGCAATGCATCATAATTCGAAAAACGGATGTAACTGGGTAATTGATTTGCTTTAAATCTTTCATACATGACTACCAAAGTCCTTCCTCAAGAATTTCCAGCGCACAGCGTGCCGGATCTGCAGCCCTGCTACAACACGTTTGCTTCCAGACTTTTTGATTTCTATTCATGTTCCAATCTAATGTGTTAGATAAAGAATATGGAATCACGTCCTTCTACAGGAGACACCTGCAGGACGAGATGAAGCCCTGCGTTTGGAAAATTATGGAATTCACATTTCTGCCCTGTTTCTTTTGGCAAATGCATAACTGTTGAGGAAATTATATAAATGTTCAAACATAATCTAAATTGCACACATTAATAATAAAAATTTTACTTAATACTCTCAACTATGTACCTATCTGAAACGCGATTCTTCACATTTTGAGTATTTATTTATTCCAGAGAACATTGGTTTGCAAGGGCTGAAACAAAAATTAATATTTGATTTATTAGTACAGTAGTTTGCCATTGGTATTGATTGGGATACAAGGCGACGGTTACATTTGATGGAAACATGTGTTCCAAAATGAATAATTGATTTAATATTGCAGTGGTTTGCCATTTGCAATGATTGAGAATCAAAAGCGATCATTACGTTTGTGTCAAGCATGGGATCTAAAATGAATATTTGATTTGATAGTACAGTGTTTTTGCCTTTTGTATTGATTCGGATACAAGGCGACCATAACTCTTGTTTAAAGCATAGAATCTTATTGAAATTCTGAACGTTCCGTTGAAAATCATTCTTATCTCCCACAGTTCAACTAAATAAAGAAAAAACTTTCTTTGCACCATTTACACGCGAAGGGATGATGTTTTGCTGTCAATATATCAAAACAAAAATTCAGTAAAACAATAATTCCTACTTTGAAAAAAAATGTGGTTCTTCCCAATATCATTCCCTTCATTTATTCTCCATTTTATTTTCAAACTAAGGATTGTTTATTTTCAAAGTAAGAATTGTCTTCACCTAACGATTACACTTGCATTTCCTAGTGTTTTTGCTCGCCACTTCAAAGAACCTGAAGCGTAACTTCAGTTATTGTGAATGTTTATAATCAGGAGTTTGCATTATAACGTTGGATTCTACCGAAGTTTCCGTTTTTATCTATATGTTTATTCATCACTGATAAAACTATGTCTCAGTTTCGGAAGAAATTTTAAAATACATTTGGCACTTACTTTTAAAAAATGTCATATAGTTAGAAATAGGAAGAAGAAAAAGATCAGTAAAAAGATCGTTACATAAATTTGGTAGGCAACGTATGGCCGAGTGGTCATAGATGCTGACAACTTGGTTTTTCTAATAAAATGTTGTCCGACCAAAACGTGCATGTGTTCGGAATAAAGCAAGGGATAACCCCAACAGCTCCGTACTGGGGACGTGAAATGGCTCCAACAGCTGTCTGATGCACTGCAGTGACCATGGCTCCACATACCTGTAAACACCTTCCAACACCTTATTGAGTCACTCCCAGTCCGTCTAGTTGCTGTCATCGCTGCACACCTCTATTATTATTTATTATTATATAATAAATAATAATAGAGGTGTGCACACATCTATTATTCTGGATATTAGCTGGTGGTGACAATAATGTGTATCGACCGTGTAGTTTACATGCAAATTGAATTTCTACATTCTAGTGTTTTTTCAGTAGTGGTAACAGGTAGTTAAACTTTTAATGCAGTCTGAAAGTAACCGGATGCTTGGAAGATTTCTGCAGAAAAAGCTTTCCAGCAGACGAAATAAGAAGGACCCGTATTTATTATGACGTGAAACTCTACATGGTGAGTTCATGGTCCACAGCTATATTTTCCTCGTGTATATCGAACTGACTGTAAGTTATGATCGTGTGTTTTCATTGAAGCATTATGTCTAGGCTAGGAAAAGCGATTTACATCCCTCTTTCTTTAACACACTTATTGCTGTAAACTTGACACAATTTTACCTTAAACGTTTTTATATAAATTTTCTTTTGGTAAATTTACTGCAAATATATTTTCATATCGCATTCTAATCAAGAATTGTGAAAGTTACTTTGGAGCAGACGTAAACTCAGATCATAATCCCCTAATAATGAGAAGTAAATTCGGCTTCAAAAGAGTAAAAAAGTTGGCCGCGAAAAAATGGAACTTGGTCAAAATTGAAACAGATATAAAGCACAAGGACCTTTTTGGAGGAAAAACCAGCTTCTCTCCAATGTTCACATTAAGGAAGCCATAAAAGAATTTGCTGAGAAAAAGCTGGTAAATTGTTTTTAGAGCTTTTACAAATACGCTGGACTTCTCATATGGCTATAAATGCAGGTTCTCATTCTGAATTTGGGTTCCTAGTTCCAAGCAAAATACCGAGTTACAACCGTGACCTAAACCCATCGTTAACCGGGATTCGCATCTAGAACCATGTCGATCGATTAATTAGAAGCCAGCTGTACGTGCCACTTTGCCACCGGGGTAGAACTTTGGCAAGGAGAAATCATGAAATGTGGGAAGGCGAAAATCAGACTTAAGTGGAGATATGCTGATATATACTGAAATAACAACTGTTTCCATTGTTTGCCGAATATAATAAATGATCCTATAGAAGCAATATGCAATAACCTGGGGTCGCGATTCTTCTGGTGTATGTATCTTTCTTAGTCAAACACATTTCTTATTAAGTGAGGAAAGAATAGTATAGCAGATTTGGTGAGATTTTTCTGATATTTCGTCCCACACAATATTTTTCTACAATGTCGCACAAAATTGGATGTATTTTACAATGTTAATCAACTTTTCTTCAAAAGACATTTCTGAAATAGTCATTAAAAGCAACTTCCAAAATGGCAGAAAAGTTACGCGAAGACAGTTCATTTCGCGCAATAGCTTCCTTGTCTGCCGATCCGAAAAAATGAACACAGTAGGCAGATGTTCTTGACTTAACACATGCGCAAGTGCCCCTTATAAAGAGGAAGTACTTCAGATTAAAATCGCTTCCCAAGAAATGTTCTCAGAAAATGTTCAAATCTTCCGGTTCCACATAAACGTTTCCGCATTCATGAGGAAACAAACTTTTCTGTCATAATAAATGTTTTCGAGTAGGGACACAATTAGCATTCAGAAAATTATTTATAAGGTCCACCCAAAAACAATCACGAAAAGGCATTATTACACAACTCATATGAAGTATCTTTCCGAGCTTCCGATATTCGACAATACGCTCCAGCTGACACATAAATCGCAGAGAGCGGGCCGCAGTAAGAAGTATAACCTAGATTTTTTCTAAAAATGGTAGCTACAGAAAGGGACTCGTTGAACATGCGACTCTTTAGAGCTTTTTTATGTTTGGGATTTGCTAGTTTATATAAGCTGCAAATACTTTTAGAGTTGAATTCCCTTACTTCAAGTAAACGTTTTAGTATGTGGGAGGACTTTCACGTCATTATGTAGTTGATTGTAATAATCGATTTCTAGAAAACTGGTAACTTTCCGAAAATTTTATACCTGCCAACAAAAGACCAACACTGACTCTCAACTAAAGAGTAATGCTTAAAACTGCTTTCTAAACAAAATTCTCTGGCGAGAAGTGAATATTTCCAGTTACTTTTCTATTAAACTTTGAATGTTGTGTTACCCTTTATTATTATTTTAAAGATATTTTGTTGTACTTCAATTTTTGAATGATGAAAATGTGATGATTTCCATTCGAAATGAATAGTGTTCTATGCATATTTCTCCGAAAACTATCTTATACCATATATCTAACAATGTCCTGGATTTGTTTTCCATTTGATGCATAAAACGTTTGAAATTATAACAGATATCACATTCAGTTATCTCAGCCAAATGATCAGTTGCTTAGTATTGGTGACCTGTAACAGGTCGTACTTTAGCAAGATCAAGGACAATAAGATCAAAACCTTATGGATCTAGGACGTAAACGTCACGAAGAGAAAGCCATTGCACATAGTTATGTGACGTCACACGGTCGGTCATGTACGGCTAGCCGCACGTTAATTCGGAATGCAGAATGGAATGTCATTACAGAATCGTCGAAAAAATGTTAGTAACTATTATTTCCAACCCAAAGTTGCATATTACATCCGAAAACCATCCAAAGCATTGCTTCGGAAACGTTTAAACCGTGTTGGAATCCCGGATGTTGGTGGATGAGAATGTATTTCTCGAGGGGATTTTATTCAAAATCCTTTGCGTAAGCCGTAAATCAAGGATATTTGATATCTGCCTCATCTGTTCATATCTCATCGTTAAACGAGCAAGATCTTACAGCGACCTAATTAATTCTGTCCTTTAGGAAGTTGTTTTTTTTAATTTAAATATTATTTCAGAAATATATTTTGACCATTAATTAATCAGCACTGTGTTTATATAATTCCTTTCGTAAAATTTATTACAATAGTAAGAGGAAGAGAAAAGTATGTGATCAATTATGAGTAAATCTCAATAAATCTTCCAAGTGCTTTACTCATTTGTAAAAAAATATATTTAAATAACAAAATGCATATTCAAAAACACTGGGTGAAGATTAGTGCGTATCACTGCTATACGGTCATCTAATGTTATTATATGTTCTCTTTCGTTTGTTATGTAAAAGTTTCTTGTTTGTTTTGTCTTCATTCGAACATAATTCCATTGTTTTTAAATTTTAAATCTTTATTCCTGTCAATAAAGAAAATAGATGCTTCTTCATTATACGTCTACAAATTTTCACTTATCTCCGTTTTTCGCCCATCCTCTATTCATCACCTCATTTTGTAGGTTCCCCATCGCTGGCAGAATGGTGCGGTGCGCTGCCTTCTATTCATTCATCCCAGATTGAATCCCGGGTCACGGATGGATGACGAATGGTACGATGCACTGCCTT
Source organism: Macrothele yani (assembly GCA_039090855.1). Classification (NCBI taxonomy): domain Eukaryota; kingdom Metazoa; phylum Arthropoda; class Arachnida; order Araneae; family Macrothelidae; genus Macrothele; species Macrothele yani. The sequence goes on along the minus strand of CM077034.1, from coordinate 47,822,335 downwards.
CTATTCATTCATCCAATATTGAATCCCGGGTCACGGATGGATGCAGAATGATACGATGCGCTCACTTCTATTCATTCGTCCAAGATTGAATCCCGGGTCACGGATGGATGCCGAACGGTACGATGCGCTGCCTTCTATTTTATCATCCAATAATGAATCCCGGGTCATGGATGGATGCCAAATGGTACGATGCGCTGCCTTCTATTCATTTATCCAAGAATGAATCCCGGGTCACGGATGGATGCCGAATGGTACGATGCGCTCACTTCTATTCATTCATTCAAGATTGAATCCCGGGTAACGGAAGGATGCCGAATGGTACGATACGCTGCCTTCTCTTCATTTATCCAAGATTGAATCCCGGGTCACGGATGGATGCCAAATGGTACGATGCGCTGCTTTCTATTCATTCATCCAATATTGAATCCCGGGTCACGGATGGATGCCGAATGGTACGATGCGCTGCCTTCTATTCATTCATCCAATATTGAATCCCGGGTCACGGATGGATGCCGAATGGTACGATGCGCTCACTTCTATTCATTCATCCAAGATTGAATCCCGGGTCACGAATGGATAGTGGGTTTGCATTACATAGTGGCTCACTCCCTTGCCTGTAATAAATGGCTAAAAATTCAGGAGGGGTACCTACATTTAGAGCTCTTGGAGGTGCAAACGGTAATCTTGAATTCCGTAAGAAATTCTTGTCAGGCTCCTGCCTGTGATGGCTTGGTGAGTGATTCGAAATGCTCTTTTATGGTGAAATATACAAGTGGACCATCAACGCCTACACTGGACAGGCAAATCACATTTGCCCTTGTGTTTCTAGACCACTGCTTTGGCATATTTCTCCATCGTCTCCCCGTTGAAAATTTTGACGGGTGGTTTTAGCTCAGATGTCGTTTTATTCCCAATAAACCACCAATAATTTTTCATATCAGTTATGTTAAAAAGGCAATATAACACTTGTAATTACAGTACGCAAAGTATTACATTACTTCCAATGCGGTTGAAGTCGTGCAAATGAATGATTTACATTTAGCCCGTGTTCTTTAGACTTAGTGTGTGCATAAACTTTGTTACAGTTCCGAGTTGTTCCGATGCGAGAAGTTTGTATACGTTCTGAAGTACTGTGTGACAACTTCCAAAGTGATCGTTATTTTTCTGACAGGTCACGATGGGATATAAGGGAAATTGTATTCTTATCGGCAAATTTCCCTCCAGATCCACCAGTTGTTGATTGTTGATTTATTTCCTTCCAATATTACTGTGGTTCAATTGATCAAAGTAATTGTTCATTAATTAGCGTTTGTCGCTATTTATTAAATTTATCAGGGCCTGCCATTTCTATCGGCTAACAGAATTCCGTACTTCGTCTATTCTTTTCTTGTCGTTGTGTATATTCGAAATGGAACCCAGAAAAAAATGTCGACTGAGGTTTTAACCCCCAGTATGCTCTACAGTTCAATAATTTATTCGTTAAAGGCTTCCAGAGTTTCAGGATGTAACAAGAACTTAAACATAATCTCTGTAATTTAGTTAAATTCTACACGTATAAATCCCTTCACTAAAGATATCTTAGGACAAAGACATATGTAATCTCCGTTTCGAAATTTTCAATCAAACTGTTCTGGAATATAAAAACATCAAAGAAGGAATGTTTTAATATTTCGGACCTTGATTGGATGTTTAAAGCGTTTTTCCAATAATATATCTTTTCTCCTGTTGCAAATCAGTTACATCTCAATTTTGCAAGAATTTTTACGCAAGGGATACAGTATAATGTAAATACATTCTTCTATCGATACAATCAAATATATCTGTTACAAACTGTTTTAAATATGAACTGGCGTATATTTTTAATGTATGAAAGCAATGTTCTTCAGTAATATTCTTGATACATATCTTATATAAACTATTAAAGCTGACTGAATTTAATTCCTTAACATGAACACTTTTACATAACTACTAACTGGTGCAGTATCATTTTTTGGAAAATGTTAGATAGACAGGTTTAAATTGGACGTAAAGTAATTTTGATTCCTATACTTCTAATGGAAAAACTTCTGTACACATTTTCTTCACAATTAATGCGTTCCGAAGATAGAAAATTTGAACATCTCTTAAAAATAGCTTCATTTTATAACTTGGAATACTTAATATTTTATAAAACATAACCATAATTATGCAATCCAACATTTTTTTGTCTCCTGACCTCATCAAACTACATGTCGCGCCATCTTTATTCTGGTTTTAACACCACCAAAGTAAAAACTATTGATTTTTAATATAATTATGCTTACGTTTCAGAAAATATGAAGTATTCGAAGTTATAAAATGGAGCTATTTTAATCGATGTTCACATTTTAATCCTTGGGAACACACCAATTTTGAAGGAAATGTGTACAAACGTTTTTCCATTGGAAGTATAGGAAGCAAAATTACTTGACGTCCACTTTAACACTCGCCTCTTTAACAGCGTGCTGGTGGTCCAACATGAAACTATGCGTCACGCGTTATAGTACCAGTGGCTGTATACGCTGAACCACGGAGAGAGTTGTAAATTGTTTTCTTTACAGGCTCCCTCCTTTTCCTTGAACCTTTCATCTATTCCCTCTGTTTGGTGTTGCAGTTTGTGGTTCACCACTTTACAGGTAAGTATGTAGGACAGTTTACAAATTCTTCCCTTAACGGTAAACCGTATATCACTTTAACTCTAGTTTTTACTACACTACACTACTTTTAACTTTACTATGAAGGCACCCTGTTCTCGCTTCTAAATAAGTAATTTTTTTCCTCTCTCCAAAAGGTGCAGCGCGCTGTAGGTGAGTGGACTCTGAACCTTTTTAGGAATTATTTTTTAAATCGAGTTGTAAACTCATGAAAAAAAAAAGACTTTCAGGGGTCCAGTTTTTACACTTTAGTTCCATGCCCGTCCACTGGTGCGCTGTTCTATTGAGATTTTCGGGACCACTGTTAGGTTAAAGTTTTCCTATTTGCCACTATGGAAGATTTTCCTATCGGTCTCCTACCCTGTGGTTTCAGTTTCAGTAATGGTGTTTCACAACTCACACTACTCGTCCTACCGGCGAAACATGTTGCTTGCAGCGAACATGAGATGCAACTGAACTGATATATTTCTTTAGGTGGGAACGGTTGTATCTTTTACATTCCCTAGGTCCTTCGCTGCACCTTTAGCTGATTTAGTCTGATTTGCGTTCATTCATTATTCCTTGTTTGTAAAGGCGCCCAGACGCAACAGAGTGTGACCGTCAGTTTTGGTGTCTCAACGTTTTGATTACTGTCGGAGTAACGAGCAAATAAGAGAGTCATGCCCGAAATTTAACATTTCTCCTTGTCTGCTTTGGCTCGATATAATCTATTTTGTACAAGGTCTGTAGATGTGCCTTTTTATTAATATGGTGTTTTAGGCCTTTCATCCAAATTTTGATTCTGATATATTTATTGAATTTCTTTTCCTGTTTAGCAAGTGTACGCTCAATTGTATACCCTCTGCAGATTTTGATATCTCATTTATGTGCAGTTCGAGGCATTTGCTCCGGATATACAATAGTTTCCGATATATTTATTGAATTTGAAAATTTTCCTATTTTCCAATTCCAGTTAGGACTGTTATTCCATACAAAAGCAGTTATACGTGAATACCGAATAAATTATCAGCTTAAAAATTAAGGAGCTTATGGAGTAAAAATACCTAAAAGAGAAGCATTTTTCTGTACAAGACGCAAAGTCGTTAGGCGAATATCGAAGATTTATATGAAGAGAAAACCGGAATATTTCCGCCCAATAGGTCAGACAGCTGAACTGTGAGTTGAACAGTAGGATAAAGTATTTTTTCCGAGTTAAATGTTTTGTAGCAATTTCGTCAAAGGAAAGTTTTAGTAACCATTTCTTGCTGGTTCTACTCATCCACTTTGTTTCTGCTTCCAGATATATCTTCCGTCGTGAACTACTTTGCTGCGAAATTAAGTTCTTCATTTGTCGCAAAATGGTTTGCATTCCACAAGCTCTTCGAGTTCAGTAAGTTTTCTACATGCGAGAACGTTACGTTGTGGACATAACTCTAAAGGACGAAAATGATTTACTTTTCCTGGAAACGACAGCGGAAACAACCGATTGTAATGAAATACTACTTGCTTCCAACTATGTAACATGTTTTCAATACAAGGATGTCGTGGTAGTGGAAGAATGAGAACATGTTTTTTCGATATACAGCACTGTATTTTAATACATATTTTTAACATTTTCTTAAAGTCAATCCCACACTGATGAATCCATAGAATAATGCGGATTAAATTTGATTTGCACAGCAAACTCGAAACAAGTATATTTAGAATACACCGAAGTGACAAAACATTATTATCAACGAGCGTTTTTATCAAACCAAAGCCACTGCAGGTTAAAGACTGAGGGTGTAAATCACTTAAACAGTATAAATAACAGCTGATGCTCAGCTCTCTTCATCAGGGGCCGCGTGTGGCATAGTTGTCAGCGTTCGTGACTGCCACGGAGACGAACTCAGGTTCGATCCCAGAAGGTACGAAAGCTCGAACCACTAAATATCCGCCGTGCGTCGGATGGGCACGTTAAGCAGTGGACCCCAGGTACCCCCCGGTAATAAATAAGGCGTCTTCCTTCCTCTTTCTACCTCGCCTAGGTGTCATTTTCCTAACGGACACTCCAGCCCAAATCTTCTACAGCTTCCTATTTCTAAGGGTTGTTTAGGACCTGGAGTCGGACACTTCTTTCTTAGATCTGATCTCTCTTAATCAGTGCTGTTCTTGTTCTTCAGATGGAAATGCAGCGGATTTAAGGGAGTTTATCAATGGCCAGACGATTAGGACAGAGAATTTCCGAGAACGCTTGGTTCGGGGCGTGCTCACGGTCAACCTTATGTAGTACCTTTAAATAGAGGAGGTGAAAACCACTTATCGAAGGTAGTCGATGAGCCGGTGGTCGGTGTGGCCTGACGACGGCTTATTCATGCTAGAAGTGAGATAAAAATATTCGTATGTTTTGAGGTAACAGAAAGAATATTGTGGGCAAACCCGTGCCATTTGAATGCTAGTGACGGGAGAAATGTACCACTAAATATAGTTCGTTGAACGCTGTCGAATATGATTATGAGTAGCCGTTACAGCTCCGTCTGCGAATGCTAACCACGGTCCCATTTGAAAACGCAAAGAACGGGAATGCGAGCATCACAACTGGATCTTGAATTAGTGAAAGAAATTCTTTAGGTTAGGTGAACGTCGTTTCCTGTTACACCATGTGGGTAATTGCGTACGTGTGCGCTGTTCATCTGGGAAAGTGTTGGCAGCTGGATACAGACTGGAACGAGAAAATTTTGGTGGCAGGAAGGTAAATCTTTCGGCATTGTCCTGTTAGAATCCATTACGTCTACTACCTAACTATACATTACTGCAGAGCAGATATATTTTTTAATGGCAACGGTATTTATCTCTAATAGTACCTCATCTCAGAAGGGAAATGCGCTATGCAAAACTACTGAGATTGTTGTAGAATGGTTGGTTCGCAAAAGTTAAAGCTGACTAGCAGGTATTATCTTGGCTTGCAAATTCCACAAAGATCAATCTAATCGAGCATTTGTGATTTGTGTTAGAACAGGAAATCTCTGCTGCATCGGCTAAACCTCCTAATTTACAAGAGTTAATTAATTTAGTGGTAATATGTTGATACCAGATAACATAAGACATTTCGAGAAATCTTATAACGTCAATGCCTGACCCGCGATAAGGGCTGTTTGGGGATACGTAGAGGGCAATCATCATGTTAGGCAGTTGGTCATATTGTTTCGGAACTTCGGTTTATTATCGGGAACATAAGTCATAACTTCTTTGAAAACAAACAATAAAAAAACTTTCGCTTACTTTTTCGGTAAGATAAGGATTAGAATATTAATTTAATTTCCGTAATTATTTGCTACACTAAATAGGCCATAATACATATTTACCTGCGTTTCTGTATGCGCTCAAAAGTTTAATGACACACAGATAATACACAGTCGAGTCACATTATTATGACGGTCTCCTACTTTTGGCATCAACAGAGCGTAGCCAATGAAAGAAAGCACGTGTCGTGAAATGGCATGGAGGGCATATAAGGCGTGTTGTAGGCATTCTGAAGACATATTATTCGTTTCTCTCATGGATAAAAGATGCGACTTATCAGATTTGGAAAAAGCGATGATCATCGGCTTACAGTGCAAGAGTAGCAGTATTTCTGAAACAGCGCAGTTTGTGAACTGTTCACGTGCTGCTGTGGTAAATGTGTATAGTGATTTTAGAAATGGCGCCACTGCGAATAAGCGGCGAGCACAACGTGCAATCGATGCGAGACGTGAACGTAGGCTGCGAATGTGCGCGAATTCCGATGACACGCTACATTAGAGCAACTCACTGACCGAATGAACCAGGATACTGCCAGAAATGTATCTAAAACGACAGTTTAGCGAACCCTGCTGCATATGGTGCTCCGATGCAGACGGATGGTCACTGCATCTACGCTAACGGAGGTGCATCTGCACGGCAGTATCGAAAATGGACCACCGCTGATTGGCAAATTATTGCCTTAGCCGATGAGTCACAGTTCCTGCTTTATCAAACGGATGTACGTTGAGGTATAAAAAGAGAAATATCGGAGAACAAACACTTTTTAACCATTGCTTGCAGAATACAAACTGGTGGGGGCAGCGTTATGTTCTGGGGAATGCTTCATGGCATTCCCTGGGTCCACTCATACTTGTGGAAGGCACTATGGACCGAATTCGTTATGAATCCATCCTTGCAGACCACGTACACGAATACATGCTGATTGTCTGTCCTGGGGCGGATGTAATAATCCAGCACGAAACGCGACGTGTCACACAGCTAGAACAGTCCGAAAGTGGTTATAACGGCAAGATAGAGACCGCAATTTACTTCCCTGGCCTCCTAATTCCTCAGACCTAAACCCAATTGTGCATGTGTGGGACCACCTCGATCGTGTTGTTCGCTCTATGGATCATTCACCAAGCACGCTTCAGCAGCTGTCAGATGCACTGCAGTCATTATGGCTCTAGATAGCTGTGAACACCTTCCAGCACCCTATTGAGTCACTCCCAGCCCTTCAAGATGGTTCCAGATACCTGTGAACACCTTCCAGCACTTTATTGAGTCATCCCAGCCCGTCAAGACGGTTAATCTGTCTCTAGACGACGGTTACTCTGGATATACAGTTTGTCTTGTACAAGCAAAACTGCCATTTCCCAAACCCTAGTAGGAATCGTGTATGCTTCCAATGAAAAAGACCGTTTTAGAAAAGAAAATATTTAAATGCAGCCAAAACGTTTCTTTCAAAAGTAATGTACTGTATGTTTATTCGACTCCAATTTGAGTTCCGTTGTGTTATATTAATGAATTATTGAACTCATATACTAATTTTACTACATTGACACGAATTGAAGTTTCAGTGTTTCAGTTTCTTATACCCCTGAAAAAACGGAAATTTGCTAACATGTCAAAAATAAATAAACCTAGTTAAAGGTGTTTAAACCGTTTCATGCCATTCAGAAAGTCGCATTTTAAATTGTAAATATATTTATGTAATATATTTTATTAAAGACAAACTGCAAATTAAAGAACGATTTTTATTCTTTTGAATCCGTATCATATAGGACAATAAGTTGTTTAATAAAGCATATTAAAAGGGAACATAATAATTTTTTTTTGCTTTTCAAAAAATACCGGGCATATAAAAGTTCGAAGCTCTGTAAAAAACATTTTCTCAAGTAGATTTCGACAAATTATGTCAATATTTGGACAATTATTTCTAAATTTTTAGTATAACGAAACAATCATGCTACAAGTAATATCCTAATTGTGTAACAATATTGCATGGAATTGATGAAAATATTCGTTTCCTCTGAAGAATTTATGTGAAGTATTTACTCTCTCTCTCTCTCTGTCTCTCTGTCTGTCTCTCTCTCTCTCTCTCTCTCTCTCTCTCTCTCTCTCTCTCTCTCTCTCTCTCTCTGTCTCTCTCTCTCTCTCTCTCTCTCTCTCTCATTTTAATGCAAACAAAATTCACATTGATTTCCATAAATGTACACAAATTTAATTCGCACGGATTTCCATAAATTTACACAAATTTAATTTACACGGATTTCCATAAATTAAGCAACAAACCGAAAAACCGCGGTAACTGGGTAAAATATAGTTCAATTGCACGAAATATGCATGTGATACAGGCGAAGGCATACATCATTGATGTACTGAAGGCAAATGAGCGGCGCTCTCAGCGCTTTGGGCAAATGCGCAAGAGCTTAAAACCAGCTGTTTCGGAGGGAATCACCAATTTATCAGCAGCGGTGAATGACAAAATCTCGAGATAGCAATTTCGTTAATCTGGCTTCGGGCCGTTATTTACCAGCAGAGTTACGCTACAGAGTGATAGGCCGACTAGAAGTAGGGCAAAGGAAGGAGGACGTCGCAAAGTGGCTCAGCGTCGGTCGTTCTGTAGTCAGCAGGATATGGGGGTAGTTTCAAACCACGAATGCAGCTCCTGAAGGTACAGCAAAGTTAGTCCAGAGGGCGACGACCTCTGCTGATGACCGGTACTTGCGTCTTTCGGCACGGCGGAAAAGGATTGCTACACCGACTCATCTTAGATTTCTGCTTGCGACATCCACCGGGCGGACGGTATCAGCACCGACGGTACGCAGAACGTTACGAGCAGGAGGACTGTATGCTCGGCGACCGGTATTATGAATGCCCCTCATCCCCCTTCACCGGAGGGAACGTTTCAGTTAGGCACAAAAGCATGTGAACTGGACTCAAGATCAGTGGAGCTCCGCTCTGTTCCCTGATGAGTCGCGATGCTGTTTACAAAGTGAATCTTGCAGAATTTACATCCGCAGAGAGGCCTATACTCACTATCGTCCCTCAAATATCCAGGAAAGGGACACCTGTGGTAGTGGTAGTGTTCTGGTTTGGGCAGGCACGCCGGTAGGAGGACGTACAGACCACTGTGTGTTGCCACATGGAAAACGAAATGTTCAGATACGTGGAGACGACATCCTGGACCCAACTGTTTGTTCGTATGCAACCGCCATTTTAGATACATTTCTACAGCAGGCGGATAAAGCCAGTACTAAGGCTGCTCACCCCGTGCACCAGTACCTGGAACAGGAGATCTATAGTCCGAATGGAGTGGCCACATGAAGAAATATGCTGTAATTCGGCCCTGTGAACGTGAAAACTATATACAGAAGAAAATCGTTTTTTCATACCTCCACACTTTTCAAGGAAGAAAAATCCACATCTTATTTTCATCTCGCCTGCAAAGAGGGCACGATATCGTAGAGCCATAATTTTATGGTATTACTCCAAAATAAAAGTGTTTTGCCTACCAGATTGGGAATATAATACGGTGGCACAACGTCGCGCCTACGTTAACAAGGCTGTTGACGTTGATGACTCACCGAGCCACTGGTTGAATCATAGGTCAAACTTGACCGTAATCGGATTACCCGAACCTTCCCTTTAGTAGCTCATCGGTTGGAAAATCGTTGGATTCACGTAAACATTTAGCGATAACGTCTTGCCTACCAGATTGGTAATATAATACGGTGGCACAGCGTCGCGCCTACGTTAATTTGCAAGGGTGTTGAGCATGCTCTCTCGTTCTGAATCTCATTGAGCATGTCTGGGATGCTCTCGGGAGGCGTGTTGCTGGCCTCCAGCCACCTCCCAAAACCCTCTTGGACTCCGAACTGCTTTGATGGAGCAATGGACGCAGCTGCCCACGAACTGCTCAACATCATAATTAATAGAATGGATTATCGCTGTCTGGCCTGCATTCCTGTTCGGAGTAACCACACTCCGAATTGAAGTACCTTTTCCTATTTTATCATGATAACTATATTTCTGTATTTTCATATTTGCATCACTCATACGAAATGTTATGACATTTTTTTGTTGTTCTTGCATTTGGTCTGATAAAGCTTAGAACCAAATGGCATCCAAATCGGTTTCATACTTTTTGAGTTATCACGCTTTTTCCATTTGGTGCTTAATTTATTGGAACCAGTGTATTCATAGTGTAATTTTGGTCCTAAAGATTAAATAACGTGCCGTCATTCATAATGTAACGTCGTATTTGAAATAACAAACGCCAGTAAGATACTCCGATTTCGATTTCATATTACTATAATTGTAGGAACGATATGCAAGCATGTTTTAGAATTGAAATGGAATATTTCGTTGCTTTTTCTATGATGTATTTATGACTTTAATTGTATTTCCGCCATGTAGTTTTAATTTCAATTTTTTTCATTGTTCTTACTCTCTTGATATCATAACTCTCAGTCAGACCTCTGACTTTTGTATGTAACATGTTAACTGATTCGAGAATTCCGAGGTATTTATAATTTTCATTATTTGACATTAATTTCTTTATTTTACCATTTTCTAGTTCTATTCCATCTACATTCTGGACTGTTCCCTAGTGCATGGATAGTATTGCACGTTTTTCCAGTCCATATCCCATTTGTATATCGTCACTAAATATTTGCACGGAATGCAACAATGTTCCAAGTTCGGCGGAACTTTTTGCACACAATTTAAGGTCATCCATGTACAGCAGATGGTTTATTTTTCCATGTTGGTCCGAAATGTGGTAGCCCATTTTCGTTTTGTTCAAAATCATTGACAATTGAATTAAAGAGATATTAAACAATAAAGGAGACAAAGAATCTCCTTGAAATATGCCTCTCTTGGTATTAACTTCTCAGAGTTCTTCACCATATGCATGTAACACTATTTTCCAGTTTCTCATATTTTCTTTGAGGAATCGGCAGATGTTCTTGCTAACTCCAAATAGTTCCAAACAAGTGTTCATCCAGCTGTGTGAAAATGAGTCAAAGTCCTTTTTACAATCTATCCATGCCATATTGAAATTCGTTTTTTCTTCTGTTGGGGTTTTTACTACCATTTTTCATTTAGCAGCTAGTCTTTTGCGCCTCTTTACCGTTTGAAGTTCCCCTTCCGTTCTATTGGGTACAAATTGTTTCCCCATAAGTAGTCATATATTGATCTTGCTAGTACTCTTGTGAAAAGTTTGAATGTTGTTATGAGGCATGTAATTGGACGATAGTTAGTAGGTTCATGGCCTTTTTCTTGATCTTTCATTATAAGGAATGTGCGACCTGTTGTCATCCAATCTTCTGTGGCATAATTCTGAAGTGCATAGCTATTCGTTGATGAAGACTTGTAAGATACTTTAAACAAAATCCGTGCAATTCAACTGGCTCAGGTGCGCTCCAGACTTTTTCTATTGGGTCTTTAACGACCACTATGAGCAACTCAATGGGCTATAAGCAGTCGCCCGTTCCTAATTTAGGGCCACTAGTTCCAGGGTAGGGAAAGATCCAGGGCTGTAAGAAAAACTCAACATCCATGTCTCACCGGGATTCGATCCCGGACACCTGTCGGACGAATGTTCAGAAGCCATCGTTTAGACAACTGCTCCATCGGAGCAGCCTCGAAACTTTCACATTCTTTACTTGCTGTGAAATCATATCAGTTGTTATCATCAGATGTGTATTCCTTTCAAATCTTTGCACACATCGTTGATCCACAAGGCATTTTTCTTATGTTCAACTGGGCTTTCCCTAATTTATTTCCAAATTTTCAAGGCATCTTCCTTATACGGGCTGATGTTTATTTGGATTGCCTTTTGTTTCGATGATTTATAAGATACTTGTTGCTGATTCCGAAATTGCGTATTTTCTTTTTACTGTTTTATGCGTCCGTCATATCTTTCAATTTTCTTTGCAGTAGCGGTTACTCTTTGTTTTAATTCTTCCATAATTTCAACAATTATTTTTCTTTCCAGGTCGTATTTTTTGCAAAGTCCATCTTTTATTTTTCTACTTTCAATTCAAGCTACCCATCTTTCAGGCATTTTAAGTAACTAATGTCACTACGGAGTTGATTTCTTTTCTTTTCTAACCGAACTTTCCTTTTAGGAGTGCCAGGATTTTTCTTCTTTAGCATCTTGTAACCAAATTTCATGGTTACAAATTTCATGGCAGCTGTACTGTACATGAGCAGGTTTGTTTCCTTTAAATTATGTGTTGGAATTTTATCTTTTGGCCTTTTTAACATATGTTTCACTTGTTTGCTTCATATTTGGCGAATAACAGGACATCTTTGTCGTTTCTCACCTTGTATCATATGTTTTAAAATTTTCTCTTTCAAAAGGCTTTGCTGCTGTGTCAATTCATGGTTGTCATGTTGTTTCACAGATTTTTCTTCGGTTAAAATATTTTCTGCTACTTGATCTTCAGGCTTTACCAGCACGAAGTTTTCCACGATGTGGTCCTTATTTTGTGTTGGTCCTTCTTTTGCCAATTTATCCATCTTTTGCAATTCCAGTTCAATAAATACCTTGTTCCTGATGAAAAATCTTCTTTGATTCATTTTTCTTTGTATTGTTGTTCCACTGTCTGGATGTTTTCATTTCCAAATTTGCATCATTCTTTTTAAAACCACGGGCTGATGGATTTGCCTGGTAATAGCATTTCATGATTTCTCGATTTTCAGCAACTGTTCCCGTTTTCCGTTTCTTTTGTTCCAGTAGCATTGTAGCAGCCTGTCCTGGTTCCTGACCAGGATCTGCTGAGCCCGGAAGCCCATTTGTCGACTGGTGTCCAGGAGCTCTAACCCCTGATGCGGTCGTTGTTGACCCGGGCGATGACCGATCTTGTATGGAATTATTTTTGCTTCGTCTCATCATGGTTGATGATTGTTGGGTACATTTATTCTGACTCCTCAGTAAAGACCTGTCTGGTTTGGGTGGCCCTGCTGGTAAAATGTTACCGCCAGCATGGCTCTCAACCTCACCGGGATACACCGGCGCCACCACTGCAACGAGGTTGCACCCTCGGTGAGGTATTATTATTATTATTATTATTATTATTATTATTATTATTTCACAATCACCACAAAATGGGTGATTGGGTCGTATCCAGTAAGAATTAATCGAGGCTTCACTCTTGCCTAATATAGATTCTTCTTTCTCATCTTGATTTTCCTTGGGGGATATTTTGTGTCCACGCACTCTTACTGTGAAGCCTCTAAGGAACCTGATATTCCTTTCTAATTCGTGATCATGTGAAACACCCAAACACCCACATACATGTTCTTTAATAGCGAGGCTACTAAACCGTGTAAGATGGCCCTAGCAAGTGAGGATTAACTGTGGCTGGCCTATTTCTTATTATAGATCTCCTTTTCTTCTTAACGTGTTCTGCATTGGAGGATATTCTGAGCCCTCATGCTCATCGCTTCTATTTCTAAGCAATGTGTATAGTGATGCCACCTACGCACGGGATACATCTTTACTAAATCGCAATCGTGTGAAAAGCACAGGCACCTTTCATCTGCATCATGTTCACAGTGCTGCTGGATCAACAGAAATTCCATTAAAACTGGTGGAATTTTCAAAGAGACGTTGACAAAAAGGATGTATAATGATATCAATCGTTTCATTAGAACTAGTGAATTTTTGTTAATCAATGCAAAGAAAATTTCAGCTTAGGTAATGATCGCGATGAAAGACTAAAACTGACCAAGAGGTCAAGTGGGAGTGGGCAAAAGTCCCGTATGATATAATGAATCAGTAATCTGATAATTTTTCATACCGGGAATTTTTTTCATCATTGCAAAATTAGTGCTATGCCATATCCCCACTTGTTGCTCTGCTTCTAAAACTACGATGTGATACGGCACTTCTTCCGCAAGCTAATTGAGTACGCGCGCTGCTGAAGGAAACCGAGATGTCATGCTGTGCCAAGCTAAAACGTCACCCGACTTTTTACATTGTCATTGAATTAAACATAAAATAGCATCAAAAGTGGCATAATTATCTTTCTCACATTCTGTTTAACCAATGTATAAAGATGTTCGAAAATCACATTCCAGCCAAGCTTAATACTAATACTTATATTTCATCCGAGGAAAATATTTCGTTTGGTTTAAAAGCAATAATATTTATTAATGTCTTAAAAGTTTCTGAAAGATCTGTGAAATGAAATACCATGCTTTATCATCTCTTTAACATTACTCAAATTCAAACGCACTTCACCATATAATTTTTAATTTAATGGTTAATAGCTAAGTACAACATCTAACATCTGATTTCATGAAGTTTAATAAAAAATTATATCTGCACAATTACAGTTTTTTCTTTGTGGAACGTTGACCACTAGGCCACACGCTGCCCCTGATGAAGAGAGCTGAGCATCAGCTGTTATTTATACTGTTCAAGTGATTTACACTCTCAGTCTTTAACCTGCAGTGGCTCTGGTTTGATAAAGACGCTCGCTGATCATAATGTTTTGTCACTTCGGTGTATTCTAAACATACTTGCTTCGAATTTACTATGCAAATGAAATATAATCAGCATAATTCTATGTATTCACCAGTGTGGGATTACAGAGCTGTATAACGAAAAAGCATGTACTCAGGCTTCCACTACCACCATATCCATGCATTGAAAACATTTTACGCAGTTGGAAGCAAGTAGTATTTCATTACAATCGATTGTTTCTGCTGTCGTTTGAATGAAAAGTAATATGAATTGCCTTGAGCATATAATTAGTAGAAGGATACACTAATATTCTTGATAATCCATTCAAAATGATCAAACTAACGGACACTATGTTACATATATAATTATTTTAATAAAATACTAAACATAAAATATGAAACCAGAGTGAATGAATTAAATTTAATAGATGATTATATAGCTTTCAAGTTATTATCCCAAAAATCTATTGAAATATAATTTCTCCAAGAAGTTTTAGTATGTTCAAGGAACAATCTCAGAAGTGAATCCTAACTCCGTTTATTAGGCTTACCATATACAGGTCTCCCTGAAACTAAAATGCCTTTGGTTGTGTATGAAATTTTGTCCTACGTCAGAGTTGAAACCATTAAACTTTCACCCACATCCATTCGGGATATTTCGAGAACTCTCCTCTTTCCTGTGAAATTCTCCTGCGGTCTCAGTGTCTTTCAAAGATAAATTCACTCCCATACTAATTTGGTTTCCTCGATCACCAACATAAAGGTCCATGAATGTAGTACATTTGTGAATAGAGTACGTTTGCACACCATTTGTGAAAGAGAATCTCGGCGGTCATCCTTAATAAAGTTTTTGTTATGGTATTAAAAGGTCAACACCCTTGATGTCGAACAAACGTGCTGTTACTGCATTACCTGGTGCTTCCCTCAGTAGTGCACGGTTCAGCATGCTGCGTTTGACAAACCTCTAACGTGCTTCATGATTTTTAGAAACTGGCATTTTGTCTTTTATATGTAGACGTTGTTGGACTCTTCTAGGTGCTTTTTGGGAGGAAAAACACCCAGCACCTTCAGACGCGAAGTTGGATGTTATGGGCTGCATCCAGGTGATTTCATCCCCACATCATGGTTAAACGTTTTTAGAGATTTTTGCACCAATATAAGATTACTGATATACGTGGAATAAACCGTATGAATCATGGTGCTGGATTATTACGTCTTCGTTGTATCTTTGTTTCCAGAATTTTCAAGTATTCTGTGGATTCTACAGTATATTGCACCACTTCAGACGGAACAGAAAGATTCAGGATTATCTTATCGTAAATGTTATTTCTAATTTCAATATGTTTGAGTAGCAGAAACTTGACATCATCTATTTTCACGACACCCGAAAAGAACGTGTCATGCGAGCTATCTGTTCATCTAACAGAGAAAACTATCTGCACAAGTAGTAGTAATACAATTCATTACAAAACTAAACATATGTCTATTTCGTAAATTGAAATGGACTTATAAATTACTGTATATATGAAGGAGAACATTTAATCATTCAACAATGGATCATTAAAGGTTCAAAACTTCATTTGCTAATGTTTCATATGATGTTTTCATCTTTATAACACCTTCGATATAAACAGAAAAAAACATCTAAAATTATACCTTTCCTTTTAATGGTTTTCTTAGTGTCTGCAATGCAATTGAACATTAGAAACTTTGTCCTTGACTTTTCAGATCCAAAAGTTTAAAAGCGTTATGTTTCTTTCTGTTTAACCATATAGCGCTTAACAAACTCATAAATATTTCCGTTATATTTTATTATTTTTTGTTAGTTTGGGTTTTATCGACCACCAAGTGTGGTTGATTTGCTGTCAGTAATCGAGTGTCAAATTCGTGGCCTCTGGTTTCGTGGAACTCATACAAGTCATCAATGGCTCATTGGCATTCGAACCAGGACAAGTCTCGGACTATTGTTCAGAAGTCAGCGTTCAGACAACCATGCCGCCTAAGCAGATTTTTGCACATACATGCGCATCTATAAAGAGATTTCATAAAGCGTTTGTCTTCCGAAAATGTCATTTTGTTCAAAATGTTTGTGTGTTGAAATCGATTCTTGTCTGTTCTTTCAAAAAATGAGCGTTATGCAAACTCTGCTATCTGTAATACTTAATCTCAAAATTTTTTTACTTAACCACAAAATGTGGAGGAAACCTCGAAAAATGCATATCGGATTTTCCGAACATGAGGTTTTAATTCTAAATTGATACAACTCCTAGCAAATTTAAAACGCTAGACAGCTATGGAAAAATGTTGCTGTGAAAAAATAAATTGATCTCAATGTCTTTCTGAAGATGTTTTTTGTCATAGGACTTGCGCGCAAAACAATTTACAAAGATATGCTTACAGAAATAAAAACCATGACAAAAGCAGATACTTTTAGACGTACAAAAGCTGAGAGTAATGCTTTAAAAGAATATGTATTTAAATTTAACGGAACTTAAGCCTTCTGAACGTCATGTTTGTATCCATATCTGAAAGACTTTAATCACGCTGACATGAAGACATGAAACAGGTGTTCATTGTTTTGTAAGTGAAGATCCCATCCAGGCGGTGATGGTAGGTACTTAGTTGTCAAATCCCTGTGTAGACAACGAAAATTTCCGGGAATTCCCTTTTCGGAAAGTAGGAACTTCACCACGGAATTGTATACTCCAATGCAGCTCTCAGCTGTACCACAAAGAATTCCTACGTTTCACCGTGGCGGTATTTTTGCCTGCCTTTAGTTGCAGCACATACCTGGCCTCTGCCGCCCCGGTGGCGCAGTGGTCTAAGGCGCTGGCCTCTGATCATTCGTCCGAAAGGGGTCCGGGTTCGAATCCCGGTGAGGCATGGATGTTGTGTTTGTCTTACGGCACTGGCTCTCTCCCTTCCCTGGAACCAGTGACCCTAAATTAGGGACGGGCGACTGCTTATAGCCCATTGAGTTGCTCACGGTGGTCGTTAAACCTCCAATCAAAAAAAAAAAAAAAAATACCTGGCCTCTCACTTGGTAAGTGTTTTTCTACAGCAAGTTTTTTAGCCCTTTCTGCGGTTCCGGAACGAAAAACCATCTTACAAAAATTCGAAGTCCTGTTTTGATGCTCAGACACTCAGTGAAGACGCTTTCGATTATTAGCCAAATTGAAAATGGGCACCCGGGGCGCAATGCGAAAATGCTGAACGATTTTCAGCAGTGTTTCGATGTACTTTCTGTGTGTTCTGTCACATTAATCCTGCAGCCAGCATTCAGATTGCCGGCGATTTACGTCACAGCATCTCTTCTATTGGATCGTATCATACGGGATGACCTTTGCTAACACCTAGCGTCCATTAGCCGTGGTCGGCCCGCAGCTTAACGCAGTTCGTGGTGTTTTCCTCCTGACCACTTTTCAAAATGAAAACACGACTGGCCGTGGACATCCAACAAGCTTTTCGTCTCGGTAATAGTCTGAGCGAGACCTCTGGCCATTAAAATTTGGCATTTGTCAAACTCCCTTAAGTCCTCTGCTTTTTCTATTTGAAGAACTTGGATAACACTGATAAAAAATATTAGTATCTCCTAATATTTATACCGTTTCATGAACTTCACGAGCGCCGTTATTTACCTACAACGATTTGCATAAAACCTAGCTGGCCATAGTGTCTTGGCTCTTCTGTGTATGTACCGTATGCGTAGCTTAAAAACATTCGAAATAAATGAAGGTTTTGACTTGTGTTTCGTAATTATGTATTCCCAATAAGTACATGTACCTCTGATAACTGTGCGAGCTAAATCCTTTCTCATTGTAATAGTTTTTAAATTTTGCAAACTTCTAATGCTTTTTATCTATAATTCTAACTTTATTCTCTATCTTATTGAATTCATCCTCATTTTGATTTCCTGAAACGTCTTCTTTTGCAAATCTTAACGAAAAGGCCTATTAAAATGCTTTCTAAGCTGTGTTAATTCCTACCAATCAACCACTTAACCCAGACAGTAATATTATTTATATAAATATTTCTAAGACAATACACTGACTACTCTTCACTCTATATTCTCTGTAATGGAAAGACTGTTTTTATAGGGCAATTTTTTATCTTACCTCTCAGAGCAATTATTATGATATTTTACCTGAAACATACGTACCATTCTATTTCACATAAGGTATTTGGAAATTTCTTATAGGCAGATGTTCTCTTCACAAAGGGACAATTCCAGAGGTATAAATTAAATATTTCTGACCGATTGTTAGGAACTAATTTCGGAAAACATCTTTCTTGCGTTAAATATCCGAAATATAAAATTATTAATCTTGTGTACTATTTCACTGTTAATCAATCGCTTAATGTCAGTAGTTAGCTCCATGTCGGCTTCTGTGTTACCTGCTTTGTGACATTTTTCGGTTTCAAAAATAAGAGAAGCATATTAATGGAGGCCCCGCACTTCCAAATTGATATGGTGTAGAGAATGTCGTGGAATTAACAAATCAGAATTAAGGACGCTGATCATTTTTCAGTATGCACAGCAATAAAATGTTTAATTCAGAGCAAAGACTCTACATTGACACTGAAGTGCAGTTGAATAAACGAACTTTGCCGCCAATGAAATATGAACACACTGGGACGTATTGGACTGGCAAAGTAAGTGGTATTTTACATCAGGGGAGGACATTATTTAGTATTGTGTCTGAAGTACAAGTCATGAGACATTTAATGACATTCCACAAGTAAAGAACATGTCAAATACATTTCAACTTTATCGACAATGACCCAGATGAAGAAATTCGGAATAATGAGATGTTTGGATATCACCCATATGCGAACGATATATTAAAAAATCTTGAGGGTAATATGTTGCCAATAAATCTGATTCACATACACTGTCGACCTTGTGCTGATTTTTGGTGTGAATACGGCCTTCCCGATTTGTCCTTTTTTTTTTTCTTAGTCTCAGCAGTAAAAATGAGAGAGCTTTTTTTGATTTAATAAATGTAAGTAGTTTCCAACTCATTTAAAGTTTGATTCAAATAACAGTTATATTTGCACTAATAGGAACACAATAGTGTCTCTATTTTGAAATATTGTTTTTCTGGGAATTCGTTGAAAGCAATTAGCATATCCCTTCAGTAAAAATGAGTTTTTCAAAAATACGAAATATAGGTGTCACGCAATGTTTGTATTTTGGATGTTATTTTTATATAAAAGGATAAAAGGAAGGGAGTGTCTCCAATGCGGATCAATATTTTAAACAATTATATCTTTTTTTTTTTTTTTTTTTTTTTGATTGGAGGTTTAACGACCAATGTGAGCAACTCAATGGGCTATAAGCAGTCGCCTGTCCCTAATTTAGGGTCACCGGTTCCAGGGAAGGATTAGAACCAGTGCCGTAAGACAAACACAACATCCATGCCTCACCGGTATTCGAACCCGGACCCCTTCTGGACGAATGATCAGAGGCCATCGCTTAGACCACTGCGCCACCGGGGCGGCCAATTATATCTTTACTCTGCCCAAACTTTTAAAACCAACGCGAACAGAACATTTAAATTTTGGAACGGCCGCTTATTATCATAATTTCAGCAGAAAACAATGCTTAAAAGAGAGATTTTTCGGAGCTCATTTTTTTTAATTTCATCATTTGACCACATTTAGATGATAACGGAACTGACATCAACACTTTTTGTTATTGTTCTAGAAATATTCGTCTTTTAGTACCAAACATTTATATCAGTAAAAAAAGAGCTGGGTCTTTTTTGTCCAATTTATGCCTATGAAACGTTTTTTCACTTTCTTTCATACTTTCTAAAATTTAAAAGAAGTGATTGTCCATTAAACCAAACCCCATAGAAGTAGTTTTGGTTTAGTGGATTTCAGTGTAAAATTCATAACAAATTCTTTGTCCGCTGAATTTCTGTGAACGGACTCTCATGATTTTCAAGGAACGCAGTTTCAGATTAAAACCTAATGTGATTAACGACTTAAAGGTACTGTGGTTCTGAATATGTGTCATCAGTTTGAATATGATGACCAAAGAAAAGATAAACATGAAATAGCATTGAAATAAACTTTTAAACTTTTTTTTTAATTATAACTTTTGACCAAAATGTATCTTAATCCTTTGAAGTAATATTGAAGAACAACGCTGTTCGTAAAGAGTAGGTTCCACTTTTCTCGAAAAAATACCAAAATATGTGTTTCTCCTAATCAAAGTACGAGTTTGAATTTCTAGTGAAAATAAATTATTCACTAAATATTAGTTTAATTATTCTTATCAAAACAGTTAATATTGAGTAAAATACCAAAACTAAAAGTTATTTTTAAAAAATATGAACACGACATTTTAGAATTTCCAGAGTTGAAATTATTGAAATAAATAACTTTTTGTTTTACAAAAACGTGAAAATCTCAACTTGGATAAAATTAAGTAATTTGTACAAAGCGATAAATATTTGAAGAACAGTGATACATAATGTACATTACTGGCCATTGAAAGTGCAACACTAGGTAAATCGCATCACAGGGGCATGAAAGTTGGCAGAAGGGAAGAACACGGGCGAAAATGTAAATGATTAACCGGCAGAATATACGGAAATATTGTGGGACAGTAATGCCCCTGAAGCCGTTTAAGAGGGACGGACAAGGAGCCAGTGTTGAGCATTCCAAGGGTGTTTGCTCTCCGTTCCCCTAAATGGATATCTGCAGGATACTCCATCAAAGACAACGGCAGGCCTACCAGCAGGTGTCCGACTACAACCGCGGGGGAATTTTGGTATATCTGTATTGCGCATAATCACTTCAAGACGTTAATGCTCGCGTGGAATGTCATATTTTCATTGTAGGAAGAATGTGGGGACAATACGTAGCGGTGGAACGAACACACCGACGTGCGGGATCCCACCGGTCCCGTTAAACCACTGAACGGGAGTAGCGACATCTGGTGCCCAACGGCTCCGAACAGCCAAAGCGACAGGATCGCCAAATCGTAATCGAACTGTCAAATTTACCACCTTAGATCAACAGTTCGGGTGTGCAGTTTTAATTCCCGCCCAATGAAGTTCACACCAGATACTGGCTGTTATGTGCTACCCTCGCATCATCGTGCTGTATTCGTAATCGATTCACCCTTCGAGTCACTCATGTGCTTTCTCTGTAATAAATATTGCTTTGACTTCTCTTGCCTTTCGTGGTGTCGTACTTTTAATTGCCAGTCGTGTAAATGACCTTAAATATCAATCAGAAAAAATTCGTGTTAAACAACTTTGTAGAAACATAGGGAGAGATAAGACGAATATGTATTTATTTTTTAAATGCAATACATATAAACAATCCGAATGATAAATTAGATTGTTTCACAATATCCTTAGAAGTATTTCCAAATACTTCTAAGGATTTCCTGCTTGTATAGGATTTTTAAATTTTGTTTTACAATTGTATTTTCAAATATATTTTCGGCAAATTGACATTTTTTCAGTATAATATACAAAAAGGAGTTTATATAAATTAAGCAGATATTTAAAAAACTGAATTGCTGCTATTTTGACGTATTGAAATGCCTTTAGCTAGGCCAACTTTTAAATCTGTCTAAGTCGTGTTACTTGCGAGACAGTTAGGATATTATGCTGCAGACTGGTTACTGGCACGCAGATACTCGCTCCGGAGCTCGCTTCTTACATGTAGCTGTGATGCTCGCCATGGAGCGTTTACCCTGCAGCTGTTCACACCGGTTTTACTAATACAGTGAAATCATTTTAAAAGAACGTAATTATTATTAGTAGTATTCTTTTGTCGTCTGAAATGAAACGATGCTATCTCTTATGTCATTTGATGACAGCGATGGCGATTCATTTTCCACAAAGGTATGGTTTTTGACGAGGAGAAAGAAGAAAAGGTATGGAGTGCATCCTGTGAATTAGGAATGCCTTCACTACCGTTACTTTCCAAAGTTCAATAAACAACTCAAGAAGTAATCAGAAAGGTTTTTCAGACACTTAAGGATCTCGCAACCAAGCCTTTCAGTATATTTTAATTATTGTACATATCCAGAGAAGGTTTTCAGACACTTAAAGATGTCGCAATCAACTTTTCAGTATATTTTAACTACTGTAAATATCCAAAAAGGTTTTTCAGACACTTCAGGATGTCGTAACCAACCTTTCACTACATTTTAAGTATTGTAAATTTCCAGAGAGGTTTTTCAGACTCTTAAGAATGTCGCAACCAAACGTTTCAGTACATTTTAACTATTGTTGAACCAGAAATTATGAAGCACTCAAAGATTCGACCAAGTAATTTCGCAAAACCGTAATTTCTGTGGATTAGCGACTAGTGCTAATTCTGAGTAAAGAGGTTTTTCTTAGTTGTTTTTTTCTAGATGTAAAACGAATATCTGTTGGTGAAGGTCATTGTGTTTTGCTATTTTTAACAGTTTTTATTGTAACTTTCTTCCACAGTTTATCCAATTTGAATCTGTTGTGGTGACCTGCATGGAGCTGGTCACAAATAGCTGTGCGTTAGAAAACAGCTGATATCAGTAGCTCTTTCAAATTGTCACTCATGCTTCAAAAAGTTATAAAATTTTCACCTTTTAAAAAATCACACGAAAACTCCACAAATAAAACTTGCTTCTAAACACATCACGGTTGTTAAAGATACGAGGGGGATGACTGAGTACTTCACACTCGGTTATGAAAGGGAGGCAATGGGCGTGAAGAGTTCTTTGAACAAACCAATCACAGGTTAAATTTGAGGATGCCCGGGCTCGAAAAACAAACCACTATGTTATGATCGCTGTACCGAGGATATCAGCGAGCAGCGGGAAGAGCATTGCTACTGCACGATAAATGCACTTATAAAGATTGTAGTTTTGCTTCATCATCGCCAGACATGCATGTGCACAGCTCGGTCATGTGCCTACAGTGAGGCTGCAGCATAAACGTACCCTTAGGATGCGCCAGAAGGAAGAAACAGGAAATTAATATTTTATTTTTGCTTTGGCTTCTGCGAAGCAGCTGCATGATTCAGTACTGTCAGTTCTTTCGAAATACATGTATTTTGGCACAATATATATTTTTTCCTGTTAGAGAATTTATGCCATTTTTATCGGTCTTCAATGTTTCGAGATGAATGATCAGCTTATATGATGGCACATTTGTTTCTGCATAGTAACAAGTGTAAAACATCCTCTTCTATCAAAATTGTTGTGCCATCAACGGTGAAGATAACTTCAGGAACATCGACAGAGCAGCAGGTCTATTTTGAAGATACCATGTCGAAGTAAATTGAAGTGACTCTTTCTTGAATATTCGGAAAACTTTGCATGTCACATTCAAGAAAATATAAGTAATAAAAATATTTTTCTTCAATAACAAATGATTCTTTCACGTCGATGAATGTAATTAAAATACTTGGAGATCTTGGGAAGGCAATACCTCCACAGTCATTCACAGTCCGTAAAACATATCATAAATTGTGGAACAAATACGAGCTTCAATCTATTCCTGTATCACTAACTTAACGAAAACAGCAACACTGATAATATTTATTTTAGATTCTTCGCCGAATGTGTTTTAACAATATAGATGCATTCAGACGTATACAATTAATTTTCAATAAATTAGTATACAATTTAATTTTCTCAAAGATATAGATATTAATAATGAAACGATAATTTGCTTAAATGCCGTTAGACCATATCATTTATTACATATGTGTGAAATCACATCAGTTGGTAAAGTGTGACAAAATGACATCTCATACAATGTTGTTCTTCACTTTAATTTTTTAATCAGATTCTTCTAGTATTTAATAAGAAAAATTTCCTTTACGTGTTCAATACAAGTTCATTTCGTATTCTGAATGGATACATGAACACAAAAAAAGGGTGTTTCTACAGTAACACAATTTTTCGTCTTCATACATTTATGAATATTATAAAATCAGATTCAGCTTCAAAACAAGTTATGTTCTGGATTAAAAAACTAAGCGATACTAAAATGTTTATGGAATTAAATATAGGTATACGTGCAAGCTTTAGTGCCAGACAACAAAATTGTGTAAAATGTATAACAACAATATGCCAAAACTTTCAACCTGTTTCTTAATGTAAATATGATGACATTGTCAAGAAATTTCTAAATATACGAAACTTCTATTTGATAAAACTAAAGAATTTATATTTATAATGTGAAGAAACATTCTAATTAAATTGGGATGCAATTTGAAGTAGGGACTTGCTGTAACACCGAAGTGAGGGAATAATATGCGCTCTTATATGGTCAAACAAATATTCTATTTTGTTAAAATGTGTAAGAAACTGTCATCCTTGGTAAAAAAAAACAAGGCGAAAATACGGAACAGTATCTGATTTATCGTGTTTTACATATAATCCCTTGAAAATGTTATTAACACGAAATGGAATGATGTGTTAAACACAGATCAGAAAATAGAATATGTAGCTATAACTTGTGGACTAAAATTCCAACTCATGTAAGCAAGTGTTAATAATTATTCCTTTCAGAAACGTTCATTAAAATATTAATTATCTCCCATAAAGGACTATATCAAATGGGGAAATCAGTTGTGTTTTACATGTCTGAGGAAAAAAGAAAATACCAAAATACATTTGCAAATCAGTCAATATACCATCAATATAGATACCAAGGCAATATACCAACAACACATTTAGTGACTTCACTAATTCCAAGCGTAATCACTCTTTCTAAGTGAAAAATTACACCTATGATAGTACTGAACACAGTAAAGAGAGGATTTAACTTTGTCCATAGGTTCGGACCGAATCAGAAAAACGGATTTGAAGAGCACACGGGCAATGTTTGAATTTATAAGAAAAGGTCGCAGTAATGTCCAAACACAAGCAACTTATAAATACACCGAAAGGTGCAGCAATGTCTTACGGATATGACCACAGACCATGATGGCAGACTTTCAATCTGTCGTCCGTCTCA
This sequence comes from Macrothele yani, assembly GCA_039090855.1. Classification (NCBI taxonomy): domain Eukaryota; kingdom Metazoa; phylum Arthropoda; class Arachnida; order Araneae; family Macrothelidae; genus Macrothele; species Macrothele yani. The sequence goes on along the minus strand of CM077034.1, from coordinate 47,796,966 downwards.
GGTTGGATCCATAAGGGACCCGTAAGCAAATTGCATTTGTAACAGTAAACTAGGAAACAAGACTAAGATTGGCAACGAGTGGTGTACAAAATTAAATTTGACATTGACAGAAAAACATTTGAATTCTATCTTAGTGCAATAAAAGTACCGTTCCACATGCACTTTTCTTTTCTCTGATGACAGTTCCTTTTATTGCAATAGATGGTATTCCTACTTAGAATAACGTGGGTCACTTTTACTTTATTCCTTACTTATTAAATCTGGTATTATTTCGTGCTGGTGCCCTGCTATTGCATCCCACACTGTATGACAAAACTGAGATCTAACATACATTTACATTTCTTTGTCTGTCACCTCTTCCACTGTAGCTCAAATTGATATGATTCCTAATTCTTAACCTATGGTGAGGACATCCATTTATTTATGAAACTCAAAAGAATTGATATCACATAAATTACTATAATTGTCCCTGCTGTATGAACCAGTACGTGTCCGTGTGTGAGGCGTTTTGAGTATCCATTTATTACATTACAACATCTAATTTCAAAGGTAGTTGTAATTGCACTAGTTGCCTAACTGTTTTTCCTACTGTTAGTGTAATAAAATTTAATGAATTTTGAGTGTTATCCCAGGGTCAGTTTCGACCGTATGTTGCATATACCACTTGTTTTAAGCTTTAAGCCAAATGGTATTAGATTTCTGTATATCCCATAGTTCATAAGATAGCCCTTGGCGTCAAATCATTTGCATGTCCCTTTGGTATTCTCTCTTGTGCTGCCATTCGTCTCCCTGCTGCACAACTGTTTAAAAAAATTGTAGCATCGAATGTACTTTGCAGACCGAAGTAACTTTTTCCAAGAAGTTGTGCAACAGAAAAAACGCGTGAGATCTCAAATAGGAAAACGAAGGGCTCTGTGAATGTAAACGTACTGACACCAGCAGCTATCTCTTGAACTAAAAGAGATACAGCGGGGTAACACTTGTTTTAAAGATTAAACAGGTGCTGTATGTAGTATATGATTGAATTGGATATCCTAGGCTAATATTAAAATAGTTGCTAAATATTCTTACCGTAAAAGCATATAAAACAGTGAGACAACTATTGAAAATAAAGCTACTTGTGAACTTAAATTTTTTACAATGTAATGAAAACACTTGGACGGAAGCTCAGAAAATATGTTATACAAAGGCAAGTACTAGTTCAAGTAATTCGGATAACTTCAGTGTTTTGCTTAAAAACCATTTTTTCTGCTTAAAAATTGAATACGTGCACTTTACGATAAGAATTGTGAGAACATGTCACGTGGGGCTCAAGCGGATTAGGTGAGAAACAAATGTAAGTATATAGATGTCAACTGCTCTCGTGTATAGTTTGGGGTAAATTAGCCGGGCACCACCCGAAGCAAGCCAAGTAGAAATGGCGAAATATGACACAACAAATTGCAAGTAAAATCACCAATTGCTTTAAACAGGAGAACGTGCTTATCTGAGAAAAAGAAGTACACCTACAAATTTATTTAAGAAAGACGTCTCGATATTATAACAGAATACAAATGATTTTATGTGAATGTAGGAAGTCCGATTTGGATTTATACACCACCCTTTAACAATCCTCGGTTTTTTTCCGTGTTGCAATTAAAAACGCATTTTGCAGACCGGCCCCTGGGGAGTTAAAGTGTTAACGGTCGTCAGATAAGGTAGCTGCAGGATCTAGCCACGATCTAAACCTGAGACTTCGCTTCATTTCCCGATGAATTTCGAATTTCGCTTGTTTAGCACATTACCTTTTAATTTTTTTAAACAAAATTACATAATAAATATATTCCTTTCACTAATTATTTGTAAATGTATGACTTATATAGCTAAACAACTTATTGTTTTTAACATACATCATAGTTTAAACGCACTTATTGAAAATCTTGAGATAACCGTAGTTGTTGTCTTAGTTGAACTGCTTAAAAGGAAGTTAATTATCAATGCACGGTAGATTTACAGTGTTACATTAAATTTACAGCTTAAATGTAATTCAACCAACATAACAATTATACGTTTTTTTCTTTAAAGAAGTAATAAGTATTTGTTTAGAGAGTACAGTGTTGAGTTGCCAGTTTTGGCCTGTTGGACGAGGAAAAACTCCCCCACAATCAATTCCGTGTTTTTTTATACAGGGTTACAAGGAAAGTTTGTGATTAGGCCAATATCTCACGAACCATGACAGTTAGACATTTACGTCTTGTACAGTTTTATAGGAAACCCCCTATGGCGCACACAATAACACCACGAAGGATCCCTTCTCTCCCATTTGGAAGGGTTGAGGGCTACCACACCCCCTTTGCTTATAGGGCACAAAAGTCAATTACAAAACTTGTTCAGCGAGGCCAAAATAGTACAGAAATGTTTTTGTCTCATAACAAAAGATGGAAGGGGACTCTCCAAACGCGAAAAAAAAAGCAGAAAGCTACCAGAGTCGCTGTGTCAGAAGCATATTTGCATGGATTCCAAATGTGCTTTCTGCGCCGTAGTCAGAATACAAAAATGATATGTAAGGTTGGTATGCTAACACTTCGTGAACCAGTGACGGGTAGTCGAAAGCTTTGCCACGTACGCAGGTCAATTAGATGTACATACTATTGGATGTACATACTATTTCCTATTGGATACGTGTTTCGCCATTTTATGCTATTTTTCCTTGTCTCAGTGTGTTTTTTACTGTATTGGACATCAAAGTCTAATATTGAATTTGTCAAGTAACTGCGTTTTATTTCAGAACAGGAACTGTTGATAAGGTTTGTAGGAAAAATTTTCCTTTTTGATTTCATTTACTTAGAACTTACTAGTTTAAATAAGTTATAAGTAATACATCTTTGTCTAAATAATCTCTCATTGCTTCCGGATGTTGTGATTGTTTTGGCGCTTCATTCCTGATACCCTTCCATAATAATTTCATCATTTATAATTACTTTATTTAAATACACAACGAATAAATACATCATTTCGCTGTATATTTAAATAGGCAAGAGTGATCCTGAGCGGTCATGTGTAAACGAACTCCAGAACCATTGTTTTGCTGGGTGTTGAGGAGCTTGGTGAAGGTGAGCGGGAGGAATCTTCTCAGCTCTGGAAACAAAGAAATGACTCTCATCTGATAATGTTACCATCTTTTACTTCTCAACAGTCCAGGCTTTACCTTTGCTCATTGGAGCCTCATTTTTCTGCATACCCTCCACCAACAGTTATTGATTTTTTCGTCTGCAGGAAGTCCTTCTTGCTACCAAAAATCTTCGACGGACGATCATTTCAGAAACATTAATCCTAATAGGTTTCAAGTCTCTATATAAGTCTATAGCAGCAAATCTTTAATTCATTTTGCTTTCCTAAATACGAGTAGTAAACGATGTTGAGTGCGTATAGGTTTGACTTTTCTGTTGGGAAAAGAATATCTTGTTTTCGTAAACCTCTTTAAATCTCATTAACAGTACACAAACCAATACCACACTCATGGGTAATTTGTCTTTAAGTCATGGATGTGGACTGCAAAGGAGTACATATTCCTCAACGCTTTGTTAGAGATGTGTACACATTTCGTTTCCACTACTTCACACTAAAAGGTAGAAAACTGTTAAGAAACATTAAGGTTTTTGTTCAAAATCATTAACATCTACAAATAAAATCGGTAACTTTGGAATACAATAATAAAAATAAGTCCTCCTCCCCTAATAAAATAAAACTAAATAAAGCAAAATAAAAACATAGCCTTTTGCCGCCCTAATAAAATGCCCATCTGACATCAGCCAATTAGTTAATTAAAGGCCGCATTACACACAGTTTGAATTGCCATACTGCCCAACCACTTCCGTTACCTTTTTGAATCGATACCACGTCGAATATCTTCTGTACTAAGGCCAAAAGGAAGACTTAGAAAGCACTAAGTAGGCGGCCATGATTTAATTGTCACTCAGTGTATATAAGATTATATTCAAATCACGCGAATAGTTTTGGAATTTCATCGGTAATGCAGATATGCAATGTTTTGTGCTTTTTTTATATTGATAACTCTATCCATGGCATTATTGTTTGGTTTCAATGGCAGAAGCAAACAGTTTACTTTTAGTTTAATGAGCGTTACATTGAATTTCGTAAGAAAGGGGATTGCTCTCTATAATCATTTTGGAATTTCAAATGTAAACAATCTTTCTATTCATATGAATAGGAATGTAGTAATAGATAATGTAAACAAGTATTTGCATTCAGCGTCGCCATACTCTTTGCGCTTACTGTTTAAACTATTATCAGCTTTCGAAATTTCTATTTTTTTGAAATTTTTATTTTACATAATTACGTGTTTCGAAGTTTCTTGATTTATAAAAGCAATTAATGCTGAGAAGACAAACTTTGCATTTTGCAAAGTGAGTCAAATAGTTGGACTTTTTAGGGATATTTATGTCCTTCTTAATGATTCATACGGAATAGTATTACTGATTCTTCTTATATGCATTTACATGCGGTTATGCAAAGATCAAATTTTATTTTATCAATTTTTTTTTAATTTATTATTGAAAACTTATGTTTTATATATTTAATACTAATATATTATGAGCGTTTTTTTTTCTTTGTAGAGATGTGCAAATGCCTTTCACTAGACTTCCTAACTTCCAATACACAGTTGTTTAATTAATTGGATTTTTTTACTACATGTCATTAGGAAACGTATTGGAAAGCCATCATTCACCCATCGTACTGAATTTAACGTAGTCTTCATTCCTAGCTCTTACAAAAAATGCTTTTTCCGTCACTATACTCTTCAACATGTGAAAACTAGATTTTTGCGCTATTGGCCAGGTGTGAATTATTGCTTTGCATTGATATGCTTCTTCTGCGGAAATCAAGAGCTGTATTTTTCGGCCTGTTATCAATAATCCAGTTACCGTCATAGGGCGTTAAATTACATTTCGTTGAGTTAGAACATAATTTATTGCATACATCGTTTCCAAACGTTCTATTGAAGATAACATTTTACTGCAATATATCTTTTAAAACGAAGAACTTTTGTTAGTACACATACAAATGCACTCGAGTTTTACTTTTCTTTCTGTAGGCATATACTTATAATGCAATTTTCGTGACACCAAGATTTAGAAATAAGTATTCAAAGTAAGTATTCAGAACGATATAGAATTTATGATGAAAACATTTTGCATGTTATTCATAAGTATTCACTATAAGCAGATTTACTGCTGTGGAGCTAGAGAGAATAGTTAATTTTGCAATATGTTTGCAACAGGACTTCATCTTCGAAACACAACATTTAAAATATTCATTTGACGTTCTATGTCCTTTAGTCTGAATGATGATCTACGTAAAATTTCAAATTTTTCTTAGCCAACGATTTTGCTCTTTAGGAGTTTCAACTGCATTTTTCAGCTCACCACATATATTCAGGAATTTGTACGGGTTAGATATACCACTTTAAAAATTTAGTTTTCAGTTAGACACAGCAGACGACGTTAAAAAATATTATATATATTTCTTCCTGAAAATAATGCTTATTCATTATGACAACTAGGATACATTTTATCCTGTTTTTCTAGAAATATAACAAAAAGCCTGACATGTAGAATTCATTTTACGTCGGATGCCAATCGTAGCTACGATAATCTGAACATAATTTTAAATATTCCATCATAGACATTTATAACTTAATTGCAGTAAGTACGTGTTTTGTGTCAGCAACTTTCCTATTAATATATTTTCTGACTGCAAAACGTGTGATGTTGTGGCATAATAAAATAGAAACGTTTATTTACAGTTACATATTGATTTTTACATTTGCTGGAGTTTCGCAGATAGTCCTTCTCGGCTTCATCAGAACAAATAGAGCGTATACATTTATTTTCACCGTGACATCATGAAAGCTATGACGGCCCCGGATTTTGGTGAGTTGTTTCCAAGCGAAACTTCGAAACAGTTCGCAATTACGAAATGCACATGGAAGAGTGAAGTAAAGAATTCGTCTATAGCCCCATATTGCAAGGAAAATAACCATAGAATTTTTGTTTAAAAACGCTACGCTTACTGTCAAATCTGATTCGGCTATTAAACTTAATACACTGCTGGCCACCCAAAATGCAGCCCCAAGAAGGAAGCATCCGATTGGCCTGAAATTCGCAGCATGCGTCGCCCGCGAGAGGACATGAAAACGATTAGCTTTGCAGGTCATATGCAAATCATGTGCCCCCGGCACGCCACCGAGAAGCACTATAACAAGGGTGCACAGAAGGCAGGGTGTAAGTAGTGGAAGTGAGTGGTGCTGACGGACCTGTGCGTGGTTAGTTTCCTGATGCCTCGTTGCAGAATAGGGCAGTCATTCCAGAACGTTTCGGAGTTCGACAGAGGACGAATAGTGGCTTATCGCGACAACGGTTTATCGTGCAGATATATCGGCGCCGTGTGGGACGACGTCCAGCCACAGTGAGGCGAGTATGGATTCGGAGGGTGCAGGAGGGACGGAAGAGAGGCCCGGCATGTTTGCGGCGGGCATTGACAGCTCGCACCGCCACATCACGAACGTTAGCGCAGGAATTAGGGTATGTTGCGCAACAACCTGTGTCAGTGCGTACCGTTCGACGTCGTCTGCAGGAGCGGGGACTTGTCGCACTGCGCCCATTGATCCGATTACCATTGACGTTACACCACCGGCGAGTGCGGCGGCCGTGGGCAGTTGAACGCCGCATGTGGACTACGGAATGGCACGAAATTTTTTCTCCGACAAATCCCACTTTGGCCTGCAACACCACGATGGTCGGAGCCGCGTGTAGCTTCACCGTGGCGAGAGACTGTATGACGCCTGCATTATGCATCGCCGTACCGTTCCGTCGCCTGGCGTTATGGTTTGGGGCGCAATTGGATATGACACCCGCAACCCTCTGGTACGCATCGCCGGTACACTCAACAGCCACTGCTACATCTCCGAAGTTTTGGAGCCTTTAGTCCTCCCTTACTTGCTGAACCTGCCAGCGGCCAAATTTCAACAGGATAATGCGCGCCCGTACGTGGCACGCATTGTGCAACAATTCTTCACGGCCCACCAGGTGTCACTGCTGCCGTGGACGGCCTGTTCTCCCGATATGTCGCCCATCGAACACGTCTGGTCGCTGATCGGCAACCGAGTGGCACGGCAAGCACCACCTGCGGCTACGCCTGATGAACTGTGGCAACGTGTGGAAACAGCCTGAACCGACATACCCCAAGCCCACATCCAAAGCCTCTTTCGTTCGATGCCGCGGCGTGTAGCGGCAGTTATTTCCAGCCATGTGGTCCACAAGAACAATTGATGTTTGCGGGTTCCGCAAGTCGCAAGGGCCTGTAAGCTGAATCGTTTCACCTTTGTATCTGTTGTTATGTGTCCAGTAAATCTGGCTTTGCTATCTCGTGTCCTTCTTGGTGTTGCAGTTTGGGTGGCCAACAGTGTATATTAGAAGCTTTTCACATATACGGCAACTATTCACGGCTTGTCAAGGACATGACAGTCAAGAAGCTGTGTTGGACAGCAGATATGTGTTGGACTGTGCTGCATCTATACAGAACTGTGATGCTTTCATGGCTTAAGGTATGTTTGTAAAATGTATACTGTCTGTCTCTCAAAGTGCTTCAATTTTATTATTTCCACCCTCATCTCTTGTGTCACCTCTCGTGCTGTGGTTGCAGCTATTTGAATGGGACTTTGCTTTTCACGTGTGGAAAAATTTGCATAGAATTTGTAATCTGAGTAATGTATGAATAACACATCTCATTTGTTTAACAGTTTCATCGCATTACAATTGACCCTTATTTTATGGTTATAATAAAATATTTTTTCACTCTACATTTATACATTTGCCTACAAGACATGCATTAAATTTTCGGTAGTGTTCGTGCTATTACTTTTGCACACGGGTTACCGTTCTTCTGTTGGAGCGAAAGTGAATCTGTTCGACAGCGCAGAAAATAGAAGATTCGTGGGAAATTCTCTCAAAGTGCACCCTTTTTCAGAAGCTGCAGTTACAGGGGACATAATTACAAGTGAACGTCCCTCGGTTTACTCCTTTAAATAGAATTTCTAAAACGTGGTTTATTTTTTCTAACAAATGTTGTACTTTAAACGTTTCGAAAGATCTTAAACCTTTGACGGGCTGAAATAAAGTGCGTTCATGTAAGTGAAATTGGATGATATCATCTGGAATGAGTTTATGTACCTTCTAAGAAATTGGCCGTACGCGGATAGAGTGAGTGAAGTTACGAATCAGAAAGCGTTGGTTTCCTCTTAGCTTTGTTACTTAGGTAATTTTGGAAGAGGACTGACACTGAACCTTCCTGACTGATTACCGTCTGATATAATAAATATGCTCATTATTCCATCATTAGATTCATTGTCATATAATTAGGACAATGAACATAAGGAAAGGAGGAAGAAATATTTAGGTAAATTTGTTTTATCCAGGATATGATGTTCGTGTCAGAAAGATTTTCTCTCTGCAATGATACCTAGGTTCATGGAGCAAAAAAGAAGAACACTAGAACGGAGTATCTCTCATCCGCGACAGAATTAGATCTGTACTGCTGAAAGAAGACAGGAAATGAAATGTTTTGTCGTAGCTCTAGAAATACCTGCTCACTATATGAACATTAGTGTTTCGGAAAACAGAAATGTTTTTCGAGCATTTCGTTCAGGTATATACGCCAGGTAAAAAACTATTATTTATACGTAAATATTGTTCTGAAGCCTTTGATTTTGAATTTTACCCAATGTTTCAGTAAACTATTGCAATAAGAAATTTTATGAAAATTAATCGAATGGGCTCGTAAACCTTTGGGGACATAAGATATTTATAATAACACCTTTAGTAAAGGCCGTGGAAACCATGTTGTGTGGAAGTTATGAACACTCCAGGTCGTAATGAAGAGATGTTATTATCAAAGGCGAGAGCGTTGGTGCTCGTTCATTCTGCCTACTCAGAACCCTGTTTTTTTCACTCCTTCTAGTAATAATACGCAGTTATTGAATTAGTTACATAAGGTTGATAATTTAATTATTTGGAAACTGTAGCTCTCGAGAGTCAGCATTCTAACCTCTATAGTCTTCGAATTGCCTTTCAATGAATTTTTCTTCAGCTGTTAGAAAACATTGGTTTTAATGTATTTATTACTGTGTCCGACGTTAAATTTTTACTATTTATTATTTGATACGAGACATCTAACAGATTCCTGTTGAAGTCTTTGTGATTTAAAAAATCCAACTATATCATCATTAAAATAAAATCATATCAAAATATTTAGTTTGAGAATAAGATAAAGACCAAACAAAAACAGCATATGTTGCACATAAAATGATTTAAAAGTAGTGTAAGGCATAATCGATTGAATTCAAAAATGGAAAGGCTGTAGTCGATAAGTTCATTGGAAATAATAATTCAAATAAGTTTAAGGTTTAGAATTGACCGACCGGTTGATGGCGTAATATGTTCACAGCCGTTTTCCGTTTTTGACAAGTGGAAGTGTTCCTTTCAAATGATCATTCGAATTATACCTAATTTTACAATTTACTTGAGTTACTTTTGCCTAGGTTCACCTAATTCAAGAAAACGTTGGCGTGTTTCTTTTATTTATAGCAAGGATTCCTTATTTCGGTTAGGGAGAGGAAATGTGTCGGTAAATTGTAAAATTAGAAATCATTCGAATGATTATTTCGAATGAAAACTTTTTAACACACATTTATTTATCTTTGGTCAATTGTTTTAGGAAAAATTGTATGTATGTGTGGAATCTTATTTTCAATTTAACTGAAAATTCCAGCTTATTTGAATTTTTTGGAGATATGGTCTACTGATTTCCAATAAAAGTCTTCAGGCAGTATTGCCAGAGACTTTTATTGGAAATCAGTAGACCATATCTCAAAAAATCAGTAACAGTCAGTAGATCAGATTTTCTTTGCTTGAAATATTCACTATCTTACAAATGTAATCTCAATACAGAGAAACACTTAACTCTAATTGTATATCAAATAATACTAATACTCATTAAACTCATATCAAACAACGGAAGAAAAATTCAAACAAATACAGTCCTGAGGCGCTTTCTTAACTGGGTAGAATTTGAAATCTGCACAATAACAAATAGCACGCAAATCTTACATATTAACATATTACTGCTGAACAGCTTCATAAAATAATGTTGATCACTAAAACTAATCTTGGTGCAAATATTCGAGGCATTGGCCTTTTAATGTCGACACAGGAGTATCTGTTCCACTTGATTTCATGAAACCCAAGATTTCCTAGATGTTCCCAAAATACATGAAATGCTCAAAAAAAAAAATCATTCATTCAGATACCATGATGTTCTATACGTTTTCCTGATATTCTACGTGAATATCATTATATTAGGTGTACGATAAAGATTTGGAGCGTTTTCTGGGTGACGTATGCCACTAATTTACATATCCGGCATTCCCCCGCGTGGTTGTCATATGACCGTAACTGGTCCATAATATAAAATGTGACACAGAAGTTTGCCCAACAGTCACACTCACTTGCGCATCGGTAAGTGAAAAATGGCAAGCAATACTGCATGTATTCGACATTGCATTCGTTGTGAATTTCATCAAAGAAAAAGTGCTGCAAAAGCATGTGTAGCGATCTGTTCTGTTCTGGGGGAGAATATTGTATCAAAAGCACGAGCAGATGATTTTGATGTTAGCGATCGAGAACTTAGTGGCGCCCCGCAGAAGGTTGCGCATGAGGTACTGCAAGCATTGCTGGATGAATATTCGTCTCAAGCGCAAAAACTAGTTAAACAACTAGGGTAATTCAAAAAATTATTTCCAATCGTTTATGCGCAATGGGAAAGAATCAGAAAGATGGAAACGGGTGCCACATGACCTAAGTCAAAGGAACAAGGATATGCGTGTCATGGAGTGTTTGAATATGATGACTAAACAACACAGAAAGGCTTTCCGGTGGTAAATCATTACGGGTGATGAAAAGTGGATATGGCATCGCAATCACAAACGCAAAAAACTCTGGGTAGACCCCAATGAAGAAACGACTTCGACGCCGAAACGTAATATTCACTCCAAGAAATTTCTGATGTGCATCTGGAGGGATATTAAAGGTGTGCTCTATTATGAACTATTGGAACAGGGTCAAACTGTTACTGCTGATCGCTACAAGCAACGATTGCTGCGATTGAACCAGGAAATTTCTCAGAAACGTCAATTCACAGACAAAGGATTGCGTCTCGTGAAATTAATGCATGACAATGCTATTTCACATGTTGCTAAATCGGTCAAGGAGACGTTATTGACGCTTGGTTGTGTAGTTTTGGAACCCCCGGCGTATAGTCCCGACAGAGCCCCTTCAGACAATCATTTGTTCCGATCGATGCAACATGGTTTTACTGCTGTACGGTTCCAGACATGTGGCGCAGTGCAAAAATGGGGTGACGACTTCCCAGTTCCAGCCATGAAGAATACTTCGTCGGTTGGTTTGTAAAATTGTTCCCATTCAATTTATGATAATCTATTTATTTTTCTCATTGATCCTGTGCATCGCTGCGCCATATATGGAGCCGGCAGTTTGCATATACAGCGCAGCGATACATAGGAAGTACGTAGAAGCATTTTTAATGAAACTATCATCCCTTAAAGATCCATTCATTACAATTGTTTTCCGGTTATTTCGTAAGCAGCATTGCTGGAGACGCCAGTCAAATATCTTCCAAACGTCACTTGCTCTTAGGCTGGAGAAATCTGCCATATCTTTCTGAAATTGACTGTAGCTTCATGGCAAACAGGAAACCCTTTATTGTATTAGGTCATTGGAGTTAAGTGGTCACGTGGGAAACAGCTCTCTCCAATTGGCGTGGTCCTCTAGAATAAGAATCGCTAGTGTCTTGAGCGATGCAATACTTTGATTAATACACACAATTGACGTAGATTAGAAACACCAAACAGAAGTCATTGTTCTTTCCACGTTTCTATGTGAGTCACGGAAAAAGTTCTCATCGGCCGCCACCGGGAATCAAACCCAGTCTTCCATTTACGCGCCGGATATGCTACCACTACACCTGGTTTGGCAAGTTAGTCGTATGTGAGTCTGAAGAACTGGATGCCGCTGTGGTGCAGTGGTAGCATATTCGGCGCGTAAATGGAAGACCCTGGTATTAATTCCCGCTGGCGGCCAACGAGAATGTTTTCGTGACTCACTTCTAAACGTGGAAAGACCGATGACTTGTGTTTGATGCAAAACTTTGAGATGATGAACCAGCAGCATGGTAAGGTGTTTGACAATAACAATTTTATCCCCTGTATGGTTAGTTCATGCAATGTAGAAGAAGATACAAAAAAAGTATGCAGAGAATTACATCACATCTCTTTCTATTCGCTATCAAAATATGTAGTACAATTTGTTTTATAGGAACCATTGTTACATTTTAACCACTGTTTTATATTTCCAGTTAGAATACATTTAAAATGTGTTCATTCATAAAGATTTTGGTTCTGTATTATATCATATCAAAAATTAATAATTTTCTTTTGGCTACCGCAATGTCATAATCTACTTCCTTTTCCGCACAACATTAATTGTTTTTTTATATCCGATAACATTTCGAGTTAGAACTAGCTTAACGTGTGTTTGCTGATGAGATTTCAGTTCAGGCAACCGCGAAACATTGTGCATTTCGTGTATTTTAAATTTATATACCATGAATGAGCTATCTACGAAGGAGGTAGTCACATTACAACCTTAACTTGGGATTCCGTTGATCAAGATACTGGCTATTTGTATTGTAGAACACCTCGACAGTTGGTATGAGTTCTTTCTCTACCCACGTGACCGGTTCACTCCCTTTCTGCTATGAGACCCAAGCCAGAAATTGTTGGAAGTTCGTCACAACAAGCAAGGGTTAATTTTAATTTGAAATCACGCTACTCGCGCAAGCCGGTAACAGCTTGACAAATAAAAATGAAAAGTTCAAATCAAATTAAAGTAATACATCTATTATATAAATTATTTTTTTTTTAAATTCAGCAGCGGTGATTTCTAAATTTTTTTGTCATTTTAAACATTTGTTTCCCTAAGCTTAGTTAAATTCTAAAACTGGAGCAAAGGGAAAAAAAAAAAGATTGTGCACAAAGAAACTCTCAAATATGGCCAAAGTTCCAAACACAATACAGCCTTCGTAAGATTCGTTTGTACATTAGCTTCAAAACACAAGTTAATTTCAAATTCGTTAGCTAATTGTTGTAACAGCATAATACCCCGTAAATCAAGGAAATGTTGTTTATTTTTCGCCTTACGAAATTGCTGTCGTGGATTATTTTACATGAGAATTTGCCACATCGATGCAGTTTAATTTTGATATTTTTTCTGAAAGAATTTTGAACGTGTTAAATTGTCCTTCGAAATGTTTAAAATACTTATTTCCTGAAAATATGCTTCTAAATAGTTTCCCTAAATTATATTTAAGAAGTGGAATTGTGGAAGCAAACACAAAATATTTGAGTTAAATACTCTAAGGTGTTTGGCATACGTTTGAGCTTAATTCTAAACATTTTTCAAACTGTTTCCAATTAAAAACCGAGTAAAATCTATCAGATTGATATGAAAAAAAGTGTATATCTAATTATGCGACTAAATATTTAAGAAAGGTCTGACATATTTCATGATAGCAACAACATTTTTATACACTTATTTCGTTTCTGAATGAATTCAGATCTCTCACGAGTCGAAGGGAGTGATTAGAATGAATTTGCCCAAAAGAGAAGAATAGAAATTTGAGTGTTTAAACATAATTCGAACTATTCTCTGAGGACTAATTTATAATGAATATAGAACGGTGTGAGTAGGGTTTTTCAAAACACGACAAGATCCCATTCCTTTTCCAAACTGGACAATGACTCGCACACAAAGTGAGGTCTGCGCATGAATGGTGTGATAAGACTCCTCTGGATGAACTTGACTAATCTGCAGGCGGCCAAAATCTCAAACTCATGCAGCACCTTTGAGAAGAATTGGAACGCGATCTGTGAACCAGTGTATTCCCGAACACATCGATTAAAAGCCTAAATAATGCGATTCCCCCGGGATCGGAGGCAGCTGGTATTTATACTTGCTATGACTTCCTGAAAGCACATAATATTACTTTCCAAACTAGGTCAAAATTACCTGTGTTTTTCATATTATATGGAATTGGAAGGTTCTTGTGTATAAAATGGAAATGTTATGTGAATAGAAGAGAAAAGTGTTTCTGGTAAGTAACATAGATACCCCCAGACAGGCAGAAAGACTTGATGACTTTATTCATTTTTACTCTTATTGCAAGGGCCTAATTGTGAATGCACATGAAACACGTTCGATATCGGGGTCAGCTACCAAATATGTCTTTCCCTGATGCTTGATACCCGGTGACTGACTACCAGATTTTTTTTCATTTCTTTACAATGACGTTATTATACTTATTGTTGGAATGTTCTTGTACTGATTACGACTCTTCCCCCTTCGCCCTCCAAAAACAGGAAGAAACGGACGGTTATTTGCAATCGGCTGGACTTCATGCAGTTGGCTTAAGCGTCATCTGTTTAACGCTCGTACTCAAAAGTTGTTGAATAATTTACAACTGGATCAAGGTGAGAAATAATTTTATGTTCCCGGGAAAAACAGCATGCTTTCGATTGTACAATATATTTTAAATCTGTGCATTGTAAATATTCTTCCAATACAGCCATAGAACATTTATTCTCCCAAACATAGCCGAAATCCCATCCATACAAGCACTAGGTAATTTTTCCCCGTTCTGCAAGGTAATAAGGATCGGGTAGATTACACCGAAATGATCACAAAAATGAATTTTAAATCCTTTCTAATTTGTTCTGAAATCCTTCTTTTGTTCTTGCAAAATACATCCCAAAAATACATACACAAAGTGCACCTCCTATTTTATTTCAAACTTTTCGGAGTTAGTAAAGGAATTTTTCAAGAATTTCAAATTATTCGTTGATATAACAAACATAAGCCCAGATTTCTGCAGCTTCCGTTATATTGCAGTTATAGTCGAAAGGAAGAAAAAAGGTATTTATAACTGTTTACACAATCGGAACTCTGCGTGTGCCTCATCATGAGTGTGAAAAGGGTAGTTTCTCAACGCCAGAGTAAAAAAGACATTCCAGTGAATGCGAACCCTATTCAGTTTGAGGAAAACGTTTTCTCGTACGAGGTAGAACAAGACACAAATAAGAGCAAGATGCCTGAGCGTGTTTGTTTTCTTAAACGTTAAATTTATGCAAGACACTGAATGTATTGCAAATCACATATCATAAATACACACAGAAAAAGGAGAACTGAAATATTCTTAGTATCGTACTTCACAAGAACGTTTTTTTGTCCATTATTTTAGCGGCTCCGACAAAAGCGTGGTTAAACGGAAAATATTTGTACATTATAGTAAAGATCACAGGCGTAGGTAGCATCAACGCTTATGCGTAGAAGTTGGTAGGTACCAACAGAGAAAGTTGGAAGCAAGCTTAGCTTGAAAAATGGATTATTTACGTAACAACTTTGAAGGTCTACAATCCTGCAACTTTGTCGTTTAGAGTAGGAAGATACTATTTCCGTGCAATAGGTTTTCTGTAAATTCAAAAAAAATATCTATTGAAATGCGAAACATAAAAAATTTACTTCTAGGAGTATCCGCTTATTAAGAGCAAATTGTTAGGTTCAAAATGTTTGTATCATCATTTCCAACATGGGATGATAAAAACGTTTGCGGAAAATAATAGATATCACTGATTTTCTTGTACCGACGATATTTAACCAAACGTAGGCTAAACAATTTTTCAACCAAAGTAATCTCTTTCTCTTCAAATGGAAAATTTATATCAATAGTTGTCGCTTCATTTTCGCAAATAATATTTTTATAAAAATGCTATTGTATGACTTCCGTCTCTGAATTCAGGATTGTGTATGTCATAGTGCACATCAAAATAAGCCTTCAGGTGAAATTTCAAAAGCTTACATTCTTACTCTGTATATAATGGTGCGAATTACCGTATGTACATTTACAAATCAGTCAAAGTGGTAATCGCCATTGTTTGACACGACCTGCTACCAACATCTGGGAAGATGTTGGATGCCGTCCCTGTAGAATCGTGGCTTCTTGTAATTAAATAATTGAGTAAGTGCGGGTTTCACATCGTCCCAGTTGGCGCTGGGATATCATATGTGCTCTTTCTATACTTCTGTGTTGGCTGTCGCCTACAGTCTTTGATTTCTGAAGCATAACTGCCACTGACTTAAGCCACCTTGGTCCAGCCGTTGTGTACCAGTGGCCAATGTGCGCCATGGCAGGGGCTTCAATTTCGGGTACTTCGTCAAAGGATATTACTATTTTTCAAACCCAATATAAAGGAACAGGTGAAATCTGTTCATCAGCCGTATTTAGTTGATATTTTGTCAGCCGATGATTAATATCTTTTTTTTTTTTCATTTTTTCACCAAAAGCACATTTGTAAGAAAAGATAAATTAATAGACTGTTTTACACTTTCGTAGGTAAAATTAATTAAATATGTTCACAAATTGCCGTGACTATTATGTTCGATTATCAAAAAAATTTAGGTGTTTCTCCATACAGGTGTAGATTCCTGAAACATGCAAGCATTTTAGATAAACTACTGGAATTGCGAAATGTTTGACTATCTTGTTTCCAAAAAAAAGTGGTTTATTTTATGAGGTTAAGGAATATATAAAAAAAGCCATGATTAAAAAATAAAAACAAGTAACGGATAATAACATATGACAACTATTTCGTGAAATGCCTTGTATTCAAACCACCATTCAACACTGTTCGTGTTCTCAAACCACTAATATGCAGACTTAGGATAATGTAAAAAATAGAAAGGAAAACATGCTTAACGTTACCACTCTTATATAGAAATAATAATGGAAAGTATGTTGGTCTAAACAATATATGTTTAAATTTCAAATCTCAGCATAGTGTTACCAACTATAATGTGCTTAATGCCGCCCCGGTGGCGCAGGCCTCTGATCATTCGTCCGTAAGGGGTCCGGGTTCGAATCCCGGTGAGGCATGGATGTTGTGTTTGTCTTACGGTACTGGCTCTCTTCCTTCCCTGGAACCAGTGACCCTAAATTACGGACGGGCGACTGCTTGTAGCCCATTGAGTTGCTCACGGTGGTCGTAAACCTCCAATTAAAAAAATGTGCTTAATTTTGCAATGTTTTAATTTAATGCACATGCGTCAGCGGCTGAATTCCGTGGTTTAGTACAATTAAATCACAGGTAAATAAACCGAATATTTTCAACATCCGAAATATCATTCCTTGGGATTTCCACGTTATATTCACTCTTCACATGCTAAGTAAAGCAAACATTTCGCCACAATATTTTTACCCCAGGTTAAGCGTGCAGGGTGCGATTTCAACACATTACAAAGGTTCAACGATTTAGGTTACACCATTTCATATCATCGAAATGGGGTCAAAGGTCAGGGCACATTAGCGAGATTCATTCCACAGCCATTATCCTCATAAGTAATGATTTCTGGTATGTTAGAAAAGGTATCATAATCAAAGCATTGCATGAATTTATTACCTTGTTTTTTTTTAATTCTCACGCCCTGACATGAATATTGCAAGGATTTTAAACTACATTCTTTTTTTTTTTAATTTTACAGCTTCATTGCTCATATTTCAATCTGTACTGTCTACTTTTAATCTGTATAAATCAGGGGTCTGTTTGACGCATCTCTGATCAATCAAAGAAAGTAGTTATGGGACTCTCCTAAAGATAAAAAAGAAAGTTTTCAGCATATATATTTAAATAAAAGGGAACTCCGGAATCGCAATATACCATTTATATTCCGTCTGACAAGAAATTCCTTACTCCAATACCGACATGTACAAATCCCTTTAATTCTGGATAATATTCGTTCAACATATCAGCGTAACAACTGTGTGCAGAAGAATCCACTATGCCGATTGTAAAGAGATAAAGCAATACGTCTTCACACGTGTCTCTTTCATTTGCATGTACTAACAGCTATAATCTGTGCTATGTAATCTAATAAAAATAGTAATAACCTACGAATTCAGTGAATCCGAAAAAAGGCAGTGATACAATCATCAAATACTTGAATAGGAAAGGCTTTTGCATGGCACACATCTACCAAAGTACGCAGTTATTCCAACAAAGTAGAACAAAAGCTAACACAGCTCAAACCGCTATTATTCGGTATTTTATTAAGAAGCCTAACAAAAGGCAAAGAAAGAAATCATAAACCCTGAATCTAAAATGCTGCTGTTTTTAAATATTAATGTATTTCATTTCCATACATTAAACTAAAGATTAATATTTCTTTTTGCTAACAATCACCTTTTATGACGAATTACTTAACAAACGCTCTGAAACCTATTAAAATCTCATTTTGTATGTTCAACATTTCACAGTAACAGGCACATTACATTTTTTTATCCTTTACTTCTCGTTTAACTCTGGAATAACTGCGGCTAACGCATTATTCTTCTACGTTATTTCGGAGTGTGCAAATTCTGATACTAATTTATGAGAAACATGTCTGTATTAAATTATGGATGAAGTATATGCTGAATTCGAATGCGTTATTCAAGTAGGGTTTAAATTTCATTACAATCTAAAAGCAATAATAGCGAAGCGAAAGAAGTAATGTGAAAATGCTCATCATGTATTATTGACATTTCAAAATATAAAAAACGGTGCGCCTTTACAACTAAAGCTTCAATAAATTACTAACACAAATTTATTGAAACCGGATATCTTCGATGCAAAAAAAAAGCAAAACAAATCAGAAGCGATGTAGCTTAAATATCCAGTAATTTCTACTTTCCACAAACGTAGAATTTAAGTCATTTGGTTTGTGGACAAATGGTATGTTTGCCACGTGCGTCTCGTGCAGGTATACTAACCCCTTGCTTTGTTTTATAGATCATGTTCAACTGTGGTATCCACTTTCCGGCGTTTAATTATAAAATCTTCATTCTTACAGTAATATTAATTGTGTGGACCAGTTTCTTTTCAACAGGACATTACTACATTATTATAAGAACATTACTGTTATTATAAAGAATGACAATTATTCTTCAAAAGAAAAAGAGAAGCGTAAGGAATCTGATTACTATAATAGATTTGCCGTGACTGCAGAAAATATATTTACAGCGAGCTTTCACTTTATGCATACAACGATAAGCCATTACATTATAACCACCTATTTAATAAACTGTAGTGCCCCTTTCGCCAGCAAAACAGTTGCCACTCGGCTAAGCATCGATTCGACGAGGTGGCAATTTATATCCCATGTTATTTGGTATCACAATATCAACAGCAGGTCCTACAGTTCTCTTACATTTTTCGGGTGGTGCTGATTTAGCGCGAACCCGCTTTTCCAAGTCGAAGCACAAATGTCCGATTGGTTCATGTCAGGTGAATTTTGAGGCAAAGGTATTAACAGTAATTCACCAGCTTGTTCCTCAAACCACTTCTTGACGATTCTGGCAGTGTGGCATGGCGCACTATTTTGTTGGTGATAGCTACCACCATCCTGGAACACAATTGCCATGAATGTGAACTTGGTCCACAACGATGTTCAGATACCTGACAGCTGTCAGGGATTGTGGTATTAAGATAATGGGGCCTAAAGTGTCCTGACAAAACATCGAACACAGCATAACACCGCCGCAGCTGGCCGGTTTCCCCTCAACCGTGCATCCAGGCGCCATAGCCTCAGTTGGTAATCTGCGTATACGTGCTCGGTCGTCTACGTAATGTACCACTCTCTAGATTCGTCATACCAGGCTACTTTCTTTCAATCATCCGAGGACCAATCTCGAAGATCTTGGGACCATTTTCCTGCGTTGTTGGCATTATTGTGCTTGGGGACCCGGGTGGCTCTTCGGCTACGCAGGCCCATGCGCAGAAGGCTGCGATGTATTGTATGCTGTGATACACTGTCCGGAACACCACTATTGTAGCTGCGGATGATTTGACGCATTATGAATCTGCGGTTGCTGTGAACAATGTGCAATAATCTCCGCTCCCCTTTGGCATCAGTGAGTTGCGAAAGATACACGGCTGAACTACGGTTCGCCGTTTGGCCATCTGTGCATAACTTTTGATACGCATTCACTACACCGGCATGTGACCAAACTACAAGGTGCGTCTTTCCTAGATCGTAGTTCCGAGGAACCGTACAATCACAATATATCCTTTGTCAAACTCCGATAAATCGGCAGTTTTCCTCATTCTGCTAATATATATGTACTGATCATTGAACCTCAACTACGCCTCCGTCGGTCTCCAGGCTTGCTCATTTCTCTAGTGGGGTGTGGTCAAAATGGAATGTCTTATCGGTACATAAACAGTATATATATATGTTTTTATATATATATATATAGAGAGAGAGAGAGAGAGAGAAAGAGAAAGAGGGAAAGCGTTCCGAATATAGTTCAAATAAATTTTGTCCAAGTCCAATATTTTTTACTCTTCTCCAATTCTGGATTGTACTTCCCATCTGAAATCGTTTTACACTTTACAAGACCTTAAAACGTTTTAGGAGTACACAACTAATTGCTGCCTAGTGAAAGGCGAGTTTAAACGTAATCGGATAGTTCCAACGAGGAGCCAACAAAGTAACAAGTATTTAAAATATTACATAAAATTTATTTAGGAATAAACTGAAACATGGAAAATTCCAGATGGCATTTATCAAAAACATATTGTTAGATAAAATCATGCTAACATTTACTTTTTGAAAACATTATTCCCTACATTACTGTACTGAATCATTTTTTAATACTATAAGGTGAATGCGGAAGGGAATTTCAGAATTATTTCAGAATTAAGAACCTTCGTTTACACAAAATTATTTTCCAATTACCTGCATCTGCTGGTTTAACCTACACTTGGATAACCTGAATTGGCTACAAACGGTTGCCAGGCCCTAATTCGGATTTATTTTCAGAAAAAGAAGATTGCCACAACCGTAAGACGAACACAAGATGTGTGTTTCATCCGGATTTGAACCTAGACCCTTCTCGGACGAATGATGAAAAGCAGGCGCTTTGTCCACTGCACCATCGAGGGTGAAAAGTGTAGTCGATAAATGAGAAAGGTTAGAATTTTATTAAAACCTATTAAAACGCGAAAAAAGAAATGTAATTGAAAATAAAATGTTTAGCGAAATTAAGGGCTCATCTTGCTTCCTGAAATGGAAGCATCTTTCATATATTCTGCTGGGTGTTCAAAATGTATTAACCTTTGATAAACAAACTTAAGCGCTTAGCAGCATTGGCCCATTGAAATGTATTACCGTTTGAGAAACGAATTAAAACAATTACTTACCAACATTTCCCGAATTTCAAGATGCCAGACACAGATCCCATACAATTTTGCATCTTTCGTATACGTCACATAACTGCTTTCATCAAATGTCAACGTCGAAAGAAAGAAACAAATTCCAGAACTTTCTCTCAGGGCAAAATTATCCTGCTTCTACTGTTTCCATTACACCCTTTTGAGAAGAAACATTTTTCCAGTTTATTGAGACGTTATCTGTTTAACATTCTTTCTTACGTCAGCATGGATGGTGTGAGTTTTCTTTGACATCAACTGTCTTCCATCCATGGAACGAGTGTTCCCAAAATAGGGACGGCAGACTTCTTATAGCCCCAAAACGGGGGACGATTTGGGATTTAACTGTAGCTGTAAATTCCAAAAAAAAAAAAAATGATTTGTAGCTTCGCTGCAGAGTGTTTAACAAATATGAATCAATTTTGATATTCATATTTTGTGCGTTAGTGTTTTTAATGAACGCCGAACACTTGTAAAAGGTACACTTGGTGCAGATTTTTTCATACATAAATTATAAGTTTTAAACAATTATATGAAATGTACGTTTTTCGAATTTCGAAAAATTTGCCCAAAAACACACGATACAAAAGACTTACAACCGGTGAAATATGTTACTAGTAGTATAGGAGTGAAGACAAAACATTGCGAAAAAAGAAAATCAATAGACACTAACACAAAACTGAGTGGATGGAAGAATAATTCTGTTCATGTCTATTAGACAAAAAGATATGGAATTGAGTACGAAAGATGAGCCTGACTTAATTGAATATGTAAGACTACTATAACGTAGATTCCAAACATAGAGCAATGCAATGTACGTGAAAAGGCACAAGTTAACGGAGGATGTCGTGTAATAATCGTGTAATGACAAATGTAAATAAATTGCTTAGCTTGAAGTAGAAGAAAAGAACACGCGGTATTGTTGCTGGCAGAGACTAGAAACTGACTAATGAAAAAGTCGAAATCATGCACAGTATGAGACGAAGATCAACATTGACATGTTAGGCAGAACATAACGCAAGACATGCGGTACAGGTTTGAACATGATAGGTAGGTATGGTGCACATCATATGGTGTGAAGGAAAAGTAGCACTCCGGTGATGCTTAGAGTAAAAAATTACGTAAAGTGAGCAGTGTTAAAAACGCCCGTATAAATGTGGCTAGTGAATATTTATTGCTTTGCAAGACGCAAATTCAGAATAGGCAGATATCCAATTAGTTTCGAGATTCGACTGAAGAATTTTAGGATTCTGAGGTGCGGCTACGTAAAACTACGGAAGGCGACAAAAGTAACGCACAAAGATTTTTTTCTCTTGGCAGGTTCCAGTTTGGCAGACAACGAGTTTGAATATCACACTACAGCTCGGTTTGACTGGATTAGGTATCGCCGTGGTGAAAGATACTGTGAATGACTGCACAAAGATGTTGCGTTTGTTAGGGTCGTGTACGAATGAAGAGCAACGCAGAGTAGTCCGATTTTTGCGGACTAAACGTAAACCTCCGAAGGAAATTCACAACGAAATGGTCGAACTGTATGGTGGTGATTGTCTGCGCCGCAGCAACATCTGTGAATGGTGCAGTTTCTTTGTAGAGGGCGGTGCCAATTTCACCGATTCGCCACGTTCCGTCCGACCTGTAACCGCGTCATCACTTGCTAATGTGAGATGCAGGGCACAAGTAATTCCGAGTGATCTGCGCACATTGGCACATATTTTTCAGCATTTCGTGCAGTATAGCGTAGAATATTGTGCATGACAAATTGCAATTTCGAAAGGTCAGTGAGCTATGGGTGCCCAAAAACTTGACAGACAGCCAGAACAGACAGAGAATGATGTCATCCTTTGATCACTTGATACGTTAGGCAGAAGAAGGACATGAATTTGTGGCAAGTGTACAGACGGGAGATGAGTGCTGTGAGAAACCTTACACTTCCTAATCAAAGAAGAGTAGTATTGTGTGGAAACATTCCGACTCACCGCCACAAAAGTAGTTCAGAGTAACCCAATCTGCACAAAAATTCCTCATGTCAGTTTCCTGCGACATGCATGCCGTTCTTCTGGTACAGTTTCGCCTAACGGGGACTACTGTGAATTCCTAAGCTAACACATTAAACAAGTTGCATTGTGCCCTTCGTGACAAAAGACCTAACAGAGATGCTGCAAATGTCAGAATGATCCATGGCAACGCTCTCCCACATGTTGCACAAAACTTTCATGAAAAAATTACTCAATTGGGCTGGCAAGCGCTCCAGCCACCACCGTACAATCCGGACCTGCTAGCTCCTTCAGATTTTTATCTGTTTGGGGTCTTGAAAATATTCCTGGGCGGCCAACCCTTAGACTCCGCTAACAAAGTTAAATCGGTTGTCAGTAGATGGCTTTACGGTCAGAAAACGGATTTTATGAACAAGGTATACTAAAACTGGTACCACGCTGAGATAAATGTTTCCAGTGTAGAGTCGCAGTTTTTACGTTGAAAAATAGCTAAGGGCAGTTTCACTGCGTATATGTTTTGTTTTGCCAATTTAATAAACTATTGCAAAAAAAAAAATAAAGATAGTGCGCGTTAGTTTTCGATCCACCCTCATAGTATCAATGGTCAGCAGTTACTTTCACATTGTTTTTGCATCTGTCACCTATTTGTACCGAAAATGACTTCGATTAATAACTTTCTCCTAAGCATGACTCACCCACCTTTGTTCCAACGAATTCATTTTAAAAGATATGTTCTTCTATTGCAAGAGAAATAGGTCCCTGTTTTCTGTGTTTTCATTTGTAATCACAGAAATTATCTACGAAATGTGTCATATGCTCTTTTACTTATAGCTGAGAAGATTTCTATTCTTTCATTTTAAAATTTTAAGCATCAGACATCCAAAACGTCGTCGTATTTAATTTATGTAACTGTTTTTCTAGACAAATTACTAAAAGCCTTGGGACACAAACCAGTCTTACTATGAATGTCAAGGAATTGAGTTTTACATCTATTATTATCTCTAATTTAAATTAAAAGTTTTCACTTTGTCGCATCGCCTATTCCAAAAGGGATTATAAGGGCTTCGATTAAATAAACTTATAAAACATTCCTTGAAAAATGAGTAATAGTAGAAAATATTTGCTCCTACCGAAGGATCATTTAATGTGCTTTCTACTTGTACGTTGCGGCAGGGTCGATGTTTGATTTACTGCCTCAACCCGAAACTTCCAGTTCCAAAATTTTGTGACTACCTGACTTACGACTTTTCTACGTTTTAAAACAGTTCAGGAGATTTTAATACATAAAAAAAGAAATTTAACACTGGATTTTATTTTCTGAAGAGTTTTTTTCAGCAGATAAGTGTTCAAGAAACAACCAGAAGATATAAAACATTTGTTATAAGAAACCGTACTCTCAGAATAAAAATGACTCAGTTTTGGGACAGAGAATAGCATGCAACACTTCGTTAAAAATCATTTTCCAAAAGTATTTGTCATATAAAATATTTAAATACAATATCCGATCGTACCGAACGATCATTTAATGTGCTTTTTATTTGTACGTTGTGGCTATGTTGAAGTTTGATTTATTCCCACAAACCGGAATTTTCGGTTCCAAAATTTGTGTCTATATAAAATACGACTTTTCTACGATTTAAAAGAGTTCCGGAGATTTTAATACAAAAAAACAGAAATTCCGCAATGGATTTTATTTCCCAAAGCGTTTTTTCAGCAGAGAAGTGTTAAAGAAAGTAACAGGAAAAGGTAAAACTAGTATTCTAAGAAACCATAGCCTCAGAATAAAAATGTCTCAGTTTCGGGGCACAGAATAGTAAGCAACATTTCGCTGAAAACGGTTTTCCAAAAGTATTTGTCATATAAAATCTTTAAACGTTCCTGTGGAATGGGAAAGAGAGTTACAGGTTCCAACGAAATTTCAGACTCACGGCGCTAGGTTACCTTATTTTGTTGCAACGATCACCTCATAGATTTTTTTGATTGAGGGTTTAACGACCACCGTGAGCGATTGAGGGTTTAACGACCATAGTGCGATATCAGCGGTAGCCCATCCCTAATGTGGAGCCGCTGGTTCCAGGGAAGGGAGAAACCCTAGGCCGCAAGACAAGCACAACATCCATGACTCCCTGGGATTCGAACCCGGACCCATCTCGAACGAATGCTTATAAACCCTCATAGAGTCAATTGGGTTCGTAACGGCATTTCCACAGGTTTACTGAAATCAGCAAGAGTACTGGGAAAAAAAAAATTGTTGAGGGACTTAAAATATCTGGATTTCTAGGGTGTGTAAAAGATTTAGAATTCCTGTTGGAAAAAATGTTATCTCTCACCTAGAATTATTTTTCACTCTAATTACAAATAATGTACGCATATTGATCAAAATTGATCCAACTCTGTAGCTCTGTATTGTTTTCAACAGGGGTACGTAAATATCCGCCACTCAATAATTCATTCAGGAGTCTCAGTAAGCGGTAAATATCTGACTTAGTTCTCCTTTAGTTTGTTTTCATTATTCCTTGCATCAGTGCTTTCGGAAATACTTGATCAGAATAAGGAAACCCTAAATATAAGTGAAAACTTCATGACACAATTAGTAAACTTTCAGAAGCTCACCTTTACCATAGAAATAAAGTAGCAAAATACGCACTGTTAAAGTTCTGGGCCATTTATGATATTTCCGGTACGTTCTTGATAAAGACTAGTGAGTCATTAAAGAACATTTCCTCTCGTTTTGCATGACACAGGTGCAGAGCAAACAAATCTTCCGAATCCTTCCTGTAGGTTCTAAGCACTATCTTCACTTTGAGGTTAAAAGCAGTATAACACATGTTGCTCTTAACTTCAATGGAATATGCTCATGAGATTTTCAGTCATAATTTTATTTTTCCCAGACTTATAATTGATTTTTCAATATTAGTCCCTATTTAGATAGCACAGAAAAAACCAAAAGATACAGAATAAACGAAAATATCAATGATTCTAACAGAAATTGGGAAATTACAAAACAGCAGCATTGTAAAACGTAGCAAAAAACACAGCATTTTCAAAGTGATGAATAGTATCAAGTACAAACTCATGAAAAACCGTATTACAATTTATACAGGATCACCACTTCCAACAGTTATGCAACCACTTCTTGAGGATTGCGGGCCGAAGACACTATTTCGTGTGGGCAGTGCGACAAGGCGAATTCACTCTTGCTCTATCTGCAAGAAAATTTACCAGGCGTATCCTGTGTCAACAAAAGCATGCCGTAGGTATTTGCTTTCAGGAAGACTACACTGCCTTGACGTTCTTCGTAGGGAATTCTAAAGGAGCTACGGTATTTTCAGTTGTCTTTCTTGGCTTTTGGAAAAATATAATTGACTCAAGTCTCTACTGCCCCCGCAATCTGCTACAGAAGTGGATGATTCTCAATCTTCTTCGTTTGTTGTTTGTTTGGGGAACTAATGTAGAGTGCTTCGTTCCAAGCTCAAGGCCACTGCTTCCTAAGAAGGGAGAGAACCAATGCTGACAAACCCACACCATGCCTTACTTGCGAATCAAAACTCGACGCATCTCCGACGAATAATTAACCTTCTAGGCGGCGAGGACGCATATATACGTTCACCAAAACTTGCTCAAAAGCGGCGAGGACGCAATATTACGTCCATCAAAAACCTGCTGAAAAGCGGCGAGAACGCATTTATACGCACCTTCATTCCCCTCCATTAGAAACTAAACCAAGCCCGCTCGTTAGGATGAATTGGGGATAGGTTAGCCGCGGGAAGGAAGGTCTTGCGGGGGATGAAAGGGAACGAAGTCTTCCTACAGAGGCCAATTGTCAGAATGAGGAAGATGCCCATTGTCAAACAGTAGTGATTTGAAGATCTAGGCAATTCATCCTTGTACGTTTGCTTTATTTATTCCATGCATTCCTTATTTCAGACATGAGCAAAAATCTCTAAAAACTGTGTGTGTGAGTGTGTGTGTATCTGTGTTTTAATGTCTGAGTCTGTAAGTTTTTTTTTTTAATTAAATGATTAGAGTAAAATGTTCAGAATTTTAGTGCTTTCAATACATATCGGAAGTACTATAAAACGAATAATTTCTGGTGTTTATATCTCAATTAAGAGAAAGAAAATGAAAATTTCTGATTGGCGAAAGCTGTTGTTTTTTTCTCCCTCCTGGATAACAAGCGCAAACGAAAAGTTTCAAAAATTAAAAAAAGAAAAAAAAAGATAAATGTAATTTAGGGAATTCACTGATCATTATTATTTTTTTTTTTTTTTGTAGCAAGGAAAAAAATCTTTTAGTAAATTAGTGAAAATACAGTTCTCTTGGTTGTCGCTCTTAAAAAAACACATAATGCAAAACAGAAAGAGATGCGTTACATTATTCATAAACTTGACTGGGAAGAATATATATATATATATATATATACTCGTGTAAGTACACTGACGAAAAAAATCCCAACGCCAAGAAGGGGTTGTTTTAGATAAACGACAGTTGGTAGGCGGTGAGAGTACATCTGTATGATGACGTCTATGCAAATTTCGCGCTCGGCGCATACGTGTGGCGCTAGTAGCGGCCCTCGTAACATGCAAAGTTGGTTTGCTGTAAGAACGCGCTGTAACGTTCGTGAGGGTTAGTTATCGTTCAGATTCGACGTAGTGTGTTGATGTTAGTCAATTATGCCTTTAAGATGACGAAGAAGCCATTATCAACAGCTCACGGAGTTTTAACGAGGTCGTGTAATAGGGCTACGAGAAGGTGGATTTTCTTTCCGCAATGTTGCAGAACGACTTGGCAGGAATGTAGCCACTGTGCATGATTGTAGGCTGCGGTGGTCAAAAAAAGGTACTGCCTCAAGAAGACCGGGTTCCGGCCGGCCACGTGGCACTACTGAGAGGGAAGACCGCGGTGTACGGAGTATTGCCGTCACGCATCGTACTGCTTCGGCGGCAGCAATTCCAGCTGAAGTTGCCACCACAGTGACACAACGAACTGTTACAAATCGGTTACTTGAAGGAGAGCTCCGAGCCAGACGCCCTGTAGCGTGCATTCCACTTACTCCAAACCACTGCCGTTTGCGACGTCAGTGGTGTCAAGCTAGAGCTCATTGGAGGACGGAGTGGAGATCTGTTGTGTTTTCTGATGAAAGACGGTTCCGCCTGAGTGCCAGTGATGGCCGTGTGTTGGTTAGAAGGAGGCCAGGTGAGCGCCTGCAACCAACCGGTCTGCGGCCGAGACACACTGGACCTACACCTGGAGTTATGGTCTGGTGAGCAATTTCCTATGACAGCAGAAGCACTCTCGTGGTTATCAAACGCACAATGACGGCATAGTTGTACGTCAATCTGGTGATTCAACCTGTTGTGCTGCCATTCATGAACAGCATTCCAGGGGGTGTTTTCCAACAGGATAACGCTCGCCCGCACACCGCTGTTGTAACCCAACATGGTCTACAGAGTGTCGACATGTTGCCGTGGCCTGCTAGATCACCAGATCTTTCTCCAATCGAGCACGAATGGGACATCATTGGACGACAACTCCAGCGTCAGAGCCAACCAGCATTAACCGTCCCTGTATTGACTGATCAAGTGCAACAGGCATGGAACTCCATCCCACAAACTGACATCCAGCACCTGTACGACACAATGCATGAACGTTTGCGTGCTTGCATTCAACATTCTGGCGTTTACACCGGTTATTAATGTACCAGGATTTCACATTTAAAATGGCTCTTCTCGCGCTTACATTAAGCTGTGATCTTGAAACCTTAATCGATTAAATATATTACCTATACAAATGTATTGCCGCCATTTCATTTCTCTACAACTATTTTTTCGTGGTGTTGGAATTTTTTTCTGTCAGTGTATTTATATATCATCATTGTCAACCCTTATCATTATCAATCGACTGCTGGATGAAATGGCCTAGAAGAAGATCATATGGGAGATCTGTGGGTGAAATTTGAAAGCTTGCTCCCCAAGTCGCAGGTTTCCAAGTTTCTTCCATATAATTGTCTGTGACTCTCCGCCAAGCTTTCCGATTTCTTCCATCCATCTCCCATGCTATTTTCTCAGTCATTTTTCTGTCTCTTGGTATCTAGTCTAATATTTCCCAGCAAAAACAGTCTTGCTGGGCCAGCAGTGGGCCATTGCTGGCAGCTAGCACTGCCAGCAATGGCCCAGCACTATGTTGCCGCTGCCGAACCGTCAATAAAATGTCCGGGCGGCCAACAGAAGGGCCGGCAGTTCAGCCCAATAGCTGGCCAACATTTGGCACCCCATCTGTTGTCATGTGCCACAACAGGGCCATCAGTGGTCCATCACAGGCAGTAACTGCCACAAGTGGCCCTTCAGTGGCCCTGCAAGCACTTGCCAGAAATTATGGGTAGCCTAATGTCGTCCGCTAGTGGGCCGTTACTGGCAGCCAGCAACCACGTGACGTAACTGGTGGCTTGCCGAATCTTGTCCGCCAATTCCCTAGTAGTTTTTATTATTAATAATAATAATAATAAAAAAGCAAGGATGGCAGCAGTTTCCTAAAGCTACAATTTTTTTCTACCCTTACGAAGCTTGTGAATTAAAGCACTGCGCTGGGGAAATTTTCTCGCCAGACCGGAAAAACAGGCGTTTGCATCTGACTAGATTCGACCTTGGGCCGTTTGCGTGGAAGCCGCGCTCGCTACCGACCGCTTGGATGGGTGCTGGAAGCTATCTGTTTGGTATGCAATTGGTAATCGAATGCTTCCCTCTTTCATTTTACAATATTGCGTTTTGGAGGCGGTGATGATCAATTTTAGTGGTTAGGACAAAATGCATTAATTAAATAAAAACAAAACTCCAGAGACGTCTCCTACCTTGGGCAAGCTGAGGTGGATGAGCATGTGACCCTGAGAGGAAATTCAACTGAGTCATCTAATTCTTCACTGCGCAAGGTTTGGGTTTTTGAAAGGCCACTTGCCTGCATTTATTGTACAAACTTAACCACAATAACAAAAAACACAACAAAATGTTTTAAGGAGTCGGCGACTCACCAAGGCAACACAATGTCTGAAAATTTTGCTGGTACAATTTAGCAAATCTCCAAAATTGCTAACTTTGGCCCATGGCCTAAAGAAACATTCAGATGACACCTTTAGATTAATCGCTTCAAAAGAAACATAACTTCATCCACAAATAAAAATAGAATGTTTACCAAATAAGTGTGAGATTTTACTTTACAAAGTGATATTTCTTAACAAGAAGTTTCACCCAAATTTTAGATTATCATAGCAGGCCTAATGCAGCACATATTTGAAATTCACAAATTATATAACACTCTTTAGCTTGTATCATATGTTGCTGAAGTGAAGGGTCTCCTCCCTCTCCCCTAGGTGTTATAATACAGGAATATGTACTATAGTTTTGATTAGCCTCTTTCAAACAACCCCCTCAAACCAGTTTTCTTAGCACATGCTAATTTGAGACATTACAACCACTGACCAAAATTCACAAATAAAAGTTATATTAAAAACTGGTTCTACACTCCCCAGGAATATTTGCCTTACAATTAAATATACTCAACATTCTATCATTACTTGCTACAAAATCACTCTAAACACTCTACTAAACATACTGCACCAAATACCTTACTCAATTATTTCAAAAGTTATCTTACACCACAATGCTGACAAATAAACTTAAAATTTACACCATCATCTGGAAAAATCAAAATTCTTCACTAACACCAACTTGCTCTGAGTACTCAATATCCTACCATGTAAATAAAAGGCAAACACTAACTCTCAACACTCCTGGACTTAAATTCATACTTATCTGCACTCCTACTGTCCATCACAATTTAAAATTACACAACTACTTCTGGCAAGCAATTTATAAACAAATTACTTCAAATTCTCAAAATTACACCATGCAAGGTTTTACTAATTTTAACAATCCATATAATAAACCACTGAGGTAACGGCTAGGCAAAACAACTCAGTTCATCAAACTCACTTTCTTCGAAAACAAAATTTACATCCCGAAGAAAATATCAATCAGGCTAAAGGCGAGAAATTTGGTAGTGAAGCCAATTCAAGCTTATGCAACGGAATGGTAAGTCAATATGTGTGACTCATTACCCTTGTAATTTCTTTCCTCGCTCACTGTCTTTGGGACAACACTCGAACGCATGCAACTTGACAGGGGCTGGTCCTTACTGGCCGACGATTTTACTCGGGGTCGAAGACGAATCCCCCAATTAATCCTCATAAGCACTCTTTCAATACCCGAAGTATGTCCACGTAATTAAAAACCTCCTGCAAGAGCTCTCTTGACCCCAAATTTTCTTACTCCAGGCACACAGCTCCCAGAAAAAAACTATCTGAAAACTCTCATTATCTCTAGAAAATATCCACATAAATCTCACTTTCCAGAAAATACATCATATCTCTTTTTCCAGAAATCATTATCAGCTCTCGAAGCACTCTCTATTTCCAGAAATTATTATTACCTCCCGAAGCACTCTCTATATCCAGAAATCAAAACCCTTGCGAAGAAATCTCACTGTACACAAGTAATGAACATGCCTCACTTTCAGACAACCCTAGTCTGCTTGCATACCCTCCTTGACATCCTCCCTCTTATGCAAATCAAATTCTCAAATCCATTTGCGGATATGGTCTCGAGCCGCAATTACTACAAAATGTTACATATTTTCACCCATTATTTGCCAAACTCAAAAATCACCATCACCTGCCTCTAAGGACAAAAATTTCACTATACATGGCCCTATATGTTTATAAATACAAATGCAATTTATATATTATTAAATGCTACCAAGCACAAAGAAAGTTAAATTTCCTTAATAAAATTTTACTGGTTTGAGAGGTTGTTCTTCAAAATAGCTGATAACACCATTATGATATTAGATATTCTCTTTACACAACAAAAACAACAACATTACATTCTTTTATAGCTTAGCTCAAGAAATAAAGAAATAATGACAGGAGTTCCCCATGCTCACCATTACTTGACCACAAATACAATACCTGACATAAAGATATTGACAACTTTCCCATATCCAGCTAGCCTCGAAAAATCATAGAAATATATGTACGTTTAACATGTACTGCTCCACTGCAAAAACAATTTTAAAGTAACCGCACATAATATTAAAAGAAATGCCAAGCAAAATTATTTACTTTAGCACAGAATTGCACAATGTTGAGCTTTCACAAAATACTACTGTCAGAGACAAAAATTTGAGCCCTTCCTGATTTGGGCTCCCGGGAAGAACTTTTTCTTCCTTATGAACTCATACCTGAGAGACTAATAAAATTTTGAACCAATACGACAACACAGCCACAACCAGAGGCGAACATTTTTTGCTTATGCTCAGCTCGAAGATCAAGTACTTGCTTGGGAGCTTATGTATTAACACAAAAAAGATATGAACTAAAACATTACCTTTGAGCTAGTGTCCTTTTTAAAACACAAACCCCAAGAGTTCACTGCCTAGGAACAACCAAATTCTCTGCATGTCCCTGTTGTTGTTTTTTTCGCTATGGACCTTCTGACCTTGAGCGGGTGTATGGGATATCAT
Organism: Macrothele yani; assembly: GCA_039090855.1. Classification (NCBI taxonomy): domain Eukaryota; kingdom Metazoa; phylum Arthropoda; class Arachnida; order Araneae; family Macrothelidae; genus Macrothele; species Macrothele yani. Next base: position 47,763,966 of record CM077034.1, on the reverse strand, counting down.
CCTTATTCCTGCTGACACAGTGTGCTTGGCTAAACCCCAGGAAGCTGAACAGCACTTTGGATTTCCCTGCTGGTGGACCAGACAAGACGACCATGATGACGACTCCAGTGATCTCGGATTCAAAACGTACCTCTCGAAGCTGTTTTTCCTTCTCCATGTCTCAGTCGTTCAGTTTTATATGATGTGCAGAGCGGCGAAAGCATTCGGGTCGGCAGATCCCCTCAACGTGCAGGTGGGCATGGAAAAACTTTCGATTTAGGTCCCTGTTGTCATACCTCTCAATACTGCAGTCGTCCACAAGGGATGAATCAGTGGCAGCTAATGGCCCACTTGGAATACGACGTCTTCTCGTTGAACTCTCACGAAAAAACTTAAATTCTCCAGAGCTGACACCACCCCCGGAAACACACTCACACATTTTGACCTTTGAACGAAATTCGTAACTTTTTTCACCTGTTACAGTTGTCTGATCCGGGGAGGGGGTCAAGTGACCCGTTTGCCCTGTTCTCCCAGCGGACGCCCATGCCCATGAGGTCTGGAAACTTGACGTGGTGTGGTGGCCCCGCTGCGAAATCCAGATCACGCTTGTACGGATGAGTGGAAGAATATTTGCATGAAGCAAGTAATACTTTACTGCGTTACCCCCGTGTAATGTTTTTGTTGCTGGTGGAATTTCTTTTCGCCATCCTTGGAGAACGAGCCAAATCCTCTGAAATTTGTGTTTTGTGCCTGTGATACCCTGTGGGCCGCCCCGGTGGCGCAGTGGTCTAAGGCGCTGGCCTCTGATCATTCGTCCGTAAGGGGTCCGGGTTCGAATCCCGGTGAGACTTGGAAGTTGTGTTTGTCTTACGGCACTGGCTCTCTCCCTTCCCTGGAACCAGTGACCCTAAATTAATGACGGGAGACTGCTTATAGCCCATTGAGTTGCTCACGGCGGTCGTTAAACCTCAAAAAAAAAAAAAAAAAAAAATATACCCTGTGGTTAGCTGGTCTTCGCACCGCCTTGGATCTCCGGAAAAAGGTGTGCGCATTTCGTAAATTGGTCGTCTTCATGATCTAAAGGTAATTATGAATTCATTATCTATACTACTTGAGTAGGGCTGCCTTCTGGAGAGTAAGAGACCAAGCAAGTAATTATTTTACTATTCTCTTCTGCATTTTCCTAAAATTCTACATTTCTTTTCTGCTTGTAAGGGCTGCCTTTAAGTGTACGATACCACATCAAACACTTCCTATTGTATTGTAAAGGGTTGTTATATTATGCGTAAGATACCCAAGCAATAGCAATAGCTATTCAGTCTATTCCAGCACGACATGAGGAAAATAATGGCAGCTACATATTAAAAAATCAGAAAAAATAAAAGGCCCTTTTCAGGGCTCATTTCGTTTGTTTAAAAATGGATACCAATCTTACCAAACATAGCACCAGTTGACCCAACATTCTTTTAACTTTATTTAACATATCCAAATTTAACATTAATTACTCTAAATGATTTTGTAGATCCATTTACAAGAGTGAATAAAAGAAAATATTCTCTGTGTAAAACACTAGTTATTCGCACTGTGAAGAACGCAACGAACATCTTTACAACCAAATTTTTAAGCACATATTCCACACAATATCTTAAAACAATACATACACAGCAACATTAGCAAATAAAGTAAAACAACGCTTTCACATTCAATTTCAAAAATCACAATAACATTGTAACCTTACAACTATTCACACATGTGAAGAGTACGCTAGTCACTCAGATAACAAATTGAAGTTACTCACACATTTGAAGAATAACATAACAATAATAATCAGCTTACCATTTCTTTCTTCAGCAACTCAATCAAATTATCAACATTTATATCAGTGAAATGATATTACAGATCGTATTACAAGTGTTAATAAAAGAAAGTATTCACTGCGTAAAAAACATTTTTTTATACTGTGAATATAAATAAGCAGCATTATGCAGGAACAACAACATGTAAACATTTCAGGAAACAATAACATCACTGCTAAACACCATAAGATTCTATACGAAATAATCAACTTATGCTCAGTAAGAAATAATTATACACTAGCGTATATTATACTAATTTTTAATTAACTAAGTTTGCAACTGGTGTTCATGTGCAACAATAAATAGCATTACACCAAACATATTACAGCATTACAATCATACGCAAACATGACATTTCACCAATTACAAGTATGAATAAGAATAAATTATTCACTGTGCAAAAACTAGTTCTTCACACTGTGAATATAAATGAACAGCATAATGCAAGAACAATATGCAAACTATACAATAACATTACTGTATAGTTATACAATAACATTACTGTTAACAAACCATAATATACACTATACAATAACATTACTGTTAACAAACCATAATATACACTATACAATAACATTACTGTTAACAAACCATAATATACAAACAGTGCAGTATACAAATTAAATTGATTGGCCCTTAAAGGTGTAATGAACCTCCAACAAATAAAAAAATAAGACAAATACTAAAAATTTAATATATAACCTGACAGCTGAAACATGATTATTTTATAACTAAAGCAAGACCATAATAAATTAATTAATAATATAAAAATGAAAAAAATAATTACCGATACCCTGGTTGAAACAATAACAACAAAACCTAACTAAATCCTCCGCAAAAGCAAATCAAATGAAATAAAACTACAGAACACTTCACTTTAATCTATGCCACGGGACATTAAATATATTATAATTTAAATGACTTAATAAACTACTTATGAAATGACTCAGTTTGCTTTATTACTGAGCATCATGCCCTTGAGGCGATGCTAATATTCTACCATTGTAATCTTTCCTATGGAACACCAGTTTCTTTCTAATTTTAAAGACGTTTGGACCTACGGCATCACGTCTTTATCGTCTGACAGGGCTGTGATGAGCGATCGTTCAGGCGACTAAACCTTGTTAAGGGCAAGAAATCTGAAGTCACTGTTTGAACGATAAGGTTGACTCAATGTTTGAACTTTCGATTCTTGTGTATCGATTGGTCTCACAGAGATATACAAGGTGGATGTAATAAATTGCTCAACAGCCAAACGGAGGCTCGTAATGAAGTGGAACCATTGGTATTGATGTAAGTGATAAAAAGCTGATCCTATCAGCTCGACTTCAGCACCCCTAGCGGCGAATTCGCATACTCAGCTCACCGAACTCAGACTATATGATAGAGTCAAAATGTCAAATGCAAAGTTGGAGAGTATCTTTGCTTGCTACGAATCAGTCAGAAAATGTGGGAGTCAACGGGAAAATTTGCAACGTGAATAAATTTCTATATCGTATAGAAGAGCACGTGGAAGTTCTCTTCCTTCAGGGGATTGGCCTTGTACATTTTTTTGATGAAGGTCATCATACACCTCCCATTCATTGTTTTGACGTACGCAATACACCCTATAGTGACCTACACTGGCAACATTACATCCTCCAGTGTAGCTAACTGCCCCTCTCAAATAGTATTGCCGCTCACCAAAGGCAAGTATTCGAGGCAGTTGCGCTGGTTCCGTTTTCAGACTTATCACGTTTTCATCCTTATTGTCAATTACTTATACAATAATGTGATACATTGACGGTTTCACCGGTATCGTTTTAATTCCATTACACAGGGGATGTTTCTTTGAGTTTTCCCAATCAATGCATGCTTCCTCATCTGTGCGATATATGTCTTCCAACGCTGAGAGACAAATACCACTCCGTTCTGCTGTCAAGTTCTTGTTACCCATTTCTGGAATAATACTGAGATTTCCGTTGGTAGTTCCCACTGTCACTACGGCAACAGGAAGAATAACATTCCTTCTAGAACATACAGAAGAAGTGCATTCTTGAAACTCCTGTGCCGTACACATATCTTCCCATGATCTTAGTATCATCTGTGCTATTGGTAGTGCAGCGTCTAAAGACCCCAAACCACATAATAATTTTTTCGCGTTTTTAATAATGCATTTAAGCGCTACAGCCCGCAATCTGTAAACTTTAACTGTCGGACCAGTCGTTATCATTTTCGATACCATGTTAGCCATTGCATTCTTTTGGGCATGTTGGTCTATCGCCTCCCTGTATTTCTCACTATCGCAATAACCAACGCAAGCTAACTGAACGAGTGAGTCGTATGCGCAAGTGTTTTTTACTGTAATTTGCTCTTCACCTATCTGAATTGGACGTAGACCAATACAATTTCCATTTTTCAGAAAAACCAATTGGAACACATTTGTTTGGTGACCTGAAGTCTATAGTAAGCATTTCTGCACTTGGTTCAAGATACGATTTCTTTGGTCGTTTATGTTCACTTTGTTCCGCAAGACCTCTCCAGTTCTCGAAAGCTTTGCTTTCTGAATTCTTTCTATTTCGATGATCTCTCTGCGCCTAACAAAATATGTTCTTATGTCTGATGGGTTTTTCTCCTTCTGTTTGTCTTTATTCGAATGCATCGTTTTCTTCATGCAGTTATCTTCTGAAGCTAACCCGACATTTTTTTCTGTGGGTTCTTTTTTTAGTGCACCCACTTCTCCACTGGGTTCAAATAGTATTCTAGTAAGTTTGCCATCACTTACTTCTGTATCGGTTAATCCTGTTGCTACTACATTTCTTCTGGGAGAAAATGTCAGTATATCTGCTTCTGATTTATCGCGTTCCCTTTGATAAAGATTATGAATTTCGTCCAAACCAATTTCTTGTTTTTCTTCGTGTTCTCCGCTAGCACTTTCACTCGTAGCGGGAAGGCAGCTGGAATTATTGTCTGCGCCTGGAGGTACGGAAGCGGAAGCTAATTTCATCATTCCACTGAGATTTTTTATATGCGTAAGCAAAAAATCATCAATTTGGGCAGGTAATTTCAGGTTTTGACATACTCTCTTCTTTAAGTCATTAAAAGTGCTCTCAACAGAGGCACTCGAAGCAGTTCTGGCTCCATATCCAAAATGAGGGACCATTACAGCTGTCCATAAAGGAATTAGGTGACACACCTTTAGAATGTCATCTACTATTCCTGGAGCATACTGCTGATTTCCACGATCACCATGTGGATTAATACATTTCCTAGCATTCTGTTCCACGCTAATGGCCCATGTACGAAAGACGTTTCTCTGCCCTTTCTCTTTCAGAATTTCCATAGTGTCATCGAGAAAAGACTCTTCAATAACTGTGTCATCCGTTGCAAAACCTGATATACGGCGCTGTAGATAGCATTTACTGTTCTCGCAAGAGGTATATTCGCTGGAAAATTCGTCGTTACCTTCGGTTTCATTCAGCGCTACAATAAAAATGTGAGTTAACAAAGTCCTTACGTCATTCATGTCTGTTGACTGAACATTTGCGCACAAAGATCTTAAATAAAATTGCCGTGTCCTTCGCAGTTTCCTTTTCAAGCTCGGAAATTTAGCAAATAAGTTGACCACATGAGCAACGTCTGATCTAATGAAACAATTTGGAAGATCGAACCTGTCTCCTTCTTCGATGCCAAGAACACTTGCACACTTTTCTAGGTATGACGCAAGTGAGGGCAGATGTGTAAACGATTGTACACAAGCTGACATGAGGGCTGCTGACATGTCTATTACAACCTCCATTGGCATGATCTTACATTCCTGAAGAAATCTACTTAACTAATGCCGAATTGTTTCCGTATCATGTCTTTCACTTAGCATGTTGAACACAAAATACTGTTCCTTTTCTTCTGAGTGCGCTACAGTACCCCCATATAGGGAAATGTGTCTCGATTTGCTGTGTTCCGTTCTTTTGATCTTTTTCACCAAACCACCAGTAGCATCTATGCATATTCTTGATACCTTTGAAGCTCTGAAAATCGCCTCAGTAATGTGTACCTGCTCCGTGGACCAGTAATGAATCACTAACTTATCATATGTTACATCTTTGAGGTAAGAGTTATATGGGCTTATATATTTACACTTATCTATGGCCAGCACTGGATCTTCGTGCATCCTTCCTCGTTGCATCTAACGGGACTTGGCTAGTCGAAGAGAGTTTAGTGCTGGCACATGACTGGGCTCACGGTCACCAAACACCATGATGCGCTCAGCCTCCAAGCGCCTTAATGCACTAGCTGAAGTGGATTCCCGGGTTAATCTGTGTACTGCTCTCTCTCTCTCTGAGGGATCCCGACAGGTTTCTTTTGTAAATTTTTGGATGGTCTTGACGAAATTTTCCTTTGAATTTGCATTTCATATGCACAAAATCTCTCTTTTTCGGTTCATTCAATAATCCCTTTCAAAATAGAGCCACAGTACGTACACACACCGCGAAAAGACACATAGGGAACATTTTCCTTTGTGTTAACCTTGCCACCTTTGTAAATCATTTTACAGGGTCTTCGTGTGTGTTCGAAGAAATGAGCATGGATAATATCTGTTCATACATTTCGCTTCAACACTGCATAAGTCCTTCTCATCGGTTTCGTGAGCTGTAAACACTTCCGAGTGTACGTTACTCTATCTGGTCCCATTTCGGACCAATCCTTAGCACTGAATGATATTGTGAATTCCTCCTGATATTCTGTTAGATCACCAGCTTGTTCTGCTTCGTTGACAGGAAAATGTACTTCTCGATGAACAGAATCGTCATCCTCCCATTCTAAACTGCTGACTTCTTCAACTTCTGAAGATGTGGAAGAACTGTCCTTTCATTTGGCCTTGTGTCACTCTCTAACGGGAGTTGTGCAACACAAATGCCCAGTAAAGAATGTAAACCATGCCTATCCATGCGCACATTTAGGTACAAGGCTTGCGGTGTTGTTCTGTATTCATCTTTCATGGCATCACAGAGGCGCTTCCATACAAGGTCATTTCTGGCAGCTATTCTTCCATTGCCCTTGTTAATAGCAGATTCTTCCGAAAGAAAAAAATGCTTGAGTTTTTCTATTGGGATCGACGCAGGCCTCGGCATCGTAGTTGCTCGAAAATCACAGTAACATTAACAAGGGTTTTTTTTTGCAATCAAGCGGAAAACAAGTGATGAATGCACCCGACAACGAAAGCTTGAGAATACGTAAACCTTTCGTGACGTAACTTCATAAAATTAGCAAAGTCCATCGAGATAAAGCTCGCCTACTAGTAATACAGTACCTAGCGTGCAACAAGGAAGTGATGATACGAACCTAGTGTCATTACACGGAACTAAGTGTGACGCCAGAAAATGTAGCAGGTCTCTTCTGAGCAACCGCGTTCTGAGTACGCAATACTGCTTCTGCAGCTGCAGGAGGGGGAGGCAGGTAATATAGAAGTTAAAGCAGCTGCCAGGAGTTTTAAGTTCACTTTGGAAGCACTGATATCCTAAGTGAAAATCCCCTAAATATGTGGCGTAAGTTGAATAAACAAATACATCGGTCTTTCCACGTTTTACCAACACACGGCATAACAATTTTTCGGTTGCTGGATGTCCTACACATTGATGCTATTCGGCCCTTTGGCTCCGAGTTGTAATATGATCGGTCTGCAATCGCCTTATCGGTGCACTGTGAAGGGAAGTGCGAGACCACATGGAGATTCCTCGTGTAGAATGTGGATTCTACAATTGTCGGTGGTTGTACAAAATGTAATTATAGCCTTGATGCTTTTCTTAACACTCACGGCTACCCGTCATAATAGCATGTGTACAGAGATCGTTTTCCAAATTAAAATTTGTAAAAATTATTTGAGAAGCATCATGTCACAAAATAAGCTGCAGGAATTGTCACTGCATAGAAAGGCAGTTTTCAAAAAGATTGGACCTCAATGCTTAATAATTTCGCCAAAATGAAAGCTAGAAAGAAAGACATTGTCCTAAAAACATGAAAATTTCCACTTATCGCATAAAAAATGGTTTCCACTTGTGTTTTATTCATATAATTGTAATTTATATCATATCTATATTATGTAGTTATATGGTACACTCAGTGCTCGAAGTGGCACAGAGCTATTGCCGGTATGGTGTAGAGCATAGATCCACATAGTATAAATAGGAGGTTTCGAAAGAAATACATACCATTCCGTATAATTTTTTTTTTTTTTTTTTGGTATTGAAAAATTATTGTATATAATGTTAAAAAAATTAATACAAAAATTAAAAAAAAAAATGTCATTTGCCGATTTTTGCGTTAAAATTTGTGCTGTCATCCTAATTTCTTTACGTAGTTTGTGAAGGGTTTATAATTTATTACATACCGGGAAGGTAAATAATGTTTTTTTAACTGCCGGTATGCTCACTTCCATTTTTGTTAACTACCGGTATGCCATACCGGCAAACTTCGAACACTGAGTATAGTACTCGTATATTTCCAAACATCACATACCTGCACATTGTATTTCCACACGCACTATTTTTCTCCTGGCCTGCATTGAAGTTTTGTTGTACATGCAAATTATTATCTGCAGCTACGAAATCCATATTGCATTCTTGCAGTGCAGAATACTGAATTCCTTTTTGTATACAACCATATCCAATAACGATCACTAAAGTCTCGTAGTTGTTAATCTTAAACATTAAAATATATTTTACCGAATTCGTTTCAATGCAATAAAACGTATATTCATGATTATGCATCTGACAGCTCACAGTGTTAAATCTGACTGGCTGATTGATAACCTTGCATTATGTACTCCTGTTCCAAAATTTATTTTAAAAGTTAAAACTACAGGGCTCTATAGGTAGTTCCTTTACTTTTCCAGACAGTCTCCCTAACTTCCTGACACCCTCTCCCCACCATTTTCCCAAAACAAACACCGTGAAAAACACATCCTCCCTAGTGTCCCAAATTCTGAAAAAATTATTATCCTTAGGGTTGCTGAAATAAATTTTCTAATGTGGCAGAAGTTGTGCTAGTTAAGCCACTGCGAATGCGCCGAGGTGTTTTGCAACTTCCCCTCCCCCAACCTAGCTCGGCATGGCTGCTAGACTGGAAGCGATGATCCGCGCTGATTTGAATTCCTCTTCCTCGCGTTTTTGAAATGTTTTTGCTGAAAGCATTGCTTAACAAAGCAACAAAAAACTGTTTCTTTTCTTCCTTTACTATAAAAATGAATGCTCCGGCAATTTCTTAGTTTATACAAGACAATCGCACGGAAATTTGCGACCTTGAACAAATAAAAGTTGCGTATAATGAACACGAAAACAGCTGGTTGTGTATAATGAACAGGAGTAAATGTATGTAATTAACTGGAAAAAATAGCACTGTGTTTACTTCCGAATTTCGAAAGATGACACTCTAAGAGCATGCTGGACAACCGAAGAGAACCATCGCCGGAGGGGCACATAACTCTCTTTTGTCTGTACAAAACTAGTACACAATTCTGGCAGTGTTTATTTTCGATTTTGGAAATATGGCTCTCCAAGTACATGCTCAAGAGCCACAGAAGGAGAGTCAAAAAGTAGCACTTCCGGTGGTGTACATAATTTTCTTTTGGGTGTACAAAACTGTACAAAACTAGGGCAACACTCTGGCAGTGTTTATTTTCGATTTTGGAAAAGTAGCACTCCAAGTACGCGCTCGAAGGCCACAAAGGAGAGTCAAAAAGTACCACTTCCGTTGGCGCACAAAATTTTATTTTGGGTGTACAAAACTGTGCAAAACTAGGACAAGACTCTGGCAGTGTTTTTTTTTCAATTTTGGAAAATTGGCACTCCAACTACATGCTCGAGGGCCACAAGGAGAGTCAAAAAAGTACCGCTTTCGGTGGTGTACAAAATTTTCTTTTGGGTGTGCAAACTGTACAAAACTAGTACAAAACTTTGGCAGTATTTATTTTCGATTTTGAAAAAGTGGCACTCCAGTATGTACTTGGAGTGCCACTTTTAGAGAGCCGAAAAGTACCACTTCCGGTGGTGTACAAAATTTTCTTTTGGATGTACAAAACTAGTACAAAACTTTGGCAGTTGCTATTTTCGATTTGAAAAAGTGGCGCTGAGCATGTACTTGGAGTGCCACTTTCAGAGAGCCGAAATGTACTACTTCCGGTGGTGTACAAAATTTTCTTTTGGGTGTACAAAACTGTACAAAACTAGTACAAAACTTTGGCAGTATTTATTTTCAATTTTGAAAAAGTGGCACTCAGCATGTACTTGGAGTGCCACTTTTAGAGAGCCGAAAAGTACCACGTCCGGTGGTGTACAAAATTTTCTTTTGGGTGTACAAAACTGTACAAAACTAGTACAAAACTTTGGCAGTATTTATTTTCGATTTTGAAAAAGTGGCACTCCAGCATGTACTTGGAGTGCCACTTTTAGAGAGCCGAAAAGTACCACTTCCGGTGGTGTACAAAATTTTCTTTTGGGTGTACAAAACTGTACAAAACTAGTACAAAACTTTGGCAGCCTTGATTTCTTGTTTTGGAAAAGTGGCACTCCAAGAACATGTATCTCGTACTATGTTGTTAATTGCATATTGATTTTCAAGCACATCTTACTTAAAACGCCAATTATAAAATTAATATCTTTCAGAAAATATTGTAATCAAAGTAATTTTCGATGGCGGTAATAGGTCATTTGATTTGGGTAATTTAGGAGGATTAGATGTTTACTGTGTCATTTGAAAATATTCAAATGTTAAACACACTAAGAATAAGAATGAAAAATTCTCAAGCTTCCGCCATTTTAGTAGGTCACGTAAAGCATTTCAAGAGTTGAAAATGAATCACATCGGAATTTACACATTCACTATACTTTAAACAAGATATTAATTTTATTCATTTTCTTCCTTTACGAAACATGTAAACTTATGAAGCCAGCTCATCATACATCATCAGAGCACAGTGTTTTGCCGAATCATTTATTTATTTATCCATTGCCTTTGCATTCAAACCAGATTGTTTCTCATATCTTACATGTTTTAGGTGTAGAAATTTGTCTGAACTTCTGCTAAAATATCCAGCCCTGATCCTCTACAAATATATCTGATATCAGATTACAATACATCTTAAGTAAACGTGATAATATAGAAAGAAACTAATCAAATAGAAGAACTGTCTGTACACTACAATCACCCAATAGATGTGCCCGAGGCGAAGGTACGTATATGATTATTGAATTACATGCATGTTCTTCGAATATGCCTGTGGGAGTGGATTACATCTAAGTTAAATTGCTGTCAATATTATTGTTATGTCTTGTTTGCTTATTAGCACGTACAGCAACCAAGTGAACATATGTTACCGAAAAAACTTTTATTGCGTAAACATTTCTCAGACATGTAAAACGCTGAAACGTTCTGTATTCTTTATTACCTTTTATGGTATATGTTTCTGCACGAAACTGAAATCACCTAAAAAATTTCAATGTTGTAATAAAATACATCGTTTATGTTTGCTACGACTTACCTTTCATATTAAAAAAATTCCTTTTCTGCAGCTGATTGCATAAGATAAATTTTTGGCGTGTTGATTATTTTGAGGGCATTCAAAAAACAAAGAACATTTCATCTTTTGGCACGGTACGGGTGACAAAGCGCATCGCTTTTGGAGGTGACGGAAGGGATTGAAAGTGATTTCTTCTTTTCTTTTTTATCATATTAGATGAGATGTCATCTGTCCGATTTTAAGGTACATCAAAGATCGGAAGCAAACGGTTTTATATCAAAGGATTAGCCTCTTTCTTTACAATGAATTGATTTCTCCTTTGGACAATGTGCTGATGCGTTACACAAAATTTTCTGACATTCTTTTTCGGAAGATCAGTGAAAGTTGTAGTTAGTAGCGTATTTGGAAATTCCTTAGATAACTGTTTCAAGGGCGGTTTAATAATACAAACCACAATTATTTACAATTAATATAAATAAAATTTTAGGTTTTTATCTGAAAAATGTTTAATATGAAATTTGAATTTTATTGAAATTGCATATTCTTTGTGACATGGAATATTTATTTTAAGCCTTTTACTAGACTGTGCGTTCTAGAGCTGGGGAAAACAGTGACAATTCCATTGAAGAAAGGTTGACTTTAAACAGTGATAACATCACCGTTTACGACAGTTGTGACAGAGTTGTATCGGAATGGCGAGTCAATGTCTTACTAATATCAGTGACAAAAATCACTGTTGACAACAGAGGTTACATAGCAGTGGCGGTACCAGGAGTCGAAGTTTTGTAAGATAGCGTTTGCTGATAACTATCACGCGAACCAAAATGTTCATTACAGACAGTGAAGTAATTCCATATATCACTGGTTTCCCTACGCTTGGCCTCAGACATTCTCTTATGTTGAATGCTGAACAGCACTACACTTTATTATAGTTATTGTACATTCCATATGACTACCCAGGAATATACGATCAGGAAAAACCGTTTTCTTCTGAAAACACTTGGCATCACTGGCGACCTCTGTAATGTTTCAATAGAAACTACATGGTATTCTTGGATCCCAAGGTTTGCTCGGACACAGCTAACAATGACATTCTTATCAGTGACTTTGGAATTGTTATTCTTTGTCCCTAGTCGTAACGATGACAGAGATTTTTCAGTCACGGTGACAAAGTACGGGCTCCGTGTTTTCGACCCATGTCTACCATTTTCACTGAGCAAGGTTGCCCGCTCGTTGCACTAGGATGTTTTCAAAACTCTTAAGACCCACCGAGAGAGCAGTGATAGTTTGTATGTGTCAGAGTATAGACCACACAGATTCTCAGTGATGACTTATTTCATGATCATCAAGCCAATAAATTAGATTAAGAAAAACAAATTGATTTTTGATTAGATTACAATAAAAATGTTTTAGATTGACTTATGAGATACCATCATCTTCGAGCTTCGTGGAAGGATAATCTTTTTTCATTTGTTCGTACGAATATAAAACAAACAACATGGCATATTTTCGGTTGAATTGAACACACCTTTTGGACTATTTCCAACGCGATTGAAATTATCAAATTTATTTGAAGGCAATGGCAGCGGATATAATAAAAAGTACACACAACCGAATATATGAAAACAATAAAACAACCAGAAATAGAAACAGTTATTTATCCCCACCAGAGGCAGAAATGTTGATTACGGAATTTAACCAATGATTCACCAAAATTTCTCACACACGAAGGAAGGTATGAAACACAAATAAAATTCTAATAAAAGACTCAAAAGAAGCAGAAATACAATAGGACACTTCATTTTAGTCTACGCTCTCCTAGCGGAAAAAAATTCCACAATGAAAATTTTTAAAAATTGGAAAAAGTATTTTTCATTGCAGAAGTTATGATAGGGAAAAATAATTTTGCAGATACATCTTCCGGAAGCAGAGATAGCAAGAAGAAGGTTTTGACATTTCTGATGCCGCCCGGGTGAGAGTTCTCTGTGTGATCTGGTTGAGCAATACTGCATTGTCAAGCAGAACTGACGATTTCAAACGCGAGACGGGGTTTCATCCCGATCTCGCGATTTATTTCTTTTAAGAATAGGTGAACCTTATGTTCCCTATCAATTATAGCAGTGACGGGACTTAGTAAAAACGCCCTTGTGACGGCGAAATTCCGTTCAGCCGACATAGAGACTCTGGCATCAGATTCGGGTACGTCGCCGTCGTTCCGGCCCCGCTGACGACGGGACTCTTTGATCCCTTGTCAGCCCAAAGCCCGAGCGCCCGGTTTCCAAGGTTAGACTTGGGGGGGGGAGAACCCCGCAGTGCCCACTCAGTACTTAGAAGAAATTTGTGTTTTTCATCTCTCTCACAGAGATGTCATCTACCCAGAAGGGTAAAGTGAAACTTAAGGGGCCAGCCCCCAAATCGTCCGGGTCAACCCGGATGTAGAAGGTACCGGCCGAAACACTATCAAGTCCTGTCGGCAGTGCTAAAGGGGTTAGCCCCTCTTCCGAGAACAGCCGGAAGGTAGAGCCCAATGCCAGGAGAAAACCGTCAAAGACGCATCCCCCAGCGAAGTGCTCTAAAGCCGCTACACCCACGAAGTGAGCCTCGACTGAGCCTTCTCAGTCAGCAGGTGGTGTAAGCACGCCCTTGTCACCTCGCCCATGGCAAGGGAGGGTATAACACTACTCCAGCCTGAACCTGTTCGGGCTCTCGAGGGGTCGTCAGCTGATCCTCCAAAGACACCTCTGGAGGGCAACCAGCATCCCAGGACACCCCCAGTGCTTACACCAGAGTCTTTCGTGGGCCGCATTCTCACCCTCATTGGGGAAGCAGAGTCCGTTCCCAAGGACTCGCGGGTCACTTCCTCAGGGAGAGAAAAGGTGAAAGCGACCCTAAAGAGTATTAAAGAGGCTTGTTTCGAACAAGCAGCTTGGGCGGCCTATCTTGAATTCAGGCTGTCCGTTCGGCAGGAGTCGGGCTGCAAAGCCGACGCCAAAGTGGTCTCCTACGCCGAAGTGGCTAGGAAAGAGGCTAGCACGGTGAAAGGGTTTTCGCCCGCCCCAATTGAGAATAAAGAGAAAAAGAAAAACACGGGGGACAAGAGACATGTGCTTTTAGTCTACCCCACAGTCGAGAGTGCGTCCTCAGAAGAGACAAAGAAGAACCTGAAAACTGCAGTCAACCCAAATAAACTGCAGATAGCGGTCAAGAGCATTCGGAGCATTAGGAAAGGAGGGGTCGTTGTGGAGTGCTACCATCCCGGGAAGCTCGACCGCCTTGCCCAGGAGTTGAGCAGCAATCCGTTGACCAAGGATTGCACACTCCCCACGGCCCCATGAAAGAGACACCCCCGGTTGATAGTCTATGGGGTCGACGGGGATCTATCAGGGAAAGAGTTCGATAAGGCGGTTCGCGGGCAAAACCCAGAACTCGAGAACGGGTTTAAAGCCTGTTTTCCCATCAAGGGCAAGGGAGGTAGGGTCCACTGGGTGGCAGACGTGGAGCCCAAGGCCTTCAAGCACTTGGTGAGGCGAAAGACGCTGAACTTGGGTTGGTCAGTGCTCCGCCTAAAGGAATTTTTGAGGGAGGTCAGGTGCTTTCGGTGTAATGTCTTCGGTCATTTCCGAGGCAACTGCCTCGAGTCAGAAGCTAGGTGCGGCAACTTTGGTGAAGTTGGGCACCAGCACCACCAGTGTGCAGCCGCACCGAAGTGCAGCAATTGCACTACTGCGAACGCCAAGTTCCGCCTGAATATGGACGTCTCTCACTCCAGCTTTAGTAAGACATGCCCCTAGTCTTATTAGGGAACTTGAGCAAAGGAAGAGCCGGGTCAACTATGGTTGACAGATGGTTGTACCCTCGGAGGTACGCTGCTCTCGATACTGAGCTTTTGGGTCTATTGACCAAGGTATTTTTGATGACCCTGGCCCGGGGTCATCACCACAGCACTGGCCCTAGCGCTGTGGACCATGGTGATTTTTGTGAAGTATTTAAAATATTTTTTCAGTGTTTGAATATTGTGAGAGGGGTGCATGAGACCCTCATAGTGAAATGTGCATGTGTTTGTAGTTTACTTGGATATCTGTTTTGGTGAAGAAAAAAATTTGAATTTATTTTGAGCATATTGAATTGATTGTTATTTATTAAAAGGGTTACTTTTATGCTGGTATTGAAATTCATATGGAAATTATAGAAAATTTAAATTTGGGAGATGGGTGGATGCATTTCGAAACCAAAAATGAAATTTTGAATAAGGCCATGAAACAAAATAGAAAAATAAAATAAAATGCACCACTGAATTTGGTATCTCCCAAAAGTTACTATTGTATTGTTTGCGTTGTTTGCATTTGATGAGTAGATACACCTGAAAGTGTAAGAAAAGGTAACTATTGTTTGCATGTGTACCAAATTTGTAAACAATAAAATTTAATGGTATACAATGTACACGTGTAAATAACCTTTTGGAAGTGGCGATGATCAAATTAGCTAGTTAAGACAAAAACATTGATTTTACGGCTATAACCTCAGATTACATTCCCACCTCAGTCATTGCTGAGGGGGATGCACTTGAACCATGTGATGAAAATTTAAACTGAAAATACCTAAAACTTCACTGCACTAAGGTTTAGGTTTTTGAAAGGCCACTTGGCCTATATTTATTTTAAAAACTTAACAAGTTAAATTTTTAGGTCACAGATTTTATGCCTGGCCACAGGGCCCAATAAAAATAAACGGATGACAGGTTAGTTTCTTTCCAAGAAAAACTAGCACCAGGGACACTACTGATAAAAATAATAAACACAAGAATTTCATTGTACTTCAACAGCACCAACACTTGATTTAACATAGTGTACAACTTAAGTATTTGAAGTGAAAATATCTCACACTCTCTCTCAAAAAAAAATATTATATGCATATGTGTACACTATATTGTTCTAATTAAATCGCTCGAACCAACCTTCTCAGACCAGACTTCCGAATCCACTTTTAATTTTAAACTACTATAACTGCCAAAATTCTACATATAATGAAAGTTAATTTAATAAAAGATTCCACCCTTTCAGGAAAATTTGTCTTAAAATCAGCATAACCCCGTCTTAAATCAACATTTGTCTTACAATCAACATTTCTAGCATTACCGGATACTCAACCCATCCTATACACCATACCAAAACCTAATGCACTAGATACCTTATTCAAATTACACAAAGTTATCATTAAATTGCTACACCGACAAGAGAATCTTACTTACACCATCATCATGCAAATCCAACATTTCAAAATTCCATACTATAAGTTTTCCAGTCAACTGGCACCCATGTAATAATCAACTCGGGCATAAAGCCAAACAATCATCTCAACCAATGAGTCCCACATCTCAAGAAAAACACTATTTTTCGGGGAGAACAACAAAGTTTGAGTCTGAAGGCGGGAATGGGTCGTGAATCCATTCCCAGCTTATACAGTGTAGTGGAGCAAAGTGCGACCTAACCCTTTTCTGTTCCTTCACTCTGATTTGGGGACAACCTATATTACTCCCCTCATAGGTACCACCTCCTATGGACCGAACAAGCTTACTCGGGCAGAAAACAAATCCCCCAATTTGTTTCGTGCACCCTTTCAGACCCCGCGGCATTGTCTACATAGGGTAAAGTATCCCACAAGAGTTCTCTTGTCCCCAAAATATCTCTTCGTCCATTTTCCAGAAAATTCAACACATCACCCTTTTTCCCAGAAAATTACTTCTTATCCTATTTTCCCCAGGAACACACTTCATATCCTTATTTTCCCAGGAACACACTCATTTCCCATAAAATCACTTATCTTTATTTCCCAGGAACACACTCATTTCCCAGAAAATCACTTATCTTTATTTCCCAGGAACACACTGTACCTATTCATTTCCCAGAAAGCTCAATAACACCATACTTGACACACTATACCAAACCTTACTTTATTTCCTGAAAAATCTATACATCACCATACTTCCTAGATCACTCTTTTCCTGGAAAAAAAATCATCACTTCTTGAAGAAACACTACAGCTATTCGGGTTATTTTTTTTTCACACTATACATATGCTCATATCTGCCTGTATGCCCAATTCTTATATTCTTTTCCCCATAAAAACCTGTTTTTCTAACCTACGGGCTGAAACTAGAAATTAGCCCTCACTAATACAAAAATTAAATTTTAAAGAGTAATTTAGCACCTAAATTTACCAAAACACTAAACCAAAATAATTACCAGCCTACAAGAAAAATTCCCAACTACATGGCACCTACGCTAAGTTCATAAATACAAATTCTACTTCACAAATACAAAAATCACCGAGCACAAAAAGAGTTAAATTTCACCTAAGAGAAATACTGGTCTGGAGAGGTGTTCGTTCCGAAATAACTTAATATCCTTATTATATCATCTATCCCTACATGACCCAGAAAATTATCCACTTCCACTACTTTGTTTCGTTTTGTTTTTCAATTACCTATCCACAGAAGATGACATGAAATTTATTTAAACAGCCTAAGATATTAAAACCAACTCGTTTTATAATTTTAAAGAAACCACAACATAATACAAAAAGAAAATGCCGAGAGAAATTTACCTTTAGGACTGGGGCAGCAACACTTCCTGACAAGCACACTAACCGTCGATAATAATAAAAAAAAAAAGGTTTCACAGCCTAATAATAGATAAAATAAATAAATAAAAAAAAAACTCTCCCTGAGAGAACACCACTGTCCCGGTTGATTTTCACTTCACCTCCAAGGTTGTTTTTTTCTTTTCCTTTTTCTGCCTCAGCGTGTTTGGCCAACGAAACAGGAAACGGGCATTTTGGAACCCTGCTGGTGGACCCCTTGTTGTAATCAGTAGTGGGCCCAGCTCGACAATTCAGCATTCGAAGGCGATGTCATTCACAAGGCCGTCCATGATAGCCATGGCCTTCTCCCCGAAGCGTGGGCGCAGCCCAGCGTTAAAATATGGAGGCAGCAACAACAGAGGTGGACTTTCGGTCCTCAGGCACGTTGGGCTTGGAAGTAAGAAATCGGGTCTGATCCTTCTCCGCCATCTGCACCCAACACGGCAGTCGACCGCTACTTGATAATTTGGGTGTATCAGCGGTCATTTCATCTCCGGCAATGAGATCCTTGAAAACAATCACTTTAGCTGACCGATTTTTGAGTCACTTCAGAATACGGGAACACAGCTAGCTGCCAGTCATCCTTACTGCCGACCAGGCCAAAGAAAAAGATTTTTTTTTCCCACACAGATCCAACAGACCCCAGTGCATCTCATTCTGACTGTCCCCTTCCCCGCCAAAAGGCGAGGAAAAAAAAAACTCCGCCGTCCTCTCTTTCTCTGCCGGCCAGCCAGAAGAACAGAACAAAAGTGACTCTCAACGGATAAAAACTCTGGGGTGCTTGAAACCGCTGACCCCTCTCATTGGTCGAAACTTCAGCCTAGCAACTAACGACTCTCCAACGGAATCTTCACTCCCACGCCTCGAGTGACCTCTGACCTTCACACGTGCAGATCAGGCTCTTCTTGACCCTGAGGTCTAAAAATAGATTTCTGTTGCTGAATTCCCTACCCCAAAAGACGAAAAGATGTTACTTTTGGGCGACTTTCTCGACGTTTGGAAACAGGAACGCAAAAAATGGCGAATTCTTGCTTTGCAGAAAATCACTAATTTTAATTTTCTTTTTCTCTCGTTCCGTGATGTTAAACCAAAATTAATTTTGATTCTCTGAGCTGCACACCTACTCGCCTTTTCCTATCGCGATAAAAGAACAGATAAAATAATTATTTTCAAAACCCCAAAGTCAGTTAAATCAAATATTATTCTTTTTTTTTTTTTTCCAACATGAAATTTTGTTTTCCTGGTTGTGATTAAGGCAAGCGAATTTTGCGCATGAATTCCACTGCCTTTCAACCAGGAATTTTCTTCTAACGTATGTCATATGAGAAAATTTTGGCATTAATTAATCTACGATAAACCGACAGAAAGATTGATCAGGTCTCTCTGAAATTCACCAGAGGTTAAAATTTTCGCCATGACAAATACATTCCCCCTGCGAAAAAAGACGAGCAAGGCGAGTCGAAACATAAAATAAAATCTCAGAAAATTCGCTTCTACCTACTACTCAACACACACACTTGCTCCGACCATGTCAACAAACCGATTAATGTAAACAAACCTGCAGCGCCACCTACCTCCGGTGAGCTGACTTCCGTTCCAACATGGCTACCACTCAACGAGAAAAATAAATGTTTCGAAACGCAGTTGTCTACTACTCACATCAACGAGAGAATTACACGAAGAAATTTTTTTTTTTACAAGCCAAAAATTTCACGGAACGAAGAAAATCTATCTCTGCGATGATTCAAAACTCTAACCTATCATTTAATCTGAGAAAATTAATTTAAAAAAAATTAAACTGATTATTATCACTTCTTAACTTAACTATCACTGAAGTAATAATCTCATCTAACACTGACTTTATACCGCACTAGAAAATAAGCCATAGCCTTACCTTAAATAAACAGCGCTCTCGGGCACTAAATTATTCAATCTGAGGAGAGGAGAGAATTTACACTTCTTACAATTTTCGCTGTATGTTTTTACAAATTTTACATTACCACAAGCATGTTTGGATGTCAAAATTGACACTTTCCTAACCTCATTCTCAAATTATCAATTTTGCTTGAATGTTGCACATGAAAAATACACTTGAGATGATATGTAAACACAAAATTACTTATGTATGACACAATGCAATGTAAGTGCAATTAAGAAATTATTTGTAAAGAGAAGTGTGTGAAATCCAAAACTGCTTGTATGCCAAACACTAAATAGCTTGTATGTGTACGTATACTCGTGAAATTATTGACATTATCCGCCAAATACACTATATACACCACACTCATACACTGAAATTATACACTATTCAATTAGACAATGTTACATATGAAAATTGATCCAAAAATTATAAACGGCAAAATACTAGAATTATCATCTGCACTTTCACTTATTAAACCACTTAGAGTAAACACAAATTCATTTTAACCTTCACTAACATAAACCACTGAGAGAACATCTGGAACCCAGAAAAATTTCACCACCGAGAAAAACACAACTTTTAACACTTTTACTATGTTATCACTGAGAGAGAGAGCAACGAGAAAAAATTTTTCACTGACATACACCATTCACTGACAAAACTGCATCCACTTTAGAATTTACCTAAACTCAAAGTAAGTTATCATATAAACACATACATTTCTTTATTCATCAGCTTACTATTTGTATCAAATGAACTTTTAAGATTTTTCTTTAATTTTTCTGTGCAGTGAAGTTGAATTTCATCACAGGGTATGCATCCTAAGGTCACGGCACCAATTGTTTTGGTGAAAAACAATTTGAATTTCTTTTGATTCATATTGAATTGATTGTTATTTATTAAAAGGGTTACTTTTATGCTGGTATTGAAATTCATATGGAAATTATAGAAAATTTAAATTTGGGAGATGGGTGGATGCATTTCGAAACCAAAAATGAAATTTTGAATAAGGCCATGAAACAAAATAGAAAAATAAAATAAAATGCACCACTGAATTTGGTATCTCCCAAAAGTTACTATTGTATTGTTTGCGTTGTTTGCATTTGATGAGTAGATACACCTGAAAGTTTAAGAAAAGGTAACTATTGTTTGCATGTGTACCAAATTTGTAAACAATAAAATTTAATGGTATACAATGTACACGTGTAAATAACCTTTTGGAAGTGGCGATGATCAAATTAGCTAGTTAGGACAAAAACATTGATTTTACGGCTATAACCTCAGATTACATTCCCACCTCAGTCATTGCTGAGGGGGATGCACTTGAACCATGTGATGAAAATTTAAACTGAAAATACCTAAAACTTCACTGCACTAAGGTTTAGGTTTTTGAAAGGCCACTTGGCCTATATTTATTTTAAAAACTTAACAAGTTAAATTTTTAGGTCACAGATTTTATGCCTGGCCACAGGGCCCAATAAAAATAAACGGATGACAGGTTAGTTTCTTTCCAAGAAAAACTAGCACCAGGGACACTACTGATAAAAATAATAAACACAAGAATTTCATTGTACTTCAACAGCACCAACACTTGATTTAACATAGTGTACAACTTAAGTATTTGAAGTGAAAATATCTCACACTCTCTCTCAAAAAAGTATTATATGCATATGTGTACACTATATTGTTCTAATTAAATCGCTCGAACCAACCTTCTCAGACCAGACTTCCGAATCCACTTTTAATTTTAAACTACTATAACTGCCAAAATTCTACATATAATGAAAGTTAATTTAATAAAAGATTCCACCCTTCCAGGAAAATTTGTCTTAAAATCAGCATAACCCCGTCTTAAATCAACATTTGTCTTACAATCAACATTTCTAGCATTACCGGATACTCAAATCATCCTATACACCATACCAAAACCTAATGCACTAGATACCTTATTCAAATTACACAAAGTTATCATTAAGTTGCTACACCGACAAGAGAATCTTACTTACACCATCATCATGCAAATCCAACATTTCAAAATTCCATACTATAAGTTTTCCAGTCAACTGGCACCCATGTAATAATCAACTCGGGCATAAAGCCAAACAATCATCTTAACCAATGAATCCCACATCTCAAGAAAAACACTATTTTTCGGGGAGAACAACAAAGTTTGAGTCTGAAGGCGGGAATGGGTCGTGAATCCATTCCCAGCTTATACAGTGTAGTGGAGCAAAGTGCGACCTAACCCTTTTCTGTTCCTTCACTCTGATTTGGGGACAACCTATATCACTCCCCTCATAGGTACCACCTCCTATGGACCGAACAAGCTTACTCGGGCAGAAAACAAATCCCCCAATTTGTTTCGTGCACCCTTTCAGACCCCGCGGCATTGTCTACATAGGGTAAAGTATCCCACAAGAGTTCTCTTGTCCCCAAAATATCTCTTCGTCCATTTTCCAGAAAATTCAACACATCACCCTTTTTCCCAGAAAATTACTTCTTATCCTATTTTCCCCAGGAACACACTTCATATCTTTATTTTCCCAGGAACACACTCATTTCCCATAAAATCACTTATCTTTATTTCCCAGGAACACACTCATTTCCCAGAAAATCACTTATCTTCATTTCCCAGGAACACACTGTACCTATTCATTTCCCAGAAAGCTCAATAACACCATACTTGATACACTATACCAAACCTTACTTTATTTCCTGAAAAATCTATACATCACCATACTTCCTAGATCACTCTTTTCCTGGAAAAAAAATCATCACTTCTTGAAGAAACACTACAGCTATTCGGGTTATTTTTTTTTTCACACTATACATATGCTCATATCTGCCTGTATGCCCAATTCTTATATTCTTTTCCCCATAAAAACCTGTTTTTCTAACCTACGGGCTGAAACTAGAAATTAGCCCTCACTAATACAAAAATTAAATTTTAAAGAGTAATTTAGCACCTAAATTTACCAAAACACTAAACCAAAATAATTACCAGCCTACAAGAAAAATTCCCAACTACATGGCACCTACGCTAAGTTCATAAATACAAATTCTACTTCACAAATACAAAAATCACCGAGCACAAAAAGAGTTAAATTTCACCTAAGAGAAATACTGGTCTGGAGAGGTGTTCGTTCCGAAATAACTTAATATCCTTATTATATCATCTATCCCTACATGACCCAGAAAATTATCCACTTCCACTACTTTGTTTCGTTTTGTTTTTCAATTACCTATCCACAGAAGATGACATGAAATTTATTTAAACAGCCTAAGATATTAAAACCAACTCGTTTTATAATTTTAAAGAAACCACAACATAATACAAAAAGAAAATGCCGAGAGAAATTTACCTTTAGGACTGGGGCAGCAACACTTCCTGACAAGCACACTAACCGTCGATAATAATAAAAAAAAAAGGTTTCACAGCCTAATAATAGATAAAATAAATAAATAAAAAAAAACTCTCCCTGAGAGAACACCACTGTCCCGGTTGATTTTCACTTCACCTCCAAGGTTTTTTTTTTTTTCTTTTCCTTTTTTCTGCCTCAGCGTGTTTGGCCAACGAAACAGGAAACGGGCATTTTGGAACCCTGCTGGTGGACCCCTTGTTGTAATCAGTAGTGGGCCCAGCTCGACAATTCAGCATTCGAAGGCGATGTCATTCACAAGGCCGTCCATGATAGCCATGGCCTTCTCCCCGAAGCCTGGGCGCAGCCCAGCGTTAAAATATGGAGGCAGCAACAACAGAGGTGGACTTTCGGTCCTCAGGCACGTTGGGCTTGGAAGTAAGAAATCGGGTCTGATCCTTCTCCGCCATCTGCACCCAACACGGCAGTCGACCGCTACTTGATAATTTGGGTGTATCAGCGGTCATTTCATCTCCGGCAATGAGATCCTTGAAAACAATCACTTTAGCTGACCGATTTTTGAGTCACTTCAGAATACGGGAACACAGCTAGCGGCCAGTCATTCTTACTGCCGACCAGGCCAAAGAAAAAGATTTTTTTCCCACACAGGGCCAACAGACCCCAGTGCATCTCATTCTGACTGTCCCCTTCCCCGCCAAAAGGCAAGGAAAAAAAAACTCCGCCGTCCTCTCTTTCTCTGACGGCCAGCCAGAAGAACAGAACAAAAGTGACTCTCAACGGATAAAAACTCTGGGGTGCTTGAAACCGCTGACCCCTCTCATTGGTCGAAACTTCAGCCTAGCAACTAACGACTCTCCAACGGAATCTTCACTCCCACGCCTCGAGTGACCTCTGACCTTCACACGTGCAGACCAGGCTCTTCTTGACCCTGAGGTCTAAAAATAGATTTCTGTTGCTGAATTCCCTACCCCAAAAGACGAAAAGATGTTACTTTTGGGCGACTTTCTCGACGTTTGGAAACAGGAACGCAAAAAATGGCGAATTCTTGCTTTGCAGAAAATCACTAATTTTAATTTTCTTTTTCTCTCGTTCCGTGATGTTAAACCAAAATTAATTTTGATTCTCTGAACTGCACACCTACTCGCCTTTTCCTATCGCGATAAAAGAACAGATAAAATAATTATTTTCAAAACCCCAAAGTCAGTTAAATCAAATATTATTCTTTTTTTTTTTTCCAACATGAAATTTTGTTTTCCTGGTTGTGATTAAGACAAGCGAATTTTGCGCATGAATTCCCCTGCCTTTCAACCAGGAATTTTCTTCTAACGTATGTCATGGGAGAAAATTTTTGCATTAATTAATCTCCGATAAACCGACAGAAAGATTGATCAGGTCTCTCTGAAATTCACCAGAGGTTAAAATTTTCGCCATGACATATCTAATAAAGGACATTTGTCCCAAAAACTCGCGTTGGCGGGCGATCTCCCGGCCACGAGATGGAAAATTTTCGAAACGTTGCTTGCCCCATCTGCCCATAGCACGTCGCACACAAGGGTTGTGACAGAAGGGTGTAAGGTACCGGTCCCGTGTTGGTGGCAGAACCCCACAGGTCTGTAGGTCGAATCTGTTCGAGTGAAAGACTGGTTTTCGATGACTGACGGGCTAGCTATCGCAGCGCCGTCAGGGATCCTTTGAATCCCAAAATTTTCGAGAGAGTTTAACGTTTCCCTGCGAAGTCAACACTTTGACGGTGCAGGTAAAGTCATCAGCTAGTATTACTAGTAAAGAGGATACTGCATCCTTCTGTATTGCACACAATAAAAACAGAAATTTTTCAATAGGGATGTTTGAAGCAGATTAACAGCTTGAAACTGAGAACGTATGAGTACGTGATAGCAGAAGTAAACAAAAAAAGAGTAGTTGTGAACTACAAAACCTCCTTAAAAAACAAACCAGAATTGTTGAGCAAGATAAATGGTATCCGGTGTTACAATGTTTTTTAACCACGTACTCAGAAGCAGGGATATAGAGAAAATAGATTAAACGTTTTTTTCGTTGACGAAAATGTCCAGTGTTTTGTAAAGCAAATGTGCACA
This sequence comes from Macrothele yani, assembly GCA_039090855.1. Lineage (NCBI taxonomy): Eukaryota > Metazoa > Arthropoda > Arachnida > Araneae > Macrothelidae > Macrothele > Macrothele yani. The sequence goes on along the minus strand of CM077034.1, from coordinate 47,738,602 downwards.
AAATGTTTTCACAAAAAGTAGTCTACGACCAAAAATATTTTTCTCAATCGGAATTTAGTCCCACAGATATGCCTGCGGACTTTCTTGAAACGGAAAAGCGATCTTTCGTCATCTAGTGGCACAATTATGCGTTGAGTAATATTTAAAATAATGTGAGGAGCATTTTGCATTGCAAATTTTTTACAGGCCCTTTAGAAGCAGAGATTTCCAGAAAAACAATATATATATGTACGTCGCCTGATTTTGTTAGTAAAACAATAAACAATTTCACCTGCAGTAGAATGTGAATAAAACAGATTATATATAATATAGTAAATTTTTTAAACTATTTTAATACCAGTTCGTCTTTTGTAAAACATTTTGTTTCAAAAGGGAAATTCATTTCCAGATATCTGAAAGGAAGATTTGGCTGATATTCCTCAAACCGTATTTCTGTCCCCATCTCTTTTTCAACAAACAAAAAACTAACGTGTGTTGGCATTGGTTATATCAAACTTCAATACTTCATAATGCTATCTGATAGTATTTTTGCGTTATGAAAGTTTATTTCAGCAGTATTTACCTTGCAAAGTGTTCTCAATGGAAATAATTTTTATCATTGTAATATATGCTTTCAAACATCGCGAAACTCTTCATTTAAATTTTTGTCTTTGTCAGATTCATATATTTCTGTTTTTCTCTTTGTCAGAGCCATAGATTTCGCATGTCATCGCCATGCGTTTTAATTTTTGCTTGTTAAGCAACTGCATTTGAAGAAACACCACGGCCACTTGATTTTGTATAAACACGAGGTATTGTAATTTTAAAGATCTATAATTTTCTGTCCAGGTTCCGACCTCATACATATAACACCAAAGCCCAAGAGAGATACTGAGCGGATACCGACTGTGTCATATCCGTGATTCTTTGCTGCCACAAAATATTGAAGAATTTTCCGCAATGAGCATCCAAAACGGAATGTGCTTGAGACATTTTAACTATTTGCAACTTCTGTTTCTTTTAAAATCAGGCTTATAGTAGAATGCATCGTGGAGTACCCTCCACATAAATGGCAAATTAAATATCACTTTTTATTTTGCGAAATTAATTGCCATCATTGATGTGCTGATTCCGCACCGGACCGAAATGTTCAATTTCAAAGATAAAAGTAGTGTTCTAATATTTTACTGAGCTTATATTCACCAGATTTTATTGCTGAGAAGATATTGAACCGCCAAGTTTTTTAAGGAACATGAATAGCAAGAACATTCTCAATAATTTAATAATTTTACCAATCTTTTAAATCATTCTGAATGGCACTTCCAAAAAATAGTTTAGTGCATTTAGAATTTAAGCCGTCCAATGACATTTTAAAATAGCCCAAACCTTATGCTAGTTACATATTTTTTACGTCTCTCTAAATTTTGTTTCATATTTCCTGCTGTAATCTAAATAGATGCTTATGGTACTAATCTAAATTCAATGTGAATGTAATACTCGAAATACAGATACGTAAAATCGTTTGATATGTAAATATTTTAAATATATGATGGAAAAATTTGATTTTAAACAGTTGTTTTGCACGGGAAAAACAGTGGAACACAATGCTTTAACACCTTAACGAACCTACAGCCCTAAATGCTCACACTGGCAGACGAAAATAGCAGCCCTAAATGCTCACACTGGCAGACGAAAATAGCAGCCCTAATCTGCCTGCTCGGGTGAGTAGGATTTAAAATCCGTGCATATCTTTTTCAGAAATGAACTGCATCTGCGGAATTTTCAGAATTCGTACTCATTCACGATTGCTTTTATTAAACAAAGAAGTGAAAGTAGGCTGGTTTCTCCCCACGGATGTCAATAAATATCATGAGAACACATCTGATCTCAGCGGGAACATACAGTTATTGCCACTTTGAATCCTACGTACCATGGATATCACGCCTATTGATCATTAGTTTTTTTGTGGTTACCCAGAAAAAATTTGCCATGCTTGTTAATTTTAAAAGAAACTATATCAAACGTAAAAGTGCAACAGGTAGGTTCGAGCGTTATGGTATTTCATGCAACACGGTATTTTATGGAACCTGTGATTAAATGATTAAAACAGGGAATTTAAGGTTTATTTTTCGTTTTCAAAAACATTACCTTTCTTTAACAATGAAATATTTATTTCATGTAATATTAACACAAACAGAAATATCCTGGATTGGTTTCCTTTTCAAATGTTTCTGCATTTGAAGAAGCTGCGAAAATTGCTCTCTTCGGCTTATCGGGAAAGGACGAAACATTATTAAAAATTTCCAATCAGACATTTTATTAATTCTTGTAAAGGACAGGATATCGAGTAAGAATATACAAACATGTATTCATGCGCTTTGAAAAAACAGAACATGCCTGTGTATTTCCTTTCCTTTCTTTTAAATGATAACGAATGAATTTTTAAAGATGAAAAATGGAACGAGGAAATTTTAAGTATTATTGGTTGTACGTAGAACTGGAGATACCATAGATAGTACTGTCAATAGTATCGGTAGTTTTGTCAAAACCCGCATATATACAGTGCATCGATATGTTTACTGATATTTAACTGTTCTTCGGGTTTTCAATACTGTAAGTGTAAGGTATTCAGCTTACACACATAGCTCTTGTAATATGAACTACTTTCAGCTTATTTTCTGGATTGAAAATATTCAGCACAGAGATGTGGACTCTTTTTAATTAGTTTTTAATTCAACACAAGAAAATTAGGCAATATAGTATATATCATTTACCTATACCAGTGCTTTTTTATTTCGCAAATATTTTCCCTAATTTTTTATCGCTGAAATTTACCTAATGCTAAGCTATTTGTCAAAAGAGTCCCAGATGGAATCCGTGATATGTCCAAATAAGTCCCAGATGGAATCCGTGCGCTTCTTCTTTTTTTCTGAAGTTTTTGAATTTCGCAAGACATTAAGTTGCGGAAAATTCCAAGAAGGCATCGTTTACTGGGTCCACCAAATTAATTTTTCCACATCTTCAACCCACCTCAAGATCAAAGGTGTCCACGTTTGCACTTCATGATCATTTTACATGATTTCCATTCATATTTCAGTTGCCGATTATACATCTCCTTTCGAATTCAAGGTGTTTACTGCTCTTCGAATTCAATAAACCAGTGATTCCATTTTTTTCTCCATATCCTATTTCCGGGAATTTATCTAAATACATGTTTTAGGCCGAGGCACTCGAGGGTCAGATTCCACAGTCCACTAATGCATTCCCATTGCTCCTCTCGTCGTTGCTCCACGGCGTTCATTCCATTATCCATGTTAATTCAACGAGTTTAGTCTTATCAATAAAAAACCGCCGAAAGAATAAATACCCGAGTCACAGCCTCACTAAAAACTCGCCTATTTATTCATTTTCTCGAGGGTTATATCTGCGATTTGGCAAGCTCTTCCGTTTTTGTATTTTATTTTTTTTTTTTTTTTTTTTTGCATAGTACAAAAAATTTCTTTCTTTTATCTTCGTGGGAAGATTTTTTTTTTAAATCACGCAATGCAAACTGATTATAACTCCGTATTTATAAATTTTCTCGTGAGTTATGGAATATATTTGATCAGACAAATTCTGCTTCCTGTACTTCCAATGTTTACCACAGGTGACAGTGAAGGCAGTCCTTTCTAATATACTATATCTGGAAATAATATATAAATTCATCATTCAGACTATATTTCACACATGGTTCCTTAACATTACGTGGAGAAGGCGGAAGAACGCTTTTTGCCATATTATGGATAACTTTTCGGTTGTTTTGTAGAGATAAATAGCGGTGAACTTAGCGTTTATTCATAACTATCCGTTACAGATTCCTGGTTATAAAGGTTTGCTGCCGTAGCAATTACAACTCCCAATTTTTTAGTTATTCGTAGCTCTATGTTATTAAGTATCACACTATCACTAATAGTGTTGTTTCTTCGAAACGTATTGTGTGGAAAATATTGAAATCCTTGGGTCCTCATTGCGCATGTTTTCAAATACAGTAGCGACAATAGATACCCCAAAACAAATTCAAATTTCTTCAGAATATTTTTGGTTGCATATAAGCTAAGCAAAACACTCCCTATGTAGGCTACATATTCTGAACTTTTACGCTAATATTTCTTTTTAAGGCTTTGGATAATTAATTATCAAGTACCGTATCTTTATTCATAAACAATATAGTGCCACTAAGTTATCCGCAAAATAGGCGTATAAAAATGATGGATCTCATTTTTTGGTAATCATATTTGCCATGCAATAACTACTTTATGTTTTAAAACTCGATATTCAAGGTGCGAGACCCTAATGGAGTTTTGGTATTTAAAATCCAAGGCGAGTAGCATTACGTTACTGTTGATTCTATCAAAACAATGCAATTATATACTTATTCTTTGATAAGTCACAAAACGTTTTGCCTGAAAGAGGCCAAATATGCCATAACTACAAATAATCACCACCAATATTCAAACAGTGGTCGCATCGTTGCCCAAGTCCTTGTATTCTTGCCTCATAGAACCAGGCAGGCTGCTATTACACAGAGTTATTTAGAAATTCAGGCACCCAATCATCTGAACTAAAAGCGTTGCCTTTGAGAAATTTCGTAACAGGTCCAAAGATGTGAAATTTGCAGGGCGATAAGTCAATGATTGCGCCGGATGTTGAAAGACTTCCCAGCCAAAGCGCTGCAATGCTCTTTGCGTGGTAACTGAGGTATTCGGTCGGGAGTTATCATGCATATGCACAAAACCCTCAGAGAGGTGCCAGGTCAATTGCTTTTGATGACTTGTTGAAGCTTCGTTAGAGTGTGACAATATCTTTCAGCACTCGTGATCTTTTACGTAGCTACTCAAGAAGCAATATTCATTCATTGTCAAAAACAGTGTTAAAAGCATCCTACCTGGGGAAACTGTGGATCGTGATTTCTAAGGCATTAGCACTGATGCATGTTTCCACTGCATGCTCTGGTGTTTCGACTCTGGCTCGCAACGTTTACACCAGCCTTCGTCCCCAGCAATAAGGCGTAGCAGTAAATCTTCACATTCAGTATCGTAGTGGAACAGATGCTACAACGATAGTCCTATTTGTTGACTTATCTGTTTATCGGACAGATGTTCCGCTACACACGTGGTTCAGACCTCACGATATTAAAGGTGCGAATACATGATCATGTAACGATGCTCACACTATTACTCTTCGCCAGTTCTCGGATAATGATTCTTTGCTTGTACTTTACTGTAAAATCCACACATGCAATTGTCGTCACAGAAACAGCACGACGTGGTGGCACTGAAATTAGCTAGTCTGCAGTTCTTGTTCTTCTACAACTAATGAGCTGGCACTAAGACATTACTGTACTACGTGGAATACGACCTAGTCCATACACGGCCTTAATTCGAATGTCTATGAATTTTGGATGGTGGAGTTTTCTCCCTTTTGAAAAACTTTATTACAGCACGTTCAGTAACTTTGGACGCATTCATATCCTACGAGAGAACAATAAAGTTAGTCCAGAATGTTACACGGCTTCCGTAACAAACAAACTTATTCTCACAATGAATTATGCTGATTCATATTGTCAGTTCATTTAGGAAAATGTACTTTTATTCGTCGTTTGAAGAACTAAATCATTATTTCTTACAAATTAAGCCTGTCTCCCCTTATTCTCATGTCTGTTTCAGCTTGCTGCCTCAAATTATGAGAGGAACAAGCCCTAGGATGTGCTTTTTATTAAATCAGCTAACACCCTATATTTGTTGGAAATGAATACAGGCATGCACCAAAATATGCTAGGTCAAATTTCACAAAATTATTTTTTCACAACTCATAATATCTAAAAAATCGGTATTTTCTCATAATAAGATAATTTTTTTAGAAATTGCCGCATTCCAATGCGCTACTTTACATACCTGGGTCGAAATATATTGGCTCATTTCTACAAACGTGGGTAAAAATATGTCGAAGGCAAACAAAAATCGTACTCGTCAGATAATGGATCACACAGAGAGAACCCTAAAGCGTCAATATCTGGGAATTGTCCATTGCTGCAAATTGAAAAATGCGAAAAAGTAAGGAGCATATGTTACCCCTATTTATTTCTGCTATGCGAAGAAATATTGGAAACCCAATAAAATTTGGAATATCCATTTATGATGGATACGTTTAATTGTACACATATTAAAGTAAACGAACCTACATTTAGCATCCTGTTCCTATCAAATTAAATAAATATGGGTGTTCAGAGTTACAGAATGCTTTTTTCATCCTAACTAACATGAAATTCAATAATGCAAGGAAATTTAATGAACTGGATCAGCTTAATTATAGTATTAGGAACAGTTATGTTTTATTTTAACATCAATTTTGATGCAATTTAATAAGCAGTTGGTGTTTCTATTCATTGGGTTGTAATTTTTAGCAGGTGTTTCATCCCCGTGGACCAAAAAATACCCCAGCATTTAGGACACAACGCTGTAATACTCGTACAAAGAAAAGAAATTGCGGGTGAAAATTTGAGGAATTATGAATTTTCAGTAAATTTCTGAATTAGACAAATTTAAAAAACATAAACATCCAGAAATTTTACGGCAACTACAGAAAACGATTTTAACATGCTCTATTGATGAGGGGCTTGGCATAAAATGCGCTTACTTGTACAGATTGAAAACGTCATGCACGAAATTTAAAATAAATTTATATTGATTTTGTTAGTGTCTTCCATCTGACTGATTTTCTGTGTTCAATTATAGCAGTTCTTTTGATCTTTGATTTGCATTAAACCTTCATATCCTCATGAAAGTACTCGTGTTCCTTACATACACTGTTGTTTTAACAGCTGGAATAATTTCAATATTTGATCTTTTGGAAACGCATAACAAGTACTCCCATTTTATCTCGTTTACACCATTTTCCGATTGGCTGAAATTTTATCATTCTCCGACGGGAAAATGAGGTATTTTTAACAAGAAATGGTAATGACGTTTGCGGTAAAACATGTGCAGCTATGAATCGATATCGAAAGAAGTTGCTTAGTAAATGTCCGTTTTAAGAACACTTACCTTTTTCAGCACAATAAAATTATCCAGAAACATTATTTTCATCGGACAACAACAGAAAATAATACTATGATCAGAATGTGACTGTTCTGTAACCAACAGCACCTGTCATGTAATCATGAATGAACGTCGACAAACCATCCAAAACCACCCTCCACTGCAACTCATCCGTTAGTGTCCCAAAACATTCCCTTCCCAGTGAGCACCATAATGGAACCCCAAGTATCGGTCTGATTAAAGCTCTCGTATTCGTACCAACACGTTACCATCAGGTCCTTTAACTCTTGTAAGTTACGTGGCTGAGCCGTCGCAGAACGGATTTGTTGTTCCAACTCGAAACACATATCCTTGGTTGGATTGTTCTATGAAAAGAATGTAAGTTAGTAAAATTCGCAAAGTCTTCCTCAGGTTCCGCGAAACATTCTTCAAAAATCAGGTCAGTGTGGCATGGCGCATTATTCTGCTGAAAGAAGGAAACACAACACGCTAATATATGAAGTATAAAGAACTAGTGTTCCAGGTCCGAAAACGGTACTTTCGTACTTCGTAGACGTCACAGTTTTCTGCACAAGAATGGCTGCACCCAGGGTTTTCCTGCAGAACATTACTCTAAGCATTACCCTTCGTTCATCGGCATGTTTTCGTCACACGACGCAGCAATATTCCAATACGTCCCCCTGGTTAACGACGCACACGTACCAAGTTGGTCGCATGATGCAACAAGATACGACATTCATCAGACCACACGATTTCTTCCAATAATTCAAGGTACAGTTTTGACGATCGATTGCACATTTTAGGTGCTCTCGTCAATGAACCGAATTTAGTATAGGCAATCTGAACGGCGTGTGGATTCGCAACCCCATTATTAGCAGGGTTCGATGTAATGTGGGGTGTTACACATTACTTCTGGGAGCAACATTCGAAATGCACCATAGTATCATTTCTATTATATTGTACTATATGGGATAGATTCTGAAAACTTGAATCGATCCATGATCCGTTCACACCCTGCCAGCTGTTCAGAGCATTTGTATCTTCGGACCACTTTTTGAATATCCTAACTATGGTTGATCGTCTGCACTCCACAAAATTGGCCGTCTCGGTAAATAACCAAGTCGTCTGCACAATTGGGCATTGTTCAGGCTTTCCTAACTTGGCTTTTTCAAGACTCGCTTAATTCTGCTGCCTCTCTCTCTAAAGAATAGGAGTTACACTGCTTAACAGTATCAGTGACAGATATCGTTTACACCGCTTTATATCCCTACACTCGTTGTCTCTTTCGTATATTGCTTTAATTTCATGAACATGATCTGGTCATAATATTTTCGATGTTCGGTGTAATTTTCTTTGTAGGAACAGTTATTCCGATATTCAATTTTAAGAGGCAATACTTTTAGCTGTGCTTCAAGTAAGAAAAATTAAGGAACACGAGATTCATATTCATAACTCTCTATAAGCTTATAAGGAAATGGGACTTCTAACCTGAAAATTAATATGAATAATTTAGAGAGTGCCTACGATAAAAAGTACATATTAATAGATTCCCCGTTTGGAGTGGAATGATTTTGTTTGATAAACACAATGCGCGAGACTCTGAAATATTTTGCATTTTAATACCAAATGAGGCAAATTTTTCTTCTGCTGAGTCGTTGGAGTAAATATGTATGAATTCAAATATTTGCTTTCTCTTTTAAATCACTGAGATGAAACTTCTCATTTTCAAAAACAACAATACCCTACAGCATAAAGTAAAAAAAAAGCAATAGAGGTGTTCTTCCCACATGCTTCAAATTACAATTTTTGGCCAGCGTTCACATATACATTATATTGCACAACATATTTTTATAAAAGTCTTGCTTCCAAGATTAAATTAATGATTTTTTATATATTTGGAAGTTCTCAACACGAATATGACAATGCACATTCTAAATTGTCTATGGTTTGTGAGAGATTAACAATATGATCTTATACGTATTTAATCACATGTAACGGTAAGTCTAACTGTGTTCATCACTAACCGTGTTGCATTTGTCGGAGAAGACATCCAAGCAAATAGAAATGGACAATGTGTACCTTTAATGACATACTGCAGTCAAGTTTGTTATATAAAGACTGCATGTCCTCAATCAGTTCCTTGCAGTCTTCTATCCTGACATTTCCGTGGAAATTAGTTAACCCCAGATAACATACGTGACAAGCTTTTCTCCCATCACCCTGTAGCAGGTGTCGCACATGTCGTCAATGAAGAGCTCTCTTGGGTAAGACGACACAAAAACTCCATTTTTAAATTTCTTTTCGCTGATTCGAGCGAATTTACAAACCATGTACTTGAAAGGTGATCCTGTACAGTCAATAGCTTTTATGAAGTTTTTAGCAAATTGATATTCTTTCTGTAAGGACGGTAGCAAAACTTTTTGCGTTTCTGCCAGTGCTGGATGTTGCACATTTTTCTCTCTGACGTTCAGAGATTTCGCAGCAGTCCAGTCTGTCTTCACGTAGTACACATTCCTTGCTCGGTTGTCTCATGCACACAAAAAACAGCAGTACTTCGCATATCCCAAGCTGCAAACCCTAACAAGTATTTTCACGCTGTGAGTTTTCGACAAAATGGATGTGAAAACAGAACAAAAGTGCGCATTGAATTTTGCCGTTGACTTAAGAAGTCTGTCCGAAAAAGGTGCTTCAGTCTTATGTAAGAGGAATATAAAGATGAATATGTAGAAAAAATAACAATTTACAGATGGCATAAACAATTTCGGAATGGCCGTGAGTCGGTGGCTTTAACTGAGCATGGAGGAGGACCTTCAACAAGTGGTATAGAGTAGAGGTAAACATCAATACAATGGGTGTTGTTATGTGGAAAGATAGACATCTATGAATTAGCGATATAGAAGATATGTTTCACATTTCAAAATCATAAAATCACAGAATTTTTCTAAGTATTTGGACGTGAAACGAGTATGTTCAACTTGAGTTTCCCATTTCTTTTTATATACGGTCCAATTCAAGACCGCTCATGTCCAGTTCTGTAATTTCTTATTTGGAGAAAATTAATATTCTCTCCAACGCGGATATGGTCCAGACGTTTCACCACGTGATTTCCCGTTGTTCCCCATTTTAAAAAAACAAATTACGGGGACGACAATTTGAGACTGATCTATTTCTTATTGGAGATGTGCAGGAGCTTTAACATAATTTCACAAGTAAGATATTTAAAAAGTGGAAGGAACGTTGGGACATCTGCATTCGATGCAAAAGACAGTATTTGGAAAAATATGATAACTTCCTTGATAATTAAGGTATACGTATTTTGTATATATAAACGTTATCAGTGGTTTTCGAACAACCTTTGTATTTTTTTAAGCGCTAGCTTTTGAGGTTTGGTCAGAGATGGCTTCGGTTCCGAATTCCCGTGAGTCATGGATGTTTTTTTTCTCTTAGGGCACTAGTACCCTCCTTCCTCTGGAGTCTGGGACACTATATTAGGTACGGGCGACTGCTTCTAAAGCACTGAGTTTCTCACTGTGGTCGTTAAGCTCCCAAACAAAAAACAAAGTAGTAACGCGGATATCACTTCCTAGATTTCATAAATTGCTCCTCTGAATTGCAATCAGGAAAATGTAGCTTTATACCTCATTATTTAAACTTTCTATCTTTTTAAAATTACTGGTAACAAAATGCACGGAAGAAATTATCGATTACACAATATTATTATGGTTTCTCTCATTGTGTGGTAAGACAGCCTTTTTTTTGTTCATATTATTAAACAGGATGCCAGAGAAGGCAGCCTTTATTGCTGATATTATTAAATAGCATGTCATAGAAGGCAGCCTTTATTTGTTGATATTATTAAATGCACCTCAGAGAAGACAATCTTTATTTGTTGATATTATTAAATAGCATGACAGAGAAGGCAGCCTTTATTTGTTGATGTTACTTCAATATTTCCTATGCCGATTTGTAAAAATTCTTGCAGGGATGATCAGTTGTTTACAAAATAAAACTTCATTCTTCGCACTAATAAAATATGGTCTCGTGCTCTCTTATTTTATTCTGAATTCATATATATCACTAGTAGTTCTCTATCAAGCAGGGATTTTTACCGACACACAGAATAAATCACAAAAAAAAAAAACATATTTCCTACATGCATAACACTACTCATGTTACCTACAACATTTAATGATTTTCTACTGTATTTTTTAATCAGGAACATCCTTCTTAAGTGCCCATCAACAATCAGCGAGCATGCCAAGGTTTCCTGGTATCTCATTACCATGATCGAAATGTCTTGGTGAAATCCCACGCAATTTTCTTCGCTGAGGGCACAGCGATTTTTAGGGAAGAAATTGAAGTGGGAATCCAACAAATGAATTTTAAAGGACAATACTACACCCCATATTTTTAAATGAATGAAATAGTTCTCTTAGAATGTCGCGGTAGTTTTGTGCTTCAAAAATTTCCCCAAAACTTTTCCATAACACTTTTGAACGATCTCCATGCTGTTTTACTTTATTTGGCTTAAAAGCTCTTCGACGTTTCCATTTTGGATCAAAGTTATTGTTTGACGGCCCACAAAACCTATTCCTTAATTTTAGCATCACTCATTCGAGGAATCTTTTACTTCAAATAAGCAAAATCAGCACTACGTTTATCCATGGGCGTAACGAATTTCTTAAAAAAAGTCCTAATTTTGAATAAGGTGGCAGAAGCAAAATTTTAAGTTTTCCTACTAGCGTTTGTACGATGTTCTTCTGTCCAGGAGTAAGTGATTCACGCTTTGGCCATTCCGTCTTTACGTAATGACCTTTCTAGTCTTGGCTGTCCCACTCACACAAGAAACAAAACTATTTCTTACAGTCGAGCTCCAACCGAAGTAACACCGCAACGACTTTTAAATTGCTACAGATGTTGCAATTGCTCCCCTCACACTGGATTTTTTCCAAAAGGAATTTCGTATTTCCGCAAGATTATTCCATATTAGCAGCATAAGCTAACGGCACAAAAGTATGTTTGTTTCCATTGTTGAAATGACCGCCTTTGAAACTAAACTTTAAAGAGTGAGGTATTAACGCACGGCACACTGTCTCTTGTAGCCACTATACTGAGGTGCCAAAAATACAGGAAGGGCGCTACCATTACGATTTCTTTTACATACGACCACCAGAGTGGTAGAACTAAGACTTACTCGCGTACAGCGGTGTACAATGACTAGAAGAGAGTGGCGGAAAGAGACACTGTAGTGTTTAGAAGTGATACGGCGCATGCTGTTTCCAAATTATAAGCAGATTTTCCATATAGTATTTGCTGATGACGTAGTCATTTTTGCAACTACCCCATCAGAGCTGCAGAGTATGATCCAGGAACTTGCTGACAAGAGTAAAGAAGTGGGATTAAAAATGAACTTTCAGAAGACAAAAGTGATGTTCAATGCTTTTACAAGAAATGAAGATTTATTGATTGATGGAGAAAAGCTGAAGATAACAGACACGTACGTTTATCTTGGACAGCAGATATCAAGTGAGGGTCACATTAGTGAAGAAATTAATCGGCGTACAAAACTTGCCTGGAGAGCTTTTGGAAGAAACAGCATAATTTTCAAGAGCAATATGCCATTATGTCTTAAAAGAAAAGTGTTTGATCAATGCATCCTTCCAGTGCTTACGTATGGTGCAGAGACGTGGACCTTAACTAAAAGAGATATACAAAGACTGCAGACAACTCAAAGAAGCATGGAGAGGTGCATGCTTCGTGTAACCAGGAGAGATAAGAAGAGGAACTCGTGGATCCGAAAAATGACAAGAGTGGAAGACATCATGATCAGAGTTAAATCCCTGAAATGGCAATGGGCTGGACATACTGCCAGAAGAACAGACCATCGATGGACAGCCGAAATTTTAGATTGGATTCCAAGGGACAGGAAAAGACCCAGAAGAAGACCACATGGGAGATGGGTGGATGAAATTCGAAAGTATGCAGGGGTGACATGGAGGAGACTGGCACAAGACAGACCGTTGTGGAGGAAACTTGGGGAGACCTTCGTCCAGCAGTGGATTGATAATGGTTGACAATGATGATGATGATGATGATTTGCTCGTATAAAAAAAACTGGTATTTGCAACGATCAAAGCTATTTAACTTGAAGAACGCTGAGTTATTTTTTAGATCTTCTGAGTTCTATTGCTGTTATGGACTTTTCTGTTCTCTAGATTTCTACAAGGCCTGTTCTCAATGTATAGGAACTGTAATAAAAGTTTCGTTCAGACAGCAAAATTTTTAATTTTATTCCCAGGTTCCACTTCTAGTTGCCAGTTATTAATTTAAACATTTTCCGGCGTGCAACACTGAGGCAAGCATTTTATGTCTACCATTAGGGTGCCCCATTTCCATGATCATGTACTTGAGAACTGTTCAATTGATTTTGTCGGGGAGAATCTGTTTCCGATGGCCTCTATAGCAGAGAGCCTCTAATTCTTCTTTATATGTGGATCATAAAAATGTCTTCATTTACGTTTTTCACTCTCCTATGTCTCGTAGGGTTTGCATCCACAGGAAAAATTCAGACTCAACCTCTTTTACCGAGTAGACTCCTGTGCGGCGTATTAGAGGCGAACTTGCTTTTATTTTAAACTGGAGACTCGCAGAGCACACTAGTAGGCATGGTACAGACGTTATAGTTCGAGATGATTTATGCATATTGATTAGTCGTGTGCCCCATATTATGGCGATTAAAAAATGCACCGTGGAGATAAAGACAAAAAACAAATGACCTTATTTCTGATTGGTAGGCAAATGCCCATACCCGAAGGCTTAGTGTGCCTTTCCGAGACACCGAGAGCATTTGGTGCTTCGGATTAAACTAGGGTCGATTCCGTGATTAAGTGTTCGAAAGGTGGTTGCTCTAGGCACTAGGCTACTAGCTGTCCGAATAAAACATGATTTTATCCATTCTAAATAAGCATTATTTTCTCATATTTCTAGTAAAACCGTACTTATATTCAAAGGTCACTTACAGAAATACAGGTGTAAATTAGTTTTCGAATACTTTGAGGCAAATCGCTTTCGCATATGATACGCAGCAGATCAAACAGTTAGAGTAATGAACCAAATCATAAGAAACGGAGTGTATTTGAATCGTTATGGAACTGTTGTTTCTCTAAATAACTCTTTTCACCCCATATTATCGCTATCCATCGTATCACAACTCTCAACTCACCTGTTCGGGCGAATGGCAGATTTAGGCGATATAACTTCATATTTCTGGGTAACTCAAGATCAAGTGTAAAAACAAATCACTTGCAAGCACAAATCCGAGTTCGTCGTTCTTAAACAATGAGCCTCACATTCATTTTCTGTCCATACTGAAGTCTGTACACATTTGAGCTGTAGATCCTGAATCTCTCTGGAAGAAACGTAAACACCGTTTACCGACGAACCTATGGGAGAGGTTTTATGATACTTAGGATAATAGCGGAAGAATATGTCTGTACTATGCAGGATGATTAAATCAGCGAATATTCGTTTACATAAGCATACCACCAAAAGATTCATTCGTTCTGGTTTCTCCAGTGGTGGCCTATTACGAAAATTCCTGAATTAAATGTTGCCATTATGGGAAAAACTTTTTAAAATATTAGTATACGTCATTATTGAATTCCCATTTCCTTGAACGCACCTGTAGTATGATATCACACGATTTTAGGTAACTGGCTCAGCCAAGAGCACTTCAACAAAACAGCTTCGTAATGGGATGTTTTGACATTCGTTGCATTTTAAGGTGTTGCTGCAGGTGCAATTTATTCACATATTATCCGTAAATTATTCGGCGAAACTGAGTTCTTTCATGTATCTCCACAATTTTCCACACTTGTCTCTTCTTTCATTCCTTTGCTGTTTTATTAAATTACAGAAATCGCCTATTTTTTGAAATTCTTCTCCTTGTACGTGTTTAGTGATTGGTCCTCTTTAAGTTTTCGTCTACAGCTATAAAATGCAAGCCAACTGGTACAAAGGAAATTCGCACTACACACATTTACTAAGTAAAATTAAAAAAAAATTATCTATATTTTAATTTGACTATTTTACGTGCAGGTTAAAGATACAGTTTCATTAAGATCCCTGAACATACATTTCCCTCGGTTTTTGCTTAAGGAATCAAGAAATAATTTTAAGAAATTATTTTTTAAATTCTTGATCTGTGAAATAATAATTCCCTTTTTATATCCGTATCTTTTTTTGGTTCGTAAAACCATATGCTCGTATTACATTTCTAGGAAAGACGTTCAACTTCACAAATCGAACGTCCTCAAAACAGCCATACGGTAAAATAGCATAACGTAGTGACACTCACATATCCCTAGAGTTCGGAACTTTTTTCACCCATTATGGCACAATACTGAGTGACAAATAGAAAAAATGAATTTACCTACCAGAAATAACCCAACCTACAACCACGTATTAGTTATTTTAATTAGTCAGCTTACCTATTGAGGACGAACTAGAAACGGTTTGACCTGATAAAGTAAGGAAGAATCATGTCTATAATTTATATATTGAAATAGGTTGTGAATAAAATAGTGTCGGTATTACAATTTTGCATTAGCATTAAAAATGACAGCATCAAATACAAACAAATAAATAGTTGAACAATATAGATCTCAAGTATTTTATCTTTTATTTTAAAGTTTATAGTGTATAGTTTGATTGCAATAGTAATAATTTTGAAAATTCCTTTTTGGCATGTTCATGCACATCAGTAGTATTGTCCATAAAAATGAAGTCGAAACGCCGTATCTCATATTTTTTGCTTATGCCATGACTATCGGGTCACTTAGAAAATACTTCCTATGCTACAGGAAGAAAACTAGAACGATCACTTAAAATTAACCGTGAGAACCTAATAAGCGCATCCACCTCGTTGTTGCACTTGTAAATAGAAAGACGGTGAGCGCTGTAGGCATGTTGAATAAAGTTTTCTCTCTCATGAAACCGCACGATGGCGGTCCTGCGGTTTTTAATTCTGTGGTTTTTAAACATTTGCATGCTTTTCTGTATGGTGTTCTATGGGTAGCAATAGAAAAGGGGACTTAATTTTGTAAAGTAGCTGTAAGAAGTGCAACGTTGAGAACGAGTTTCGTAGCTGGATGCAACAGTGGTTAGAGATCATATAAACAAAATGAGACTATTTTCCATGCCGAAAGATAAAGCAAGGCTGTCGAATGACATTTTTTACATGTCCTAATTCAAGCTGATAGAAATTCAGTAATTATCCAGTCAAGTATCCACTTTTTTAAACTTTTATGTATCATCGCATTTTGTATCAAATTATTGAATAGGGTGCTTTTTTTGTCCAAAGTCCTCTAAACTTTTTCATGATAGATTATGTCTAAGTACAGTATCATGTGACACTCAATTAAACATTTTGTGTCCTGTATGATGGGGAAAGTGTTGCAACAGGATCAGAACAGAATCCAATACGATGATTGGGCAAAACTCCCAATAATTACAGAGAAAAGTTGCGTCTAGTAATGTATTTCTAATAACCACATTTGTGAGTGTACCTATCCATACATGACATTAATAACTTTTAGTATAACTTCAGGATTAAAAAAAGGATTTTTTGGTAAACTTTTAGTGAAATTACTATACCGTGAGGAAAGAGAAGTATGTATATCTATCAGCATGGTTTACAGCAATAGCATCGAAGGTGTCTTTATCGCCCTCTTTGATTTCAAGATTTCAAAAACCCGTCAGCAGAAGCTCACGGATACACTATTTCTTCTAACCATTAAAACCTCAGTATGTATTTATCGTTTTTATTATTTTCTAGAAGGGCACCATAATATTTTAGAAGTTACTCGAAAAAACACAGACGTTATTTCAATTTCATAAGCCGACCTCTTGTCGTACATCATGATTTGATTTTGGAAAGACGAACAGTAAGCTGTAAATATTACCCCTAATTATGAGAATTTGTGCTAAGATCACTACGTATAAAAATAACGCCGTCACCGCACGATGCAAAGCATAGTCATGAATCAAGTGAAAGATGCAAAATACTAACTTTAGTACGAAATGAAATGAAAATTATAAATATTGATTAAACCTTCACACCAGATTCCAATACATAATCATATGGACTGATTAGCTGATTAGTTTGATTCCCCAATATAATCATATGGACCGATCCTCTGATTAGTCGGGACACCACGTCGCAGGCTTGCTACGTCATCTGACCTCTTGGTCTTGTGCATAAAAAATTACAGCAATATTTCCTGAAAACGTTTAGGGAGTTTATATAATATCATAGAGTATTAACCATCGCCTGACGATGCGGCAGCGGCTGGCGCGAAAGGTCTGGTGTCCTGTTTTTTTTTCAATATTTATCGTTTTAATATCATTTCATTGTTAAGGTAAAGTGTCTTTCATAGTTCACTTGATTCATGCATATGCTTCGCATCGCGCAGAGACGGCGTTATTTATATACCTAGTGTAACAAATATTTTATTCTGTCCTTTTTGTTCCAGTTATATGTTTCCTTGTCTTTGTTTAACATGCATTTAAATTTCAAAAGAGCATAGGAAATGCAATCTGAAAAACTGCTAAAATACGTGTTTCTGCTCACTTGACCGAACAGTGAGTGGAGCTTTGAACAATTGATCCAAAACCAGGACTGGTTTCGGTGCTCTTTTTACAGAGCTGGCTTTGCTCGTTCGTTGGAACCAGTGGCTGTAAATTAGACAAGGGCGTGTGCTCAAACTCCTGTGATATGCTCGTGTTAGAACGTAAACTTTAAAACAGAAAAGGCAAGTAACAACCACAAGTGAAGAGTTTTAAAATGTAACTTCTATATCGGCAGTTTTCAAATTTTCTGGAAAGTATATACTTTTATTAGATACGAAACTGTCAAGTGAAAAGTAAGATCCTCTCGGAAACTCCGTTACCAATTTTCATGGGAAAAAAGCTTAAATCTTACCGGAACGTAAGGCTTAGAAAATTTATAATTCGAAATTACCCTAATACCTCGAATTGTAAACGTCACAGTGGAGTTGCGATTTCATATCAACTTTTACCAGAGCTTGTACATAAATTGGTGGCATGGGGACACCTCTGGAGCGAAACGTTATATTAGGATCAGACAAGCTTTAGTTTGGATAATGTTGCTCTCGTAAACCTCTTTCATACCATGAGACGTTTCCGTACCCTGATTATTACTCGGAGAAATAATAGAAAGTTGAAAACAAATCGCACCGTTTCGTAGAAAAAAATTTTAGTGCAAATCTCACTGCTGTAACTAGTGTTATTAATTTTGAATTAGCTATTTATGTGCAGAACGTCTTTTGTTATGGTTAATTGCAGTGTTTCACTGCTCTAACCTCTTTCTTTTAATGTAAAACATTTTTCAGTAAAAAAACTGGATATCATTTGAAGTATAGGTTTCTCTATTTCATCATCGATAAAATAAAATTTAGAACTTCGTTTTAACCTGTCTTGAGATAATCATATTAAGTAATCAAAAAGTAAGTTACATTTAGCGCCTTCTAAGGTGCGGAATTGCAGTCATGACGTGTGTGCTTGGGAGTGAAGTAGTCAGTACGTCAGAGCTGCCGACGGGAGTTGTTTTAGTTCAGTAACTGCGTAAAGCGTATGCGCGAGGCAGTATGTAATGTCCCGTCAACTGTAGTCTTAGTCCAAATTGAAAGTGCGAGGAACAATTTGATTTTAATAATCTAAGCGGTTAAATTTCACTGACATCCATTGTGAAATCTGTGCTGTATACGGGGAAAATGCCGTGTCTTGCTCGGCCACTGTAAAATGGTGCCAACAATTTGAAAAAGGTCGCACTAATTTGACGGACGAATACCTCACAGGCAGACCATCAATAACCAGCACTGCGGAGCATGTTGACGCGATGATAGGGATAACATGCGTATCAAAATCAAGAAAATTGCCAGTGCGTTATGCATTTCGTACAGGACTATGCATTCCACTATTCACGAGCAGCTGGTTTGTAAGAAATTGTGTGCGAGCTCCTTAACTGGTTGCACCAAACTGAAGGCGACTTTTTCTGTTCAAGTATGAAAAAATTATTCACTCATTTCGATAAATGTTTAGTCTTCAGTCGACTATGTCGAAAGATTCATATATGTTGTACCTTTAAACTAACATATTCCGTGAGTATATCTCTTTATTTGTTCTTTTTTAACAGTGTAATTAACAGATATTTAGAAGTTGACAATCCGATTTATGTCGTAAATCTGACTTACCATGCTTATCCTATTTACGCCAAAAATCGGATTGTCATCTTCAAAATCTGTATTATATGGCGTAATCCCGTATTTCTTTCGTGAGTGTGATCAACTTTTTGATCTGCCCTGATATTTCCTGAAAGCGACTAATTCCCAGCAGGATTAATAAATACTTAACAACAGATTGCACACATTTCCTAAATTTGGATTACAAAATTCCAACATGACCAATATACACTGCTGGCCACCCAAAATGCAGCACCAAGAAGGACACGAGATAGCAAAGCCAGACTTACTGGACACATAACAACAGATACAAAGATGAAACGATTGACCCTAGATGCCCGTGCGACTTACGGAACATGCAGACATCAATAGTTCGTGTGGCCCCTATGGCTGGCAATAACGGCCGCTACATGCTGCGGCATCGAACGAAAGAGGCTTTGGATGTGGGTTTGGGGTATGTCGGTCCAGGCTGCTTCCACACGTTGCAACAGTTCATCAGGCGTAGCTGCGGGTGGTGCTTGCCGGGCCCCTCGGTTGCCGATCAGTAACCAGAAGTGTTCGATGGGCTACATATCGGAATAACAGGCGAGCCACGGCCGCAGTAACAACTGGTGGGCCGTGAAGAATTGTTGCACGATGCGTGCCACGTGCTGGCGCGCATTGTCTTGTTGAAACGTGGCCGCTGGCAGATCTTGCAGGTAAGAGAGCACTCCATGCTCTCAAACTTCGGAGATGTAACCGTGGCTATTAAGTGCACCGGCGATGCGTACCAGTCTGTTGCGCGTGTCATATCTAATTGCACCCCAAACCAGAACACCAAGTGACGGACCGATATCGCGATGCATAATGCAGGCGTCATACAGTCTCTCGCCGCGGTACCGCAACACGCGGATCCGACCATCGTGGTGTTGCAGGCAGAAACGGGATTCGTCGGAGAAGACAATGTCGTGCCATTCCGTAGTCCAGGTGCGGCGTTCAACGGCCCACTGTTGCCGCACTCGCCGGTGGTGTAACGTCAATGGTAATCGGAGCAATGGGCGCAGTACGATAATTACCCCTCCTGCAGACGACGTCAAACTGTACATGCTGACACATATTGTTGCGAAACACACCCTAATTCCTGCGCTAACGTTCGTGATGTGGCGACTCGATCCGTCAATTCCCGCAGCTCAACATGCCGGTCCTCTCGTTCGGTGGTGTGCCGCGGCAGCGGCAATCGCTTACGTCGGTCCGTCCAACCCTCCTGCACCCACCGACTCCATACTCGCTTCACTGTGGCTGGATGTCGTCCCACACGGGTGCCGATGTCTCGGTACGGTAAACCGCTGTCGCGATAACCCACAATTCGTCCTCTGTTGAACTCCAAAACGTGCTGGAATGACTGCCGTATTCTGCAACGAGGCATCAGGAAGCTTCCCACGCACAGGTCCGGCAGCACAACACACTTT
The DNA here is from genome assembly GCA_039090855.1 of Macrothele yani. NCBI lineage: Eukaryota > Metazoa > Arthropoda > Arachnida > Araneae > Macrothelidae > Macrothele > Macrothele yani. The sequence goes on along the minus strand of CM077034.1, from coordinate 47,717,839 downwards.
CCCAACGTACATCCCGCCTTCTGTGCACCCTTCTTATAGTGCTTCTTCTCGGTGGCTTGCCGGGCGCACATGATTTGCATATGCCCTGCAATGCTAATCGTTTGCATGTCCTCTCGCGGGCCACGCATTCTGCGAATTTCAGGCCAATCGGATGCTTCCTTCTTGGTGTTGCATTTGGGTGGCCAGCAGTGTATATCGCTTTCAAATGATTCTTTTGATATTTCCCTTATAATTACAAAAAGGTAATTTATGTGTATTTCTAGCAGATATCTGTGCAATTAAGCAAATAAAAGAGACCGTATGAAATTTAGAGTTTTAGTTTTCCAGATTGTTTAGGACTGGTACAGTTGAGTGGAAGTTATTATGTGTTAGCATGAAACTTACAGAGAATGAGGGGTGATGCAAAATTGAAGAAATGTGTAAATGTCTTATAGGGTACCAGATATTATAGTATTCACGCAGAAACCTTCTTCCTGGTGGAAGATAGTGACGCATTTTTTTTTTTCATTATTTCACAAATGCATGCTTGTGTCATAAAGTTGAACCTGGTTTCTTATATAGAGACTGCAAGTGCTTTAAGAAAATTTCATGCCTTTGGTGTGAGAAATGACTGTATTTGTACAAAATAAGGTCTGAAGTTTTACACTTATGATCTGCAAAAATATACAAAACAGCATTGAAGGATCAGTCAGACTAAATGTTCACTTTCTTTAAAAAAACTCAGCTGGCAAGAAAAAATATACAAAGCATATTTTGGTTGCACGGAATTGAAGATGTCTTTTCAAAAAATACTGAATATTACGTAAAATTCCATTCATGTTTAATTACTTTTTACATTTTCAAACTTACTGGAAAAAAAAACAACAACTAAAAATTTCATGCCTGTAATATACCGGTTTTTCATTTTTGTATTATGTTTTGAAAAGTTTTTATTTCCAAAAAAAAAAAAATGTGATCAAATTTTTGCTACGTATCGAATGTGTATCAAAATTCCCCAGTTGAACAATAATTAAACGTTCTCATTATTGAGCCAGAAAAAAGAATAGGTAGTCGTACTAATTTTTTGAATAAATAAACTACTTTACGTTTGCCTTCAGTAGTTCTATTGAAATCATTGTCTTCTAAATTTTGAAGATGCAAATTTTGAAGATGACAATCCGATTTTTGGCGTAAATGTGACAAGGATGGTATCTTCAAAATTTGTATTATATGGCGTAATCCCGTATTTCTTTCATGATTTCTTTCATTGTCTTCTGTTTGAAAAAATAGCTCACAAGTGACACCGTCCACTTGTTGAGCTATATCTCTCTTACCTTAACAGGTCGTTCTGATGCCGAACCAGGGAGAGCGCATTGTGTGCTTAGGTTGAGCTATACTGCACTGCTTAGCAGAACTGACGATTTCAAGCGCGAGAGGGGGATTCATCCCACTCGCGATTTTTCTTTTAAGAAAAAGTCTTGTATAAGTAGTCTATTAATCAGGGCAGTTATGGACTTAGAAAAAACGCCCTTGTCAGTGCGAAGGTCCGTTCAGCCCACATAGGTACTCTAGCATCAGATTCGGGTACGTCGACGTCGTTCCGGCCCCTCTGACGAAAGGACTCTTTGATCCCTTGTCATACCAAAGCCCGAGCGCCCGGATTCTAAGGTTTGACTTGAGTGGGAGAACCCCAGAGTTCCCACTCAGTATTTAGAAAACTTTGTGTTTTTTCATCTCTCTCACAGAGATATCAACTACACACAAGGGTAAAGTGAATCCAAAGGAGTCAGCCCCTAAACTGTCCGGGTCAACCCGGACCTTGAAGGTAGCGACTGAAAGACTACCTAGCCCTGTCGGTAGTTCTAATGGGCCTAGTCCCACTTCCGAGGCCAACCGGAAGGAGAAGTCCAGCCCCAGGACGAGATATTCAAAGACTCTCCCTAGGGCGAAGGGCTTTAAAGCCACTACACCCACAAAAGGAACCTCTCCATCGGCTGAGCCAAATCCGTCTGTTGGTGGTGTAAGCACGTCCTTGCGACTTCCGCCCATGGCAAGGAAGGGAAAAACACCACCGCAGTCCGAACCCTTTCGGGCTTCTGAGGGATCGTCCGCTGGTCTTCCAGAGACATCTTTGGAGGCCAACCAACATCCCAGGACACCCCCGGTGCTAACAACAGAGGCTTTCGTAAGCCGCATAGAATTTCTCCTGGGGAAGTAGAGTCCGCTATCATGGACTCCCGGGTCGCACCCTCAGAAAGAGAGCAGACGCAAACGGACCTAGAGAGTGTCCGCAGTGCTTGTTTCGAACAAGCAAATCGTACAGCTTTTCTTGAAGGCAGGCTGTCCGTTCGCAAGAAGTCGCGCTGCGAGAGCGACTCAAATGTGGCTTCCTACGCCGAAGTGGCTAAGAAAGTCGATAGCACGGCGAAAGGGCCTTCGTCAGCCCCTACTGGGAGCAAAATTAAGAAAACGTCAGGGGAAGGGAGACACGTGTTCCTGGTATATCCCACTGTCGAGAGTATGTCCTCAGAGGACGTAAAGAGGACCCGGAAGACCGCAGTCAACCCAACTTAACTGCGGTTAGGGGTCAAGAGCATTAGGAGCATAAGGAAAGGTGGGGTCGCGGAGGAGTGTTCCCATCCTGGGGAGCTCGGCCGCCTAGTCTAGGAGTTGAGTAGCAATCCGTTGACCAAAGATTGCACACTTCCCAGGGCCCCACAAAAGAGACACCCCGGTTAATAGTCTATAAGTTCGACGGGGATCTCTCAGGGAAAGAGTCTGAGTAAGCGGTTCGCGGGTAGAACCCCGACCTCAGTAACGGGTTTTCAGCCTTTTTCCCCATCAACGGCAATGGAGGTAGGGTCCACTGGGTGGCAGACGTGGAGCCCAAAGCTTTCAAACTCTTAATGAGGAGGAAGACACTGAACTTGGGTTGGTCAGTGCTCCGCCTAAAGGAATTTTTGCGGGAAGTCAGGTGCTTTCGGTGCAATGGCGTCGGCCATTTCCGAGGCAACTGCCCCGAGTCAGAAGCAAGGTGTGGCAATTGTGGTGAAGTTGGGCCCCAGCACCACCAGTGTGCAGCCACACCGAAGTGCAGCAACTGCACTGCTGCGAATGCTAAGTTCCGCCTGAAGCTGGACGTCTCTCACCCCAGCTTCAGTAAGACGTGCCCTAGTCTTATTAGGGAACTTGAGCAAAGGAAGAGCCGGGTCAACTATGGTTGATAGATGGTGTTACCCTCGGAGGTACGTTGCTCTCGATATTGAGCTTTTGGGTCTATTGACCAAGGTATTTTTGATGACCCTGGCCCGGGGTCATCACCACAGCACTGGCCCTAGTACTGTGGGCCATTTAAATATCATTGTGTGAATAATGTGTTTCAGTGAGAATATTTGTGAGAAGGGTGCATGTGACCCTCACACTTATAGTGCATATATTTTGTTTGTTGGATACCTATTAAAGGACATTAGTCCCAAAACTCGCGTTGGCGGGCGATCGCCGGCCACGAGATGAGATAAATTATTGAAAAGTTGCTTGCCCCAACAGCCCATAGCACGTCGCACACACGGGTTATGACAGAAGGGTGTAAGGTACCGGTCCCGTCGGGGAGGCAGATCCCCACAGGATACTGAACCGAATCTGTCCGAGTGTAAGACTGTGGTTTCCGGTGACTGACGGGCGAGCTATTGCAGCGCCGTCAGGGATCCTATTAATATCAAACTTTCGAGAGAGTTCAACATTTCCCTGCGAAGTCCACACTTAGGCGGTACAGGTAAAGTCACCAGCTAGTATTACCAGCAACGTAAAAGATTAAAGGCTGTCTAAAACTATATTTTCGTTGAAAAGTTTTTACATGACTACTAAAACACTTAACATAAGACATTAATGGATAGTCCGATACAGTTAATGATATTATTTTCAGTTTACGACCATGAATCAAATAATTTCAAACTGAAATTTGAGAGATGCCTCTCATTAAAAACAAACTTAAATAAAATTAAATGCTTTTCGGGCAGGGTAAGAAATTTCAAAATATTTCATTGTGCTTTTGTGCGGTCAACTTAATAATCAGTAATACGCAATACAACTGTTTTGTTTATTCAGATAGTGGTGCAATAAAACACGTTTTCAGAAAAATACACAAGTTGAAAGAAGTCACTGAAATCTACTCTCATTGTTATTTATGTTATAAATTTCCAGGAAATATTACTGCAAGTTATTTCTTGGTGACTTCTGTACCAGAGTTATGATGAATGACCAAGACATAACATGCAAGAACGTGAAATATGTACTCGTATTTTTTTCATTTTTAGCGCAAAAGTTAGCGTGAGTTATGTTTTTATTACAGTAATTACAGACAACCTTTAAATAATATCCAAGTAATCTTGTTAAAGAGAATTTTTGGATAAAACCGTTAAAGATAATTATTACAAATCACCTTCTTCTGATATTATCTACAACGCATAACTTTACACATAATTTATTAAAATTGCGCAGGTTTATCAGAAAACAAATGTCAGTTTACATTATTTTTACATTAGGTTTTAAAAAATGCGCCCTTATCAATTAGTAATATAAGAACATTTACCAAAAGTGTGCACGTACCGTATCGCTGAGGATGCATGGAGACTAATATTTCATGGAAGAGTAAATATTTGTAATGAAATTCATAAACGCTGGATTCATAATCTAACTGTTTTTAAGATTGTGGAAATGAAGATAATATGAAAAGTTAGTCAACGTAGAACTGCAGGACGTTCATTCGTTACACCTGTTTGTAATAAACCTGTAGCAATCTAATATCAGTCGAGTGCTCGATTGTTTGATTTTTATGATTTCTCCATTGCTGTGCTGGTACATTTGTAACACTTTTTTTCTTTTTTTTGATAGGTGGTTTAACGCCCATTATGCGCATCTAATTGAGCTATAAGCAGTCGCCCGTCCCTAATTTAGGGCCATTGTTTCCAGGGCAGGGAGAGATCCAATGCCGTAAGACAAACACAACATCCATGCCTCAGACATGATTTAAACCCCGTCCCATCGCGACGTGTATTCTAATTTAGCTTTCATTTTTGGTTCATTTTTGTGTGTGGGTTTGGGTTTGTTCTCTTTTGCGTTTTCCGAACTTGGCGTAAAGTCTGTTTCCTTAAACGAGAATAACGTTGGCAACACACTGACGTCGGAACAATTTTGACTTATGTGTGTCCGGATAGGAACGATAGATAAAAAGACAAAGCAGCGGTTGTTTAAGGGTTTTGATTTTAGTGAGGATCGACGTGATGTCATGTTGCGATTGGATATCGAAGTGAAATCACTGATATTTTATTGAGTAAGCCATGTCATATGTGAGTGTAAAATCAATATATGCAAGCACAATAAAAGTATTTTGTAAGTACTACTTGTCATCTTTCTTGTACGATGTGTGAATATCTTCTGATATTGCATTCACTTTGCACCCATAACGTAATACCCGACGTAAGGACTAAGACAGTGGGAAGAAAATTACGTTTTACTATCTGAGATGGATGGTCACGAGCGCTTAGACCACTGCGTTACCGGGGCGGCGGTAGCACTTACACATCAACCACAGTACAAATGTACTGCGAGTATGAACTAGAGCCTGAAAATATCGTTTCGCGGTAGAATGTTCTTCCTCTAAATCAGAGAATCTCCATATATATATATTTTTTTGTATTTTTACATATCATACGTTTAAATCACATGACTCAGCAAAATCTCTTCTAGCTGAAAAACATGCAGTTGCGAAAGCAGCGGAAGTCTGTTTTTGAATTTTGACGTAAAAATTAGTGATAATAATTCAGAGCAGCCTATTAATATCAAATTCTCTGTAAAAATCAGTAAAAGTGTAACTGAAACGATAGAGCTATTTAAATTTGTGTACGGTGAGAATTCCATCAAAATGTGAAATGCCACTGAGAGACAGAAAAACCGAAAAAAGCACGCATGTCACGATCGCAGTTGAAGACCATGCTTGAGTGTTTTTAAAATCACAAGTGGATAGCTCACTATGAATTCACTGAGCATGGACAACAATTCCATTTAGCTGTTTTTTAAATGTTACTGTTTTCTCTTTGAAGGAAAAGAACTGATCATTTGCCATAATTTCTGAGTGTTCGAAATTTCCTGGCTAATATATTAATTACCAAATTCGACCATCAGCGCTGATCACCTAACTTCTGAGCACTTTGTGATTTTTGGCAATACCCGATACTAGAAACTACCGTGCAAGCGCCAAGATCTTCCCTATTTTTGACCTTCAGTGTAACGTGACACAGAAACTCAAGATTATTTCAGCATCATAGTGCCAATCATGCATCCAACAATGGCAGCGGCGTCTGACTAAATACGTATCTGGGGAAAGGGACTAATTCGAAGGGGAGAGCAGCCGCTAGTGCACAAGTATATATATATGTTTTCTCCAGGTGTATTCCATAAATTAAGTTGTCATACTCCTATGAATTCACATGTAGTTCTTTCAAATGTGATCACAGTTTCGTCGAGATGTGCAGAAGTACTCGAAAGATACAGGAGATAAGATTCATTCCAATAATATTTTATTCTTTGATACAGGAATAATCTGCCTGAATATTTTAATGTCCACACAATCCAGGGCTCCCAATATTTTCTCGAATTTTTCCAAATTCTCTGCTATAACGACTGATGAACACGAGCAAACTTGGAAATTGAGCTCTATAGGAATACGACGTGCACTATTACAGACAATCTTCAAAATATATGCAGATAATCTTGTTCAAATACAACGATCTCAGAAAATGACAGAGAATTTTGGGACAACATAGTTACACATAATCATTGCAAATCTCTTTCGTCTGGTATTATTTTACATACATAATCTTTCACAGAATTCATTAAAATTACGCAGATTTATCTGAAATCAAATATCATTTCATTTAATTTTTAGGTTTCGTTTTGGAAATATGTGCCCTTATCTATTGGTAATATAAGAACATTTACAAAAGGTCCGCACGTGCTGTAACACTAAGAATGTTGGAAGATTGATCCTTCATTGAAGTTTAAATACTTACAGTGAACTTCATAAACACTGAATTGACAATCATACTGTTTTTAGGATTGCGGAAATAAAAATAATGTCAGAAATTAGTCAACATAGAATGATACAACGTTCACTCTACAAACCTGTTTTTTTTTTAAATAATAAATATAGCTTTTGGAAAGAAATGATGAACAATGGGCATAATGTGCAAAATATTCATTTTTAACAAACTGTTCTGTTTTATTTCTGCCTTGCTTCTCAAACTTGGCGAAACTTGCAAAAGGCACACACTCAAAGTATCAGAAAGTCTATATGGGTATTGATGAGAAATGAACAAATCTATGAGTGGTATAAACGCTTTAAAAATGGCCTTCACAGCGTTGACAGTGATGAACTGTCCAGGGAGACTCGCAATCAGCAAAAGTGAAAACAATGTCGAATTTGTGCGCACAGCTGAGCGGTAAAATCTCCGAATCACTATTCGTGAGTTATCAGAAGGCTTCAAAATGAGTTTAGTTCAGTTCAGTCGATTGCAACCGACGACTTGGGTATGAGACGCCACTCAGCAAAATTCGTGCCAGACCTGCTATCAGCTGAGCAAAAACAGCTCCATGTTTCAGCTGCTAGGGGCCCGCTTGCGTGCGTAGAAAACGACGAAAACTGTTTAAAACTGGTGTTGAATTGTGCGTTTATGGGTATGACCCCGAAACTATGGTCCAGGCTTCAGAGTGGAATACTCCAAACAATCTGAGTCCCGAAAAAAGCACAACATAGTGTCATAAAGTCCAGACAATGCTGACTCTTTCTTTTTCCAATCATGAGGGAATTGAGCAAAACAATACACTCCATCATGCTGTACATTCAACAAGGAATACTACTCTCAAGTTTTGTGGCGTTTGAGGGGTGCCGTTGGTCACAAACGCCCCGCATTACACCAGCGTAACAACTGGCATCTCCACCAGAACACCGCGCCTACCAATTTATCGGAAGGTGCGCAGGTGTTGCTTGGTAAGCACGATATCGCAATGGTACGAAAGCCACCCTATTTGTCAAATCTCGCTCCCTGCGACATTTTCCTCTTCCCATAAAACAAGTTTCACTTCAAAGAGAAAATATTTCAACATGTTGAGAAGATACAACGGAATGAGATGAAGCATCTGGTCGCTACTTCATAAGATGACTTCAAAAATCCTTCGAGCATTGAAAATAGGGCTGGACTAAGTCTGTGTATGACTTAGGAAGGGGACTGCTATGAAGGCGATTAAGTTTCAAATCTGTAAAGCTTTTTTATAAATAAGTTAAGACCGGGTAATTTTTTTATCACACTTCGTCTTAGCTGTATTTTTTTACTATCACGATTTAGCAATCAGCATGTGTATACAAAAACAAATATTTTCATATTTTTCCTAAGATTTTCGGGCCTTCAATTTGGTTTTATAGGCCCGGTTCCTGTTTGAACTGAAAAATTGGAATATGTATCAACCCTGAAGGAAAAGTATGAATTTTGGAGTGATCATAAGTTATCCAGTGTGCATCCACTGATACTGTATGATAGTTATACTTATGATACGAAGGGTTAATGTTTTACATTTAGAGTAGCCATTTCATTTTTGTTTTATTGATAGCACTGAATGCACTAATTTTAAAACTGAGTATGAAATGTTCTCAGATTTCAAGGTATTCGAATCTGCATTTGAAGATCGTCATGCCCAATTATGTTACAATCTCCTTCGCTATTTTTCCTGATCCGACGATTTTTTTCACGCAATTCAAATGTGAGGATCATTAATATGATCATTAATAAAAATCTGAATTCATAATTGCAATGAAATATGAAAACTACTTTAAAAATCACCAAAATATGTAAATCATAATTTTGAAAAAATGCATACTGTTGCAAAGTGACATTTGTTTTAATGCATTAAGTCTTTTTCCGATGATAATAAAAATGATGCTAGAGCTTAACGTTAGTATTGCATTAATCCGTTGGTATTTCCCCAAAGCAAAGGAGATCTTCTTTCAAAGAGATTGAATTGTAAAGGAAATACTCAATTCACTGCACTGGTAAAGCATAAGGAGCATTAACAATAAAAATGTTTATGGCTGTGATTTCATAGCAATAACAATAGCGATGCAATGTTTTATTTGTGAGTTAGATTCCTTTCCCGCGTAACTGAGGTAATCTTATAATTAAATAATTCAGAGAAATAGGAAATGTTTTTTTACAAGAGGCCTTAATTCAGTGCCATCCACGGGCCACAGCACGACTTACTCTGCCATTGCGTCAGTACTTACTAAATCAAAGCAAATCTCTCCGGATCTCGCATTTGCTAAATTTTTGCTCTTTTCTTTTCCTCTGGTGTACCAGTTCTACATTTTGCTTTCACTACAATTTTTATTTCTTCAAACAGACATTCGTGTATCTTAATTTAAAATTTTCATACTGTTTTGACTTCCGCATGCGAAAAAATCAGTCATCGCTTTTAGCTTTGACTCTAACAAATGAAAAAGTACCTCGAGGTTTGTAATTGATAAACCCTAACATCCTAACCATAAGACAGGCACAGCCTTTAAGCACGAAAAAAACGATTAGACTAAAAAATATCGCTATTATAAAATTATATACTTTTACTCAAGATTCAAGTACCCAAATGCTTACCGGTGGGTCCAGAACCTGAGAACACGCACATCGTTTTATAATGTAAAAGTAAATATAACAGTGGTTCGATCTATTCAATTTTTATTAGAATCTGTTCTCTTAAGAATATCTGCTATCGTGAGTGCAAACAACATGTCTCTTGCAGTTTTATTCTGAAAGACAGAACTTGTAAATATATATGTAATCTAACATGTGGGAAGAAATCAGAATCTTCCCAACTAATTTCCTAAAATATTATCAAAAGTATTTTAAAAGAAATAAAAAAGTTTATATAAAATGAATAATGAAATTAATTTCATTAATTGAAGTGGTAAATGATTCAGGTGAGCGGTTCGAATTCCGCCCAAAGTTAGTTAATGGGAACTTAAATCTTCTCTGAGTTAATCCATAAATCGTATTATTGCTGAGTGATTATGATTGCAGATAAATCTAATAACACAATAAGTGGAGTTTATGTTACAAAACGAACTGCAGAAAAACAGAACATTTAAGCAGTACTGCATGGGACTACTGGACTGGTGTGCTTCAGAAAGGATTACTAGTTCATTAATTATAAAATTGGCATTACTGGGAATAAATGTAACACATTTTAAGAACTTTTTATTTCTAGTATCTACATATCCATCTTTAGGAAGCTACTCTGTTAAATCCTGCAATTTCATTAAATGCATTGCGAAATACAATTGCAGTTGTTTTCATTTGACTACCACTTTATCGATAATTCGTACCAGTTGCTCTTGAATCATGAATATGGAGCGAATAAAACTTTAAAATTGTCTTTCATATTTTCTCCAGCTACTCGTTACCTCAGAAGAACTTTACCGGTTATTTTGGAATTTCATCGGCAGCAAATTTCATTTATGCAACATCAGGAAATTGGTACTCATAAATAATGTTCTTACACACTCCTCTAGTTATTAGTTCGGCTGTTTGGCATTTGAGCGTGAATTTTATCAAGAAGAAATATTTTCCCTTATCGAAGTTCATATGACACTAAACACTGAAGTGCCAAAAAAGAAAACAAAATGGGTTACCTCTGTAATACTGCGCTGCTCCTTCGCGCAATGAGATAACAGAGCAACGCGAGGGCATGGACTCCACGTGCTGTCTGTAGCACTGTGGAGACAGTGCACACCATGCTGCCTAAAGAGCGTCCCATTACTCTGTAACATTTCTGACTTAAGATTCCTGGCATTTACGGTACGTAGAACAGCATATCAAATGCGGCGTTAAAATCCGGTGAACGAGGGAGGCAAGAAAGGCTACCAAACTCCGTGGAATGTTCCTGCATTCATAATGGTGTGACAGTGAACGTCTGTAGAGGCGCATTGTCGTGTTGAAAGGGGTCGGAATGGTGGGAGTGATTGAATAACATGAACGGGTGCAAAATATTCCAAAGGATGGTTACGTAGACTAGCGGTCGGCAGACGTATGATCAGAGCGGCCTTTAGATGTATGAAATGTCCTAATATGTTACAGCTGAAAACACCCGACACTATGACAGAGCCACAACCGGCCTGCACTGTCCCTAATAGGTATGTGGGATTCATTGTCTCCTAGGGTTTCCACCACACCCGGAGTAGACCATATTCCCGACACTGTTAATAGCAAGATATGTAGGACCAAGCTTCACGTTTCCAGTCATCTTGCGTCGAATGGTGGTGTTCCCAAGCCTAGGTGACGCCTTGTATCGTCGGGACGGCAATGGCACTCGTGTGAGCCGTCTGCTCCGGAGCACCATAGAACACAAGGGGCTTTGCATTTTCAGAACGACGATGCTACTACTTGGTCCAGCATTGAATTGCTCTGTGACTCGCGGGAATATTGTAGGCCTGGAAGTTGTTACAATGGGTGCAGACGCCGCTGCCTACGATTGTCCAGGGTTTTTAAGGTCACCGGTCTCGCACCCTGTAAGTTTTCCTTTAATGTGTGTAGTGCTGAAACACCCTTGGAAGTGCTAACCGCATAAGTCCAGATTTCCTGGAAATTTCTGAAATGGGCGCCGACCAAAATGCCACGTTAAAAGTAGCTTAAATCGCGATAAGCAGCCATTCTAACTGCGAATGCTACTACGTGTGTTGCGGAGATGTCGGCTTATATATATATACGTCGTTTGCGGAAGATTCCGTTTACACATGAATGTTGTGGCATGTAATGGAAATGGTATTTCATTTATTTTGTAATTTCGTCGTAAATACCTCAAAAGAGGTTTGTTGTAATAAAAATCTATTGTTTGTAATTTTTTTTTACTGGAGGTTCATCGACCACCGTGAGCAACTTAATGGACAATAAGCAGTAACCCGTCCCTAATTTAGGGACACTGGTTCCAGGGAATGGAGACAGCCAGTGCCGTAAGATAAACACAACATCCATGCCTCACAGAGATTCGAACCCGAACCCCTTTCGGACAAATGAACAGAGGCCATCGCTTAGACCACTGCTACACCGTGGCGGCCTAGGTGCTTGGTGTAACGAGCAGATGGAACTCAAGGAACAGGATCATGACAGCCTTTTGGGATATCTGAATCACGGTGAAGATTTTCAAATGGCAATAAGGAGGGAGATACTGCTAAAAAGAAGGAATCACTGTTGGAAAACTAAAATTCCAGAGCTGATAGTAAGAGACCGGATATTACGACGTATGAGACATACATAGAAAATTCAAAAGTGTGCCGGGGTCACAGAAGATAATTGTTTGCTCAAGATAAATAATCTGAAAGGACCTTGGTGGGATCTACATCCAGCAGTGGATTGAGAGTGTTAGATGATTAAATATGTAGAAGTGGACTGTTTTTCTGAAAGCGGCGTTACACAATAGCAAGAGAGAAAAGCATTTGACTGATAATGTTGGATATTCGTTAAGGTGCATGGAGAATTATGCAAAAAGGATGACAAAACCAAAAACCAAATGTAAGTTGAATATCAAATAGATGTGCACTGCTCCTTTTTTAATAACGTTTAGATTTACTTCAATGGACAGTTTCATTTGAAAAACAAAATGCGGCGGATTATTCCAGAGTCAGAAGCGTATCACACATTTCTTTTTATCCGGAATGTAGTGTATTTCTCGTTTTTTGATGGAGCTCTTTCATTTCTGAGTGCGTGTGGGTAATTTATAATAAATTATTTGGGTGTGAGTAGTATAATATTTTTTTCAGAATTTCAGCACGTTGGAAAACCATGACTGAATCGAAATTTCACAGATGTAGAAGTTCTGACATTTGAAGCATATGTGAAGACAATATTTTTGTTCTCCTTCTTCTTCCTGTCCAGCAATCATGGATGTCAGCTGATAAAATATGACAATACGTATTTTTATTCAATTACTTCAATACATATTTAATTAATTTCTCAGTGATGGGACTATTTTTTGTGACCAAAGTAGTTTTTTCCGAACGCTGTACAAAAAAAAATAAAAATAAACGACGTTCGATCATTTTTATGATAAGATGTAAATTTTAAAGTTAATTTGGTATAATACTGCTTTAAATTTTTCATTTCGTAGTCCCCACTACGTATTATTTGATATTTTTTCTGGTATTCCTCTAGTGTTGCAGGGGTTTTTTTTAGTTTACAGTTCAAAACAATATTCGCCCTGAACGAAAAAAATTCTTATTCAATCTCAAATATCTAGGAGTTACATGCATAAGAATATTTTCACTCAATACGATATTCTCATATAAGATTATTTCTGTGTATAAATATTTTATATACTGTCATTTGCAAATGTTTAACACCACCTGTTTGTTATAGACTTCTGCCGATTGCGTCAGGTACTGTCTGTGAAACACAACTTCCTGTCAGTATCACAACATCCTACAGCGGCAGATGTTAGTAGAGTTGGAGGAAGCATGCGATCGTCATTTGCTTCTGGTTTTCATGCTGAGAAGTTTTGTACGAATTTTATATATATAGCTAATAGAGCACAAAAATTGTGGCTTTATATTAAAAAAGATACTCCGAACGTGACATACGCGGAAAGGTGAAGGTGAGCAAGACTTCCTATTCATAATGCGATCATGAAATATCGAGATACAGGTGAATTTAGCCACCAAACGATAAGCTTATATTAGTGTCAGCACTGTTTTCCCACGTTTTAGCAAATATCTAGGATTCAAGTCTTATAAAACGGCACATGAACCTAGACTAACATTTGTCATGAAAAAGAAGAGACTCCAGTTTGCCAAGCGTATTCATTCGTGGACTGCAGAAAATGGAGCCAAGTTCTTTTTCCGATGAATCAACTGTGCTTCAATTTCAATGACGTGAAGCAAAGGTTCGACGACAAAAAGGCAAAAGGTTTGATGCAAAATACACCGTTTGCATTCTGAGACATCCGCCTAGTCAGATGATATGGGGTGCTATGTCAACATCCGGTGCTGCTATATTAGCTTTCTTGACGAGAAGCACTACTATGACTGGTCCTTTTAACGTGGAAATATTACGTAAGAAGTTGTTAACTCATATACAAGTGCACAGATGCGCAATCTTTATGTATGATGGTGCTTCATTCCACAGATCAAAGAAAGTACAGGACTACCTGCGGAAGAAAAACCTAACTTGGCTTGACTGGACTGGTAATAATCTCGACCTTAACCCCATCGAAAGTTTGTGGACTATTTTAAAAGACAAAGTAGCCGATAAACAGTCATCAAATTCCCAAGCTTTGATTGACGCGATAAAGTACGTGTGGTGCAAAGACGTTTCAAGTGACTGCTGCATATCCCTGATTAAGAATATGACACATCATTCTCCGTTCGTTATAGTAAACAATGGTGACCACACAACTTACTGATTTCGGGCTGTTTGTGTTCTAAAGAATGTAAGTATTTATCTGTGGTGTCATTCCTTCAAATATCTCTGACTGGTAATTTAGGTGTTTCTTTCAAAATCTTCATTTCCAATAAATTGACAGGTTAACTAATTTTTTTGCAAATGGCTATACTATAAAATTTGAGGGAACTTTGAGTTTTATTTATAAGATAGTTGGACCATATATTTATTTTTACTGGCAGATACATATCATCTGGGAATGTACACAGTGCACAGATTATGGCATTTTCTGTGAAGAATAATTTAAAAGAACAGAAAGTGTGAAGAGCTTCGTATGAAATTTGTTTGATTTGGCCGTTGACATCATATTAAAACTTAACTTTTATGCATATGATATACTGTCACACAAATCTGTACAAATGGTGTCATTATGTAAAAGCCGATGCGAACTGAAGTACTTTTTTACTACAATAAGCTTAGTTATCTTTCGTAAAACGCGTATGAAAGAATGCCTGAGACCCTTACCATAGCTGGCTTTGCATTTATGTTTGTGTGTCGAGGACATTACCCGCTATGGAAAGTTATCTCTTAAAAATACGAAACAAGTGTGTGTGAACAATTGTGACGAAATGGAGCTCCGAGTACTTATCTTAAAGAAAAACACATATGCACACACAGAAGCTAATTTTGATGGTCATTGTTCCCTAAATGTGTTTTTAGGTCTTCCCATGACAAAAAGGAAATTTAATAAGTAAAAAAAGCGGTTTTTTTAATTTATTTTCTGTACCAAGGTAATCAGCTATGTTCAAAAGGATATTTCCCCCTGAATTATGCACGTCATGTTCTGTACAGCTTGAAATTTTGTTTATATCATAGTATCCTTCTACCAGCAATAGAACATGTACTTTTCATTATTAAGGGACCATTTTGAACGTACAAATCATTGCAACGCTTCTTCATGCCTGATTTTACAGATATTTGGTCACTCTTTTGGTTTTCCCGATACCATCTCTCCCAGTTTTTCAATTCCTCTGAGAAAATAATTATTTGGAAAATGGAATAGCGAGTAAATGGTTGTAGCTTCAATTGCTATCGATATTGTCATTGTCATGTTTTCTACGAATTGCCTACGGAAACTCCAAAAGTGGAGTTTGCTCAACCTTCGGTACAACGTAGCGTTAACGATGTTATTAGGTATTATCCATTTGGCAATTTCTGCTGCGCTCTGGTCGACATTTTTGGGGAATCCGTTTAGAACCAGCAAAATTTACATCGAGATCATTCACTACCGAAGTACAAAATCACCGATTTCACTGGAACTGTGGGGACGACTTTAAATCATATGAATTTCTGGTTCTTTTTGTAATATTGTTCGGTTTCTATTCATGATTTAAAAATTGTCCATATTTTATTCCTCTTTCCGTTATTCGTCTCCGTTTCCGATGAAATTCTTTAATTTTCTTAATTTTTGAAAAAAAATGAACTTCCCTTTCACGTGATATATATATATAAGTGAGGGTCTCATTGGTGAAGAAATTAATCGGCGTATAAAACTTGCCTGGGAGAGCGTTTAGAAGAAACAGTATAATTTCAAGAGCAATATGCCATTATGTCTTAAAAGAAAAGTGTTCGATCAATGCATCCTTCGAGTGCTTACATATGGTGCAGAGACGTGGACTTTAACTAAAAGAGACATACAAAGACTGCAGACAGCTCAAAGAGGCATTATGTCTTAAAAGAAAAGTGTTCGATCAATGCATCCTTCGAGTGCTTACATATGGTGCTCGTTTGGTGTAACCAGGAGAGATAAGAAGAGGAACTCGTGGATCAGAAAAATGACAAGAGTGGAAGACATCATGGACAGATTAAAATCCCTAAACTGGCAATGGGCTAGACATATTGCTAGAAGGACAGACCATCGACGGACAGTGGAAATTTTAGACTGGATTCCGAGGGACAGGAAAAGATCACATGGGAGATGGGCGGATGAAATTCGAAAGTATGCGGGAGTAACATGGAGGAGACTGGCACAAGACAGACCGTTGTGGAAGAAACTTGGGGAGACCTTCGTCCAGCAGTGGATTGATAATTGTTGACAATGAGGATGATGATGATGATGATGATATATATATATATATAAATTATTTGCTTTGCTTTCTGTCCGCATTTTTCAACCCTTGGACTATATTTTTTCTATGTGTATCCTTATATCTACACCTTCCTTGAAAAAATCCACCTTTCTTCTTTCCTTTCTGCAAAAGGTCTATTTTTTCAACTACCGTCCTTGAAAAAGTATGCCTTTCTACTTGAAAAGCATTCTGGTTGATGCGCAAAGGCTTAGGAATTTTTACTTTTATTCTACACTAATGAATTCGGATTTCTGGTATGTATAGTTATACAATAAGTGTAGTTCGTGCGCAGTTTCTTGCCTTTAATCAGACATTAGAAACGCAATTGATTTTGTAGTTTTTCCTAAATAAAAGCTAATTATTCAAAATCAAATTCCTGTTCAATGCTGTGAGGCATTAAAGAGCACATTAATGTTAACAGTCGACAGGAATTTTCTGTAATATGTGTTTCGGAAGTAAAAACAGGATTTTGCGTATTAAAAATTAAAGTCTCTGAAAGTAGAAAAGTAATTTCATGCAAAATTTGAAAATGTTTGAGAACCTTTGCTTACCGGTGTGTATAAACTCAAAAGCCGCAAATAACTCAAGCGCAACTTCCTTCAATCAAATGAGATTTTCTGCTGTAGTTGTCCAGCAATGTAAGAAAGCAGCACAATTATCTTTGCAATTATCAACAAGAGTTTCCAGGAAGTCTTTAAATTTCGTTTGAAGCTAGCTTTCTTATTTTTTAGTATTTTAGTTTGTACTCTTACGCCAATTAAATGGAAATCTGCATATTCGTGTTGTAAATATTCTCGGTGTATCACAGCATATTTTTTCAAAACCTTGATATTCGTTCTGTATTTTTCTCTAACCTTACATACGTTATTATCAATTTCAAAATTTCCAGCATTCAAAAGTGTTACAAAAATCTATAGTGTAAGGCTTGAGGCAGAGATATTTCAAAGTTTTGACATCGTTCCTCAGCTAGTTCCAAGAGAACTACCAAGTTATACAGATTTTCCGAAATAGATCTGACTGTGTCTTTACGCTGGAAACATATTTGTAGGTATCTGTATATTCTTAGGAGAGAAAACTTGTTGTGAAGTCTCGGTAATCGTACATTAAGATCTTTTGAAGTCTGCTCACTACGTGTGGCATTTCATATGATAGCTTGCAGTTATTTATTAAAAAAAATGATATATATATATATAGAAAGATGAATTTTCATGTATTTTTTTTCAATTCAAAAAATTAAAAACGCTTCCTGCTAAATGAATAGTGGGAAACAATATGAACAGGAATTTGACGAAGAAACGCAGAGAATTAGTGAACACATTAGAAGAAAAACAGTAGTCTTGTTGAGTATAGAGAACAAAGTGTAGGCGAAATGGGTCTAGGTGGTAAAGAGGAACTTCCTGTGAACTTTGGCTTGGAGTCTTCTGAAGTACTTACTCGAAATCAGATTGATTTCTATGTGAATAACTTTGGGGAAAATTTCTTAGTGCAGTATTTTAGTTGAAAAGCAATGGCACAAATGTATGTTTCAATGAACATTTTTTTTTTCTCTGCTTGTAAATAAGGGAGATCTTTTTTCTTTATTTTATTAATTTATTTTTATGTTTATTATTATTTTTTGCTTAGGATTCCAGTCTCTATCTCGATTTCTCATCAGTTATCGTATTGATTTAGTTTTATGAATTTCTATACCAATACAAGTGTCATCATACTTTTCAGGGAGGGTGCTGTACTACATTGTGCGAAATGCAAATTGATTTTTATCTGTAAAACCGTATTAAATAAACGGGCAGTTAGAATTTGTTGTACTGTCCGTAAGCTTAGTTGCAAACGCCGCGGTCCGGCATGCTTCTGTAGCCCATTCAGTAAATTGTCGCCTCCAGAGTGGTAGCTTCTAGCTCCTTGTAAATAACATTTTCATTAGCATGCGTTGTTATATTAAGGAAATATTTCCTTTTATCATCGAATGGCAATTAAAGTTATTTTTGTGGAAGAAACTGCTTTTTCTTAAAGCAGGGTATACACAGTATATCGCTCATTGTTATATTACCCTTGCGCTGGACAGGTTACAAAATGTATTTATTTTAATTAAAGACAGCTTGAGAAGGAGGATATTATCTTTTTATGTGCTCTCCAATTCAGTGGCGGCTTTTCAGGTGAAGTAGGTGAAGTGCCTCTTCACTTATTTTACTTAAAATAAAGTTTTATTCAGTAATTTGTATAATATACTTTTTTGTTTCTATTGTGTTACAAAACACTCAAAATTTTGATTAGATATCAATTCACATAGCGCGTTTAATACGCGTTCACATAGCGCGTTCAATATTTATCTTTCGGCGCCGAAACTCTGCAGATGGAATCGTGACCTTCGATGGAGATCACGGCGAAACGGGACGGTTTACCCAGGGTATCTTGAAGTGTTTTGGTACATGCTTTCCGAAAGGGATTTGCTTTTTCGTGCTTTGTGATTATTTGTCAAAACGTTTAGCTGTTACTGTTGTTTTCGTGTACAGTTTAACAGTTAGTGATAGTTTTAATTAAAGTTTGTATCCTGTGAACGACATTGTTTGTAATTTATTACAAACTCCATTTAATCGGTGGAAAGATGAAGTAAAAAAGACAATTTACTTCAAGGACGACCGACGGATTCACTGACATATGTTGCCAAAAAAGAAATCAAGAAGAGCGGTAAATCTTACAATATCAATTTAAAAAATTGTCGGTTTACTGAATATAAATGTCTTTGTAGTACTTCTGTGTTAGAAAAATTATTTTGTTGGCCCTGCTTACTTTTTAGTAGAAAACATTCTGCGTGGAATAAAGGGGGATTCTCAGATTTATTAAATATAACACGCTTACTTCCTAAACATGGTGATTCAACCGAACACCAGAAATGCGAGTTAATGCTAAGGAATTTTCAAAAAAATCATAGCACCATTGCTGATGCCCTGAGGGAGAATGCTAGGCTTTTGAAAATACATTTCAACGAAAACGTTTGTTTAAATAGACTTTTCCTGCAGACAGTAATTGATGCAGTATTATATTTAAGCAAACAAGAACTAGCAATCTGTGGCCATGACGAAACTAGCAATCTGTGGCCATGACGAAAGCATGGACTCGATAAATAGTGGAAATTTTAATGAATTTTAATCCACGAGGCAAGGAAGAGCTGAGTTTGGTTTTCCGAAGAAGAATATTGCTTAAGTATTGCTTTGTTCCGCAGTAATGCATTAATTTATGTTGCACAATACATGCATGTTTGCGTTTGGTGTTTGTATGTGAGAGAGAGAGAGAGAGAGAGAGAGAGAGAGAGAGAGAGAGAGAGAGAGTGTAATGGCACACAATTTCTCAAAGAAAGAAAATGGCTGATATTGAGAAATTATTATTTCCTTGTTCTTTATTCGCACTGTTTTGGCATCTGCAACTGAAGTACAGAAACACAACATAGCGATTGAACTGTCAAATATAAACGTCCTGATATTCTTGCTTAAAATGTCCTACAATGTAAATGGCATTTGGTGCAAAAATATTTTTTTAAATCGCACACGAAGAAGCAGAGATTTTGAGGAAAAGAGATCAAGCCCCTTGCGCCCCTAAGTGCCGAAATTATGCATTATTTTGGGAAGAAAATACGCACAAAGAGCTTGAGTAGTTAGTAGCATCTGACAGAAGAAAGACATTTTCAATGGGTTTTTAGTCCCGCAGGTATTGCTGCAAACTGCCGCCCCGATGGCGCAGTGGTCTAAGGCGTTGGCCTCTGATCATTCGTCCGTAAGGGGTCCGGGTACGAATGCCGGTCAGGCATGGATGTTGTGTTTGTCTTACGGCACTGGCTCTCTCCCTTCCCTGGAACCAGTGACCCTAAATTAAGGACGGGCGACTGCTTATAGCCCAATGATTTGCTCACGGTGGTCGTTAAACCTCCAATCAAAAAAATTGCTGTAAACTGAAAAAATGATCTTACGCACACTGGTAGCAGACTTTCCCGTTTACAAAAATTTGGAATTATCAGAAAAAAACATCTCGCAGGGGAAACGCTCCGCCAAAAAGGAATAATTTTTCAAATCCGACTCTTAGAAGCAGAGATATCGACAAAAAAATCATATGCCTCTTCGCTCTCTGCCGGAAAGACCTTGCATTATTTTAAAAAGAAAGTATTTTCGATGTGAGCGGTATCAGTCCACGAAAATATTTTTTCAATCGAGTTTTCAGAAGAATAGGTTTTGCCGCAAATACAGCAGAAGCAGAAATTAAAATTTACGTCCCCTGGTAGCTAAACCATTTTTTACCAAAAAATTGAAATTATTTGCAAGGCATTTCTCATTAGGAGCTGCATGCGAAACAAGAATAATTTTTCAAATCGGGGTTTTAGAAGCAAATACATTGGAGAAAACGCAATTGCCTAACCCTGCGGAGCGGAATGTCTATGAATTACTTGAAAATTTTGAAACTATATGGACAACATTTCTCAATGGAAACGCTATCCAACAAAGACGTAATGTATTTCAAATCGGATTCTTAGAAGCAGATATGCTAAAAAATATATATATATATTTACATATACGCCTCCTGGCAGGGAAACCATGCATTATTTTAAGGAGAAAATATTCCGAAACGGTTTATAATCGTGAATCGTATCGGTCCACCAAGTAATGTTTTCAATCGAGATTTAAGAAACTCAGAATTTGCTGTAAGTGCATCAGAATCAGAAATTAACCTTTACGATTCTTGCTGGCCAAACCATTTCTTTTTTCAAAAAATTAGAAATTGTATACGAAATATTTTAACATGAGGATTATTATCTGCTGCGGAAACAATTTTCTATTTTCAGTTTTAGAAGCAGAGATTTAGCGGAGACACATTTTGATTTTGTGCCTCCAAGTGAAATACCTATGCGCAACTTAAAAACGTGACTCTACCTAAAATAGTCTTAGCCATAAAAGTGGTCGAAAGGTAAAATAATTTTTCAATCGGATGTTTAGAAGGAAATATGTAAAATAAACATATTTTGCATTTTATATTATGTGCTTTTATGCCATTAGAGGCGAAATTGCGCATCTTAAAAAAAACAAAATGAAAGATCATCATTCGAACATTTCATGCTTTTGAATGCAAACACATTTTTTTAAATCGGAGTAATAATTGCAGACAGATGGTGTCCACAAGTGGACAGGTACCGATACCGATACCACAACCAAGGTCTTTTTCTTACAAATGGCATTCTGAAAAACTGAAACTATAACAAAAAATTTCATCATTAGAACAGACAGCGTGAGGTGGCTTTTTTTATTCAGCAAAGTAGCTGGCATACGATCAAATCAACGCCGAAAGTGTTCTCGAAACCGTACTGCCGTACACAGTAAAAACAGATTCCCTCTTCTGACCAGATGTCCAATAGCCGTTTTTTAGTTATTCTTACTAGAGGGAAAATATATCTCTTGATCTAAAATCAGTTAAAATATGGGACCTTCTAAGAGCATTTAAAATTTAAATGCGAAATAATCCTCTATTTATTCCCTAAATCTTACTAATATCCTTCTTTTTCCTCCAAAGCCAATAAATTGGCAATCGAATGAAATGACAAAATTCAACTAATACCACCTTCAGAAATTCCCATTTTCCAGCTGTTCTGTAAGTGAGAACTTTAAGACTGGATGATTACTTTACACACTACCATCATATGACCACAAGATATCTTCGTTACCTGTTCTGAACATCGTGTTTGTCTGTGTTCTTATTGGTATCTTTGCGCAAATATATTTCAAATTAAATTTTTTTAACTCTCCTTGAATTTTCGCCTTTACCTCCTAATTTATTCCCATAATTATTTCTATATATAGTCTAATGCTAATACGGAAGGCAGGGACTTATGCATTTCATGAAAAAATTGTAAACCTGCATCTCATTTCTGCAAGAATCAGCGGGCATTTTTCATTCTGCAGTTTGTTGGGCACTTCAGCATCTGGGCGGCATTGAAATGTTATGTCTATCTTACGATATGCAGAATATAGGTAAATCTCACAAACATCGCACAGAAAACAGTCAGACAAGAAACCTAAGATCACTTTTACTTCGTGAAGGAAAGAAAAATTTCAATTTGCATACAATGCCGAATGTATAATATGCAAATCAGAAATATTTTCTGTGCTTCCAAGCATTTAAATCATGAGTGCTATCAAATATATGGGCCGATTTCTGTTTAGAACATGGCACTGAACGATTAATCGAATTTCATGGAAACATAAAGTTAAAGTAATAATGACAAGAGATAATTTCTCCTGCAGCATCCTTTCAGAAAGTTAGGTGTTAGCAAATCTACAGGAAAAAAAAACGGGATGTATTATGTATTAATTCAAATCAAAAAGCTTCCAAGAAATGAAATGGAGCTAATTTTCCTATCGGTTTTGTTTCACTATCAAAAATGTCCATTGCCCATGAGATTTCAAGGTTGCTCTAATATTTTGCTTTCTGCACTCCTGTTTCTGAGAATACTTTACAGCTTCCGTGTCACATGATTTTTCTAATAGCCACTGTGCTACTTTTGCTTGCAATCATCGTGATGCTGTCTAATTCTGAGATTGGATATATCGGTACATTTTGTATGTCTTTCCAATGGTAGTGATTATTCTTTGTACGTAAAATCCTCCAAGAAATCCAAGCGGGTGATTAGACGAAGAAATCAGCTATTATTCATTTTAATAAAGGAACTAAAAAATCTAGTCATGGCGAATATATGGTATATGTTTCTGTTTACAAAATATAATAATATAATATCTAAGTGTTTTATGAAAACATTAATTGTCTTACCCTGCAGTATTAAATTTTGAAATTATATTATATATAAATAAAAATTATTTTGAGAGCAGTACCTTTGTAGGATTCTAACAGCTTTCTAAAAAGGTGTCTACCTTCAAAAATTTTAAACGGCAGAATTCGAAGTTTTCGAAATATTGTATTTCACTGAATCGTTGAACCGCAGAACATTATTTTATTGTTTAATTTGACAGTGCACTTCACAATTGGTAAACCATAGGACATTATGTATCAAAATCAGAACGGTTTCAAGGAGTTCTATCATCATATAATGTGTTAAGGAATTTCAGGACGCTGCATGCAAATTTTCTATTTCTATGGGGAAAACTGCGTCTCAAGCACCTCCGATATGCTTTTCCATGCTGTTGTTGTATACAAATGATTAATATAACGATAAATTATTTGATATCACATCGATTACACGGGAAAAAGAACATGGTGTAAAACTGCATTAAAATCTTACTTTATCACTTTTTGCTTGAGTTTTGGAAGTCGTCTGATAGTGAAGACTTAATCATCTGATCTTTCCATTATTACTGGAATTAACTCCTTTCAGTTTGTTTTTCATCTGATATTGAAGAAATTGCTGCAGCTGTCATATCGTGTTATTAAATTGTATTTCGCAATGATGGAAGCGTACACTTGTTTCATGAACCTGTTTCTTGAAATAAAAATATTCCTTCATGGCATAATTTATTCGTAGCAAATTTCAAAGAAAGGGATTTTGTATGAGCAACGATTTTCTCTGGAGCATTTTTTATTATCATATCAGAAGAGAGGTTAAAAAAATGTATTCCTCTAAGTAAAATCGTACATCTCCCATTTACATTATTTTAAGTCAAATATCAATTTCATGTTAAAATAGAAATTTCTTCTGATGGCACAATTTAAAACAAACAACAGTAAGTTCATTATATATATTCTAAAAACTTAGCAATTAATTTAGGATAAATTTTTCATCTTGAGAACGACGTTTATGGGCAAAAAATAGGTATCTTAAATTGGAATACGAAAATTCAAATATCGAAGTTTACATCAATTCCCTTTGCCGAATTGTGCATCATTTATAAAGTAAGAAAATGGGTGGAAATCTCCATACATTGTTTATCTAATTCATGAGACAGATCTATCAGGGCGCGCCTCGTACGCAAATTCTGATATCCTAAGACCTCATGTACCACTACATCGGCTGACGCATAAGCATGTCTAACATATCACCAGCAGAATGCATACTTATCTGTCTTTTCCCTGAAAGGATAGAGAAATCACAGGATCAACATGTTGTCGAGACTGCTGATTCTCAGTCACAGTTGCTCTACGATAAAGAAAACGTTCAACCCATTCAAACATTTTGTTTTCTGCCCGGTATGATTATTTCTATAATGACTAGAAGTTCAAATGCTCTCTTTAGGTTCCACAGACCAAAGAGAGTAAAGGGTCAACAAGTGGTTTTCTTTAGAAAGGTTTGAAGGATAATTTAAATGATTTATTACTTGAGATTATTTTTTCATCTGAAAGAGAATGAATTATTTGCACATAGAATATGCATTCCTCAAAGAAAGTATCTTCTAACGGCCGCAGTGGAATTGCTGCTTCGATAGATAGATAGATAGATAGACAGATAGATAGATAGAAAACTTCGTTTATGAAGTTTTGCTCCAATGCCGTTCAGCCAAAAATATGTTGCTAATAAAGAGCAAAGAGTAATTTTTAAATTTAGTCATAATCTGAGTGGAAAATTGTTCGTACATTACAACTAGCAGGCTTCAAATCCCAGAATATATGAGAATGCCATACAGCAAAAGCGCCCTCCACGTAAATGATTACTTTCAGTTTGCAATAATGGTTGGATTTTTAAGCGTTTCATCACAAGTAGCACATTTAGAATATTAATAAGAAACTAGATGAAAAATTTATATATATATAATTTATTGACGAAAATACTGAACATATATTAAGTCCTTTTTCTGATGTGTATTGCTACTTAATCTTTGCTTCAACCACTGAAGAACACGCAATTGGAAATTATTTCATAAATAGGACAAGGGCTGTTCTTTTCACACAACGGTGAATCATTGCCTCACAAATTACTAATATCATAATGACTAATAAGCGCTTGGAAATGACTGAAACACTGTGTCATAATTTCTAAGAGTAAGTACAATCAGAATTTTAAGTTAAAAGGAATTCGTCAAAAGCATATTGATGAATTTGTTCAGAAAAAGCCACAGGCATTCCTAGGTACACTCGCCTGAATCACTAGTTTTCATTATTCGTCGTTTCTTACGTAGCATGGCATGATTCTGTTTTTTCTATCTGGTAGGATATTATCTAACAAACCTTCTGTGTTCAAGACTGTTTGCAATGAGCTGGAATTACTTATTGGAATGGAGGGGTTATTTTTTACTCTTTCGTCTACTCGTAACGCTGATCTTCGAGCTGAAACGAGGAGCCACATACAAGTTTTTTATTTTTTATTCTGGGCGGACTTTTAAATTATCTAAATATACTAAAATTTAGATAAACTCAAAACAATGTTCCGGTTAGAAGAAACTTAAAGGTCAAAAAAAGGTACTAAAATAATATATGGAATACAGGGCCGTTGATCTAAAACCCATATAAATATCTAGAAATTCTATGAAAAGTGATTTCGTTAGTTCTTAAAGACGAATTTGTAATGCGAAACAAATAATAATAACAGCAGTAAGAGAAAGAAAAATCTTGGAATTCACTTATATGATGGAGAATGGGTAAAACCGAAAATAAAAATAATACACAAAAGCTCCTAGACAGCACACAGCTTTACGGAGTAATTTGGAATATTTTAAAGTATATTATAATGTATAATAAAGGTAGGATTTACCTCTACGTTTCTGTAACGAAATATTTAGGAATTACAGATAATTACAACGATGTTACTGTTTTGTATTTTATTTATCTGTACGTGTAAGAATAGCAATATTATTTCTTAAAATCGCCAATCTGGGTGAATATGTGTCGGGCAGGGTTGAGGTCATCTGTTATGTGAGTGCAACTCATGGTCAAGACATATAATGTTCCGAGTTGACCACTGCTGTATTGGGTAGTCTACTGTTGAAATGTACTTCGTGTGTCTGGCTGTGTGAATCTTCGGACACGGCGCTCACTTCTTACATCAAGGTTTCACTGTCCTGTGCATTTTTGTGTCCGTTTCGCTGTTTGACCAATTTAGGTCAGTCTTGGTAATAACTAGGGCTGCTAGGAAACAACCAACCAGTTGAACAGTTTAAGAAAATTTAGGCACTCGCCTTCGATCTCCCAGAATATGTCCTATGTCAAAGTTCGATAAATCCTTCCGTTTACACTTACGATCCGAATTCCTACGTCGGTCGATTGATCGCGTAATCTCAAAGGTTACGTGGTCAACGGACTGCATTCACTTTTGATAGGTATTCTCATATTTCAGTAATCACTATGGTTGTATGGAGACGACACATTTATTTACGTATATATGATTTATTATTGTGGTAAACAGAAAGAAACAAAGTTTCGGCGCTGTAATGTACGACGCCCGGTTTTGTAATTAACGAGGTAGCGCTATGCACGGAAAACTACAGCATGCATCCATCTTAACAACTGCAGGAAAAGGTAAAAGATAAAATGGCTTGTGCATATGACACCCCGCGATGCATTTTCAAGTTTCCGAATTAGCGCATTACAGAAAATGCATGCACATTTCTTTTGTTTTGTTTTTATTGAATGTTTAACGACCACAGTGAGCAACTTATTAGGCTGTAAGCAGTCGTCCGTCCCCAATTTAGGGTCACTGGTTCCATGGAAGGGAGAGAGCCAGTGCCGTAAGTCAAACACAACATCCATGCTTCACCGGGATTTGTACCCGGATCCCTTTCGGAGGAACAATCAGAAATTATAAGCTAGACCATTCAGTCACCCGGAGCGGTTTACGCAGGCCGATAGAAATTATTTTGGACATATGGAAGCTTGATTTTTTATCAAGGAGCTTGATGTTTTCCGTCGAATATCAGAACGCTGTACTGAGAGGAAATGCTTATAGGAGGAAAATAAGTTACTTTGAAAAAATTAGACGCTAACCAGATGACTTAAAGTGGAGTGGTTACAAAAACAGCTAAATACCCTTACTCAATGGTTAGTTCATTCGTCCCTGGTGTCTGTGGTATTTCTGTATTTCATGTTTTTGCGGATCCACGTTAATTTTCCAGTAACCGGCCATCAGAAATAAACAATCTCACAGTAACAGCAACCAATGTTCCCACTCATTCTCTATCTGTCGGTTGACATATAAAACCCAAATCAATGAAATATAGATTTTCATCAACGTTACTGTGGAGAACTTCTATAGCGAAATTTTTCTTAAATGGTGAACATTCACAATTCCAAATAAATATATTTTTACTTGTATTATTCTTTTTGAGTAAAATACTGAGAAATGTTGACGTTTGAATTTTACTTAAGAATTACACAAAATTAATGGCAATTGCATACGAAAATATTAATCAAACATAATATGAGTTAGCCAAATAAAATATCTCACTAATTTTTGGATTTCTTGGAAACGACATCTTCTTAATAAGAATGTGCATCTCAAACATATTATACACATTCGAGGCACATTATTGTGACCACCAGCAAACATCTAGAGTAACCGTCGTGTGCAGCGCGGACAGCAGATATACGGGTTGCGAATGACTCAATAAGGTGCTTTAAGATGTTCACAGCTATATGGAGCCATCGTTTGACATCTTCTGGTGGGTGCGTGGTGGAGGATTCATATAGCGAACAACACGATCGACTTGGTCCGACATATGCTCGATAGGGTTTAAGTCTGGTGATTAGGGAGCCAGGAAAGTACTACGAAATCTTCAACGTGCACTTCCAACCACTCTATGACATTTCTAGATGTGCGACAAGTCGTATTGTCGTGCTGGAAGATCCCATCCACCTCATGGAAGACAATCACCATGTATGTGTGTACGTGGTGTGCAAGGATGGATTCAAAACGAATTCGGTGCAAAGTGAATTCCACAGGTGTGAGTCGACCCGGAGAATGCCACAAAAGCATTTCTCAGACCATAATGCTGTCCCCACCAGCTTGTGTTCTTCCAACAATGGATGAAAGGTATTTGTTCTCTGATTTTTCTTGTTTCATACGCCGACGTCCATCCGTTCGATGAAGCACAAAACGCGACTCATCGGACAAGGCAATTTTCTGACAATTAGCTGATGTCCAATTCTGATACTGCCGTGCAAATTTAAGACTTTTCTGTCGATTAGAACAGGTGCAGTGATAATACGTTTGCATGGGAGTACCATACGCAGCAGGGTTCCCTGAACTGTCGTTTTAGACACAATTTCGGTAGTCTTCTTGTTTATGCGGCCAGTGAGTTGCTTCACTGTAGCATGTCGATTGGCTGTCACGGACCTTCGAAGACGACGATCGCCTCTCACATCAATGGCTCGTGGTGCTCCGCAGTTTCCACATTTTTTATTCGCAATGATGTCATTTTCCAATCACGATACACTTTAACCAAAGCAGCACGCCAACAGTTCAGAAATTGTGCTAATTCAGAAACACTGCCACACTTGGACCGAAAGCCGATAATTATCATTTTTTTGCAAATCTGACAATTCGCTCCTTTTATAAATAACAGCAACGAGTAATATGTTTTCAAATTGCATACAGCACAACTTATCCTCCAAGGCAGCTCCCGACACGTGGAGCTCTATCCGCTATTGACGTCAAAAGTAAGAGGTGGTAACATTAATGAGATTCGAATGTGTGTTTACATAAATGCAAATGGGTTAGGGTGTTTGAGGATACAGAACCAATAGAAATTGGAGATTGACTGAGACAACGTGAAACTATACCTTCAACACTCTTTAATGCCACATAAAAGAGTGTTGGAGGTATAGTTTCACATCACTTTATCTCTTTGTTTTCCCAGTTTAATGATTGCAATTGTCAATCATTGAACTGGGAAAACACAAAGACAAAGTTTAATGGAGACTATATAACTCAATGTCGTTTTGCCTCTTCAGAACTGCAGGGTATGATATAGCCTCTTCAGAACTGCAAGGTATGATATAGGAACTTGCTGACAATAGTTAAGCTGTGGGATTAAAAATGAACATTCAAAAGACAAACTGATGACCAATGCTTTTACAAGAAATGACGATTTATCGATTGTTGGGGAGAGCTGGAGATAACCGATACTTACATATACCTTGGACGGCAGATATTAGGCAAAGATCGCATTGATGAAGAAATAAATCGACGTATAAAACTTGGTTGGAGAGCTTTTGGACGAAACAGTACAGTCTTTAAGAGCAGTATGCCATTATGTCTTAAAAGTGTTCAATTCATCCTTTCAGTGTTTACATACGGAACTGAGACGCGGACTTTAACAAACAAAGAAGTACAAAAATAGCAGACAACTTAAAAACGAATGGAGTGACGCGCATGTGGTATAACCAGGAGAGATAGGAAGAGGAGCTCGCGGATTTGGAAAATGAAAAGAGTGGAAGACATCATGATCGGAGTAAAATTCCTGAAATCCCATTGTGTGGGAAATATTACCAGAAGGACGGACAACCGATGAAAAACCCACATTTTATTCTTGATTCGAGGAGACAGGAAAAGTCTGAAAAGACCAAATGGGTGATGGATGGATGAAATTCGAAAACATACGATATATATTCAGGTACGATAATGACATGAAAGAGTCTAACCGAAGACAGACCGTTGTGGAAGAAACTTGGGGCGATGTTCATCAAGCTGCGGATTGATGATTGTTGAGAATGCTGATTTATATATGTAAAATGTCTGCTTATTCAGAAAGACTAACTACTTGTAATTACAACTCTCCCTCACGGATGGCGGCACAGTACGCTGTATACATCTACGCACTAGTTGTAAACAGACAGCGTCCAGGGCGAGCGGAAGAGAGGAAGGAAAGAATGTCGTTGGTCGTAGTTGCTCGTTGTGTGCAATGAATTCGTTTAAGTTGTTAATTATTGTCTTGTGTTAATTGTGTTGTGCGTTCGAATAAAGTGTTAAGAATATCATGGCTGGTCACTGTAGTAGTGCAAGATTTAACTAGCCTAGACGCCACGAGTTATACATATATATATATCCTTTTCTCAATAATCAGCAATCACTATCTGTTATATATATATATATATACACTATATACCAACAAGTAATTGGACACCTGTGATAGCAAAGGAAAACGGAGTTTATTTACCTACAATAGTTGGTGGAGCCTCCACGAGCGTCGATAACAGCTGCGACCCTCCGGGGCATACTCTCAACCAGGCGTTGTACGACGGCTAGCGGTATTTTCTTCCACTCGGCTTTGAGAAGACAGGTCAGTTCCTTCACCGATTTCGGACGGTGGGGGCACACACCTGACGTTGACTCTCCAACTCGTCCCAGAGATGCTCGATATGATTATGGTCCGGGCTCTGAGCAGGCCAGTCCATTCGATTAACCCCATTGTCACCATACCAAGGCATGGTGGACCTCACAACATGACAGGTGGCATTGTCATCCTGAAAGTAGCATGGGTCCACCCCGTAAAACTGCCACAACGTAGGAAGCGCATGGTCATCCAAAATGGTGCAGTAGGTCTTGGCGTTGAGTCTACCACAAATTGCGACCAAGTGTCCCGTGCCATACCAGGAGAAACACCTCCACAGCATAATTCTCCGCCGCCGAACTTCACAGTTGGCACAATACATTCCGGCAGGAGGCGTTCTCCAGGCAGGCGCCAAACCCAGACCCTGCTATCCGAATGGTAGAGGGTGAACCTTGATTCGTTGCTCCAGAGAACCTTTTCCCACTGTTCAACGGTCCACTGTCGACGTTTTTTGAACCAAGTTAGCCGAGGAGCGCTATTGGACTTGGTGATCAAAAGCTTGTGGGCGGCAGCACGTCCATGATAATCGAGCAGATGGGCTTCCTTACGGATGGTATTCATCGAAAAAACACTCCCGGATGCCTGTTGAAACTCTTCGCGGATGTGGCTCATCGATTTGGTGCGGTTCTTCCGAATTTCGCTGGCCAGTACCCGTCGGTCTCAAACTCTCAGTTTTGTTGGTCGGCCGGGTCGGGGCCCATTCCGACAGACAGCTGTCATCTTCCACTTACCAGTCACGTAGGCCACTATCGATTTTGGGTACTTCAACTCGCTGGATATCTCACGTATGGATCAGCCATTTCTGTTATACCTGACGATTACACTTTTCTCGAAATCAGAGAGCTCCTAACTGCGTGGCATCTTGCATGCGACTGGTTGCATTGTTGTTTCCCACACGATATTTAACGGCGGCACCCGTGACGTGTATCAGGACCGCAGATATCGTCGAATGCAGGGTTGTCCAATTACTTGTTGGTAGATAGTGTATATACAATTCATATTTTGTTCAAATGCTACATATGACAGAAATTTCTGGAAAAATGTGTTCACAAATTTTATTAGTTAATGATTTTTTAGAGTCAACATCACTAAGGTATACATACACTCACGAACAAGGACATTTGCGCACCAAGAAAGAAGCATAGGATTAAACTGAAATTGTATAGACGTTATAATACAGATGAATCATACACATGATGAAAACTTAGCTGCATGACAGTTACAGAGGAATCTGTGGCACGCAGTCCGGTTATCCCCAATAGCGAGTCGCACCCGCTCTCGGGGCGATACATTGTGCAATTACCGCATGGAGGCGAACAGACGCGTGATGTTGTCCAGCGGCCGACTGGCCCTCACGCGTTAGACGGTGTGGTCCAAATCTCGGATCTCAGACATGCACGATGGGGAACATGTACGTGGAGCTGGAAGGACATGGAACTATCTGGTCGTGACGTACGCAGTCCTGGTCAACCCGACGCGTTTCCGGGCTGGCAGTATCCTGCTGGTGAAGAAAACCTGCAATACGGGCCCGGAATAGGAGCACATGGGACCGTAGAATCTCATCCACATACAGCTGGCCCGCAATGATTCACGTACCACTAATAGAGCTGATGGGCTGTCGCAGGCAATGGCTCCCCAGACCATAATGCCTGCAGTGGGGGAGGTGTGATGTGATAGCGCGGTTGCGATTATGTTGTTGACCTGGTTATTTCCACAAACGTACACGATTATCGCTAGTCCCCAAAGCGAAGCGGCACTCATCGCTGAACACGACACATCGCCAGTCTGGGGCGTTCGACGTCGCTCTAGCCTGACACCACTGCACACGGAGCCGGTCATTTTCTGGTGTTAATGGCAGGACAAGTAAGGAGCGCTGGTATCGCAGATTCGCTTCCACGAGGCGTCGGGAACCGGTTCGTGGGCGCATAAGAGCCGTTACATCTTCCTGTACCGTGAACCCGGTCACTGTATGATCTGTTCGTGCCTGGCTCACGGTCCGTCGAACTTCTCTACGGTGACCCTCCTGGTCTGTCCGGAGACGTTCCGACGTGTGACAAGTTCGTCACGTATCCACTGCTCCCAACAAAATCTGACGATATTGTCCGAACGATCCACGTGGCGGGCTATACAGCGTGCTGAACACTCTGCGGTTTTCAGCCCAATGATCAGGCCTCTGTCAAATTCCGTAAGTTGGGAAAACCGACGTCTCTGGCGGCTACCCGGCATTTTTGTCGTTCTCAAAGCTTGCTTGCGTCGGCCGGTGCTTTTCGCTTTCATCAGGCATCAACTACACTCCGGTTTATAAGGATGCCGGTTTGTGCTTGCCGCGCCAACACAGGGTGTGCGGCCATGCGCACTGCCACCAAACGTGGAGGATTTGCATTCCAGCACGTACTCTACCTTTTTGAATGTTTCGCGGTTGTAGCATGTTATCTTCTACGTGCGCAAATTTTAATGTCCGTGACTGTGTTATCTTAATAAAGCATGTGTCCCAGATGGATACATTTTCTTATTTATTAGGAGTTCAGACTGAAAAAAATAGAATTCCAGTTTTTTAATTCGTCTATGTTAGATCCTCAAGTTAGCTTATGAAGTAATATTATGTCTCACTTCAGTAATATGGTCCACTTCATTTTAAACTTGGTCATTTTTAAAATATTATTATTTACAATTACATGTAAAACTTTTTCTCAAAATGATTGAAATAAAGTCATACCCAATGCCATACCAGCATGGGTCATGAGGTTATTAAAATCCCGAAGTTTTGTATTTCTGGTACATATGTGGTAACTAAGCTATTTTACATGCACCGCTGCTAAAGGCATACCTTCTACTTCTTGGATCATCAAAAATTCCTCTGTAAATCCTCTGGAAAAAGGGTACCTTGAATTATCCCTGTTCTTTGCGATGAATGAAGTGCAAGCAATCTGATTTACCTAACTAAAAAATTCGCGATAAAAATTACATTTATTCATCTATATTTTACTCATCATTAGAAAAAGCAGAAATTAGTTAAACGGGAATATCGAGCAAACCTATTGTTGAGGAAGGAATTTAAGACAAAGAACTTCTTTTTCCGCCTAAAGAAAGGGATAAACTTAAAAAAAAAAGAGCATATCGCAAAATTAAATTTGAAATGAGGATACCCTGAAATCGTTCGTATCATATATCATTCGGTAGTTGTAGATATTTCACTGTCAGTTTTTGTACCATATTCATTAGATTCTGATCAGTTGTAAAGTACATAGTTTTACTCGTTCTTTATAAATACGACTGATCGTATTTATAAAGAACTTACTTTTGCAATATTTCATGACGCAAAATTATTCGAAGATATCTGTCTTAGTTTTCCAGAAATACAAGGGCACGCGAACGCATGTCAGAGTGCATGAGAGCAGATGGTAATCTGTAGCCCAAATTTTGTTGTCTCTTTTCGTATCACATAATCTTCTTCTAAGGTATTACACGTTCATTATCATTTACAGAAATATTTTCCACTGTTTCGAGAAATAGGTTTCGTCTCATTGTTAAAAGCTTTCACAAGCTCTTTTAGCATTTTCGGACAAAATTTCACTATACGATATTAATTTATTTCCTAGTTTATCAAGCAGGTATGAGCCATGAGTTTCCTACTTCAAGCTTCAGATTGAAGGTGCAGAATGACGGAATATTGATAAATTATACTGGGTGTTTCCAGAAGTCGAGACTGACTTTAAAAACTCGAAAGCAAATTGGAACCAAAAAACAGAGGCAGCGGGTATAAGTAAGACATGATGTGATCTATTTAAGGGATGTGTGAATGACCAAAACGACTTTACAATTTGGGGGTCCCGGCAAGCTGCCTCGAAAAGGAAGCAAGCTCGGAAAAAAATTCCAAGTACAAAGTTGTACAGCGTTCTTACCTCAGTGTAAAACGGCAGAAAATGTCCCAATAACTTTCAAAGTTTTGGCTGTGCCTTTCTGAGCTATAACATATTTACCAGGAAAAGTTATTTTCCCCGCATATCCTGAAATGTTTCTGCCTTGTTCTAAGCTTCGGACGAAAAAGCATCTGAGGAAATGATTCTCGTTCATATGCGAAAGAAATAAAAAAAAATTCTAATTAAGGGATGTCTTTGAAATCCACATTAGGTTAACATTGTTTTCGCACCTTGTGTTTTCACCATGTGATTTTCTTTTCGTAGATAGGATCATTTTTTATAGCGCCATTTAAACTATATATAGAAATCGTTACGTAAGACTCTTTTAAAGATTTTCTACATTCTGTTATTACTAATAGGAAAAGGAAGAAAATGTTTTAGGAGAGACAAAAAAATAAACTGTTTTTTCAAAGTACAACAACTTTTTCTTTATTATCCTTGCTTTTTGATTTTCTAAATAAGAACAGTAACAAAACTCAGCTCTATTTAGTGATTTGTTCCAACATAAGTTTAAAATAATTACTGTACAACGTGTAATGACTGATACAGGATTTTGCTTTGAGGATGTTTCAGAATTTTTGAGTACTTGCCGATTTATCTAGCATTTGTTCAGAAAACAACTAAAACGGTCACCTGGTGATCATAACAAGGTTTTTGTTTTCTCTCTCTTTTGGTCTCTAATATTTAGTTTCAGTAACTTCCTTACTTTGAATAGACGTTTTCCATACAAATCTCATAACGTTTCAAAGACCGTTACACCTTGATGCCTCAGGATGATATTTCGTAACGCCTTTACGCAAACATTTCCATATACACTGAAAAAGTATGCACAAATATTTTATGTAAGCTGACAAGTATTACTCATTATATTTATTATTTTCTAAGAAAGATCAGTTTGATGTACAACTTCAACACTTATGAAATAAGAAGCAAACAGTGTTTCATCTATATTTTGTTTTAAGAAACGTTTTATTAAAAAAAAAAACTTGGATCTTTTTTTTTCTTTTCAGAAAAGAAATTTGGTATACATATTTATGTATACAATTTGTTTGGCAGAGATTGGTGATTATTCCATTAATATTGTAATACATGTAAAATTTATTGAAATGCTTTATATTCCTTGTGATTCATGAGCATGGGACAAATTAATTTAAAATAATTTAAATTAATATCTTTGTGCAGTATATAATTCGGAAAAATATATATAAAATTATAATTCCCTGAAATTGTGAGTATTTTGAACCAGATTGTCGAAATTTTGTAAGGTCTTTCGCAGACCACTGAAATTAACTAGTAAATGATTGCATATTAAATTAGAATCAACAGTCTTTTGGCTTTAATGACGCAAGGATATGATACGCAGTAAAATATTATTTCTCTGTACTTTAAATATTGTCAACTCTAGTAAAAAGAGTATTTTTTTCCACTGCATCCGTAGTGTAAGTAGAGTCGACAGGCAGGTTTGCTGACCTTGACTTTCACTTAGTTTCTTCTCTTATTTCCCGAGTGTACAAGCACTTCGTCTCACGGGATATATATTTTCCTTAAAAACCTGTGTTGTGAGTTTATGATTATTGTTCCTTTTTGTGGTAAATATCGAATTTGTAGAATTTAAGAAAAGTAAGATTGAGAGTGAAATAGGGCTTATAATTAAAGTTGGGCAAGTGATTATTTAATTACAAACAATAACACGAAGTTGCAGGGTATGGTGGATATGCAAATCTCATCCGATTTTAAGGAACATAATGTGAAAAGACATTATTCAACAATCCATGAAAGCAAACAATAGAACTTATTGTTACGACCGGGTCTACGGTAAGTGAAAGAACTGAACAGTTAAGACTTTGCCAGTCAAATAAACTTTGGTAGAGTTTAAAACACAAAAAAATCTTCTAATGGAGGTTTTTAACGTAATCTAAATCAAATCCTTACATGATGGTATTTAAATACGAATCGGTTGGTCTTTTAAAGTGTTGTGTGAATGCTGATTTACCAGCCGGTACTATTTTTTAGGCCAATTACTGTTCCTACTCGGAAGTAGTCGTACTGAACTGCTCCAATCGGAGGAATGTCTGGATTACCAACTTTCGGGTTTGCTCGCAGGACAGCGACTACAAACATGTCCGAAATGGAACTTACATGCTGTCCTTTGCCCAGGTGACCCAATGCGTGTCCCCTACTCTGGTGTGTTTGGTTATTTAATTCAAACTGTTTCCAAGAATACATGAATACATTAGGCTACACTACTTTCAAAATATCAGGCAACAACAGTGGAGCTTGTCTCCGGTCATTCTGTTATACGGCAGCACACGAAATTTCCCTTTACAGGAGGTAAGAGTACAGGTCCTTTTCAGGTTGTAGAAGCGATGGCGTGCGATCCATAATCAATCCCGCTCAGCCATGACGGGTTAAGTGTGAAGCTAACCCTTCGTGAAGGGAGGAGGAGAAGGTGAATTTCCTCTCCCTTGATGCTGAAAGCGGTGATCTTCCTTGGCAGCAGTGTCCAACCCTTTCTCTGGTTTATTTCTCCCAAGGAGATTCTGTCAAGAGGCTCTAATAGTCGATTGGAGATTTCTTTGCATAAGCGGTATCTCAAAGATTTCTATAGAGCAAAACTTCATTTCTTTTGGCCTAGTATCTCTTGTTGCTCAGCTTCATTGAGAGTAAACATCTGTTCGATCTGCTCCTTAATTTCTCTCCACCCATTACGACTTTTGCCAAGAAAATAATTGGTCTGTGGTTTTTTGTCTGATGTTTTCACTTGTATAGGGTAGCCAGCTCTCGGCCGAGTGGTTTCTATAATTGAGAGTCAGGGGGATTTGTATTGTGGGCATGTCCGTCCTCTCTCCTTCCTTTCGCTAATTCCTTCTTTGCTCCCTTGCGAGTGAAATGTGAATAACAAAACACTCGAGAAATAGTTAATAACATATATGTCTGGCCATCACGTGTCTATCTGGCACTGACCTGGTTCCACGAAATTATTAAAGACACATTCTTTCTGAGTGAAAAGACAATCACAAAGCATTTCCTGGTAGTGTAAGTAGGAATTCACATTTGTTCAGAAATTTCGTATTGAAAAGGCCCGACAAGGATAAGTCTCTTTTTCTCTATTGTGCTACTTTACCATTCTTAGGATTGCCTCTATCTTTATTTGTACATCATATGACGGGATTTTTGGAGTTCAATAATTCTGACTTTATAGATGTATCACGTGTTCTAGATATGTTGTCACTTGAACAAGACGTGCCATATGTCTCTTCGTCTTTGTGAAAAAGTTATTACCTCTACACAGGGTGAAAGTGAATTTAATTTAGACACTGAGCTTGACTTTAGAATAATTACTTTTTGTAAAAAAAAAATGATTTATTTTTGCCGCTGGATATCGCTCAAAGCATATGGTTACGAAAAGATATAATATTTGAAAATATAAATTATTGGGAATTTACAATGATCACACTGGAGAAGCTACGTTATATTGCTTCTATTAGATTTCTCAGTCCGTTGGTAATTCAAAGTTCAGTGCAAGGAATGGTTTTTTTAAACGAGTACTTTACATTTGGACTTTCTCGACAAATAAATTTTCTGCATGGAATCAACTGAATGTATATCTGGTGGTTCTGTAATGATGTAGTTAAAATCAAACTTTCAGAGATTCTAAACTTGTAAACTACTGATTTCAGACAAGAAACAATTCCTATTGCTATTATTTCTAGCCCAGAAATAAAAC
This sequence comes from Macrothele yani, assembly GCA_039090855.1. Lineage (NCBI taxonomy): Eukaryota > Metazoa > Arthropoda > Arachnida > Araneae > Macrothelidae > Macrothele > Macrothele yani. The sequence continues at coordinate 47,679,370 of CM077034.1, read as the reverse complement.
CGAACTAATGTTTGGGTTCGACAAGAGGGAATTTAGTCAATAAAAAACTACTTGCCAATGTCCAAAGTCTAAAGGAAGATATTACCTTTATTGCTTAATGAAGCGTTCCCTAAAACTTTTCAGCAAGACCATGGAAGTTAACTTTTTACATTGCTCATATTTAACATATTCAATTTATCGTACACACAACAGAATAGAATTTGTAATTTGATCAGCGTTTAATGTTTTTGAATGATAAGCTTACAAATTAAGAATGAGTACCATATTATGCATATGGTTCTTCAAACGAAAATAATCCCATTTCTCAGATTTCTTTCCCATTTTAAAATGCCAAGATACACTTCAAAGTTTATGGTTTCCCATCCAAGAAAAACAATTCTATGCCCTGTTGGAGCATCCACCGAACACATTCGACAAAAATTATTTTGCAGAGCAGTTTAGAGAATGAAGCATGACTGATTACTCCAAAGGACAGGTATCCAGGCGCATACAATCCAGGAACAACTGAGACACACTACCCCAAACGGCGCTTCGCATTCATGGTAGTAATGTGTGGCTTCCGGTGCTCTTCAATAACAACCCACACTTTGCAACTCTCTGCGGATAGCAATGGCTCTCAGCGAGTCATTACAAACACTTGCTACTGCATCAGAGGAAGAACGAGATTTCTTAATATCTTCTACTATGGCTCTTCTATCATGTCCCGTCAGTCTGTCCGGCATTCCTGCACTTTTTCTTTTGCTGTAGTTGCATTGTACTGCTTTCACTTCACTCATGATATCATTTACATTTACATTTTGTTATGTTAAATTTAGCTTCAATGCTGCTTATGGAAGCTTTAGTGAAACGACATCTTATGACAAGGAAAAACTACACTGTTAAAAATTTCACAGTTAGCTTACGGGCAACGGCCGGCAACTTGGGGCCCGGCCGTTGCCCATAAAACTACGGCTTGGCCCGTTTTTGTGAAAGCCCATGAAATTACGGTCTGAACCCTAAATACTAAGCTCATAATCTGAAGAGCAACGCCCATAAAAAAATAAGTTTGACCGTATTGAGCTACGCCATAATTTGAAGGGCATTGCCCATAAAAAATAAGTTTGACCGTATTGAGCTACGCCATAATTTGAAGGGCATTGCCCATAAAAAAAATAAGTTTGACAGTATTGAGCTACGACATAATTTGAAGGGCTATACCCGAAAAATAAGTTTGACCGTATTAACTTAAGCTGTAATTTGAAAGGCAATCCCTGTAAATATGAAGTTTGGCCATATTCAGTTAAGCCTCACGGCAAGTAGTCACCGACTTTTACATAAATGCATTTTTTGTGGAAGAGTGTGCAAGTAAATGCATGTTTTTTGTGGAAGAGTGTGTGAGTGTGAAATTGTTGGATACTTACATTATAACTGAATCAATTCAGTTCTAAATGTGAGTAATGATATTTTCATATCTTAAAATCAGGTTTATTACAATATGATAAATAATGACATCAGTTACACACAGATTTGTTTAACATTAGGCTTTACGTACTCTGTACACACAGTTGGTTGAACAATACTTACGTTTCTTTTAGACATGTTTTAATTGGAGAATTATTTCTAAAGCACAGTTGGTTGAACAATACTTAGTTTCTTTTAGACATTTTAATTTGCACATACGTACTTATGTAGTATTTGTATGAATGAATACAAAGGGCAGTTATGTAGTAAAGATATGTACAGGCATATTCTTGTATTTATATGTTATATCAATGACAAAAAGAACTACAAACTGGCATCCGAGTACATTGCGTCTATAAGGGTATTCAATCCACAATGGTGTCAAAGTTGGTTTTTCATGTAGGTTTTGGCTAGTATTACATTTGACATAGGGTTGAATCATGCTTTTTTTGTTTTCACATTCACTGCCTTGTGTGCTGGTTCATTTTACATTCTACTGAGCACTGTGTTGTCAGTGTTCCCAGAACTTTTACTGTCTTGTTTCCTATCTCTAATTTTTGGATATTTACCTACTTTTCACATGTTTAGTAAAATTATGTCAAAAACTGGAAGTACTGCTTTTGAAAGATCACATTGCTTCCCCATAATTAAGGTATCAGAAAGAAAAAAAAAATACTTGAATGGAAATGAGAGCTTTTGAACTTGATAGGGCATAATTTCAAATCTCAGACCCCCACCCAAAGAAGAAACACTTGTTTAGACCCTGATTCTAACTGAGTCATTGTAGAACATTAATGCATATCAATATTTCTAAAATATTAAATTTTCCTGTTTGGAATGTTTTAGAAATGACTTCAGTGATTAAACCTGTTCTTTCATTGTTGTGTTGCCACAAGGAAACCATTTGAAAGCACAAAATTTTTTTTTTGGAAAGCTATTAAATAGTTGTATTTATAATATTTTGGCAATACCTGAAGATACTGAAACAATTTTTATTGATGTACAAATCAGGTGTTTAGTGACAAAGGAAAAGAACACGGCAGAATCTTTAAATTTCTCAAAAAACAATTTCATCGTATCATTTTGTACCAATTTCAGCACTATCATCTTAAAACATGAAATACATGCTTTGCATATTGAACATTTTGAATAGACCTTTAAAATAGGAACTACAAAACGTGTAAAAAAATGTTCATATTTTTTAACTTGAAAAAAAAGTGGCTTCTGATTTATCTTAAAATATAAATTTTCCTTTGCATCCAGGTTTTACTACCTGGGTAGGTAAATAATTTATGTATATACCCAGCTGCGCATGTAACATTTCAGATATTTTCCAAGCCCTGCTTAAAGTGACACAGGTGAAAGATTTCACTCGCAGAAATTTAGAATGAAATCAATTTTTTTTTTACATTTAACTTTAATTACTACATTTGCAAAGCAAAGAAACTGTTCATGATATATTTTCACTGTCATTTTCTTGGCCAGCATTTACCAGATTCAGTAAAAAAAGAATAACAGTCGAAACTCGTTATAATGAAATTCAAGGGGGACAAAAAATTGTAGCAACGTATTGTTCTTAAAACATTACAAATTTTTCATTAAAAAGTTAGTATGTACTACAGAAATTTTCATTACGCATAAGATTGCAATGCTGTAAAAGTGAAATAGTGCCCACAGAGACAAGCAAAGGTAATTTTTTTGTAATGGGAAGTTTTTGCTAAAGTAGTAATAATGAAATATATAAGCTTTAATTAATATGTATGTATGAAATTATGTACTGTATATATTTTTACTTATATATATCAGGGTTTGAAAAATACCATGCCTGGGTCGTGTGAATCATTGACCTGGGCAGATAAATAAATAATCTAGTTGCCCTAGGTGCCAGACTGGGCAATTAAATCTAAAAATGAAGTTCAGAATATAATTTTCTACTACAAGAAAAAAGACAGTCATCGCATGTCATGTTGCTTTTCACTGCTATTCACTGGAAGTTGTATTATTGTTACGCAGTGCCAAGGACAGAAGAATATCACTCATTTAATTATATTATGCTTTAGGTCCATAAATTGGAAGCATATGTAATTTTGCTCCAATGTTTAAAGTCAGCGACTGAATGCATGCCTCTGATGGAACTAGCCTCCTGTGTTTATTGACAAAGAGTTAAAACTTCATATTTTAATGTATTTCATATTTTTTTAGATATTTCATATTTTAAACGTGTTTTAAAGATTTTTATTGTAATATGGACCTGTGAGTCTGACACTGTGAAGAGAAGCTGCGATAGGAATAATGCATCGCTCCAGTGAAGATGTGAAGCTTTGGTCCGTTAAAAGGAAGGTTTGTTGCTGTGTGGAAATGACGGGTACAAGAGAAAGAGGACTTACGTTATTGGCAGAAGAGCAATAAATGTTGTAGTGATACGCTACAGAAAATAGGTCCACAGCAGCCACCCTTTATTTTTTTGTATCCTGCACGTTGTTGGCAGGAAAAACCGGATAAAACCTCTTCGATTTGCAAAAGATACATATGAGTATGATAGAAACTCGCGTGCGAACAAGCTATTAACAGAAGAACCAAAAGTGCAGAGACACAGCAAATCTGTTCAAACCAAAACCGAAATTTATAGTTCCCCAGTTTTCTGTACAACATAGAAAAGCATATTAGTACTTTCGGTAAATGTGTACTTCAGCGTCCTAAACTATTTCGTTGGAAAAATTTAACTGTGGGTGAAAAGTTCGATGCACACAATTTTAAGCATGCAAATTAATAGGGAAAGGTGAAAAATTATATTATTTTTAGATAAAAAGGAAATAATTTTTCCGAAGTATTAACCTGCGAGTACGATGATTTGTAGCAGGTGGTGCGGGAGGCTGAAGCGATGCTAACGGCCACCACGTGAAGGTGCTGTGCGACGGAGCGGAGTACGAGTTGGTAGCAAATGCGTGGAAGAATACGACAGCAGTAGGGTATATTTTTCGGAAGAGTGTCGTGTAATCGTGCGCAGAAGTAGTTCAAACCTGTTTTATTCATTTTTGAGAAAGATGTGTGCAGAATGTCGTTATTAGTGGTTTCACAGTGTCTCCGAATGGAAAGAAATTAAGGAATGTAAAATAATTTATGTACGACAGAAGTTTTAAGTAAGACGTTTTGGTTCCGGTTGAACCCAAAGTTTTAGTTTTGGTTTGGAAGATGTGCACATGTAGGTGATTTCTTCAAGCACTTCATTTGCAGTTCTGCTGTTATTCAGTACATCGTAGCTCACATTTTTTTCCTCGTGACATGGATATTTTTCAAAATAAGTAATTTTCTTCAATTCATATATCGCACTATGGCAGGGAGACAGCTTCTTGTATTGTGGCGGATAATGAAATTTTAAGCCCTGACGGAATCCGAAATGACTGACGATTTTGTACTTCCGCTTTCTCAAAATTACCCTTCAAAAAAACAAAAACTTACAATGCTGCGCAAATTCAATCTCTTTCTTTCCGCGTATGCCTACAAGACTTTTCGATGACTACGTACTGCTAAACCGCTTCCTTCTTAATTCTTCCGCCCGTTACTTGCCCTTCTCAACGAAGCTTCCATTCACCGGACTTCACCTTGATGCCGTTGCCGCTCTCTTGTCCTATGCCTACCGCACGTACTCTTCCAAACCATCGCACTCTCAGGTAAATACTTCGGAAAACTTATTTCCTTTTATCTAAAAATACTATATTTTTGCACCTTTTCCCATTATTTTGCATGCTCAAAATATTGTATGTCACACTTTTCCCACACAGTTACATTTTTCCGACGAAATAATTTAGACGCTAAAGTACACATTTACCAAACTTTCTATTTCGGATCAGGGAATCATATGCGAAAGAATGAAAAATTTCACGTCTGCTTTAAAAACAATTACAAAACATGAACAAACTATATTGTGTAGCATATGAGTATAATATGGTTCGCTCTCTTGGCAAGAAGATACTTGCTTGGACTTGTAGTCATCCGCACGTGAATTGCACGGCGAAGCGAATCTTCCTTTCAACAAAGCAAATCTTCACATCGTTGCCGTAGTGATGTGTTAGGCCTACCACAGCGTCGCACTCACAAGTCAATATTACAAGTTTCCGACAAAATAATTTAGGACGCTAATCTACACATTTACCGAATAATCTGCCAATGATGAAGATTGGAGTGCCATTTCAGGTGGATTCAGTAGTTTTAAAGAGTTTGTAGAAATAAATGAAAATGCATTATCGGGGAATTGAGGGATATTCAAGAAATAGCCAATGAAATTCAGGATGATGATGAAGAGACATAACGAAGAATTAACAAAAGATCCCCAGACTGTCACGAAAGCAGTGTAGAAGCTTTGGAAACACTGTCACTACATACAACTTACCGATACATCTAATTGCCACATATTCCTGTTTAAACAAACTTGAAAAAGTTGTTTTCAATGAGAGGCAACAGCAGAAACTGTCTTCAGTTTTACATAACTTTAAAAAGCCACAAATATAAACAAGGTATGTAATTAAAATTTTGAGATCAAGTAATTTACATTTTTGAATAAACTAAGCTTTTAAGTGTTAAATTTAACTAAGTAAATTCAATCATTGATATTTTTCTTATTTTGCATGTTATTCTCATGTTAATTACATTTTAAACTTAATTTTGGCTGGAATTACACAAACTTTTACTTATGCTGCGCTCTTATACACTGCTGGACAATTGCTAAGGACGGATCATAAACGGCTATATAGCGCATAAAAAAGTAAGTGTGGTTGGATGCCAAGTGAAATAAAATAATGTCAGAATGCCAGGACATTACAAGAAAGACAATTTATTGTGCTCTGAAATCCAAAAGGCTTTGGAACGTGTTCAAGGGACAAACAGGCCATTTTGTGCAGAATACGTAAACGTGAAAAAAAATGCAATTACCGTCTGCAGGCGTTCCAGCGTAAGATGTCAATACGGGATATGGTCACCATGGAGGGCGATGCAAGATTCCACACGTCGTGTCATGCTTTGCACAACATTATCAAGCAGCTGTTGGGGTAATTTATCCCATTCCTGTGTCAGTGCACGGATGAGGGTGTCCTTGTTTATTGGAGGGCATTGGCGACCAGCAAGACTCATCCCCAAAGCATCCCACACATTTTCAATGGGATTCAGATCTGCAGAACGTGCTGACCATACGAGGCGTTGAATATCCTCGCTCTCAAGACACTCCTGGACAGCGACTGTTCGATGACATGTTGCGTTGTCGTCCATGAAAATGAATCTATCACCGACAGCACCACGGAACATGCGAGCATGAGGTAGCAGAACATCATTAATGTATCGTTGGCCAGTCATAGTCCCAGTTGGAAGCACATAGAGGGACGTACGGCCATTGATCATGATGCCAGCCCATACCATGACACTACATGTCGGATATCGGTCCCTTTCCTGTATGTTTGCTGGACAATATGCAGTGCCACTATCACGCCAGATCAGTTGTCGTCGAGTAGACTGTATCTACTCTCATCTGAGAAGAGGACAGCAGACCAGTCGTTATCAGTCTAATTGCGATGTTGATGGCACCATTGCAAACGGGCGGTACGGTGACGTCTGGACAATGGGATGCACACTACAGGACGGCGGGCGTATAGTCCTCTTTCATGCAAACGTCTGGCGACAGTTTTTCGGGAGATCCGCTTGCCAGTAGCAGCCATAAACTGATTTGCTACCTCGCTAGCTGTGCTGCGCCGGTGTCTTTTTGTTGATAGCACTATGTACCGATCTTCTGCAGGTGTCGTACTGGGAACACGACCTCCCCCGTGACGTTTGCTACACTCTCCATTTGTTTGAAATGATTTCCAAAGCCTTGAAACATAACCGTGGCTGACGTCGAACTCCCTGGCAACATCTGTTATTTTTCGCCCTTCTTCAATCTTGCCAATAATACGGCCACGCGTAAAATCATCTAGGTGATGTCGGGAAGACATACTGAAAATTGCAAGTTCGTCAATTGATTCTTTCATTTTCAACTATGCGTTTGAACAACAACGGTCAATACGCGTCAAATCCTTTATATCTCTTATCAGCGCTATGACGTCACGAACAAATTCGGCAATCCAAAATTTGCATACGCACAACACGTCTTACTGTATCCCGCACTTATGCTAATTTCCACATTTTCCTGCCTTCCATTTTATGGTTGCTATCGTTGCTATTGTCATCCGTCCTTAGCAATTGTCCGGCAGTGTATATGCGTGCTTTGGTTTGCGCTGACATATATGTGAAATATTACTGTATACATGCGATAATGAGGTGATTATAGATATAATTAAAAAAAATATATTTTTTGGCTCTTCTGGTTTCCAATTAAATTTATGTAATTTATGTGTTGAGTGGTAAAAAGCTGTTTTCAATGAGAGGCATATGGGGTTTGTATATATGCAGATTTCCATTGTTTGCTTCTTCCTGCTGAAAACTAAGCTAGGGGTGCCTATGAGTTAACTGAATATACCATAGTCACAAAATGATTGATAATTATATACTAAGGAATGTGAGTGAAATGGTATTCCTAAGAGCAATCAAAACCATGTAGCAGTCAGGGAGAATCACAAATGTGTTTCCTGAACGAAAATGTGACATTTCATCACATGAGACGTTTTTTCCACCTCTAAATTGAGGCCATTGGTTCTAGGGAAGGAGAAAGCCAAAGCTGTTATGTTATGTAAAAAACAAATTTCTTTTTAAAGGTTTTAATGGCTAATGTGAGGAACTAAATGGGATATAAGCAGTCCCCGTCCCTAATTTAAGAGTCACTGGTTCCAGGAAGAGAGAACGCCAGTGCTGTAAGGCAAACACAACATCCATGCCATACCGGGATTCAAACCCGGACCCACTTGGACAAACAATTATAAGATGGTGCTTAGACCACTGCACCACCAGGGTGGCAAAACTAATGCCTCATATGGGACTCAAACCATATGTTAAATTGTGACTGCTTGCCAAAAACCTTGATGTACACCAACTCTGATACCAGTACGGCTTGAACATCCCCTAGACCAATAGTTCTCAAAGTGGGTTACACTAAAATAATAGAGGGGGGACATATGCGGATTTGTTAGCAACCATACCGAGTCACATAGTGAACCAATTTTCAAAACAAAATTAATCTGAATTTATGGCTAGTGCTGGTAGGATGTGTGGTGAAGTTTAGCATATTTAGCTGAAATTTCTGAAAAATGAACTAGTGGAACTTCTCATTACAGGGTGAAAACAATCTGTTCTATGTTGAAAAAACAAAACACAAGCAATGACCAAAAAACTTTATGAGAAAACCAAATTACAGGGAACAGCTCTGACCAATTTTCATAACTGAATTCATTATCATCAGAAAATGAGCAAACAATTGGAAACTTGATGTTAAACAGCTAATAATCGTCCATCTCTGCACTCTCTAAACATTTACAAGGCAGTATTTCCCATTCCCACTGAATGAACTATTTACTCATTCACATATAATGCAGAAATGTGTAATCTTCTATTGCCAAATAAAAAACTTATGAGACATCTTTTAACTCTGGTTGGTTTGAAAAGCATTTGTTCTTTGAAATCACTGACTAGTTTTTGGATTCCAATGGAAAAAGAATTTCCAACATTGTCGAGCACTGCCTTAAGTATTTGTTGCCTTTTATAACTACATATTTATGTGAAACTAGTGTTTTATCCTTAACCACCAAGAAAACTAAATATTGAAATAAGCTGGATGTTGAAGATAACTTGTTTGTACATAAGCAAGAAAACTCAAAATATTGATGAACTTTGCAAGAGCAAATGAGCTCATACATCTTACTGATACTAAACAAATGACTTGACCAGTTTTATTTGATTTTTTTAGCCATTTGTGCAATTTCTGTGACATCAGTGTATGTAATTTTAGCAAATATAAGTGTGTATTTGTATTTTTTATATATTTTATACCCACATAAACACACTGGAATAAATTTTTCATTAAAGAATATGCCTGTACATATCTGTACTCCATAGCTAATCTTTGTATTCATTGGTGCAAATATAATACTTCACAAGTTCTTAAGTACATGAGCAAATGAAAAGGAGTCTTAAAAAAAACCAAAGTATTGTTTAGCCAGTTTGTGCTTTAGAAATAATTCTGTCTAAATTCAGGAGTTGAACACCATGCCGTAAAAAAAAAAAAAAGCACAAAACGGTAAGACAGTATTTATGCGTGTTATATTGCAAAATGGAATTCATTTCAGACTACAAACATACGAAAAGAATGCTGCCCTACGTAATTCCCAAATCAGCATGTACAGATCGAATTTATTCGACATCCTAGTCAACGCTAGGTATATACCAGGCGATAAAGACTTGCACAGATAGTAAAACATATATGGATGTGAGAGTTATGCCCCTACCCCAGTCAAATGAAATCTTAGCTACTACATAGATTTTCCTGTGTGACAATGCTTCAGCCACCCTCGTTTGGTGGGGAAACTTTTAAAATTATATATATATATGCACACAGTTCGTGAGCTTAATATCAAACAAAAATGTGTGTAATTGATTTCGTTACTTTTACATATCATAATAAACTTAATTTTTAAAAAGTGTCTACTCACATGTTTTCTTTCTTTAACATGCTGGCGTCTCTCCAGTACATGTTCGTGACTTCGTGTTCGTCAGTTAGGGATGAGCGATATTTATCAATATCTCGAAATATCGATATTTTTGTCCGATATTTCGATATATATTATTGATATCCAAGTTACGATATATCAGAAAATCACTATATCGGTGCGATATTCAATATATCAGCCTATGGCTGATGTGATTTAACTTGTGTGTGGAATGAAATCTGTGTTCTTTCCTCTGGCATGTCACGAAAATTATGTTGCTTGAGGACTATCAAACTGCGATCTCATTATCGAGATTCACATGATATTATGTCACCTTCCGATTTCTAGAACTTTACAAGGAAAAATATCTGCTGTGTTGAAAATTTTAACTATTAGTTGACAGTAGGCACCCAGAAAACAAATTTAACGAACGGTTGATAGCAGATTGTTCTTTTGCCTATGAGTATTATGTTTGAAGTAAACTGGCACTTTAACCAAAATTAAATACATACCAATGACACACAATTTGAAGTTAAGCAATTTTTTTGTTTTGTTAGTGATAAATTATGTAGATCTTAACAGCTGGGTAAGGAAATGCAAAACAGCTTTTCGAGAGTTTTCTTGATGTCTTACAAGTTATGTAGTATAAAGTTTGTTGTAATTCAGGCTATGTATATATCAGACGTAATTTTTTTATCATACTTTTATAATTATCTTGTAAATACATAGTGAAACTTCCTGAAGTAATTATATAATCTGGTAAAAATATGAGCATAACAACTTTCGTCTTGATCTGCTGATTTTTCCACACTTACAGCCTGTTATTTCCTCTGATTGTCCATTCGTTTTTTTGTTATCTAGGAGAGACAGGCTTTCATACATTAATTAGAAATATATACTTGATGAATTTGGATTATGATATTTTTTTATGTTTTTCATACATTAATTAGTATGGCTTTCATTAATTAATTAGTAAATATATATACTTGATTAATTTGGATTACGATATTTTTTATGTTTTTATTTTTATAATCATATTTTAATGGAGGACTAATAATCATTAGCATTTTTTAAAATATCTTTCTGGAAAAATAATTGCTTTCTATGAAAAGGCCATCACAAATTATTCGTACTCTAATTACTGTTTTTAACAAAAATGTCACTTGTAAACATATTATAAGCACTTTAATTTTTTTGCTTATGCCATGGGAACTATTTTTGCTTACACCATAGAAGTAATTATATCTGTATACTCCATTAACATTGTGTTCTGTCTTAAACGATAAAAAAATAGCAAACATTGTTCACACCTTCTGAAAAATATAAATGTACACAAAATGCTCTAAAAATTACAATAACAAAGTGTTTTTAAAGATTTTTTTCCATAACATTTCCTTGCAAGCTGATATAATGTTGTTCACTTTGACATTTGCAGCCCAATAAAAATAGTTATTCTTTCTATAATTCAGTTATTCCCATGTTAATTGATGGTTAAGATTCCAGTCTGCTCGGATTAATAAGTACTTTTGTTTTTTTGTCATTTATGCCATACTGAAGCTTCAAATTACCTTTCCTCGAAATGTTGGAAATACATATTTCTCATAATCTCACATTGATGAAAAACTCATGAAAACATTCTTTTGCAACTGGGATTTTTGGAAACTTCTTGGCAGAAACCATATCCCTGCTCGTCGAGCAATGCCCACACATGAAACAAGAAAATCACCTTTTGGGTTTTGGAAAGTATATTCAGCATTTCTGCAGATTACAAGCTCACTTCTGTTGCATGATTTTTTTATTTATTTTTGCATCAAAACTTTCTTCTATATATTTTTTTTTATTTTAGGATCTGAAAAACAATATTTTATGTGTTTTTCATATCACTAAAAATACAGCTTGAGAGCTGCAATCTTTCATAAAGATAGTTTTAAGCTATAAAATGTAATAATACAGGACAAATAAAAGTGCTCCCTTTTAGCAGGAGAAAGCAGTTCTTGAAAAAAAAATTTCAGCTGATGTTTCTAAGAAATTATTTGAGAAAACTGGTAGGATATTTATTCCCCACATTCACTGCCAAGCTTGTGTATTATAATTAGTTATTACTTATTACCAAAACAATTTTTTAAGGTAAAGAATATTTTTATGTCTTAAGAGACACATATGGTTGAGTCGTCATTAGACTATGTAAATGCTATCTGTGGAGAGTAGTTACTCAATTATGTTTGCTCATGCTGATGAAACAATCCTGTTGGCAGAGAGCAAAAGTGAGTTGCAGCGTATGTTGTCCCACATGTATGAAGTTTGTATAAATTTCAAACTTAGTATATGAAAGGAAAAACCCAAAGTTATGTTTTTGACAGATGAATTGTTAGTATTAAATCAAACAGATCAGTCTAAATGGCAAAGAGATTGACCAGGTAAATCAATTTACATATTTAGGAAGCATGTTTGACAGAGAAAACAAATTAGGTGGTGAAATTAGTAGGCAAGTAAATTCATCTTTGAAAGTCACAGCTGCTTCAGGAGGATTTTGAATAAATGATGAATGACAGGTTCTCAAAAAGGTCCCTAATAGTTGTGTGTGAAAAAGTACAGTAATTGTTCCTACTCTGATGTGCAGCAGTGAAGGTGGAGTACTGCAGATGAAACATAGGAGTGATTTGCGAGCTGTAGAGATGTGTTACTTATGGGGGTGGGGGCAAGATATGTTTTGATCATGTGAGGAATGAAGAGGTTTTGTAGATGAGTAGTGTGAAGCAAAATATTGTTTGTAAGGTGGGGACCAATATTCTTGGGTGGTTTGGAGAATGAGTGGTAAGATGATTACTAGGAGAATTTATTCTGCACAAGTGACAGAAAGAAAATGTAGAAGATCAAGGGAGGACCAGATTCAGGGATTCCTGCATGAGGAAAAGAGAATAAATGTGAAGTACAAATGGTCTTGTGTGTGATGGATGTCAGTGAAGCTCAAGTTGTGAGCTGAGATCACTGTAAATGCAGATGTTTGATACATCAAGAGTAAATAAAATGTATTTCCATCAGTTTTAAACTTTAATCCAGCAGATAAGCTCTCATCAAGAAACTAACCTGTGATCTTAGAGAACAGCTTAGTGATATATATGCATGTAAAGAGAAAATCCCTCATCTACAGCAAGTTAAATATAACTAGAGGTGAGGAATCAGTACTTATTTTTGTGTTGTTTTGGTGTTAATAAGTGAAACATTAAATGCTATATCCCATTTGAGTTCAAAACTGTAATTTTTTTTTTAAATCTGCTGACTTCCTTAATTTTAAGGATAGACTCCACCAATGAGCATTTAAAATGTAAAAAAAAAATGATATGATATCGAAGATAGCTCCTCAGGTGTTTTAGACTTGATAAAGAATACTTCAGATATTTATTGTGTACAAGTTTTTAATGGAGATGAGAAATCCAAAGAAATGGACTGAGAACTGGAAAAAAATGCTTGAAGTGAAGTGGTGTGTGTGTGTGTGTGTGTTGATCTCCATGAGCATCTAAAGTTGTTCCCGAATGTGTAGAAGCTTGATTCACCATAAGCAGACACATGTCCCTAATTTAGGGCGAGTGGTTCCAGGAAAGACAAGACAGGAACAACTTCTTTATGTATTTTACCACTTGGTAGGCACATTTTCCATGATTATTTAGATACTGAATAGTTTCCATGACATTTAATGAACATTTCATGACTGAATAGATTTTATTCATGACATTTAATAAATAGATTTCTTGACTGAATAGATTTCATGACATTTAATTGCTAAAACCTGGAAAGAGCGACATTTTTGTTTATTCACTGACGCCACATATTTGGAGGATTTTCACATTTAATGAACAGTGCTTCTTATTTTGAAAATTTGACTGTTTTCTAGCAGTTTCTGAGGAAAAAGTAATCTTTTTGTATGAGAATTTTCCTGATATTGATGCTGAATCAGTTGTAGCAGGTATAAAATCACATACAATTTTTGCAAACTTGATCAAATGTAAAACCGATGGGCGCAATGCAAGGTGTTCATATAATCCGAGCATTGTTTCAGCTAATATATTAATATAGTCTTTAATGGTAGTCTAAGAACTCCCTTTCTACAGCTAGTGTCAAACATTTGGCACAATGTATTGCCTTTTAATCAAACCAAGAACCCATATTTATGAGTACAAATGCATTATTTACATTGCACATTTATTAGATTTTAGCAGGAAAAGAATTTTGAAAAAAGTAACCTTGTATACTGTAAAGAAACACTAGAGAAATCAAATGAGGAAGAGCACTGCACATTAAAACTTTTCTGGACAACAGAATTTTGTTAATGCCATTCCGTTTAAGAATAACAGTTTTCACAAAAAAAACAAAAAAAAACGTTCACAGTTTTTTATCAAGAGAGAAATAGACATAATGACAAAATGGATAACACTGGGCAAATTAGGCCGAAACCTGTTAACAAGGTTTGTTGTATTTTCAGTTGTTTTTATTTTGTTATTTTTTTACAAAAAAAAAAAAATTATATATGTATCTACAGTGTATATGCACACTAACTTTGAAATAATATATTTTCATGTATGTGTGCAAACTTCTTCAAAATTGCATTAAAAAGCTCTAGCCATTTACCTCTCAAAAATATTATGACTTTGCAGAAAATTCTGCATTAGAAATTGCAATAATATGCTGTGATTACAGGCTAAGGGGTAATGTTTCAGACAGAAGTAACCCAGTGATTTTGTTTTAGGCATTTTACTCCACTTTTGTACTTAAATAAACATTTCGAATAATGGAAAAACCTTAACATGTGTAGAATAATCAAATCAATGACACTTATTTACCCAATTGCCTGTGGTTTACTGGTCTTCTATGTAGCAAAATATTTCTGCCACAAATTCCATTTCAAGTGTGTTTTTTTATTCATATATATTCTTTAAAAAGATGTTGAGTGTGCTTAACAGGAAAGTTGACATCTAATTTGTTTACTTTCAAATGATAATCAAAACCTTCAAATATCGTTGGTGACAGTTGATACTATCCACAGCCACAGCCCCCCATTAGTGGAAGGGGAGTGCAGATGTTATATAAACACAAAAGTGCACAACACTTTTATGATTGCTTTTTTGACTAATTTTGTCTTGCTGTATCAACAATCTTGCATAGGTAGCAATGTTAAGTACAGAGAATCATGATAACATGTTTTGTTAAAAAAAAACAGTTTCTGCATTTATGTTCTGTAAATTTATGTGACAACTTCCTGCCCTTTGCCCACTTTCATCCCATCTGTGCTCTGCCCCTTCATTAAGAAATACAACAAGGGGCATATATAGATTTTTTCTGAGGGCGTGCCAATGAAATGAAAAAAAATTAAATCCACCAGGACAAAATAAAACAATGAGAATAGAAAAAAATAAAAAAAAAATTTGCAACGTAAATTAATGAATTTTTATTAAATTAAGCATTTTTGTTTCCAATGTAAGGCACATTTTAACAATAAATAAAACACATTTAAACACTTTCGGGGGGGGAGTGGGCATAAATATATGCCACCTTACATTACATAAATGTATAAAATATATAATATAAATACGCCCTTACATTACCTTGGCTACGATGTAAACAACCCTGATGTTGGCTTTCCAGCTCAGCATACAAGATATATTTTTAGCGAATTTTTATGAATTATAAAAACGTAAAATGTTAATTCCGCTGTCGAAAATATTTATTTACGTAACAAAACAACGTAAAAGGGCAAAATAAAAGCACTAACCCATGGCTTCGGTCTTGTAAAAAAACGTTAAATATCAATTCCGCTATCGGAAATAATTATTTACACAACAAAACGACTGAAATGGCAAAATAAACGCACTACGTTTATTTCCAAGTACAACGACTGTCTTGTAAAAGGTACGAAGTTAGTAATATACAGTACTTTTCTGAGATATCACTATTTTAATGGTATTAACAAAACTTGATTGCAGCTATATTTTCAAGCTGCAGGATAATTTAGTACTAGCTGAGATTTGTGCGAACAAGCCAACAGCCAATTAGTCCCAAGTTCCCAATAGCCAATACTTAGCACAACATTGGATCGGATTTATTGATAACCCTGATGCAGTATGCAGTGAATAAACCGAAATATCAGTCTTATTGAGATCAGAAGTATTGAAAAATATCGAAAAATCAATCTGATATATTGATCTTTAAATACAGATATTTTCGATTCAATATATCGGTCTCAGAAATATTAAAAGATATCATACTTTTGAAAATATCGCCCATCCCTTCGTCTTGGTAAAAAAACGAGCAATCCCCGTAAAATCACGTGACAACTCGCTGACCAATAGCAGAAAGCGACGCATGCCGCATTCCTTTACTGTCATTATCGTTCATTGGCTAACCCGTGCCTCTTAGCAACGCCCATAAAATTACGGATAGGAACCGTTTTCCTACATAACCATGCCCGTTAAAATGCGGGCATCGCCTTGAAACTGCAGAAACGAGCCTTGATCGTAAAAATACACGGGCAACAAGACTTTTTTTACGGGAATTTTTAACAGTGTAGAACTCGGAAAGTTCAAGACCACGCAGCATATCTTAAACTTTACACTTTAAAGTTATTGATAACACGACAGAACGTTTCAGCTTTACATACATATCTCCACACCCACAGCACACTTTCCTGACAAACTATTCTTTACACTCCTGCAAATATTTGGAAGTGCTCGAATACTTTTGATAATATAGAGTGTGTCATCAATCGGATAATCATTGGCTAAAATATAGCAACCTATTCTGAGAAGCATACTGAAATTCCTTTGATAGCCATTCGGAAGTGAAAACAAGTTATTTTTAATTTTTCACAGTTACTCTTGGAAAACCATCAGAGATTTTTTTGCACATTTCCTTTCAAGCATATTCTCACGTAAATTTTCATCAATAGTATTACCTCTACCGACATAGTCTGCTTTGAAATGACGTGTTGTAACTGTGCTCTCCCCGTCTTCAACTGATTTTTTGGAGAAAATATTTGTCTGTTCTATTATTCTCCTTTAAGTATTAGTTTTGTGTTTTTCACATTATACAAATGCTTTAGTTTTCCTTTCTTTAAATTTACCAATGCAAATAACTTGCATGTACCTTCTGGCAATTTTAGGATTTTCATAACTCTTCACACCGTTTATACATCTTCATAAATTTTCATTTTTTAACACAATGTCATTGGAATGCAAAATTATGGTATCCCGAAGACTTACCTAAATAAGCCTTAATCACATTTAGTGTGAAGTATGAAATCGCCTAGACCAGTGGTTCCCAAAGTGTGCGCTGCGGCGCCTTGGGATGCCGTGGCTTCCTCACAGGGGCGCCGCAATATATTACAAAATGTTCAAAATTTTAATTCCAATTTCAATTCAATGCGATAGGACGCAGCATCACGCCATCTAGCGGACCTGGTGCAAACCAGTAACTCACTTAGTATTACCTGTTTACAGAATCCTCTACAAATGGTTACTAGACGGCGCTCTACAATAATGTTGTAAGAGTGAGCTTTCCCCCCGCCCGATTGCCGCCCGACGGGAGCACGTGTGTGTTCCGCGCGGCCGCTACCGGAAGTAACTTGAGTTTTCGAACCAGCCTCCGTGCTTCTGATAAACATTCCTCCCTCGTTCTCCCAGCATCTAGAAATGATATTCTCAGTCCAGATGTTTCGAGAAGGTCATCAGATCCTTTAAATATGCTCATCCGTTGTCATTTATGACTCATTTGGCGGTTGGCAGTCTGTTATGTTGATGCTCTGTCTCTGAGGTTCGGCGTTCGTAAGCTTTTGGCGTATCAACTGAATATTGTTGTGATTAAGTGAAGTTTTTCTTCTCTTATGTAGTTTTAAAAATGAATCGGTTTTTACTAAACAGTAATAAGCGTTGTGAAAGTGAAAATAAAGAGGGCACACCGTCAATAGTGGAGTGTGAAGAAGCGTAAATATCGGAAATATGATGACAGTTATTTGGACTTTGGTTTTACGTCAACAATGGTGAAGAAAGGCCGCAGTGTTCATTGTGTATGAACGTCTTGGCGCCAGTGTGCATGCTACAAAGTAAGTTGAAACGCCATTTAGAAACCAATCATCCCAGCATGCTTAGTAAATCTCGTGATTGCTTTACGAGAAATTTACAAGAGCAAAACAACAAAAAGGTAGTTTTTATAAACAGGCATAAATACCAAGCAATGATTTGCTAGCATCTTACAAGGTGGCACATAGAATCGCAAAATGTAAGAAGCCTCATACCATCGCAGAAGAACTCATTCTACCGGCTGTTGTAGATACGGTGAACATTATGATTGGTGAGTCCGCTGGGAAGCTGCTTTCAAATGTGCCTTTGTCCAATAACACCATCAGTCACAGAATAGAGCAAATAGTGGAGGACCACAGTGATCAATTAATTGAAAAAAATAAAAAGGTAAGGAATTTGGGTTGCAGCTGGATGAGACCGCAGATAATAATAATAATGATGCTCACTTGATTTGCTATGTACGATTTATAGGTGGTAATAACATTGTAGATGACCTTCTCTTTTGTAAAAGTATCACTGGTAGTGTTAAGGCTCAAGACTTGTTCGAGATCCTTGATACTTTTATATCCGAAAAAAACTTGGAGTGGACTAAGTGCGTTGGTGTCTGTACTGATTTTGCTTTTTCTATATCCGCCTGTTATGGAGGATTGCAGGCACCTATTCGAAGCAAAGTCCCTGATCCGATGTGGATCCATTGCGTTATTCACAGGGAAGTACTCTCGTCAAGTATCTCAGTGCTATATTGAACCAGATCTTAGAATATGTTGTGAATGTAGTAAACTTTATAAAAATTCGGCCGTTGAAGACAAGGTTTTTCAAAAAACTATGTGAGGACATGGGATCCGAGCATAGGTCTTTGTTGTACTACAGCACTTCGCGATGGCTCTCTTGTGATAATGTTTTGTCTCGTACGTTTGAACTGCGGCATAAAATTTATACTTTTCTTAAAGAGGAAGACCACAAGTACACCGAACAATTTGTGAATAATGAAGATTATTTGGCAAAATTAGCATACGTATGTGATATTTTTGAAAAGGTTGGTTGGTTAGTGGATTTTAGTGGCGCAAGGGCCAGGTTTGGCCAAAGAGCGCCAGACAAAGAACTATCAGCCACAGATTTTTAAAAGCGTGGAAAATGATTAAGAGCAGACAGGCTTGGTAAAAGTTGAAAAAAAGAGTATGATGAAAGCTGTGAAGACAAGGTAGTTAATTAGGTTTATATAAAAATTTATTAATTTACTATTATAATTATAATTTTTTTTTCTTTTTTTTGTCTTTAAACACAACTACACAAAGGATGAGTCACTCTCCTCCCCCCACACTCCTCTGCAATGCTGGCAGAGGGCGGGGACGAACTGTCACTCTCTTCCCCCCCATGTTCCTCTGCAATGTTGTTTGAGGCTGGGGACGAACTGTCACTCTCCTCCCCCCTATGTTCCTCTATAATGTTGGTTGAGGGTGGGGACCTCGCTGAGGCCGAGACAGTTGGATGGACACTGCACACCTTTGCGGATTGAGGGCCGGGTCTTCCGCACGTGCAGGCTTTCGGCTGGAAACTGGAAGAGATGGTCGGCAGCAAAGAGAAGGCCCAGAATCAGGTATTCGAAAAATCTCGAGCTCGGGGAAAAACACCTGTGTCGCTTGGTCAGCTGTAGATCGCTTGGCAAGGGCGGCGAGAGCTACAGGGCGCGGAACAAAGGGCTGCACGGGTTGTGGCAGAGACTGAACTACTGCGGCAAAAGTACGCTGTCTGGTGGTGGGTATACCCAACTTGGCCTTGGCAGCAGGGTACGAGAGGCCTTCCAGGGTCTTGAGGCGCTGGATCGCCATCTCGTCCTTCCATTTCATACAGTTGCGGGAGTAAGCTGCATGGGCCTCACCGCAGTTAACACAGCAGGCCGCAGAAGTGCAACCGTCCCCGTCATGTTCACTGGAGCCACAATTTGCGCAACGAGCGGAACTCTTACAGAAACTTTGTGAATGCCCGTACCGCTGGCACCTGAAACAGCGCAGAGGACTGGGAATGTACGGGCGAACTCCACAGACCAAGTAGCCAGCCTTGATTTCGGTCGGAACTTTCGGGGAGTTAAAAGTCAAGATGACATTTTTGACTTAATCATGGAACCATCACGCCGGAACATCATACGACGTGCAGCAATAACACCTTGATCAGCAAGTTCAGTCACGAATTCGTCTTCACTGCATGGCAAGAGATCAAACTCCGAAATAACACCCCGAGAGGTGTTAAGAAACGGGTGAGGTGTCACTTTTACAGGAATGCCTTGAAGACTAGTGAGGTTCAGAAAAGTGTTACTCTGAGAAACACTGCAAGTTTGGACAAGCAGGTCCCCAGAGCGAAGCTTCCTCACAGACTTCAAGGGGCCAACCGCAGCGTCCAAAGCTTTAGAAATGAAAAAGGGAGATCTGGTGGACAGTCTCTCATGCGGATCGATGGATTCTACAAGCAAGTGAGTAGCATGCGTAGTCACAGCAATTGAGGGGAGACGACCCTTCGGAGCGACTGGTACAGCCGCCGAAGAAGAGGTTCCACATTCTTGGTCCAGGTCAAGGTCTAAAGACCGTTTAAGGGTATGAGACTTGGTAGGTTGTGAAGACGAAATAGAGTCGTTGTCAACTATCATTTTCTCAGGTGACTTAAATTTGGAGTTTTTGTTCTTGTTTTTACCCATGGAAAAAGGAGGAAGATTCGTCTGCAGACTACTCCACCCACCACCGAGCCCTACAAGGGAGAACTGGAGGTCTGCAAGCCAAGAAAATGACGCTGGACACAGTTCTGGAGCTTATACGTTGCAGATATAGTCCGTTGGCTGTGATCACACGCACTCGGCGGACAGTTCGGCCTCCGGGTACCGTCATGCCAACGCCTTTGGCATGATCCCACAGCCCCCGGGCTCACCCTGCCGTGCTATACGACAAAAAAGCCGCTAAAGCCCTGCACACAACTTGGTACAAGACTTCTGACTAGAGGTGGGTTAGTCTCTAGCCTCCCGTTTACAGCAGAAGCCGGGGTCGAAGAGGAGTGTTGGTACACAGGAGGCACTTATCCGGTCTCCTGCGACCTCAGCCGCCAGACATCCCATTTCCGCCTCACGGGTCTCCGCACGCGGCAAACATGCAGGTAGGTCTAGCACCCAAACCAGCTAAAAGGAAAAAAAGAAATCCAAAGAAGACAAATCCTGGAAGGGAACCTAAACGGAATCTCAGCAACCTACGAACTGAGCGGTTAATATAATACAGTTAGTGGTGGAGGGTAACAAAACCACAAGACCGGGGTGTTAGTGCATAACGTGGTAGCGAGTAGGTAGAGTATACAACACGGGCAACTAGCCAGTGGAGAAAATAAATAAAAACGAAAAAGCGAGACACAAGACCAGCTCGGGATCGTGGGGCCGCGACTCCCCAACAGCTGGATGAACAGCCGTCCCTGCAAACTCCAATAGCACCGAAATAAAAAACAAGCGGTGGCATGACATCAGATGTTGACCAGTCACAAGGTCCGCTCGGGCCGTGGGGGCGCCGCTCCCCAAATAACTGGAAAACCAGTTATCCCCGTGCGGGGATTTTTTGAAAAGATGAATGCTCTAAACCTCTCCCTGTAGGGAAGCAACATGCACCTTTTGAAGTTGATTGAATTTCAGCTTTTATAAAAAACTAAAACTATGGAAAAGAAAAATGAATGAAGACGGAGGTAAAGAATGTTTCCCCTTGTTGCAACAGTTTTTGACCTCCGATGGCGTTGCTTTCTCTCAAGGCATGACATCCATTTTTGAACAACACTGACACAGCTTATCACCTGGTTTGAGAAATATTTTTGAAATGATATAATCGATAAATCTGTATGGATTCGAGATCCATTTCATGCCACTGCTCCATATGGATTTACTGCTGCAGAAAAAGATAATCTTATTGAGTTGTCTTGCCATAATACATTGAAAAGAAAATTAAGCAGCATGGCGTTAACTGAATTTTGGATATCAGTAAAAGGTGAATACCCCCTTCTGAGTGGTAAAGCTCAGAGAATTTTAATTCCATTTGCGATTTCTTAAGGGCGCATTGGGAAAATCTGGATTCAGCAAGGGCGCCGAAAATCGAAAACGTTTGGGAACCACTGTCCTAGACAATAGATTTGCGTATTATTCGATTGATCAACTTTTTCCACACATACCGTGTGTTATCGTCTCACAACTTGAGACATGAAACATATTGAAACTTTCCGTACATTTTTCGCATTTGGCCATCATTTAATGGGAGATGCAGACCTCCTTCGTTAAACTTCAACACAGACCACTTCATGAATTAAAACTAATACCTTAAATAATATAATAAATTTTACGAAGTAATAAGTTAAAACTGTTTGAGTACAGCCTTCTGGTATTGGACAACATACTTTATCTAATTTCTAACGAGATTTCACATATTCAGACTACTACTGTCTGCAAGTGATAATGCTGAATGCACACTATTTGTATATATAATTTCCATAGCTTATTCAGTTTCGAAATCTCGAATTTAAATTTGTTATTTGTTTGCATTTTGTCCAGGGTAATAAATAATCCATAAATAATCTCTACAGTTTCGAAACGATAATTTTTCCTATGTTCTGCAATGAAAATTTTAATTGGTGGCAACTAAATCGTATCGAAAATCCCTATTTAATAATTATTATGCTGGTGACCTAACAAACTTCACAAGAATGTTACCTTATTCAGCTATTTCGCATTTATTGCCATTTACGGATAACAATTGGTGCTGTCTTCGTGAACAATGAGACATCAGAGAGTGATTAAAATATTTGGGTCCGTCATATAGTGGAATAAAAAAGACTTGGTAAAACATTCGCTTTTCTCTCATTGGGTACGCCGAATTTGCTGGTGTCACATATTGGTACAAAATTTGCGAAAACGCCCATTTCCCTTTCTTACACATTTTCTACTAATTATTTTTAAATTATACAGAAAAACCTCAAAAGCACATTCCACATTTCTATGGCCGATTTGTGGTTCACCACAGTAGGATAGACAAAGTACAAAATTTGCATTCAGTTAAACAGTTCCGTCCCTGTTACCACAGATTCCAACATGCTGTGCTTCTTAATCTAACTAATCTAACAAACCGCTATCTTTGCCGTTCACTTGGAACAGTGGTCTAACTAATGGCTTCTGATCATTCGTCCGAGAATGAGCAGAAGCAATCTACATAACTCTGAAAGAAGCCGATGCTTGTAAACTGAATTGTGGCCAAAATTTTGTGTTCCTCCTAAAAAGAAATTGTTAATATGCAGCCTGGTATTGCGTTAGCTACGACATAATAATTTATTTCCTTCTCTCATCTTAGCCCTGCCAATAGTTAAACATTTATATGTGATAAGAGCTCCATCGTAATCCTTTAACCTATGCTTCATGACCCTAGATATGATGAAGAAGAATTATTCCTCAAACATGAAATGATGTCACTGGTGAGAAGAAACACATTCAAGCACCTTCTCTCTCCTTTCTCAGATTCATATTCTCTTTATATCTATTTAATCAGGTACAAAACTGGAAATTTTCTCTGTCGATTTTTCCAGAAAATGGCCACTTGAAAGACAAAGCTAAAAAGAAAGCACTTTCTGATGCTCATGTCCTCTTCCTCCGTCCGTATTCGGCCCACTGTATAGACGGTCAATATATTCATTTCAGCGAATATAAGGCGATTTTGTAAACTCCGAATTGTTCTTTTCCAGTCTATTAAAGAGCTATATGAAACGATGAACACGTTTAAACTTAGATGATCTAACACGAATCAACATTTAGTATTTTATTCAGCTACATTTTCTTAAAATGTCTTGTTATTTGTACTGAAATTAAACCGCCAAATTCAAGAACTGAATGTTTCTGATCTGCAGATATCTTAATATTTGGATATAAATTCAGGATATATGGAGTGGTAAACGTTTTTATGGTTCATATTTTAAAAGAGAAAAAATTGGCGAATTATCAAAACTGTCGTTCGCAGAACTCTTTCATGAGTACGGCAAGCGGAGTGTAATTTATCCGTTTGGTTTAAACTTAACGTATCTGGATTAAGATTC
Organism: Macrothele yani; assembly: GCA_039090855.1. Taxonomy (NCBI): domain Eukaryota; kingdom Metazoa; phylum Arthropoda; class Arachnida; order Araneae; family Macrothelidae; genus Macrothele; species Macrothele yani. The sequence goes on along the minus strand of CM077034.1, from coordinate 47,655,150 downwards.
ATGTAATATGACGTATCAACACTTGGACAGAGTTCAATCCTTGTATGTCTCAAGTGGAACAATTTAAATTCATTTTTACGTTCCTTAATTTACTGAAAAATATTATTACTACTTAAAATAGCAATGGTAGTTTTAAAGCTAATAGTAAATTTCATGTATCATAAAATCTGATTTTTCTTTAGTTTCCGAAAGCAGGATAATGCAATAAAGTTCGACTAGGGTGCCAATTATGTTCGATTTTCTTTCCAAGAAATAAACAGATTTTCTTTCCAAGAAATAATCAGATTTTTTCCAAAAAATAATAAGATTTTCTTTCCAAGAAATAATCATTTGTTCAGTAAAATTAATTCCCAAATCACAATGCTTCATTGTTATTACACGGCTTCCAGTGGGTGTATGTAAGCGTGTACTGTTTTCCATATTTATCAATATGCTCGTATGGATTACGTTTTAAATGATGATCAGCCTTCAACAATAGAATTAACAAAATGTTATTTATTTTGCTTACAAGCACAAACCTAATGCTTCTATACAGTCTAGTATGAGATGACAGGATCTAATATATTATGATTTAAATGGCATGTCTTGGTAAGTTTCCTAACATAATGCCGAAAATCATATGAATTCTCTCGTGAACATATTCAATAAATCTCACACTTCTAGAATTGGCTTTGAGAACCATAATTACCGTAACAATAGTAAGATTTTAAAATGCTAAAACAGCAAATTACGTAGTGTTGAAAATACCTATTTGTTACTATGAACTTTTAAGACAAGTCAAATTAAAAAAAAGTATAAAATCTGCGGAGTTTAAGTTAATTTAATGTTAATTGCAATTATTTCAATCAAATAATACCCATAATCATACTTTGAAGTTAAAGTTGCTATGTTTCAAAGTTTAATGCATGAAAATATTTCAATTTTTATGTCTACATTTACATAGAGATACATCTTATTTCACCCTACTATTTATTTAGTTAGATAATATTTTGTCACTATTATTCTCTTCTTCTCACTGAATGAACCGATAGTCTCATTTCACTTGTAGTTCTTTCGCAAATTAAAATGTAAACATGATATTTTGCATTCTAAGGGGATATCATAAAACGTTTGAAATCAGAATTCAAAGATGCAGCTACAAAACGAGGAAAAAGACTTTTGAGGATCTAACGTTCAAAGTTTCATGCATGATAATATCTAAATTTTTTATGTCCGCATTTACATAAAGCTACATCTTATTTCTTCCTAATATTCATTAAATTGGATAATATTTTTGTCACTATTACTCTCGTTTTGTCACTGAATGAACTGACAGTCTTGTTTAACTTCTCTGACAAATTAAAATGTAAGTTTTGCTTTCTATGGTGATATCAGAGAACATTTGAAGTCAGAATTCACAAGATACTGTGACAAAACCATGAAGGAGACTTTTGGTGATCATCTGTCTGTATGAAAGTGTGTCAAGGAAAGAAGAAACTCTGGAGTTTATTTTATACCGAGTTAGAAAGAATTCGAACGTCTTCATTAAATAAACGCTTATTGAAAAATTGCAGTAGCAGAAAAATTGAGCTTATCTTTTAAATGTAGTTTATTGATAATATTTCCTACATTGTGAAATACAAATGGGTGCTCAGTTTACCAAATTATGAATGCACAACACGAATATAAAAGAAAGGATAATGGCATTAGAAAAAGTACATTGTTCTTCACAAAAAGAGCATCTACTATTAATCAATAGTAACGACGTTGACAGTAAAACGTAGTAACTATCGTTGCTAGGATATCTCACGGGCAGTCCAAAATGGAGATAGATGTGCAAAAACGCTGGTGAAATGTTTTATACATTTTAAATTTAAATCAGGAAACCCACTTTGTTTTGCTTATATGATATCTGACGATCTGAGTTCTGCTCAAGCTCGTAATCCCTTCAGCTAACACCAAGAAAATTTAGCGGGATACCTTGTTAATTATCCAGTCTCATTATGTGCAAGGCAGCTCATTTTCAATGGTATTTAGAAACCATTTATGATCATGAAGATGAATGACATGATACATTCTGATACTTGAAATCTGACAGCCTGTTTCTGGTGCTTGAAACCATACAAAAAATGCTTTACTAAATTTGAAAGAAGTTTCAGTTCTTCGTACCTCCTATAAATTAGGTAAATTTTACACATTTCCGTATGTCAGCCTTCATGATTTATTATTATATATTGTGAAAAAATCACTGATATGTGCGGTAGATTTGAATACCTATTTTGACTTGCTCTTTCCAGGAGTAGTTACTGGGTAACTCAATCTCAGCAACGTGACGTACCTGTAGGACAAATGCAAACCACTTCCTGAGAATATACACTGGCGGAAAATGAAAAAAGAACACCAAGAAGGAGACTTCTGATAGCAAAAAAATTTATACAGCATAATAACGGAATACAGAAGATAACGTGATCAAAATATTATGGCAAAATACAGCTGTATTTGCTGGTAAACTGAAAAATAACATTTCCATGTAACATGGTTAGTACGAGGTTGAACCGCCATGAACTGCGTCACACTGTGCATATCTGGCATGGAGTCTGTCGTACAGATGTTGGATGTAAGTTTGAGGTATTGAGTTCCAAGCATCCTCAACCTGGACGCGTAAATCGGGTATGTTTGTGGCTGGCCGTGGAGACCGGATAAGTCGTTGTCCCATAAAATCCCACATGTGCTCAAAGGCGGACAAATCCGGTGAACGTGCAGGCCATGGAAGTTGTCTCACACCCTGAAGTGAATGTTGCGTTGCACGTGCTGTGTGTGGGCGTGCGTTATCTTGCTGGAAAACACCACGATAGACCGACCTTACAAATGGCACAACAACGGGCTGAATGATGTTGTTGATGTAGGAGGCGCTGTTCAACGTACCCGGTACAAACACTAGTTGTGTACGGGAGTGATAGCTGATCGCTCCCCACACCAGGAGACCAGGTGTAGGCCCTGTGTGTCGCTAGCGGATGCAAGAAGGGTGGAGACGCTCAACTGTGCGTCTGCGATCACGCATACGGCCATCGGCGGCTCCCAAGAAGAATCTGCTTTCATCGCTGAACACGACAGATCGCCATTGCGTTCTCCAGTGTAGACGTTGGCGACATCACTGCAGCCGTTCCGGACAGTGGGCTGGATTCAGAGGTACACATGCCAGAGGCACACGTGCACCTAGTCCTGCATCCAGCAGACGGTTGCGGTTTGTTTGCACAGTCACCACAGCTGCAGCGGCAGCTCGGACTTCCGTCGCTGTGGATGTTCTGCTTGACAACGCCGCTCTTCTTATGCATCGATTGGTCCGCTCATTAGTCCGTCTGTGACTCCCTTTTCCACGTCTTCTCGTGCGGGAATGTTCTTCTGACCATCTACGCCACCTTCGTACCACCACCGATACTCCCCGCCCAATTCGCTCCGCAATACGACGATACGACCATCCGGCCTCACGGAGTCCGACTAGACGACCTCGCTCAAAGTTCGATAACTGGTGAAAATGTACACGTCTTCCATGTCCAGGCATTGCAGCTTCTTCAGGGTCTTCGCACGTGTCCGTACGCCGACGACTGATTACATTCAATTCGCCGTACTCCTTAAATACCACCGACGATAAGTTGCATATTATGCCGTGCTGTGGCGTAAGCGTTCACCGGTTGGTCCCGAAAATAACATTACACCTACGTACACTCATGATCGTCCGCCAATTCCTTCTTGGTGTTCCATTTTCACTTTCCGCCAGTGTATATTTTCATTTGTATAATTACAAACAGCATTGGACGGAAAATAAAGGATTAGGACGATATCGAAGTTTAGACAATATCGCAGGTATGCCCATATCAATGAGCTTCATCTCTGCAACATTTTATTGAATTGCTCAAAATTGTATACAGTTTTTAAGTCAAATAACAGAATATAATAAATATAAATTTGCTTGATTTTTATCAGTTATAATAACTATTCCCTTTAGGTTGAAGGAAGATTAGCTTCCTTATAAACGTATAATATAACATACCTTATGGTTGTGACAGATATCGGCTATTTCGTTGAGAATGGTGCATTCAAGAATGTTCCTTTATAATATTCGTTTCTTTGTTATTTATGATATTATGGGCTCAGCATCGGGGAAACATTATTCTGAAATATGAAGCATATTCTTTACTTTTTGGTTATTCAGAGCGATCTGATCTCCCGATAGATTAGAGGAATATACGATTTTAGTACTTTTGAAGAAAAAAAATCAATTTGAGATTCAATTCAAACATTGCTTTCTGACAAACTTTGCAATTCTTTATGTTGCTGCATAAAAATTTGGTGCGACTGCTTTCTTTCCTCTTTCATAGTTAAGCAATTAATCCTATTAATGTATGCTCTCTAGCACCTAGGTATACGCAGCAGCGAGCCAGCTTTACCACAATCATCTGTGATTTGTACCATTATTCCATCCTACTCACGTTTTACCCTATTGTTTTCTCGCACGTTAAAATTAATAGCATTGGCAGTTGCTTTAAATCGGAATAAATAGAACTGGATATCTCCCTCAATGCAATACTATTCGTCAACCACCTAAGCTAATTATAATATTCGCTACAATCATCACTTTTGTACTTCACAAAACATGCCACTTGTTTGAAACTACAGCTTTATGGCAGCATGTCCAACTCCTCCACTCTTATTCATTTGGGTCGATTTCCCCGAGAATAAATATGAACACGCAGTGATGGAAATGTATCTTTTCGTTTTTCATGCACACATGTGATCTGTTCCTCAGTGTCTATCGTTTGAATTTTTTTTTTGTTCTGTCACCGTACAAAAAAAATTCAGAAGAAAATTCCCACAAAATAAAATTTTTATAAAAACCAATCGTTTGGCTTTTTCCATTCCGTTATGTACAGCTATGAAAAGATATGTATGTACCTATAAATATACACTATTTATTTACATTTATTTCAAGGATTTTGATTCCAGTTTTTTGTATTCAGCGCACAATTTTTGTTTTGTGATTAGCATATTAGCTCTGTTTTTCGGCTGTTAGCTACTTTTACTTTAAAAAATACGACGGGAAACACGTATATCGTGTTTATTAAATGAATATTGTTTTCTACTTTTGGTCATTTGTAAAACAATGCCGAGTTTTATTCAAAAACAGTAAGGAGTCAATTATTCTTCCCAGAATTGGTCGTATAAAGTTATTGGCCATACCCATATTCACATCATTCTCAAGTATCATTTAACCAGGACAGTGGAGTTTCCTTGGTATTTAGCTTTGAAGAAAATAAAAGGAATGGCAGTACCTTAATGTTTTGCTTTATTCAGTCAAGGTCTGATTTGCGTAATCTGACCGAAAAAAAAAAATCCCGGAAAATTCAGAGTGCTTTCTTCTTAATTTCAATAATGAAATTTTAACAATATGTAAGGTTACAACACAGATATTAAATAATTTATTTTTTTCAATCACTAATTTTGTTTTTCCTTTAATTAACGCAAGAACAGTTGAAATTCTGTTTCGCGTGTTCCACAAGCTCCAACAAGTACGTCATCCTCATTACCAACCAATATCAGCCCTCTTCTGGATACGGATTTTTACATGTATCTCCAACATTTTTTTTTTTATTTTGCAGTAGTTGCATCCAAGTTTCTGAAAAATATCACGCATTTATCCTCCACGTGGTCTCCTTCTGTGACATTTCTTGTCCTTCGGTATTTGATGTATTTTCATTTTCCAAAGATGGTCAACACTTCTAGCAATATGAACATACAGAATAAAATGGCAACGTTTATTTAACATCTACTCTAGCTTCGCAGAGCGTTTGGCTCGGCATCATCAGGACAAATGGAACGTAAACATTCAAATCACTGTTACATCATGAGAGTTCTGACTGTCATGGATTTTTGTCACTTGCTTCCACGCGATTGAAAGAATGGAATAGACGCCATGTATTCAAATTACGTATTTCGTGTTACCCTACTGAACATTTTGTCGTCCGATAGCTGCTCTAATGATGACAGAACGAGGACTTACTAAGTACTAAGTAGGTGGTCATAATTCTGTGGTCACACTGTGAATTATAAAAGAAAAGTGCTTAATTAATTAATCCTTCCACTTCTCATGTATGGAGTAGAGATGTGGACTACCAGAAAAATATAGGAAGGGTAACTCCTAGATCGAGAAAACGAGAGGAATGGAGGTCATCACGGTCAAAATAAAATAACTGAAGTGGTAATGAGATAGTCATATTGATAGAAGAACGAATCACAGATAAACAACCAAAAGTTTAGACCCGCCATCGAGAAAGGGCAGGAAAAAACCCGAAAAACATTGGTGAATGAAATAACACCATATTAGACATCACACTTCAAAGCCTTGTATGCACCTTGTTATATATATATATATATTTTCCAATCGAAACGCTGGTTCCAGCGCTTTTGCAATTTTTGGACAGGGTCGAACGTGAACAAAAAAGGTCATACTTCTTTTTAATGATAGGAAATTTTCTGTATAAATAAACGGATATAAAGTGATGTTCTATTGAAGAGTACGGAATAAATCCTGAAATTAAAGTGAAACGTATTAAATTAAAAACGTCTGTAATTTTTAATACCCTAATTAACAAGGTAAGTTTAATATGTGCTTCAATTAATTTTTCGGAAGAAATAAAAAAAAAAGAATATGCCTTTAGTTTGAACGAAATGCGCATGCTCGTTACGCTAAAGTTTCATTTTATTTTTAGCTTCATATACACCGAGTGATCACGGATATTATGACTACCGCAATCAAAGGGATGCCGTACGTTTACCATGTAATTTCTGGGACAGCGTGATTAGTCGACAGGCCTAACATATGCACTAATTGGCCACTTTATTATGACCACCTGACAGTTTTAGGCAAATGAGCTATGGCTGCACGCTTTTGCCGCCAGAGGGCGAGGCTAGTATAAAAAGGGAAAGCTTAGTGCTTGCGACAGTAGAAGAAGGGATTTTGGGGTGACGAGATGGGTAAAAAAACGGTTTGACGGACTTTTAACGTGGGATGATTGTCGGAGCTTGGAGCCATGGAGCGAGTATCACCGAAACCGCCGCATTCGTGAAATGTTCCAGAGCAGCTGTTGTTAAAGTGTTTAAAGACTGGACTGCCAGCCAAAAAACTGGGTCTCTACGTGCAACGTGTGATCGTCATCGACTAGTGACTGCACGAGCAGAACGGAGAGTGTCCAGACTGATAACAAACAACAGAAAGGCAACGGTGCAGCAAATTACAGACCATATTAATCAAGTATCCCCTCAAATGATCTCTGCACGCACTGTTCACCGTACACTGCATCGGATGTGATATGGCAGCCGAAGGCCTGTTCGAACACCTTTGCTGTCTGCAGTTCACATGAGAAAACGTCTCCAATTTGCACAGGAGCACAAGGATTGGACAGTCGATAATTGGAAACAAATTATGTGGTCCGATGAATCACGTTTTTAGCTGCACCATGTCGATGGCCGAGTGACAATTTGGCGGAAACAGCACGAAAACATGGACCCCAAGTGCATTTCTACAAACCTTTAAGCTGGTGGAGTTAATGTTATGGTTTGGGGAATGTTTTCCTGACATGCTTTGGGCCCTTTAATTCGTGTTGATCAACGTCTGACTGACACATCACATCTAAACATCGTTGCGGACCAAGTGCACCCTATCATGTGGATGGTTTATCCCAATGGCGATGGCTACTTTCAACAAGATAATGCGTCCTACCATAGTGCTCGTATTGTACAGGATTGGTTTCTGGAACATGCCGGTGAGTTTACTTTGCTTAGGTGGCCCCCACAACCTCAAGGTCTCAACCCCATTGATAATTTGTGGGTTGAAGTTGAACGAGCCATTAGACAGCTGGATCCACAACCCTGCAATCTCACACTCGTGGAAAGTGCTATTCATCAAGCATGGTCTCAGATTCCACAAACTACCTATCAACATCTCGTGGAGTCCATGCCACGAAGAATCGACGCAGTATTAAAGGCAAAAGGTGGTCCAATGAAGTACTGAGGGGAGGGGTGGTCATAATAAAGTGGCCACTCAGTGTATAAATTGTATATGGAGCTGTAGATGGCAAAATTCGGAGAGTGAAGGTTAAACGGAAGGGTTTATCAGACTTTGAGAACGGACAGATTGTGTGGAACTCGTAGAGCGGAGCCTCAGTTTATCAAACGATTAATCTGGTTTGTTGTTTGCGAGCCGCCATTCCTAAAATCATCTGCCCCACATCGATCCGAAACCAAAATGAACAGAATAGCGAAAGGTTGATGTGAAAGTTGAGTGCCGGATCCAACGACTTGTACAGGCCAACAGACGTACCAATGTACAAATGTTGACTACGCAATACAAAAGAGGACAAATGGGAAGAGCACCTGTCATGACTATGCGTCGCACGGTCGCAAGTATGGGCTAAAACAGGAGACGACATCATCTCCTAACCAAAGTTTCAGTGCAAAAGACACTCGTGCACATATCATGCAAGTTGGACGTCAGGTGACTTGCACTTATCTAACGAGTAACGTTTTTTCTCCTCTCAGTGAATGTTCGTGTAGGAATTTGACGCAATCAACATGCGGCGCTCGATGCATTCTGAATAGATTCCACAGTGCAAAACGATATATACGATTGTATGGTGTGGGGTATTTTTACCTGTCAGGAACTTGGACCACTGCTGAACGTGCCAGTATGTACGACTGCTGCTCGCTATCGTGGCTTGCTTGCAGACTCTGGACATCCACCAATGTTGCAGCTTTCCCCGAATAGCAGCTTTGTCTTCCAAGATGACAATGAGCCGAGCCACAAGCTCAATGTTGTGCGGGAATGGTTTGAGAAACACAATTCAGTCTTCTAGCATAACGATTCGCCTCCGAATTCAAATATCCGTCCTGTAGAGCCCTTCTGGGATATTATGAAACGGCATACCAGGAGTCCGGATAACCCAATCACCCCGATATCTGCATTGAAAGTCACGGCACGCAGAGCTTGGGTAACCGTACTTCACAAATGTTTCCACATTTTAATGAATCGATGGCACCACGGGTAGTTGCTGTACTAAAGGCGAAAGGAGGACCTTCGAAGTATTAAGTAGATGGTCATATTTCAGTGATCACTCAGTGTATGTTGGACCCATACAAAATACAGAGTCCTAAGTTTTAATTATAAATTCAAAGTTTTATATACGTTTTCTTCGAGGTCAGATGAACGAAAAAGAAGGTAGATAAAAAATGAAACACAGCACAGCAAAGTAAGATTTAACGACTGACCTCATGGTTTAAAAGAATAAAACTGCTTTGACTTAAAAAAAAACTGTCAGCTGGTAAAGAACGCAGGAACTTCCTTAGAAATTCTCCAAACCCTAGAGCGAGATATTGCTAGTGATAACCTTTCTACATGAAATGCTTTCTATGACATTTATGCCATCAATATTTGTATTATTGATAATCTGTAATATTCGTTGAATAAAGCGAAAGCTGATTTATGCATTTCATCGCGGGACAATATTGCGAAGAAATTTGCTGTCCTTATTTTCAATTGTATTCAGTGATACATTTCAGTTAAATTAATTCTTTTGAAACACTATTGCTCTGAATCAAGTGAACTCAAACACCTCTGCAACTGTAGCTAAAGTTCCTGTGAATCAATACATTTTTTCCTGAAATTATGTTAGCGTTCATAAAACTTCATTGCAACCCGAAACGCCAGTTTAGCGCTTAAATTACCTCTGCAGTAACCGATGATGATACGTAGAACATCACTGAATCACCGGCATAACGTAGTTGGTTACGTATCTGTGCACTGTGTGGTATGCGGAAGTTTCTGATGGGTGTTTGAATCCCCGTCCCGCCGGCCATCTAGCCTGCTGTTTTTCTCGGTGTGTGTGCGCTGGATCTTCAGACTTTCTGTGTTTCAGAATGCGAATACGCTAATGTTTCTCTGTGAATTCCTCCCCTGACGCTCATTGTCTCTTGGTCCTCCACCTTGGGGATTGGGCGTGAGGATACCAACCTTACCTCGTAAAACATCTCTCGTTACGAAATGTCACAAAATTACTACTTAAGAAGGTCAAGGCATGTAACGGGCTGTAGAGTCATTAAAGAAGGAAAGTAGTGAAATTTCAATTTATTTCATGCAAACGAAGGGCAACAAACTAACTGTGCAGTTTTTCTGATGTCTTTTTTTTTCTAAAATAATAAGCTGCAACTTAGAGAAAACTGATGCTGTTTGATTTAGAGATCTGCACGTGACCTTTCTTGAAAGGTTCCGACCAGCTCAGAATTTCCTGTTAACACCTCGGCCAAGCCCAAGCAGTTTGATACTTTCATCAAGAGTATGCCGTCACTTACTTGAAATAACATAAGGCTTCATGTAGAGTCTGGGTCTTAAACACGTGATTCGGGAAACACATTCTGATAGCCCACAAGATGTCACAGAGGAAATTCTAAAATGGAAAACATTTATTGTCACATGAATAAATGAATATGCAGGTTCCATGGCTAAACGGCTTTTGAATTCTCAAATCTGTAAGGACGATCTGAAATTTTCGTACTGACCTCGTGTACCGACTTCGAAATTGTTTTTGACGTACACATCACGTTTTTATTGTTTATTTGATTATTGCTTTAGCAACCATCGTGAGCAAGCCAACGGGCTAAAAGCAGTCAATCGTCTCTAAATTAGAGCCATTCGTTAGAGGAAAGGGGAAAGACTGTGACGTATCATAAACACATAACATCCATGCCTCACTGGGTTTCGAAACTGGAAACATCTCTGAGGCAGGATCAGAAATTAGCTCTTAGACCACAGGGCCACATGGAAAGCAGATAACATGTTAACTTCATTTCTTCCTCCGAAAGTACAGTATTACCGTTCTAGACCTCACTGAAATAATCAATATTCATAATAAGCAAATAGGTTTTCTTTTTTTTTCATGTGGCCAACGTGCCCCTCTCCGTTTTTATGTTGTTGGTTCCAGAAGATGTTGTTGATTTCTTGCAGTACGAAAGCTCGTGTGCTCTACTGAACTGAACCACGTTGACTGTAAACGAATTGTAATGAAGAGAGACGAGATATTTATTGAAAGAATTCCTGTCACCAATGAAGTTTAGGCCTGACAAGGTAGCCCTCGATCGCAAAGTACGCAAGCAAGTTATTTAGTTCGAACTTTCTTAACTCAGATGAAACAACAAATTCCGCCGGAAATTTGTTTTGATTTTGATTCAATTGTGGCGAAAACTCTGTAAATGTAAACCTTTTTCGAAAAGAAATAACATGTGTTTAAGAAACTGAGGGGCAAAGAAGTGAAAACAAAACATCAATTCAACCATTAAAGAAATACACTGTCATATACCTGGCTGTCATTTTATACCAAGGTTTGATGGTTTCAGCTCGAATAAATCAATCCATCCGGTGGCAATAAGGGCTATACCTTCCAGACAGTGATCTTTGACATCTAATTTTCAAGTCAGTCTTCCGTACATTACACCATCAAAGCAGAAATACATGTTGTTTATGGCATACGCCTAATCTATCCAGACGGAAGCACATATCATACGTTGAGTTAACTAAAAGGTCACTCTTCATAAGGATCAAGGGTCATAAAAGTGTTGTTAAGGACGGAAAAACTAGAACCTTTTTGTGTAAAGCCGTCATCCAAAAATGAGCAACCCCATTTTGGAGCATGATGAAAGTAAAACCACCCTATAGAAGCTATGTTGGAATGCCACGCGTGAAAGTCTTGAGATCATGACCAACCTATGCCCATGCTACAAATATTTGTCACATGCCTGGAGGAATCTCCTGAGCAAGCATCAAGGAAACAACAGGACATTCCTCTCCATGCCGCATGATCACGTTTCAAAACAAGGACTCCACACGTGAGTATGTCTAAACACGGACCTCAATGTAAAATGGAAATGTTTGGTTCTATAATATCAAATTTTTCAATAATGGTAACGATATTGTAAGTTGATATCTCTGAGAAGGCTTTGAAACCTTAGCGCGGACTAAGCTCCCAGTGGAGCGCGAATGCTCAACGTAAATTGAGTGTTAGTTTTACGCCATTAAAAGGATGTGTTTTAATACACTAAACTTGTTCATTCTATGAAGAGGTAATGGTGCATTTACAATAATAGCAGGTGCTGTTTAAACAAACAATTTATGACAAACTGACTTTCACCTAAAGGACTTTCTTTGAAAATAATGTAAAATTAGGTGATTATATAACCCAAAGTTCGTACATACAGAGTGATTACATCTTACGTACTGCCATTAAGCTACTTCCTTAAATTTTTGCTCCTAGGGTAGGAACGCGGTAGACCGTTTACGCGGTATATCTCCACACCAACATTCAACGCGTTCTGCGCTTGCAAACAGCTTTACGGGGTGGAAAGCCTTGTTGCGCCTGATGCAGTTAAAACCCTTTGGGAGTAGTGTTGTGCGAACCAGTCACCCACGTTCACCCCTTTTTAGAAAAGTGATACCTTGCATGCTTCCAGCGGCTTTCAACTGTACTAAGAGCAGTGTGAATGTAAAAGGATTTACTTGGAGAAGACTGGAATAATCTGACTCAAAGTACTTTCTAATCTGACGTCCTATTGTCATACTCTCAGACATCCATTTATTTCCGTTTCTCTGCCCATTACGTCTTGATAGCCCAGTTAAGCTATCTGAGTTTGCTCCAAAAAATATGAAATCAATTGCACCATACTGGAAGTCCTTTTAGGTAAGGTATCAAATTCTTTGTCTCCTACAACTGAATTTTTCGTGCAATTTCCGTAACGGTGTTTATTAAATCCGTGTAGTACTGCTAAAAGGAAAATATATTAAGTCCTTTGAGAGGGACAGTACATAGATTTGGACTTGTACTCTATGAATTCGAAATATCTATTTGCCATCACGATGGCTCCGAAGCTCTGGCGTTTGACCGATTTTTGGATTGGGTCAGATTTCGAATTCAGGTAAAGCATAAGTTCTGTGTTTTTCTTACTACACTGCTTCTCTTTCTTCTCTAGGGCCAGTGACCCTAAATCAGGGACGAGGGACTGCTTACAGACCATTGATTTGTTCCTGGTGGAAGAAAAACTCCTCCCCTAAAAATACGATTTAATAGTAAATATCAAAGAGCCACATTAAATATTGTTAACATGAATTATTTCAACCCCTCCAACCAAAACGAAAAACCTAATGATTTAATGGGACATTTCTAAGCGCCATACTACATGTTATCAATATGAATTTTTATTTTCCAAACGAACTATTTTAAAGCAGAAATGAAAGAATGTACTTCCGATATTCGCTACAAATCTGCTTCAAAGTTAGTGGCATGTACATCTTATTCCTCTTTTATAAACGTCAAATCTTCCCCTGAGTTAAGTCAGCATTGTTATTTTTAATTCATGTATAACATACGCATGCACTAAAACCCGGCGTTTGGTTTTATCCTGTTCCTTCATTTAGGAATAAGAGAATATGTCAAAAGTTCAAAGCGCGTTTGCAGCTAAAACGTTTAATGATGCATGTAAGCGATACACGATCATGTCGGTTTTCAAAGTTCAAGTCGTTTATTTCTATGGTTCTTGACAACAATCGTACGATTATACGATTCTTGGGCGGTACCACACGGCATGTTTCGAGAAAAGAAACTTCCTGATGCCAGATTCCACATGTGCCACTAAAACGAAGTGCCATCTTTGTAGGAAATGGATCATGTATCGAAATTTGTTGTAGCAGTAAATATAAGTTCCGATCGGTTGAGAGGATGGCATAGATACTCGACCCCTTCCAATTTCTGCAGTTTACGGGGAACCACTCTGCAGATATGCTTTGGGTATTTATCCAACAGTAGTAAAACCAGATTCACATTGAAGACCGCTTAGCATCGTTTTCACTTTGTTATCATGCGCTCGCTGCATTGGCCGTTATAAAGGTGTCCTTTCACTGCCAGATAATCTGATATGAACTCTTAGTGCACGATACACCCACAATTCCGCCAAACGCACAGCAATTTCTCCTTTAGGGAATTTTTTAAGCATACATTTCTATCTGGTATAACAAAAGATGGGAAACTTAGAGAAAGGAATTTAAATTTTTTTAATAAATGTTCATGGTAATTTACTACTATTTTAAACTTCTTCTTTCTCTATAACCTGCATTTAGGACATGCATAACAGACCGTGGGACAAGTAACTCAATCAGACTTTGCATTCCCAACAACTGAGTAATTTTAAAAGGCAGGTTTCTCTCGAATTATTTTTTGCTTTAAAACCCTTGCACAACCGATGAAAAAGGCGCATAGTTCCTTTCCTTTGGACTTATATTTACATATTGAAGCTCACGAAATATGAGTTTATACATACGTCCAATATCTTCTGCGGTTGTATTTCAGGTTAATCCCCAATTTATGATGAAATAGTTATATTTTATTTTTCTTTGGAAAAACAAAGCCCTCTACAGAGCCTGGCGAAGCAATATTTAGAATTTTCCAAATTCATTGTAGACTGTTTAAAATAATTGGAACAGCGTGTCACTTTGGCAATAGTATGCAAGCCAAATTGTATGATATTTTACCGAAACGTGGAAAAACGCAAGTCAAGTAGGACGTAGAAAATGGAAACATTTCTATGATATCATAATGCACAAATCCCAGATTAAAAGTAAAAACGTTGAAATGTCAGGGACATCGTGGTTGGGGACCCGACAAGGGGAGTTCAGTTCTCTTCTGGGAATATTCGTGATGCAGTCTGGAGTCCGACAACCGAATATTTCTTATCTGACATTAACACGGTACACAGAATAACCCAGGTTTGTGCTGTAAACATCCTATTACGAAGGACATAGTTTGGCGGTGTGGGCAGACATAAATATGTGTGAACGTATGAAATTGTACGTCACCCAAAACTGCAGTCTGACAACCTAGATATATAGTGCAGAAATTTTGAGATAAAATATCATGTCGTTTGCTCAAGGCGTCCGATATACCTTTCTTTAAATGGACGTTAATTGTTGACCTCAAATATATCGGTTTTTGGACAACGTTCATCAGGAAAAGGGAATATAGGGTATGATTTGGGTAGCACGCTCCTCTAACTTATATTCAATTCAGAACGCCTGAGACGCACTTGGCTAACGCATTGCAGCTCGGCTGGCATCTTCGTTGGCTCTTCGTGAAGTGGATACTGCCCTTATTGAGGATCAGTGACGATACCGTCAAAACCTCCTCGATATATTGATCAATTCCATGACATACAGGTTACAGGAGTTTGGGCAGCTCGAGGGAACTACACACCCTGCTACAGTTCAATTAGCAGCTTCAAGAAACCATTTTATTCTTGTTGTAAAGATATGCATGTTGAACAGCATATATCATCAGGTGCATTAAATGTCGAAATTGCATAAACATTTCTAATGGGCTTTTTATTACCTATATCACTCAATGTTCTGTTGCACCTTAGAAAAAAATAATATTTTTAATACAACAACGTCTGTCGCACACTATTTTACTTACAATATCTGTTGCAACCTTAATTATTTTAACCAGTGTGTTTCTAGGATCTTTGCGCTCTCAGGATACTTGACAATGAAAAAATATGACCGAAATTAATATTTTAAAACACACACACAGATTGGGTTTATTGCCTAAATCGCTGGAAATTTCAAAATTATGTGCTAATCTGTTTTACAAAGGAATGAAATATTTATCCTGACAGAATATTGAAGGAAGAAAATGTTTGTTCGTAATACTTATTTATCTACTCAGATAAATTGTTAAATGTTTACCTACAGGTATAAAGAAGGTGTTCAGTACGCTATGTCCGCATTTGCATATAATGAAATATTTCGATGATGGCATCTACATAAAATCCTATTTAATCATTTGTATAAGGTAGGTAACCTGTGGGACAATATTTTGCACTGTACTATTTATGGATTTCAACTGATACAAAATCCAAATAGTGTTTATTCCATGTTGCTTTTATGTCGGGAAGGCCTTTGTGTGGCAGTGATACTTTAGTAAGCCGGTAATTATTCACCATAAGCATGTGCTGCTGCACTGTGTACGACATCATAGTGGCGGTGGCGAGAACTGACGACTGAACGCGGTGACAGAAGCTAAAGGCAATACAGGCGTCATCTGCAGAAAATTTCGCGATGGTAAGTCATTCTCCCATTATTTTTTTCTTATTTACAGGTACTTACGTTATAGTTCAGTTGTTAAGTGGAACGAATGAGGAATTTAAATAGTGTGACTTCCGGCTGAAACATAACTTTAGAACGTGTGCAGCACCTTTAACGCATTGAACTTTCGCTGACTTCTGACCATTTTTCCGAGATGAATTAGGAATCGAATCCTGGCGAAACACCGATCCTACATGTTTCTTTAAACAATTGATCTCACCCATCCTTGGAACCGATGGCCCAAAATTTTAGTCATGTCATTCTTTAAAAACTATGGAATTGCTCTGTGTATTTGTTAAACCAACGAACAAGAAATGGAACTGATTTCTACGTAACAGGGGCATTGATTTCCTTGGAAAAAAAGTAGAATTATACCTTCTGCAAATTACGATTTCACATTTCAGTCACTTCGAATGTTACACGTTTTCATCATAGTTGGGAAGCGCCATTTGGTATTGCGAAATTTGTAAGCATTTGGGGAATTTTAAATTTATAAAAAAATATCGGCGCAGAATGAGTCTTCCCATATTACGCACTACACTATTTGCTGATACAAAAAATTGCAAGGAACTCCCGCGTTTGGAATGAAGCCCATCAACTTAGACACTACAAGTTATTCCGTAATATTTCAGAGTCATTCAAAATTAATGTTTTGCGCTGCATCAAAAACTAAAGATGATAAACTTATATGCCTTCATTAATGAAGGTATATATCTCTGACACATAGATAACAACATGATAATGCATTGATAAGACACATTTCTATCTGTATACATTGATATATTAAGCTGGATATAGTTCTGCTTCTTCGAACTTACATTCAGATAATTTTTTTACTAATAACTAAACGCGGTAAACAAATTAATCTGAACAGCCGGGTCCCTACATTGAAAGTCTGGCAGCCTGATTAAAATAAATGTAAAGAATACTATTTAGCATGTATGAAAAGTCTGCTTTTTTTCAGTAAATACTTGTTAAAATTTAATACATAAACTTTTAAAAAGTTAATTCATGCTTGAAGGGGGATGATTAATTTTAAAGAAACGAGTATCGCTTTTCGTAAACATACTACATTAATTAGCTTATCCATGCTGAGAGATCTGTAATTAGTTGGACCAAAACCTTCTTAGCAAGTTTTCAACAACTTTTCAGGAAATATAAAAAAAGGAAACAGAAGTATTTGTTCTGGTTTTGATCTCCATGAGACATTTCTTCCCTGAAAACTACAATTGCCTTCGCAGTGAACTGGAAATAATGCTAAAGACAATGAAAATGTTGGTGCTCCTTTATCCTTTCTATCAACGAGAAATGCGTCTTCAAAGAAATTCTGTATTCGAGCTGGGTGTCCGACTGTACTTCAAAAGGCATGGATGTGCATGATTTTCAAAGTCTGCTATTTTCTGCGAAGGCGACAGTATTTTCATATTCCTCATTATTGGGGGAATTACGAATTTGTTATTTAGCAACATGCGTTCTCCTTTTTCGGGAACTCTTTCGGGCGAACACCGAAAATGTAAATACGTTGCACTTTCTTCAGATTAATTAGTACAGAAATTGGAACTTCGCATTAAGATCTCACGTTTAACTCATTTCGAATTTCGTAAGTAATCTTATGACCAACTGTTCATCAAATCTTTACAAAACCACGACGGTAAAAGATAAAATATACTCAAAATAATATAACTGTACTACTGATCCGAATTTCTTCTAAGCGAAGAAATTCGGATCACTAATATAATTAAACTTTTTTTCGAGTATAGTTACTGTTTATTAATTAGGTAAGATATAACAGTTGCTGAAGATTTTTTCCAGTTAATAGTCGAATGCTAACATAGACATTTTGATTTACGCAGTTTTAAAAATAATTATTTTCCACATTTTAACGTAGGGAAAGTATGAAAATATCTCAAATTAGATCATTTTCAAAATAGTCTTAATATATGCTTCACGTTTAAATTAAATTTATGTTTAAACCATTAAAAGTGAATTAAGTTCCAATATTTACTTGATTTGGGAGATACATTTTCCATTTCATACATTATAAGTAAATAGTCAAGTATTTCGAAAAATGTTTCTTTGCAATTCTCATTTACTTTTCCGTACTTTACTTTTCTGTGCTGATTACATTTCTCATGCATCTGTTATTTGATATAAATTCCGATACAGCAAAATAAACTTGATAATTCTTATCACATACTTCCATGTGATATGTATCACACATTGATAATTCTATGTATCACACAATCCGCAATTATATGTGATACTCTTATAACATATTCTACGTGGTGAGAACGGTTTACGTGGCAGTCGTGTTGAATTTGGTAGATATTCATTTCAACTTCTTTTTCAAATATTGTTGAAACCATATATGACCATCTGGCATAATACAAAGTTCCGCATAAACTGATGTTTTTATTGGTCACTTGAACTTCACAGTATTATTCCTTATTATTTTAACCGCATAATACGAAAAATACTTTTTAATGAAATCGTCTTTATCGAAGTTCAGCACGGCTACCGGCAAAGTAAATAAGTGGTATTCCCTCAGGTGATATCGTTCTCTCACCTAAATACTAGGAATAACGTGCTTTTAACAACATATTGTGTTTCTCCTTACATGTCGATTTGCATACAAAGACTTGGTTCAGTTCTTTTCCTATTTAAAACCCTCTCCCAGCTTGTATCAGCACCAAGCACGTCTTCTGAACAATGTTGCTTTTATCTCCTCCTGACCTTACCCTTAACTCATTTAATCTCTTTTCATGGAACCCGGCGTATCTGTTTACACAAGGCTGAACTCTGGCGTAATGAGGATATTCTAGGGATGTGATTGTAAAGTGGGATTCCTTATTTTTTTCGGGGATGTCATAAGCTGTTCCACGGGCGTTTCTCAAAGCAAACTCACATAGGAAAAGTGATTTGGTTTGGTGACATTGGTTATATAAAGTTGGACTTCTACTACTGTAGTTCATTCAGTGAGCTTTCGAAAATCGAAAAATCATGCTTTCAAAGAAGCAAAAGACTTGAAGGCTAGGTGAGGAATTCAAAGTTGTCAGTTTAGAGCTGAAAGGGGTTAAAAAATTCAATTTTGTCAGAAATTTGAATTTTTAACCAAATTCTCTTCCCAAAATTTTAGAAAAAAAGGATGAGTTGGAACGTAGATTGCAGGGATCGTCCAGGACTGAATGAATTAGTTCTCGGGAGTGCATTTACAAGCATGTGGACATAGTGGAGCTAGTTAACGGGAAAATTAGGATCAGTGAAACGACCAAGAACATGTAACTGTGGAAAAGAAAACAGTTTTAAACTAACTTGCTATTGAAAGTTGAGAAAATAATATGATTTACTTTGCATCTAGAGAAAACACAATGACTTTGTTAAAGAAAGTTAAAAATTTAATAATCGATATTGTAACAAACATATAACATGCAAAAATTGACTGGTAATTTCTACGTAACGAGTAAACTGAGGAAATGCAATCGGTGAAACTTCTGTTCGCAGTTGCTTTACTTTTAAATTTAATAAAATGTTTTGTTTACTGAAGATGTCACCGTATTTCACTTTTATTTAAAGTTTCAATTAACAAGTACTATATTTCACTTCGATTAACAGCTAAACGGTTAGTATTCGTTTGCTTTTACCCTGACATAATGAAATATTCCAAAAATTGCAAATTTTTATCTGCTCTGTCACAAAGAAATTTTTTAACTTGCCCATCAGCTTCGTTATATTTGGGCTCCACTGTACTAGGCTGATATATTTTAATTACAAATTTACCAATATCTCCAAAATGAAGAAGTTGACTTTCAATTGTTATATTTATTGGAAAACCTTTAGACCCATTAGTTATATTTATTGCTGAAATTTTAGACCTATCTGTTATACTTATTGCAAAACGTTTCGGCCTGTTGATTATTTGGCAGTTTGTATATTAAAGAATAAGAAGATGCCAACCTATATTTGAATACGTTAAATTTGAAGAATTTTAATTTTAACAGGAGTTGCTATGTTATTTGAAAATAAATACCGATAAATTATTAACACATTTCTTTTTAAATTCCTTTCGTTTCAGTTGCTGATGTCTTGAACGAGGTTTATTTTTCCTTACAAGCAAATGCTTTGCGTGCTTTGTTTTAAAATTAAAACCAAAGTATTCCGGTATGATTCCGAATAGAAGAAGATTTATGTTTGGTGTTGGCACAAGTTAGAAATATGTGCAAAACATAAAGTAGTAATGCAAAGATTAACTAACCAAATAGAAGAAAAAGAACACAAATAGGAATTAAATCAGAAAATATTTATACTTTATTAAAAAATGTTGCTGATAATTTCATTTTCAAATGCAACCTTGCATATAATTTTTCATTTACGAAATCACAGACTACGTAGTTTCTCATCAAGTAAATTATCAAATGTCCGATATATTATTCTTATTAAAGCAAAATTAATTGATTCAGGTTTACATTTCTCCATTAGTAGGGAAACTTACTTTTGTTATAGTCTTGACTCTCCCATACAATTAATAAGGAAAACAGATTTCCGTTTTTCATTTCAGCAATATTGAAAAGTGGTATTAGCCTATCCTGAACGGGCGGTTTGCTATCTTAGAGATAAAAGTCATATATGGACATCAATACGTCCGGAAAGAAAAATCACATACGAATTGACTTGAGATGAATGATTTTTCTTCAAATGAATATACTTCGGGTGAATTGTAATCGTTTACGTTCTTCACGCAATGCGTTAATAAATTTACGCAAAGATCTACTGTAGAGTCCATTATAAGATTAACAGAACTACGCCAACACTGTGGCACGGAAGATATTTCTACTTTAATATACCATGCAGCTGCCATAAATTAAGCAATTGAAAATTTTGTAACAAAAACCTGACGGAATGGATAGTTATGTAGAAATACCTTAAACCAAATATTCCACGTGAAACCACAATGTATTATTTTATTCAAACTGGTAAAAACAGTGTTTACACTATGTTGGTACCCATGTGATAGCGTAGTTCATTATATAAAGAAAAACTGGACCACATCGCTGAAGTTAAATGATATTCCGATTGTAGTTCTGGGGAGCAGAAGTTTCATAAATAGCTGAAAGTTTGTTTTTGTGTAGGATGTTACATTTTTAGAGTACAGAAGCAAAACGTAATGTGAAATTTAGTAGTTGATAAATGTGCCTCGCTGGAGTGAAAGTGGAAAAACAACTTTGGCTTCGAATTGCATATAATTTGCGTTTCCGGTATTTATGAAATTTTCCCTTTCTGCTTTTTGATTTGACGATTTATCGAATAAGAGATAGCAATTTTTTCAAAAGTATTTTACGTCCAAATTTCACCTTACTGGGCTTTTTTTTATTTAAATGCATGATTTTTTTGAGTCATGATAGAAAAATACAATGAATTCTCGTTAATCCGGATCCTCGCAGTTCTGACTGCGTCTACTCCGGAGAGCCCCTGTAAAAGAAACTTGAATTTGATTAAACTTGAGCGTAAATGTGAGAATCAAGGTCCCGGGAGAGAGTAGTGAGCTGAGTTTCAGGAAGCACTGTAAGCAGTAAGCTTAGTTTAAGAAAACACATGGCTCCGTAATGCCTCAACAACGCGTTGGGCCGTTTTTGCCACCCTCAGGCAAGGACACTGTTAGAGGACTCATCGAAAAGCCCCCAAAAATGTGTTGTATATGTTTCATTAGCCGATACAAAACTTTAATCTGTGTAGCACCCATAGCTTCATTTCCAAAGGACCTATTTATTTTCCAATTATTTGTGATTTTCGTGGCGCCTAGTTTACGACATACTGTAATTTAAGGAAGATTCTTTATTCAGCACGTGCTGTCAATTTTTCCCGAAGCCTGATTGTAATTAGCACAGGGTACACGTGGACAATCATGGTCGCTTGGCAGCAACCTAAATACCATGCGATCTGGTAAAGAACAAAAAAAGAAACAGGTGTAGTAGGGTCCAAAGTCATATGTTAGGTTACTGTATACACAGCACTCTACTAGTTGGTGCCAAAAAATATTTTCGGAAACTATTTGATCAGTGTACATATTGTTCCATTTGTATTAACTCATATTCACCGTCGGCAGACAATTTCTACTTAACTACGTCTGGAGGAACTACAATATCAAAGAATGTAGACGAATGCTGTACTGTTTATCATTGAATAAAGATGAATAATATCAAATAATTTTGTTAACTGCGTAAATTTCGTTCAACGTGTATAATGTTTCAAAGTGACACTTCTGCAGACAAGTGCACAAGCGCTAGGCTTTTTCTCTATACGAGAACTTAGCTGAAAAGAAAATTTTTAAAGCCGTGCATCCGTGACAACATTTGTGCGGAGTACGGTATCGCAAAACAAACTGTGGCACATATAATGAAGAAAATAATGAACTCTTAAAATTTGCGCTTAAGTTTAATGCGTAAAAAGAGAAACTTGAAGTCAAGTGAATGAGAATGCCTGCTTTGTACAATTGGTTTGCACAGCTACGGTGAAGTGGATTGGTCGTTATAGGAGTTTAAAATTCAAGCTGCTACGGAAAGATTAGCTAAGCTGTTAGAAATAAATGGGTTTTCGGCGAGTTCAGGGTGTCCTTTCTGATTTCAAAGACGCTAAATCATATCAAATAAAAAATAAATCTAATGTGAGTCTCGGTGCAGATGTCGAAGCGATTGAACTTTTTGGAATAAAAAAATAATGAATTTATTAAGCAGGAAATTATAGATTTATACCAGCTGTACAGTGTCGACATAACAGTCCTGTATTGGTGAGCTTTACCTTACAATACCCAAGAATGTAAGAATGAAAGAAATGTTCCGGAAAGGGAGATTTGCAAAAACCAGATATCCGCTTTATTGTGTGGAAATGAAGGTGTGAAACAAATGTTACACCCGTTATCGCAGGGAGAAGTAAACAACAGCGAGCGATCAAAGACATAATACATAATTCATCTGTGCATTCTTAAAATAAAAAAACAATTCTTGCTTTACCAAACTAATTATGGTCAATTCATTTCGAAACACAGCATTGTCAGAAATCAGAAGGTATCAAGTGGATCATTTCTAAGTACCTACAGATGAAGAGAAGGCCATAATCTCCCTTGATACTAGTCCAGCTAATCCAAATGCCGAGAAACTTCCTAACAATGGTGAGAAGATTTGGTGCGTGTTTCTGCCAACAAAATACCACTTCCCTCGTGGGAACTGAAGACCAAGGAGTTATGTACACGGTCAAAGACTGTATAAAAAAAGAGCTTTAAATGAATTCTTGCAGGTCGAAGAGCCAAGCACTGGCAAAAGAAAAAACGCAGGTTATCGAATTCTGCAAAACTTAAAACTCAGCAACGTGAGGTAATACTTGTTAAAAAAAAATTCGTACGTATAGGAGATAATTACTTAAAGGCGTGCTGTCTCCGTACGATATCATCAAACCAACATCTCTGACTGTACAATAAAAACTTTATTTACAATAAAAGACATGATTTTAAAATATTTAAAACAGGGCAAGATCTTTCGGGGCTACAATAGCACCCGTCCTCAGGCCACCCAACAGTGCCACATGAGGTACATTATTTCCAATTTTGCACCTGCCATAAAAGATATAAAATATTCAACTTTAGCAAATTCCTGAAAGAAAATTTTATTGAATGAAGATGTCGAACCACACACAACTGCATTTGAGACGTATGATTTTGACGGAACTCTACGTCGAGGAGTGAACAAGAAATTAAGTTAGAGGATCTTGTTGGAGTGGGCAGTTACTAGAAGCTGGTGAGAGAGATGATGATCCATCTCATACAATTTTGACAGCAGAAGAAATGATGAACAGCGTGACGGCAACGGAAAGTTCTGAGGACAAGTAGAAGACATCAATTTGCCAAATGTGAAGGTGGGTGACGTAAATGAATGCTTGAAACGTGTGACTGTGTTTTTTGAGAAAAGCGGAAATGAAGAAGTATCTGCTTTCTAGGTCTACTTACGACACCTCCGTGAAATATTACTGAAGGAAACAAATTCCAAAGTATCACAACAGAAGACAGACGCATTTTAAAACAGTGTTTAGATTAAATGTTTTGAGTGCGTCCGAACCAAGTCTGTCAGACCAATGTTTTACGTCGTTACTGTCCTGTATCTATACATGGACAGTACTTTAATTTATATTTTATATTACGTATGTAAGCTTTAAATGAAAACTAACCATGTAATTTTCTTGTACAATGAATGGGTGTTCAATGTACCTTGTGCCATTTTTTGGTTTACTTCAGTTAATCCGGAAAACTATTCTTCCTACTGGAATACATTAACGAAGTTCTGAGTGCTGTTCATCGAAATTTATGACAAGTGACCCGGTAAAAGAAGGTTTTTTTAAGTAATAAGTAATTCCCACTTCATCAACATATTAATTTAAATTGGTCCATACAGGAGTACTAAAAATGTTCAAGTGACCTGAAGACTATGAATTAAATTTTAATGTAATATTTATAAATGTATTTTTTTAGTTATTAGCTGAAAACAAAGTTTTAATGCCAGTTCAATTTCAAACACACTAACCCATGGTAAGCTCATAAGAATAAGCGGACGCATTTACTTTAATTAAACTGTTAAAGTGTTCCTATATTTCTCTGCTGAATCATTTGTCTTTGCTAAATATTTATGACAACAATTTTACATGCTTTAAGTTATACTGAAATGCAAGTGATTTCATTTCGTAAACTTATGAAGTTGTGCTTCCTTCTGATGTTACACATGTTGAAACCTTTCTTAAAGTAATCTTTCATACTGAACGGTCCACCTGTGTCTTAATATATTATCACATATTTTCCGATCGAGGTCGCGGCTAGACCACGTACGACGTAAAGGTTGACAAAAGTCAGGCCATGTAAATTCAGTTAATAATCTGTAAGAATAAGAGTCGAATACTCAACTTTCTACCATTTACCAGCGAGCTTCGCCGACGCAGGTTGCAGTGGTGTTGAGTCCAATCAATGTAAAATAGTGTCCAGTGGTTCTCGTGTTTCCTTCAGTGATGAGTCGCTGTTTGAACTTGTCGGTGATGAGCAGCGCAAAGGTTTCAGGAGAGAAGCCGGCTAGCGCACGGATCCTGCCTTAACGGTCGAACAGCACACCAGGAATGATTCTCTGGGGAGCCATTTTCTACGAAAGCCGGACACCCTTAGTAGTCCTCCGTACCACCTTCATGGTTCAACGGTACGGTAAGGTGAATATACTTTACGACCTGTGTGCTGTGTTGCCATTCCTGTCGCAGAAACACCCAGCAACGTTCTTTACAGGGTAATGCCCGACCACAGATGGCACAACTGTCCTAGGTGTGCTTCCGTATTGTCGACACCTTTTCATGGAAAGGCCGATCCCCCGACCTCGCCCTGGTCGAACATGTTTGGGACATGATTGGAAGCCAAATACCGAATGATGAAACTGGCCCGCAATTTGGAGACTATATGGCATGTACTAACTTAGGAGAGTATTGAGTATATGCGTCTATGACGCGCAGGGTATCCGCTTGTAATTTTCCGGGCGCACTGACGATTCTAATCACCCGTTCTGGAACACTTATTTCATTTATAGCTTACACATACGGGATTTTTCTTCTTTTGAAAAAGGCAGCTGCAGAAGCGTCAGATACTCAAAGCAAAAATAATGACAGTCAAAGTTTAGGATTTACTGAAGAAAAGCAAGTCAAAACTTTCACATCACAGGACTTCTGAGATTTTTGTCTGCTTTGTAAAAGGCAGCTTCATGAAAGCTCTAATAGACCCAAGCGAAAACAATTCTTCATCTTCCATCTGGGATTTCTTCATGCTTTGCAAAGTACAGTTTATAAAGCTAGAACAGACCCAATCAAAAACAATTCTACAAAAAACAAATGCTAACAAAGTATCATCTTCCAAACGCATTGTAAATAATATTCAGTTAAAAGCATTGCTGACAAGTAATGATCACGCAAATTAATTACTTGAAACACCAAATTAGAAACATACAAATAGTTATTTAAATCAGGATATGAAACAGCTTTTCAACTATTTAGCATTTTGCCACAAGTAGTGAATACACTGTAACTCAAATTTTTCATTACTTTTAATTTGAAGCTTTCGCATCTCAACAACTGTGCATTCGTAATTACAAGACGCTTGGACCTATGGCGTCACGTCTTTCCCGACTGTGAAGATTCAGTTGAATTGCATACCGGTGACTAATTCTTTTGAGGGACAAGAAATCGAAGACTGCTTTCAAAGTTACTGAAGCTTTGTTTGAGAATTTTGAATCTCCGATACACGATCTGCATAAATCAAGTACCATTTGCAATGTTTCTGACTTGAACGAGCGAATTCGGAATAATCATTGTACTAAGATAAGCCTAACAATTATTATTCTACACTTCTTAAAACTAAATCATGCAACTTCCTACGATTCAGCTTATAATTCTGAACACGTCAGCATATTGTAGTACTGTATTCAATTAGCAATTAGTATTTGTTTAACTAAATTCGCAAAATATCAGATTTCCTCCAAATATCACTCAAAATTCCATACTTATGGTAATGTGAAACAGACTGTGGAAAGGCACTTCATATATTTATGTCATATCGCATTTATATAAAAAAAAACAAGTTTGCAATTTTTTCGAAATAATTCCTTTTTTTAAACCCATTACGAAGCGACGTTTGATAAAAATGGTATGAAAATAACAAACACAGAGAAATATCCTAAGAATTGTTATCTGCCTTTGTGGAAGAGAAACACAAAGCGGAAGACATCTTTTAATAAGGGAACTGTGAAAAATTTGAAAAAAAAAAACATTTTTGTGAAGAATTTTTAAGTTCACGGAAATCAGATGAACTTTCTTACTGTGAACGTTTCGGGGTAGTAATGATAAAATAACGTATTTAAAGAACGAAAACGGCGATCTTTTTAATGTAATGAGCACGTCTTTTGAATTATTTCAGGTACGAAACAAATATTTCAAAGATTATTTTTACAAAACCGAAACATTCCGCTGGAAAACGAATAATACTCTTACACCACCTAAGAAAAAACTGACTGAATTTAAAAATACCATGTCAGCTGAATCATTCATATCAAAAAGAGCCTGTCACACAAACACGCACACACACACACACACACACACAAAAAGACATACCATAAAGAAATACAAATATCTGGTTACTCGCACAAGCAGCTGAAAATTGTTTCTAAAATTAACTAACTGTGCAGAGGTTCCAGATAACTGAAGATATGAAATACAAAAGTAATTTCAGTTTGAACAATTAGACAAAAAGTTGTGGAGTATAACCTGATATACCTTTACGCAACCTAGCGGAAAGTTTGTTCATTACTTTGGGAAGAAACTGGGTGTAATATACTCATCATCATCTATAATAACAAAATAAAGTGTGTGTGTGTGTGTGTGTGTGTGTGTGTGTCCTTCACAATCCAAAAATGCTAGTCAACCTAGAATCCTGAAATTTTGCAAGAAGGCAGCTTATATGGCGAGGAGATGCACCTCTGGCTTAGATTTTCGAACTTCTGAGTTTTAGGTATTTCAAAAAATGAAAAACCTGGTTTTCGATTTTCTGTATATTCTCCCGCTTTGTTTACAACCTGATCACACCCAACGGGAAGTAGTTCACGATGAATTTTAGGCGTTTCTTTTTTAGAATTTTGTTACAATAGACGCCTTAAGGATTATGTTTATTTGTAGAGATATACTATGAAGGAAATATATCGAATAACAGTACTTCGTTTCTTTAAGCGAAGTCTTTCGAACTTTTGTTCTGGAAGTCAAAGTGGCTACGACTGACACCTCATTTTTTGATATTATTTATTCGGATTTTATAAATTTTGCAGTTGCGGAATTAGTCGCGATTTCTGCGGAAGGCATACAAAGATTGGAAGACAGATATTAAGTAGGCTGAAGTAATGGCCTTCCTCCGAAAAGGAAAGTATATGATAGGAAAGCCACGAGATCGAATTATGATGCATAAATTTGTGACATGAATATGAACGTATTATTATTTTCCATAATAAAATACATAATATTTCATTACACTAAGATTATTTCATACAAATAGTTGAAAGCAAGTCATATGTTATCGTAAACAATTTTTTTCACGTTGGGTGTTATCATATTTTATGTAAGCAAAGCTGAATGTTATACGGTAAATCGGAAACAACTTGAAAGTGTTCTCATTCGGTAACACCGCCGTATTTTTATAGTTTATTTAGCGCTTTCGTCAAGCTAAAGTGAGCTACAAATAACTTTAATGCATTCACTTTTGAATTACGTTGATACTAACGTCTAGCTATGGTGATTGGAGGAGGTTTAACGAATACCGTGAGCAATGCTATGGTGATTAAATATAATACTTAAAAACTAACGTTCAAAATGTTCTCATAAGATGGCGTGAACAAGCTCTTTTCACTGGATTTCATCAAATTACAGTTCACATATATTCATTTCAAATAATACGAAATAAGATTTTTTTCTTTAACTAATTAACATTTTCGTTCAGTTTCAAGGTACATATATTAATAAATGCTTGAAAACATTCATTTTTCTAAAGTGATAGTTTAAAATGTGTCATTCCGTACTCCATTGAACGTACGATTATGACTGTCCAATCAGTGGGACATGTTATGTTCATTCCCCGAATATCCGCCATTCCTACTAATGTACCCTTCAAATTTAAACGAATTCAGCTCCCATTGCGCTTGTGGTTCACTATGAGCATCAACAAGGCTGAAGGAAAGTCGCTCAAAGTTGTTGGCTTAAATCTGCAAAGCTCTTGCTTTCCCGATGGACAACTTCACCTTTACGTTGGATATCACAGTGTTCGCAGGAAGAAAAATCTTTACACTTTTAGCGCCACATGGGAGAACTCACAATATGGTTTACCCAGGAGCGTTGGCTTAATATCCATTTCTTTTTCCACTATTTTTTCTAAAATTAAAAACAATTAAGCCTATTTATTTTTATGCTTATTAACGATAATGTTTTACCCTGTCCTTAAGATTCACGGCTAAATATTTACCCCATCCAAGAGAAAACTAATAGCAGTTAGTAAACACAAAATGAAATATGTTTCAGCAGAAGATGATTTTTTCGCTCGGATTTATCTGCTGGAAAACCATGATAAGTCGCCGACGAAGCTTATCATTGAGTTCCATTCTCTAGCTAAACAAAGCTTACACCAACAAACACCGTCAGCAAAGCGGCGGGCTAAAAGCTAGTAAAGAATATTCTACCAATATTTTTCTAACTGTTTTTTTTAGAAAAAAATAATGAATTTAACTCATGAACACAGGCTAACATCTTATGCCGGCTAAATTCTGAATAATAACAAAGTAGAAATCATGATGAAATCGTTTTTAAGCAACAGCTAAAGGGAAGAGCAATTTTCCAAATACGCCTTGTGTTCTCCAAAGAGAGAGACTTTTGGTATTTACGCTCTAGGAGGGAAAACTCTGCATTTTAAATAAAGCATTGATCCTAATATTCACTGTGGCGAAACGCATACATTAAAGTACCAATCGTTCAAAGATTCTTAGCAGCGAGGATTCACTTAAAAACATAAACACACTAAAAATACTCGCCTCTGACATGGTGCCAGATCTATGAATTCAAACAGCTGAGCAGTGTATGCAAAATGTTCCACAAGCTGAATACAATCTGGTTCAGAAAATTTCTCAAATCAAAGATTTAGAATCGATGATAACGAGAAACGCATATTAAATATTGGCATCCACTAACGGGAAAATTGTGTATCTTTTGGGCACGGAATGGAGATATTATGCTTATCATAATTAATAGTATCTTATAGAAAAATGGTTTTCTACATCGGGTATTTAGATGTGCTGAACTATCGTTTGAGTAGCCTCCGTATTTTCCTGTCCTCATGTTGCGCGATACGTGTAACGTCCGTTGTGTTGTTGAGCTAGTGAGTTTTATAGGCGGAATCCGAAAGTTATTTCGGTTTGCTTGCTATTAGCCTCTATGTATTCGCTCTTCCCGTGGTGTTTTGAAGAAGAAAACCCCTTAACCAATTACTTTTTCGTTGGATTTTTTCATAACGATATTGTATTTATTGTCGGCTCGCTTGTTATATCCTCAGCTGTATCAACCGCAGAAAGCAACACCGCTGATTATATAACTCACAGATCAGGAGACTCAGAGGTAAGTCCTCCATAGAGGCTAATAGCAACAATTTGACCCCGAAGATTTGAAAAGAACAGCGTGCATGTGGTCGCACATGGCACTAAAACGTCGAAACCGTAACAGATACAGTCCCCCTTAATTTTTTTCAAGGCTTTACAAGTAGGTTCGCGCTGCTACATATCTAGCCACTGGTACCATATCAAGTGACAGACGCTATTGTAGTTTCATGTCCAGCATCTCTCCTCCTCTGTGATATACCTCATCCAAAATTAACAATACGTGTTCTAAATCCTGAAAGCCACGATCTCAAACTTATATAACCAATTGACAAACGCCACGGAAAAATACATGTCTTACTTCGAAAGTCTTTGAACAACTTAAGGGCCGTACAAGGCATTTTTTTTCGTATCGTTGTTGTCTCATTTAATATGAACTAAATAAAAAAAATATTTTATTTTTTTCAATGTTGGACTGCTAAACAAAATTACAACAGGGTTCCACAACAGCTGATTATTCATATCATCATCATCACCAACGATTATCAATCTACTGCTGGATGAAGGTCTCCCCAAATGTCTTCCACAATTGTCTGACTTGGGCCTGTCTCCTCCATGTCAATCAAGCATTCTTTCGAATTTCATCCATCCATCTCCCATGGGGTATTCTTCTGGAACTTTTCCTGTGCTTCGGAATCCAGTCTAAAATTTGGTTGTCAATCCGTGGTCCGTTCTTATGGCAACATGTTCAGCCCATTGCAACTTCAGTGATTTCACTCAGGCCATGATGTCATCCACTCCTGTCATTTTTCTTATCCACAAGGTCCTCTTCTTTTCTTTCCTGGTTACACTAGGTATGCATCTCTCCATGCCTCTTTGAGTTGTCTGCAGTCTTTGTATGTCTTTTTAGTTAAGGTCCATGTCTCGACTCCATACGTAAGCACTGGCAGGATGCATTGATTAAACACTTTTCTTTTCAGACATACTCGCATACTGCTCTTAAAATTTGTACTGTTTCTTCCAAAAGATTTGCATCCAAGTTTTATACGCCGATTAATTGCTTTATCAATGGGACCCTCACTTGATATCTGCTGCCCAAGATAAATGTAGGAACCGGTTGTCTAGTGTTTTTCTCCATTAATCGCAAAATCTTCGTTTCTTGTAAAAGTATTGTATATCACTTTTGTCTTCTGAAAGTTCATTTCTAATCCCACTTCTTTACCCTTGTCAGCAAGTTCTTGGATCATATTCTGCAGCTCTGAAGGGGTAGTTGCAAAGATGATTATGTCATCAGCAAAACGAAGGTGAGTTAAGTAATCTCAATTAATCTTTATCCCTTTGTTTTCCCAGTTCGATGATTGAAATACATTTTGCAGTCTGGCGGGAAAAGAGCTTCGGAGATATGGTGTCACCTTGTCTCACTCCCTTTCCAATTCTTATTTGTGCTATATCCTCAAGTATCCGAACCTTTTGCACTTGCATTTTCATAGATGTTATTAATAATGCTAATGTATGCATCTTTAATACCACAGGATTTCAAAGCCATTGTTACTGCTGATGGTTTCACGGAATCGAAGGCCTTTTCATACTCAATAAAAGCCATGCATAATGGGAGTTCATATTCTTTGTTCTTTCAATTAGTTGTCTCAGTACATGGATATGATCTATAGTGCTGTAGCCACTCCTGAATCCAGCTTGTTTTCTTGTTTGGGCCATGTCTAGTGTTACCTTCAAGTGATGTGAAAGAACCTTAGTAATAATTTTATAAACCACAGAAAGGAGGCTGATGGGCCTGTAGTTCCTGATATCATCAATGTCAC
Source organism: Macrothele yani (assembly GCA_039090855.1). Classification (NCBI taxonomy): domain Eukaryota; kingdom Metazoa; phylum Arthropoda; class Arachnida; order Araneae; family Macrothelidae; genus Macrothele; species Macrothele yani. The sequence continues at coordinate 47,622,937 of CM077034.1, read as the reverse complement.
CTTTTCTTATGGAGCAAAATCATTGAGCATTGTTCCGTTCATCAGGAATCTTCCCTTCATTAAGACATCTGGTGAAAACTAGGGCGAGTGTAGTTTCAATTTCACCACTTGCTTCTTTTATAATGTCCACAGTAATTGCATCTTCTCCTGGAGCTCTTCCACGTTTCATGTTCTTAATTGCATATATAACTTCTGGAGACGGGATTGCAGGGACGTTGGCACTGTTACCTGTGGTAATGTCTGGAAAAGATGTATCATCCCTTTCATATAGTTTTGAATAGAAATATTTCACCCTTTTTCAAAATTTCGCTTCTATTTCTTGTTACAGGACCATATTCATACATGACCTTAAAAACCTTAAAATGCGTAGATTGAACACATTAATTTTGCTAATGCTTAGATTGAACCCTCATAAATTTTGTTAATGCGTAGATTGAACCCTCATTAATTTTTATACCATTACTTATCGTCAACTATTGTGTTACGGCAGAACTACAGACTCATTCATGATACTCGAGCGCCTTCGTTTTCTGATATTCCCCCCGCAGTTAGAATAACGATCACATTAATCACTTAAATTGATTAATGTGATCGTTCTCCTCTCGTCCAGTTCTGCGAATTGTGATTTAGAAATGTGCTACATCAGATAGGAGAAGCACTTGAAGGATATGGTTGTTGTTGAAACAATACATAAACGCCTATCAATTAATCACTAACATACTTTTCGCCATTTATCATTAATTTTCATAACTACCTGGCTGCTAAATTAGACACGGACTGCTGCTTTGCCATCCTAAAAATAGTAGGCTTCTTCGTTAGTTAAGTTGGTCATTCTTGCTTAATAAATGATATGTCACCATCAATAGGCATGCCGAAAATTTCAGCAATCGATAGTACTGTACACTATCTATCAACAAGTAATTGTACACCTGTGATAGCAAAGGAAAACAAAGTTTATTCACCTTCAATAGTTGGTGGAGCCTCCACGAGAGGCGATTACAGCTGCGACCCTCCGGGGCATACTCTCAACCAGGTGTTGTACGACGGCCAGCGGTATTTTCTTCCATTCGGCTTGGAGAAAACAGGTCAGTTCCATCACCGATTTCGGACGGTTGGGGCACCCCTTACGTTTACGCTCCAACGCGTCCCAAAGGTGCATGATAGGGTTAAGTTCCGGCTCTGCGCAGGCCAGTCCATTCGATTAACCTCATTGTCACCATTCCAAGCCATGGTGGACCTCACAACATGACAGGTGGCATTGTCATCCTGAAAGTAACATGGGTCCACCCCGTAAAACTGACACAACGTAGGAAGCGCATGGTCATCCAAAATAGTGCAGTAGGTCTCGGCGTTGAATCTATCAGGAATTGCAACCAATGGTCCCGCGCCATACCAGGAGGAACACAGCATAATTCCACCGCCGCCGAACTTCACAGTTGGCACAATACATCCCAGCAGGAAGCGTTCTCCAGGCAGATGCCAAACCCAGACCTTGCCATCCGAACGGTCGAGGGTGAACCTTGATTCGTCGCTCCAGGTAACTGTTTCCACTGTTCAACGGTCCACTGTCGGCGTTCTTTGCACCACGTTAGCCGAGCAGCGGTATTGGACTTGTTGATCAAAGGCTTGTGAGCGGCAGCACGTCCATGATAACCGAGCAGATGGGCTTCCTTACGGATGGTATTCATCGAAAGAACACTTCCAGATGCCTGTTGAAACTCCTAGCGGATGTGGCCCATCGATTTGGTGCGATTATTCTGAATTTCTCTGGCCAGCACACGTCGGTCTCTAACTCCCAGTTTTATGGGTCTGCCGGGTAGCGGCACATTCCGACAGTCACCTCTCATCTTCCACTTGCCAATCACGTAGGCAACTGTCGATTTTGGGTACTTCAACTTGTTTGATATGTCACGAATGTATCGACCATTTCTGTGATACCCGACGATTACACCTTTCTCGAAATCAGAGAGCTCCGAACTGCGTGGCATCTTGCATGCGACTGGTTGTGTTGTTGTTTCCCACACGATATTTACCGTTGGCGGCCGTGACGTGTATCAGAACCGCAGATATCGTCGATTGCAGGGGTGTCCAATTACTTGCTGGTAGATAGTGTATAAAGGTTCACCCAAAAACATTTTCGAAATCTAGTTACACCAAAGTACTCTGTCACAATGGAATGTGAATTTAAAATATGATACTTATGGATACCGAAATAAATGTATCATAAATTTGTATTAGCTAATAACAATTCACGTCATGCAAAATTTTACATTTCATCGTGAACCATCACATGGTTTTTCATCATCATATATATATATATATATATATGTTGTGCTGTTAATCAGTTGAGTTATTTTCTTATTCAGTTTTCCTTATGTATTTACAGTATCCTTAGTAATATGTGATCATGAAATATTTTCCCCTTTTCCCCTGATTTCTATAGTACTTCATATTTTTATATGGGTTTCAGTTACGTTTCCTTTGTTTTTACGATGGTGTACGCAGAAGAGAATCCGGATCGTTTGATTAAATCTCGTTATAACATCTGATAATTTTGTTTTTTTCTATGTTTGTCTAAATGTGAGACCAGGTATTCCAGGAAGGTATTCAACTGAAAGCTAGAGCAACGTTCAAGTACAAAGAAGGCAACGGGGTACTCATTTGAATAAAAAAAGGAAGCAAAGGCTATTACGGTTTTTCTTTTTCTTGAAAGCCGGGTACGTTTTACGTGAATGAATTATCTTTAAGCAAACGAGAAAAACAAACGTGAACTCGTGCAACTACAAACTTTTCTGTTTAGAAATTTCCGGTTATTAGTTAAAAAAAGAAAATATATTTAATAACACCCAGACGTTCACTTACTTCATTACCTCTTTTTGATTTTTGCTCTTATAAAATGTACCTACCGTGTTCGGGAGGTGCTTCACATTTCTGCAGTTTTTAGGGCCTTCTTTGTTTTTATTTTGGTCTGGTGAAATTGTAACAAACTAAAGTTCAAGATCATATGAGCAAAACCTAAAATTCCTTCATCGGGTCTCATAATAGACAGGGAAACCATCCACTGCGTTATCTTGAGGGAAGCCGGTAGCGTGTGAAAACAGCTCCCAAAAATTGGCGTACGTCTCTAGCGTATGAATCGCTAGTGTCTCGATCGATGGGATCCTATATTAATGTGCTCACCTACATCCTCCTTAGATAGCTCGTGGAACGAAAGTTTAAAATACACGGAATGATGTATGTTTCAAGGTTGCTAGGACTAACAACCGAGCAGCGAACACTAAACCTATTGTAATAAGTAATGCAATACGGAAATAAAAAAAACATTATTATGCCGTGAGTGAATTACAATATTTCGCTGCCGAAAATAAAGCGATTAATTTCTGGTATAATTTAATGCTGAATTAAAAGCCGTAAAAATGAACATTTCTTAAATTTATTCTAATTCAGAATGTTAAACGGGAATCAAAAAAATTAACGCCTGGCTACCCTTTCGGACTCGGTGGAGCGTCCTTTGAGTGATGTACACAGATACTCATGAACAATTCGCTTGTTAAGCGTTTTGGAAATTTACCCCTTTCGCAATTGCTTTCTATCAACATTCGTCTACTGTGATTCCAAGATTTCCCTGGGCTTTTGCAGTTTCCTGATGTACGACCCCATTTCTATTCTTGTATTCCAAGGCAGTGCACTGCATATTTTCTGTGCCTCGTTTAAATATGGTATTTCTTGTAATTTCGTTATTTTACTTGCTAAAAGAATTATCTTTTGTTTACAAACGATAGAACCCGAATTTTGTGAATTTTTTTGTTGTTAAGGGCGATCAAATTAGTTTTGAATTACCATTATACCAAAAAAAGGTTTCTGGTTTGCTCGTTAAATCTGAGATCTCAATAAATACGTGATCCTTAAATGCCGGCTCTACTAGAGCTTAATACTTACACCGTCGACAACGAATATCTGCATGTTTTAAAATAATTTATCAAAAATAACATTAATTTCGAACGGATAGCCGTTTTTATACAATAATAACATGCATAGTATGATATAATATGGCGAATGAAAAATATTTGTAAATTTAAGGAAAACGTAAGGACCTCGGTCCATGTAAGAATATTTCAAATTGCAAACAAAATGTATTCTACAGATAACTTTGAAAAGTAAGGATTTGGATTCCGAGTAAAATCCTTCGTTGTGGTTGTTGTTGTTGTTTGGTAGCTTAACCACAACCGTGAACAATTTAATAGACGAAAAGCAATCGCCTCGCCTCTTTCTAATTTAGGTACACTGGTTTGAGGAAAAAGAGACAACACACGTCGTAAGGCAAACACAACGTCTATGTCTCACAGGGATTGCCATCAGTACCCATTGCGGACAATCCGTCAGCAGTCGGCAATCAAACCATTGTTTCACTGGATCACAGATTCATGTTCATGAAAAAAACGTATGTACGTGGTAGGCAATTAAAATCGTATATTATCGAACTTCTCCAACCATGGATTCTGTATTTATTTTTCCAAACAAAAATTTAATTTAATAACTCCATGTTGTTCGGCATTTTAAAGACATTGGCTTTTCCCTGCATCTGTAGCACGAACCTAGAAAAAATGTTAACACTCTATTCATAACAGTTCTTTCCATCAGGATCAGCTCTATTTCGTGATTATATATACAGTTCATAAATGAGTGTAGAAAATTATTATTGAATTATGAATTATATAAAATATTTTTCCAAATTCTTTATTGTATGTTAATTTTTATAGTATGCACTACGGCCATTTAATATCAGGAAGATTTCAAACCGCGTATTTGTGCTACGACGACATAAATTTAGCGATGTATTACTACTGACCTTTTCACATTCTGCTGTTTGTTAGCATAATAAAACAGTTCATTTAATTACTATAAATTCCGTGTATTGTACCATATATTGTACCCTGGTTTCCATAAATTTGAAACCAACGTATTCTATTACAAATAGTCGCAATTTTATTGCGATTATTTGAAAAAAGAATTGAAAATAAATGAAACTTGTGTATATTTGTGAAATGCAAAGTGAAGCAGGGTATCGTTCTCAAACTGGTGGTCAAGGTATCAGTTTATGCAAAATGAGCGGCCGCATAGAAATAATTGTTGAGTAACTGTGCCTCTCTACGTTTTTGGAATGCATAAAGAGGTTATTGAGATAGCAGATTTGCTGTAGTGGTTCCAACATGTCATTTAACAGATGAACTCAGAAGGAAAGCGGTCACAAGATTAGAGGCTGAGGGAAGTCAGGAGAAATTCCCCTAAGGACTGCACATGAGTATTTCTGTGTTACAAAGTTTGCCATTATTCAAATAATAAATTAGATTTCCCATGATACAGAAAAGAAAGGCATAGGCTTACACTTCAATTAAAATTCGGAACAAAAGAAGCACGCCAAAACAAGAACAATAAAAAATCTGATAATGGAGACCAGTGAAAATATCTCAGATGTGGAAATGACATATAAGACTACGGAAATGAAAAAACACCATAGGAAGAATACGCTCTAGATAATATTGATGAAAAACCCTCAAGAAGGGTTCATATTGCCCTCCTACGACAAGGTGCGGACCAACCACCGCTTATCTGTGCTAGAGGTGAGCGAATGTTATCCCGTATAGTGCGAACCCACGGAATCGGTACTGTGGGGCTTTTCACCGGTAATTTGAATGCTGGTGACCAGAGTTATGTAACACAGTGCAAAGAACATCGAACCCTGTTGAACAGGCACTGCGTAGGGCAGCAGGCTGCTGATAGTTACCGTGCTTGCCTCGATTCACCGTTAAAATCCCCTAGAATGGACAAACGAGCTTCAAAACGTGACCCTGAATGATTGGAAAGATTGGCGTCTGGCTTGATTAATCTCGTTTCCACATTCTGCGTGGAAATCTTGGGTGCAATCATTCGTATACGAGAAACTACGAACGTCTACTACCCACCTGGACATCATCGTACACTAGGACCTTTCTTTATTGGAAGCGGTATTTCCCACAGCAGTGCTTCGTTTCATTAGCACGATGTTCAACGCCATACTTCCCGGATCGTTTGAGAATGGTTCAAGGACCGTGACGAAGACTTCAAGGTATTGCCCTGGTCTCCAAATTACCTTGACGTCGATCCAATCCACAATCTGTCGTTTCTGTTTGGAACAGCAAATCCGATCATCGACAATAAAATCTGTTAACTTACAAAATTTAAAAGATCTAGTACGAGAATAAACAGATTTTATTCTAATTTTAAAGAATTTGCAGCTAACATGTTGGTCCGAGATACTACATGACACCTTTAAAAATCTAATAATAGTGTCCATGCCCCGTCGGGAAAGTCCTGTTTTGGCGGCACGTGGAGGGCAAATCTCATATTAAGCAGAAAGGTTTAATGTTTTGGCTCTTCAGTATAGATACTAAATGACTGACAGGGATGTGATGTCAGAATATCAACGCCCACAACTTGAGTGGTAGAACAGTTCTGCGATGCAAAAAGTAGTCACAAGTTGGAAACTGAAGGCCGTGTTTTTGCCGAAAGAGTTTATCCATAAAATATGAAACACCGAATCAAAAGAAAATCCTTCCATATTGGTCGAACATACCATTTGCCACCTTCTAGGTTCCCAAGGAAAATTTACTACGGATGTATATGTTTGAAAAGTTTGTATAACTTTATTTTGGAATTAAAAATCCGAAACATAAGAATGTATCAGTTTACAAAAGGCCATTGGTTTTTTATTGGCAAAAGGTTTCATTTGTTCCGTACAACACTCTATCTGAAATTTCTATTTGTGCTAAGTTCCGTCATTTAGTGACGTCACGGATAAACCAAGGCTTCCGATTGGTTTCCACGGTTGTTCTGTGTGACGCAAGCACGCCTCGGACGCATACGTTCGTGTAACACGAGAGTGACGTCACAATTGGAGGGAACTCATCACTGTAATGTCATGGCCTTTTGATTTCTAGATCGCCTTGCTTCAACTAGGAGCCTCTTGTCGAATCAGAGTCATTACAAATCTGTGCAACTTCCCAAATTCCAGAATTGTATACACCTGTAATATGTATTTCACCAAATAGCTGTGTATAAAAACATTTTTCATTCCCTTATCATAAAATCACTTTTGGGGAGAGTTACCTATAACATATTAAAGTTCAAATTGGAAAAGTTGTCATTCACATCCCGTGTTTTTTTTTTCGACTTCTGCAAAGTATAGCACTTATCGTATTCTAAATAGACACAGATAAAATAAAACTTAGAAGATACTGTAGAACAATAGCTTTTTAAAAGTGTTTTACGCTAGGGCATAATAGCTTTTTTTTGTTGCAGGAGCCATGAAGTGTAGTGTAAATTAGTAAACCCAATGACAAGGATATTTGAAGATGTTAGAAACACAAATTTTGGACTGGTAAGATAATTTGGTTCCTGATGTTTATTTATAATTACATCCGATAGGTAAGGATATTTCCTTTAATACATTTTAAATAAATCCAGAATTTTTCCAACGAACGTTACTGAAGAACTATATGGAATAAAAATTAAAATTTTGGAAATTCAAAAACCCAATATAGTAGCAAAATTAAATTACTCTAGCTCTTCCAAAATAAGAAACGTCAAGTAAAATGCTGGTGATCAATTGCAGTCTGCAACGGAGCAGAATGACTGATATTTAGAGGGAAGACATCTATGAAAAATGAAAATTCGTTTATATTTTGTTTCAATATCCAAGACAAGGTATTTTCAAGTTATTCAATAAATTTGCGGATTTTAAATTGCTCTTCATTAGAACAAAATAGAAAGATACATTTTATTATATAATTGCTTTATAAATATATGAATATGGTCTGACTTCTCTTTAATATCACCGCGGCTCATATCTATAGCGCGCAGGTGGGATACTGCCTTCCACATCAAAACTAATATTTTTTATAATTTCTGTTTCGTCTCAAAGAGTAAGCTTTTCAGCTGGAAATGATTTGTTCTTTCAAGTTGCCTTAGATTGCAATTCACTCTCTATAAAACCGTAACGGCCTTTGTGATCATAAAAGTTACAAGTCATAGCTAATGTATGACTGATATACTGTGATTTTTATTATGGACAAGAAAACGCTCTATGAAAAATATTGGAACAGCATAACGCATTGTAAAAAGGAAATATATACACCGAGCATATCCGCCAGTCAGGATTACTTCAACGCATGGAAAATTTGGAAAAGCACAGATGAGTTAGGTAACGTTTCATAAGCACAACTTTTATATCACAATCTATTATTTTCTTAATGGAAAATCTGAATCTAGGAAACAATATGACGAAGGTATCATCTCAGGACACACAAATCTGGTGACGTAATAACTATGTTTTCTTCACAATTTTTTGAATGTTCAGAAGAAAAATTATGCAAGTGGCCATTATATCTTTAAAGGGAACGTTTTCCATTTGAAGAGTTGAAGAACCATGGCTTTAAATACGACGTTCTTTTTCGTTTGTTTTTCGAAGGTTGTTGAAATTAGTTAATATTTTGTGTCATACGAACACTATGAAACTTAGAGAAACCTTGAGGATTCTAACAATACTATTTACAGCCGTATTCTTATTTTCACGAGACGTAAATACCACGATAATTTTGTGGTTTTGGTTTGCCTTTCCTTGTGGCATCATAGTCTTCTACTGTTATCCATATATGTGATACCTAAATTCACTGCTATATGGCTGTGATTTCGTATTGGTACATTAAAGAATATCAAGAGAGATACATTCTTCTGCTATACTGCAACCCCCTGTCTACACGATAGATTGATCACATATCGGCCGATAGATGTCAGTACGTCAGAGTTCATTACTGCGTGTTAGCTCTGGTGTGTTTGTAGTGTGTGTGTGTGTTTGCCAGCGGCAGCTGGTAGGTTGTTTCGAGGCCTTGGTTTATTCAGACTACAGGCGTTCCTCTGGTGTTAAGTGTGGAATTGGAAAAGACTTTTAAATTAAATTTATAGGAAAAGAGATACATGCACTTTGTGTTGTGAAAGGCAGGGACTGCTTGCGGTAACAAGATGTTCCGATGGTCCCAAGTGACTCTCTGGGTTTATTTTTCTTTTAGTTTTGGAAAATTCACGTGACGGAAGAAACACGCTATTTAGATATCATCTTCATCATCATTGTCAACCAATATCAATCCACTGCTGGACGAATGTCTTACCAAATTTCCTCCACAAGGGTCTGTCTTGTGCCAGTCTCCTCCATGTCTCTCCCGCATACTTTCGAATTCCATTTACCCATCTCCCATGTGGTCTTCTTCTGGGTCTTTTCCTCTCCCTTGGAATCCAATCTAAAATTTCGGCTGTCCATCGATGGTCTGTCCTTCTGGCAGTATGTCCAGCCCATTGCCATTTCAGGTATTTAACTCTGATCATGATGTCTTCCACTCTTGTCATTTTTCGGATCCACGAGTTCCTCTTCTTATCTCTCGTGGTTACACCAAGCATGCACCTGTCCATGCCTCTTTGAGTTGTCTGCAGCCTTTGTATGTCTCTTTTAGTTAAGGTCCACGTCTCTGTACCATACGTAAGCACTGGAAGGATGCATTGATCAAACACTGTTCTTTTAAGACATAATGGCATATTGCTCTTGAAAATTATGCTGTTTCTTCCAAAAGCTTTCCAGGCAAGTTTTGTACGCCGATTAATTTCTTCATCAATGTGACCCTCACTTGATATCTGCTGTCCAAGATAAACGTACGTGTCTGTTATTTTCAGCTTTTCTCCATCAATCGCTAAATCTTCATTTCTTGTAAAAGCACTGAACATCACTTTTGTCTTCTGAAAATTCATTTTTAATACCACTTCTTTAGTCTTGTCAGCAAGTTCCTGGATCATACTCTGCAGATCTGATGGGGTAGCTGCAAAAATGACTACGTCATAAGCAAAACAAAGGTGGGTTAGATAATCTCCATTAATCTTTATCCTTTTGTTTTCCCAGTTCAGTGATTGAAAGACATTTTCCAATGTCGCATTTAAGAGCTTCGGAGATATGGTGTCACCTTGTCTCACTCCCTTTCCAATTTTTATGTGTGTTCTATTTTCAAACAGCCGAATCTTTGCACTTGCATTTTCATAGATGTTATTAATAATATTAATGTATGCATCTTCAATACCGCAGGATTTTAGAGCCATTGTAACTGCTGATGTTTTCACTGAATCAAAGCTTTTTCATAATCAATAAAAGCCATGCACAATGGAAGTTCATATTCCCTCGCTCTTTCAATTACTTCTTTCAGTACGTGGATATGATTTATAGTGCTGTAGCCACTCCTGAATCCAGCTTGTTCTCTCGGTTGAGCCATGTCCAGTGTTACCTTCAAACGGTGTGAAAGAACTTTAGTGAAGATTTTATATACCACTGATAGGAGGTGCTGAAGGCTTGACTTGGACTAATTGTATCGGTTTATGCATCGACAGCGCTGCAGCAATGACATTGAAGAATAGTGGCCTTGTAACTCGAGTCACAGCTGTAGCTCCAGCACCAAAATGTACTCATTGTATGATATATCGCGAAGTTTTGGCTGCCAAAAAAAATGCAACCTGATATACATAGTGTTCTTACGGATGGTGTTAAGATTGTTAATTACATCAAATCTTTGCCAGTGCTGGCTAGTTGCTTTACTGAAATTTGTGAAGAAATGGGATCTGAATATAAGCATCTGATTTTTCATAGTGAAGTCAGGCGAATGTCCTGTGGAAACGTTTTGCAGCGTCTTTTCGAGTTGAGTGATGCATCTATATATTTTTTGCTTAGTAAAACGGAATTTGCAGAACATTGGTGCAATGTTTAATTTTTAGCAACACTGGCCTTTTTGGCGGACATTTTTGAAAAACTAAACAGCTTGAATGTGTCACTGCAAAGAAAGAACTCAAATATTCTGGATACGCAAGACAAAATGGAAGGCTTGTGAAGAAGTTAGATTTTTGGAAAGGTCATATCAACTGTGAGGTTACTAAAATGTTTCCATTTGTGTACAAATTTCATAGCACAGAAATCTTGGGATATCTATACTATATATTCTATTGTGAGAAGTGTAGATGTGTGCCTATCAGCACTGAAAAACCAGTTTGAGGACTACTTTCCACATATCGACAGCCACACGCACTATTGGATTCGAGATCCATTCTCCGTAACAGTGAGTGATATGCCTGAATAAAGCATGGTTTGTCGAGTGCAATTATTTGAACGTTCGAGCCACAAGACATTAGAAATAGCGTTTCACAAAACCCCACTTCCAGAATTTCGGCTTTCTGTTCGAAGCGTCTATAAAGAACTTTCAAAAATGCTCTGGAAATGCTCCTACAATTTCGAACAAGCTACGTGTGCAAAGCTGGATGTTCGGCAATGTCTGCAGTTAAAACGAAGTACAGAAATCGTCTTAATGTTTAGAGAGACGTGCGTGTAGGACTGACACAATTAGAATCGAACATAATCGATCGTTAGTGCCATTCAAAACAAGCTCAAGTTTCACATTGATTTGTACAGTTTGTTAAAACACGGAAAACATGTTTTTAATTTAAATTATTATAAGTTTTTTCAAGATGAATAAACTCTTTGTTATATGTATAATATGTAGCAATATTACCCACTTTATTTGTGCAAATTGCTTTAGGTTAGTGTACTTGTATTTTCAGTAGGGCAGTTGCATTTTCGCTTAATATTTCTAATCCAGCCTTAGTGGCAATGTTCTTTCTACGATGCGCACGCATGCGACTGCGCAGCGACTTTACTTCTTCGGCGCAGCTGAAATATCTTCCACAAAGTAAGCATTTTGGATTAAAATTCCAAAAACCCTAATTAATTTTCATAAACCTAAAATCAGTTACCTGCAAAAACAAAAATAAACAAACACATTCCTGGATCACAAATGTCAAAACATCACTTTTCTTAACTGCCGTTCGCCTCCTTCTGAGTTCGTCTCATTTTCCTTTTCATTCTCAAAGGCTTCTTGCAAAGTCGCCTCGTGCGAGCAGATAATGCACTCGATAACACGGATCAGTGATTTTCTTACGCGGATAATTCCAACGGTCGAGTCTTCGGTTTTGAAGAAAAATTGAGAGGCGATTTATTCCATGAAAAGACTGTCAGATCAGGCCGGTTTTACACTTGTTTAAAGTTAACTAATTATTTTTGAATTTAGGTGTTATTTTGTTTCTTATTCTCCTTGGTATTTTGTTATGCAAACAAACTGTGTATTATACGTAAACATGCTTTTCCTCATTTGGAGTGTTTTATTCCAGAAGTAAGTTTGAGCTTCTCAATTTTTATAAAATAAAAATTTTAATTAATGAAATGTTTTATTAATTGTTTTTATTTAAAATCAATTGCAGAAAGAACGGTGCCAAAAATGGGTATTTTATGAAAAATATGGGTTCGAATTCAAGTTCTACTGCATTAGTAAGCGAAGCTGAGAAAACAACATTTTTTGCCCAAGTGGTTTTTTTGTTTGCCCAGCTCCCTGGGTTAGGCGCCTAGTGCCCATGGACGCTTAGAGGGAATATTGCTTACCGGTATCCCTGAATTTGTAATAAAAGAAAATAAATACTGATTATAGAGCAAAGGACACCTGTGCGAATGCTGAGGGGATAGGCTCCATTCCAAACTAGTTCCGAGGGGGGAGGAATACTGTAGAAAAGGTTGGGAACCGGTGGTTATGAAACCGAGCGTTGATCATATCTTAGTGACTTCACAAGAAGGGTCACGCAGACAATCATAAAAAGAGGAACACAGTGGTGCCGCATTTTACGCGTATTTATTTTACACGGATTCAATTATACGTGGTCAGCCCCAATGCTAGATTCAAATAACAAGGGAGATGGACCGAGGAGTGAATCAATCCATGCGTGCTCGTGGCCCCTGTGGTGTGAACTGTGTCGATGATTTTAAAGGTTTTCCTACCATAAACGAGGAAGCAAAACATATTACTCAGTTGGCCAAGCAGATTGGGGGGGGGGGTGAAGGATTCGTCGATATTCCTCGAGGAAGAAATAACAGATTTAATTGGATACGAATAACCGTTGACAAATGAAGAGTTAGAAAACCTTGCGAAAACTTTCTCGGACGAAGGTGATGGGGACGACGCCTTCGAAGAAGATAAAACTGCCAAAGGTACTGCTCACAAGTGTGCCGAAATTTCACAAGCAGCAAAGCACTTGAAAGATTTAATTTTTAACTATGATCCCTTTGTGCAACGTAGACTTCAAATAAGCATTATAGACTCTTTAATGTCGTATAATGAAATTTTTCAGCAGCGGCAACAAGTGCCAGTCACGTTTTTTCGAGAACAGAAAACTTCTCTTCCTGGCTCCCCACTGCCCCTCCGAGTTCCCAACCACTGCCCCTCCGAGTTCCCAACCACTGCACCTAATGCATCAGTTTGGACCTCAGCGTTGACGAACCCGCAGTGGTTTTACGTAGTGAAGGCAACGATTAAGTAGGTATGCATAAGGGTTTGCGTCATGCTATCTCATATTTTAATTGTAACCGTTACAGAAGAACGTATACTTTGTTCTTTGTAAAATACACATTGTACTGTAATAGACATACGTAAGCGAATAATACCGTGCATATAATAGAATAAAGAAAAAAAGCGTGTGAAGTGATTTATCGTATGTAGTTTTATTATTGGTTCTGAATACACGCGGTTTCGGCTTTACGCGGACTCTTTGGATCATAACAACCGCGTAAAATGCGGCACTACTCTATATAGATTTAAACGGGAAGTATCACAATCCTTTCTGAAGCCAGCGGGGATTGTATACTTCCGTTAGAAAACACGTGCCTCAAACATCTCTCACTAAACATCACTTTTGGTAGTAAACAAGTGCCTCAAACATTTCTCATAAACATCTCTTTGGGCAGAAAACAAGTGCCTCAAACATCTCTCCCTAAACATCTCTTTGGGTAGAAAACAAGTGCCTCAAACATCTCTCCCTAAACATCTCTTTGGGGAGAAAACAAGTGTTTCAAACATCTCTCTTTCTTTTCTTAGGTTAATCGACATTGCAATAGACCTAAATAATAACGCAAGGAACTGTGCAGCAACTCTACATAAGATAGTACAACTATAATAGTTATCCGAATTTATTGGCGTAAATAAAATCAAGGTTTCCAAGCTTTCACACATCAACCAGATGGCTTTCTCAAGGAAGTCTACCTTCCTTGAGAAAGCCATCTGGTTGATGTGCGAAACCTTGGAAACCTTGATTTTATTTACGCCAATAAATTCGGATAACAAGTATAGTTGTACTATCTCATATTGTTATAGACTTTTTAGTAGATAAATCAGTTAGAATGGATTACTGTCATACATCTTCTTAAACGACCAATTTAGAAAAACAAAGTGGTCATTTAGGGGTGGTCATTTAGTGTCAGTCATCCCCGTAAACGACAACTTTGAGAAGCTAAACCGAAAGCATCGAGCAAGATCACTGATGTGTGAACCAATCGGCTCAACTTTTAGACAGCAAATACGTATATACATTCGAGCTGATTGTAGTCAGATTTAGTTAATTCCGAGTTAATTCCTTCCAGCCTGTTAAAGGGCTAAAGTATGTAATTTGATGTGAAATACACTGACGGAAAAAAATCCCAACACCACGAAAAAATAGTTGTAGAGGAATGAAATGATGGCAATACATGTGTATAGGTAACATATTTAATCGATTAAGGTTTCAAGATCACAGCTTAATGTAAGCGCGAGAAGAGCCATTTTAAATGTAAAATGCTGGTACATTAATAACCGGTGTAACCGCCAGAATGTTGAATGCAAGCATGCAAACGTTCATGCATTGTGTCGTACAGGTGCTGGATGTCAGTTTGTGGGACGGAGTTCGATGCCTGTTGCACTTGGTCGGTCAATACAGGGACGTTTAATGCTAGTTGGGGGGTACGCTGGAGCTGTCGTCCAATGATGTCCCATACGTGCTCGATTGGAGAAAGATCTGGCGTTCTAGCAGGCCACGGCAATATGTCGACACACTGTAGAGCATGTTGGGTTACAACAGCGGTATGCGGGCAAGCGTTATCCTGTTGGAAAACACCCCCTGGAATGCTGTTCATGAATGGCAGCACAACAGGTTGAATCACCAGAACGACGTACAACTGTGCTGTCAGGGTACGTGGGATAACCACGAGAGTGCTCCTGCTGTCATAGGAAACTAATCCCTACACCATAACTCCAGGTGTAGGTCCATGGTGTCTCGGCCGCAGACAGGTTAGTTGCAGGCGCTCACCTGGTCTCCTTCTAACCAACACACGGCCATCACTGGCACCCAGGCAGAACCGGCTTTCATCAGAAAACACAACAGATCTCCACTCCGTCCTTCAATGAGCTCTACATAAATGTATTCAATTGCTTGACACCACTGACGTCGCAAACGGCAGTGGTTTGGAGTAAGTGGAATGTACGCTACAGGGCGTCTGGCTCGGAGCTGTCTTTCAAGAAACCGATTTGTAACAGTTCGTTGTGTCACTGTGGTGACACCTACAGCTCGAATTGCTGCCGCAGACGCAGTACGATACGCCACAGCCATACACCGTACACGGCGGTCTTCCTTCTCAGTAGTGCCACGTGGCCGGCCGGAACCCGGTCTTCTTAAGGCAGTACCTTCCGTTGACCACCGGTGCCAACAATCATGCACAGTGGCTATATTCCTGCCAAGTCGTTCTGCAATATTGCGGAAAGAAGATCCACCTTCTCGTAGCCCTATTACACGACCTCGTTCAAACTCCGTGAGCTGTTGATAATGGCTTCTTCGTCTTCTTAAAGGCATTCTTGACTAACATCAACACACTACGTCGAATCTCAACGATGACTAACGCTCACGAACGTTACAGCGCGTCTTTACAGCACACCTGCTTTGCATGTTCCGAGGGGCGCTACTAGCGTCACACGTATGCGCCGAGCGCGAAATTTGCATAGACGTCATCTTACAGATGTACTCTCACCGCCTACCAACTGTCGTTTATCTAACACAACCTCTTCTTGGTGTGGGGATTTTTTTCCGTCAGTGTAGTTAAAAATCGTTTTAACTATTTCACATCAAATTACATAATTACCCGTTTAAATAGTGAAAACGATTTAACAGTTAAAACGATTTTTAACTATTTCGCATATTTTAGTTTTACAAGGCATTTTTTAATTGTTATCGTAACGTTCGGCTGCAAGTACGGGCATGTCAACACACGCTATTTCGAGGTTACTTCCAGCACGGCCTCGTTGTCGAAGCAATTTTCGTCTCGAGCTGCTGCGGCCATTTTACGAGCGGAAAACAACGAGATCGGGTAAGTCTTATCATCTTACAACAATATACATTGCTCTGGAAGAATTACAATTTAACTATTATTGATTGTAGAAAAGAGCGTTATAACTCAGCTTCTAGGTGTATTAAATAATTAAAATAAATAACGAAACAGAGTTTCGGCAGATGTGCAAAATCACAGAATAGCTTCACAAGCATGACTTAAAGTCATTCGCTTCGCCAGAACCTTGGAGGTCATTCCAGTGTTTTTTTGGTGGTAACCTCGCCGCTGCGTGTGTTTATATTCACGTCCTTGCAGATAAATTTTACGGTGAAAATCTTCAAAATGCGTTGTTAAAGGGAAATTTTTTCATCATTTCATGTCAAATTACAAACTTGATAATGTGTATGCAATGTTTTCTCAAAATTACCTGCCAAATAATTTAGGACGCTACACCGTACGTTTACCTCAACTTCTTATGGAACTACATAAATGTATTCAACTTTTTTTAATTCATGTAGAGCAGTGGAAGACTGGCATATTTGTGTATAAGCTTTGCAGAAATTATTTATGAAACTGTTATCCTAAAATTTGCACGCAAATCTACGGAAATGAATGAGTTTTGAAGAAAAAATGTTCAGTGTTCTAAACAGAAACTTTCGTTCATTCATTAAGTTATGAATTTTATAAAATGCGAAGAGCAACATTTACAAACATCTCTGTCATGTCATGTGTTGTTATGCATCCTAACGCTGCTTCACAACACATTCGACGGGTATTTGAGAGTAACACGGTAGCTCCACATTTCCACACTACAAGGTTTAAGACTTTGACGCCAATTGTTTTCAGCTAGTATGTGACTTCAAACCTCCCGCCACACGCGTCTTGAAACGTCACGATTCCACAGACTGCAGGGACTCTTTGGAGAATCCTATGACCGCAGCAGCTATGCTTTGTTGAAGGAGGTAATCTCCTGTTAAGTAAGTAAATAGTAAAAAGTACTGATAAAGGAAAACCACATGATTTATTATTTATATATAAAATAAATTTCAAAATTCAAATACTGTAAGCTAACAATGTAACATATAGATAAAGTAGATCAGCGTTAGATGTAACTGGTTATTAACGTTTCCGAATCAATAATTTGAGTAATTATTAGAATATACATAGATTTTGCTTCGCCATCTATATGCATATTGCAGGGAATCTACACAAATATAATGCCGTCAGGGAGGTTTGCGCGCCTAATAAGCCAGTAGTGACTATCCCGTCGTTAGGCCAATTGCATTTGCTCACAAGAACTCAGAATGCAGTTTTTAGTTTCACTGATTATCAGTCTTGCATTGCACGTTGAGTTTTCATGATTTTGCATTTCAACAAAAATATAGAGTGTAAGCCTTTCTTTGAAGAGGTATGGACAATCAATGATGTGTGTTTTTTATTGTTGAAGAACAGGTACATATGTACAAGAAATTATTCGGAGGGGAAGGTTATACCTAACATACAACACTGTCGTCCATCAGTGAAACCATCCAGCTCCAGGTAGAATCACATATCTGGCCAAGAGCTGAAATATTTGCTTTTCATTGAGACTAGGTATTGAAATACACACCTCGTTTATACAGTATACAATGATGAACCTGACATTCCGTCGAGAAAATATTTTCAACATGGTGACTTTAACGATAACTAGTAAATTTTGCCAGGACAGGAACATAACGATTGCTGTGAGTGCGCGAATTCCTGATTTCATTGTAGAAATCGAAAGACTCAGATTATGCTCAAACGGAAAAAAGTCATATTTGAGGCCAATGGAGAAAAACTGAAACGCACTAAATACAGTGGTGCGAATATGCTGAAGCATTAGACACTAGGATTCTGTGAGGGAGATTCAAACAGCTTATCCCGTTTCGGAAGTGCTAATTCAGAAGCAGTAGCTGCCAACCTTTTGGAAACGCAGAACGGTCGACTTTTGTCTCACCAATCCTTCGATCTCTTAATCCACGGAATCAAGCAGTACGATCCATGGAGAAGGAAGTTTTTCTAAATGTAGAACACAAGTAATCCATCCTTGAAGAAGTGTTTACTTTCTGTCACGATAAGTAACACAAAATATCTTTTAAGCGTTACACAACATAATTCAAATGGTCTTTTAAGTGCCGTCAAAGTAAAAAGAAAGATCTCATGATTTTCTTATAGCAACATTATGATCTTAGTTCTCCACGTGCCATCTATCAGCATCCGATGTATTTACAAGCGATCCGAACACCCTGGTTATGTTTCAAATCAGGAGTCGGCAACCTTTTGGCACATGCAGGCCGCATTTGCCTTTTAAGTTACAGTAAGAGGCCGCAAGTATATAATACACATTTGTATCGTAATAAAAGGTAATTTAATCTTAGCAAACACTTTGAAACACTGACAAATATAACTTTGTTGATTCATAAGAGCAAAATATTAGTTAGAAAAACCAAAATAATATATTACAGAATTATTCGCGAAAAAACAATAATAAAATATAAAAAAAATGTGCAAACTCATTCCTCCTATTTAATGGGGTTGTAGGTTGCTTTCTAACATGCCAATGTCTGCTTTAAGACTTGCAGAACGAATTCGTATTGTCGCATGTAAGTGTTCATCACTCAGTCCACAACAAAATTCACTTTTCCGATGGTTCATTACTGAAAACGCGTGTTCACATACATACCTTCTACCAAACGCGGTTAGCATTTTCTTTGCCAACCTTTGATGAGTTCAAAATTTTTGGCAGCTCCAGTAAAACTACTGGGATTATACCTTCCAAAAACATCACACAGTGTTTCATTATGTTATTTCTTTTTGAATTTCTACCGTCACTTGAACGATGCCAAAAGTGACAGGATTTATGGTTATTAGAATTTCATTACTTTTCTTGTGAAATCACTGAACCTTGAACAAAATTCATTTCGAAGCTGTGGAAGTATGCAAAGGAACTTGTTGTAGAGCGTTTTCCGCGCGCTTGATGAAATTGATAATTATTCATAAAGGGGTTTGGAAGAAGGAAAATGGCTAAAGCTTTCCTCGCTCATGTGCGTGCGCAGCGGACACAATTTGGCTTTAAAAGCTTTTACGTCAGAGAACATGCTATGTAAGAATTGGCCTATTCCTTGGAGTTTCATGCTGTGTTAATTAACGTACGTTGTTATGTCCACCATAAATGCGAGAGCTATGATCCATTTCTTATCAGGCAACTAAGGCACAACTTTGTACTTTTCCTACATCAAAGTGTCAATTGCTATTTACAAACGAAGAAATCTACTCTGAACGGCATCTCTATTTAGCAGTCTCACGGCCGAGAAGTGCCAACGTTGCCGAACTCTGAACCAACTTTTAGAAACTGTCTTAACTGACAGTCTTTCAGACCATTATGCCGAATATAGTTGAGTTTTGAAACCACAGTGTCCGTAACCTCTTTCATCTCAGAGGAAAATATTTTGCAGCACAGTTTCTCTTGTTAAATGATGCAATCAAACAACTTTGGATCAATACAGCATGTTACACGCAATTCCGCGCGAACTCTTTTGACAACCCCGGTTGTGGAGCCACACATTTTTTTACCTTCGGTTGTAATACTTGCCAATTTTTCCTATCCACGTTCCGAACAATTAATAATTTTTTTACCTGAATGAATCTTCTCAAGCTGTACTGCATTTCCGTCTGCATAAACTAGCAAGGTCTCAACTACTTGGAGAAAATAGGAAGACAAGAAGTAAATTAATGCATAACATGGAGTGCCATATCATTTGACAAAATAAATAATGGTAGTGTCATTTCAAAGGAAGATTATCCGCTCAAAAATGGGCAGATCAAAGGTGGCTTCCATAAATGATGGGATAAAATAACGGTTCTGTTTAAATGATGATCAGATCAAACCGCCAAATAAATGATTGTAAACTGCAACGTGCGTTCTGTAAAGCTACAGAGTAGTATACCCCTGCAAAAACCATGAACGGACTCAACCTGTAGGCATTCATTTTCGGCGAAAATTTTCATGCCTCTCCGTAGAACCACCTCAATTCAGGCACGTACAGAAATGGCTGAAGACGAACCTCCCCACTTGGGGCACAGGTATATAAATGCCATTTCTCAAACAACAAATTTCAATTTTCCAAGGAAACATAAATGCTACTGCTTTAGAAAATTGCAGCATCAAAAAGGAACCATTCATTTTGAATAAAATTTATACCATACATTACTGACATGACTGCACATAAGTTACCTAATTTTCAGGACAGTTTTATGCTTCCTACTTTCAAAAGTGATGAATTCATTTGTCTATCGTACAAAGCAGGAAAACCCAAGTCGCATGAATTTGCATAAAACGAATTCCTTGAAAAACTGTATTTGACATTTCCTTTAATTAGTCTAACAAGAATAAAATTCCTTTCTTCTCCAAACTAGAAAAATTCGCTCGTGAGAAAAATAAAAGATCTCAAAATTCAGTGCATGAACAATTGTGCTTATTCATTCGGATTTTTCAATGACTTTATTTTGCAGTGATTATAAATAGCGTGCTACACAGAGCAGTGCAACAGTATCACCCTAGGATTGCCATAGTATGGCATGTATCACAGCTGCAAAAAGAAGATATTACTAATTTAAGTGGTATGCTACAGAATATTGTAGATTGTACTGAAGATTTGTTACAGATCGTGTTACTTCACAAAAAGGGGAAAATGTTCGTCACATCGCGTGGCATTTCCACATCACTTGAAATAATATTTTAAGTAACGGGTGCACCCTGCTTTCAATAACAAATATAATTAACTTTGAATTATGAAAGTTAGAGAAACTGAAAACTTGCAAGAATTCTCTGGGAGTCTGAGAAATCGCACGCGAAATGATGGCGTAACTTATTTTGTGTAGGACCGTTGATTACCAGATTCGATTCTCTAATTTAAGAAAGAGGATTCGAAGATATTTCTTGTTGTGGATTATATTGAGTTATCTCGTCTTCGAAACTGTTCTAAGAACTTTCATTGTAAACAAGTGAAATTTATAAATCATGTTCTTCTTGCCCAGTGGTCTCACGATCTCGCTTCTGATCTGTCCTGCGAGATGTGCCCGGGTGTTTGAGGGAGTTTTTGTTTGTTTGTACATCAATGATTCTTCAATGAAGTATTTCCCTTCAAGAAATACGGTATGCCTTTATTGAAAATAATGTGCTATGTATCACTACAAAGGAAATGTTTGAGATATTTGATGAAAAGTTTATAAATGTAGAACTCCACCCAGGTGGTGCAGAGGCCTACGCGATGGCAATTGACTATTTGTCCGAAATAAGTCCGGGTTTTAATCCCGGTGAGGCATTGATGTTGTGATTGTCTTACGGTACTGGCTCTCTCTCTCTACCTTGGAAATGGTGGCCCTAAATTTGGGAGGGGTGACTGCTTATAACCCGCTGAGTTGCTCAAGAGCCATATGCTGCTTTTTCGAACAATTACTTTTTTTCATACAATTCTTGCGGGAGCATATCAATACACAAATAATGCCTCTTTGATCAAAACCGCGCACTCAAAATTTGGGAAATCACGGCCTTCGCAGGTTGCTCACTTACTCCTGGATAAAAGCAGAGAGAACCGATTTTTTCATTTCATTTTCCTTCCATGTTGAACACAACATTCCAAAGTATGTCTGATTTCTTTTCTTTCTAATGCTTTTGCTCTGACAAAGTTAGGAGACAAATTTCTGCGCGGATTGCCAGTGAAGTATCAAACAATATTCTGGAGAACCCTTTAAAATTTTAATGAATTTTCAGCTCTAAGAGGAATCAGATAAACTGTTGTTTTTTGCATATTATGTGCGCCTGGTAATATTAGATATTGTCGTGCTTCATTTTGCTCTTTACGGATCACCTAATGCAAAAATGTAAGTTCAATTTCCCAATTATTCGTTTCACTTTTCGTCATAAACTATTTTTAACAAAATGAGAAATTTAAATGAACTTCGGATCAATTTAAAAATGTCGTTCTGACTTCATTTATTTTTTGATTGAGGGCTTAATGACCACCGTGAGCAACTCCGTGGGCTATAAGCAGTCGCCCGTCCCAATTGGTTCCAAGAAAGGGAGAGAGCCAGTACCGTAAGACAAAAAGAACATTAGTGCCTCAAAGGATTCAAACCCGGACCTATCTCGGACGAATAGTCAATATCCATCGTTTAGACCACTGCTCCACCTGGGCGGCGTTCCCCATTTATAAACTTTCATCGAATATCGCAAACGTTTCCTTTGAAATGATACATAGCACTTTATTTTCAATAATGGCATAACGTACTTCCTGAAGGATAATACTTCATTGTAGAATCATTGATGTTCAAACAAACAAAAAATTCCTCTACAATCCGGGCACATCTCTCAGGACAGATCAGAAGCGAGATCGTGAGACCACTGGACAAGAAGAACGTCATTTATAACTTTCACTGGTTTACAATGAAAGTTATTAGAACAGCTTCGAAGACGAGATAACCCAATATAATCCACAACAAGAAATATATTCGAATCATCTTTCCTAAATCAGAGAATCCAATCTGGTAATCAACATTCCAACACAAAACAAGTTACGCCATCATTTTGCGTGCTATTTCTCAGAATCCCTGAGAAATCCTGCAAGTATTCAGGTTGTCTACATTTCATAATTCAAATTTAATTATATTTGTTATAGAAGGCAGTGAGCACCGGACCTTACCCATGTCACTGACAATATTATTCCAGGAGATGTGGAAATGTCACGCGACGTGACGAATATTTTTCTACTTTGTTTGAAGTAACACGATCTGTAGCGAAATTTTTCAACGCATCCTACTATATTTTGTAGCATACTACTGATACAGTAATATCTTACTGTATCAATGCGATACTATGGCAATGCTAGTGTGATACTGTTGCACGGCTCTGTGTAGCACGCAATTTATAATCACTGCAAAATAAAGTCATTGAAAAATCCGAATGAATAAGCACAAATGCTCAGGCACTGAATTTTGAGAGCTTTTATTTTTCTCACGAGCAAAATTGAGGGATTTTTTCTAGTTTGGAGAAGAAAGAATTTTTTCCTTGTTAGACTAATTAAAGGAAAATGTTAAATACATTTTTTCAAGAAATTCGTTTTATGCAAATTCATGCGACTTGGGTTTTCCTGTTTTGTACAATAGACAAATGACGCCATCACTTTTGGAATTGGGAGACATGTAAAACGCCAAAGTTTTGACATTTTTAATTCATCATCCCATACTACCTGACTATGCTTTAAGAAATCCTTTCCTTTTTACGAAATAAATTGTTTTCTGTTACAGGGTGAAAACGTATAGATGTTTCAAAATAGCAGGGAAATGCAATAAATTTTCTTCTCTTCGGAAACCTCTACTTTCAAAAGAAAATTGGTTAAATATGCTTACAAATACGAGACGTTGACGTTGTCTGATGTTATTATCTCTGTGATACGAACCCACCGTATTAATTTGTTCTGAAACATACTTAGCAACGCAAGGACCATTCAGAGAGTTAAAATTCCCTTTATTATAGATAAATAATTTTTCTGATGAATTAGTGAAACCAGTTGATAAAGAGGTTCATGATAACAGAAGTTGATCTACATATTTCCCTTATCATTATCATTTATATTATGGATGGTTCCACCCCTTTCTGAGGTTTTTCTCTTCCTTCCGGAACGTGTATGACGTACCAAGTCTCGGAAGTGGTACCTTTCTCCTCACAATTGTCCAAGAACTTCCTATTACCCTACAAGTGCTCAGGGTAGTTGCATTCCGTTGCGCTATGTAACTAGGTTAAAGGCCTATTGTCTGTATAGAGCTGTGAATGATCATTGGTACACCTCGTGTGGCTGATATTACTATGGGGACGGTGGTGATGTTCTCCATATGCCATATTTCCTTAATTTCATATCGTACGGCGTTACAGTTTGACAGCTTCTATCCGTGCGTCTTCTGGATGTTGCACGTGTTGGGCACGGCTATGTCAGTAACGTGTGTAAACTTCTTTTTGACGACCAGGACGATGTCGGCCCGACTGTGAGTTGCTTTTTTATCGGTCCTGATCGATCTGTCCCAATACAAAGTATCTGTATTTTTCTCTGAAAGCGTCGTTGGCACGTAGTAGGAGACAGGCTCAATTCTAATGAGGTGGTGATTTCTTTCCAGTTTCTGATGTAGGATCTTGGCGACTTGATTGTGCCTGTTCGTGTACTTTGTCAGACTGAGGACTCTGTACACTGCTGAAATATGCTGTATGGTCTCTGGCGCTTGGTGGCATTACCTACATGGGTTGTTTTACAATGACGTGTTCTTCAGAATCTGCTTCCAGTAATTTCTGGAGTTTACAACTTTATCATGTAGAGCCATCAGGAGCCCTACCTTCTCGGGGAAGAGTGATCTGTTTTTCATCTATGCATTGGAGGTGGTCTTATCCACAATGTCAGATTGCTGATCGTTATATTTCTTTTCGTGTAGGACTTTATTGCCCCAAGCTTCCTCTTTTAGCTCCCCCATTCCAGCCTCGATGTTCTTAATAGATAGGCATAGGGCTGGGTACTTCTTGTCACTCTGGCTTATCGCTTGGTGAAGGGGCTCCTTCATGTGTTGGAAGTATTTTCTCAGACTGCTGATTTCGTTGTTTCGGTGTTCCAGGAGATCGATCATTCCCCGTCCTCCTTCTACATGTCTAATGGTCAGCCTTTCTACTGCTGGCTTTGGATGGTGCTGGTGATGTTTAGTGAGGTTTGTTCTGGTATAGCGCATTTTCCCTTAAGCTCTGTTGTGGTCCACTTGAAGATTCCTAGGAAAACGTGAAAACTGGAACTGCGTATTTGTTGATAGCTCTAGTTATGTTAAGAGCGCTAAGCTTCGTCTTCATTAGCCTCTTCAGTCTTCGGTTGCACTTGGCGGCTAGAAAGTGTTTGACTTCTTTGTGTGCCAGGCGTTGCGCCTGATGCATACCAAGGCACTTATGGGTTCTTCCTTCCTCTGTAGCTGCAATCTGTTCTCCTGTCTGCTACGTGCATCATGCTTTTCTTGGTTCATACCTTATGTCTAGTATTTATCTAGGCCAAATTCCATCCTAATGGCATTGATGAAACACTCTGTTATTCGGACTAGCTGCTGTAGTTGGTTTTCCGAAGATGCGCACAACTTGATATATTCCATGTGCATGAGGTGGGAGAGCTTGTCCTTGTTACTTTTGTTGCACTTGATGGTAAACCTACACTTGCTTTCTTTTAGCATGGTTGACAGCGGGTTGAGTGCTAGACGGAACCATAGTGGGTTAAGTGAATCTCCCTGGAAGATGCATCTCCTTACCTGAATGGGCTTGGTTGTTATGTTCTCGACTGTAATTTTTCTCTTCCACCCTCGCCTAGCCGCCTTAAGGCAGTTGATGACTACAGGACTTACTCTGTAGATCTCAAGGCCCTGTATCAGCCAGTTGGTTAAGGAATCGTAGGTCTTACTGTAATCGGTGTATGCTGTGAACATATTGCTGTGCATCTTGAAAGCTTGCCCACTGGAACAGCGTCGATGTTAAGTTGTTCCTTGTATCATCTACAGTCCAATTGGTATCTTATTTGCTGTTCTGCCATAATTGCTTATCCTTCTATGTGCCTCCTTTTCTGATTGGCGATGCACCCTGTTAGGATCTTATACAGCGTAGGTAGACGAGCTATTGGTCTATAGTTGGCTGGATTTCTTTTGTTCTCATCTGTAGACTTTAGTTTCGTTACTACCTGGGTGGGAATATCCGGGATTAAGGTGGATTTTACATCATGTTGTTCTGTTGATCTGCCAGATATTTTTAAATACAGGTGATCCTCTTATACCAGGAGTTGTAGATGATCTCAACACCTGGTGCTTTCCAGCTGGGTGTCTTATCTATGGCTTGCTGAAGGTACTCTGTTGCAATTTTCTAGTCGGTCATTTTCTGATATTGGCTCGCTGTCCATTTTCTCGCTGTAGCCACGAGGATTTTCTGTTAGGGTTCATTTTCTCGCCCAGAGGTTATTCCAGAAATTTTCTCACGCTTTACATTCCGGTTGTACTTCGCCTTTGGTATCTTTCTTGGTAATGTTGCGATAGAAGCTTTTCTCACCGGTTTCGGGTGTGTTATAGTCCATATGTCGTTGTGTGTTTTTCCATCATCTTAGTATCTTCCTGATAGCTAGTAAACTTTGTCTCAGCGTGTCTAAGTACGTATTATTTCATTTGTGGGTTTTTTCGAACCTTATGTGGACTTCGGCGAGTTTCAGCAAGAGCTTTACCTAGCTGATTTTTGGACCTATTTACCTTTATGTACTGTGCCAGTTATTCGATTTTCTTCCACAGTTCATCAACTCGGCCCTGTAGTCTTTTTTGTCATGCTGGTAGGATGTTTTTCTTGCTCCTTTGTTCCTTCTGATGGATGGTGTTTTTCTTGTTTAGACTTGTGGCGTAAACTGCAGCACAATACACATCTGGGTGGATGGATTTTAACTTGGTGCCATTTTCTTCTATGTAAGCTGGTTTCACAGACTTGTTGAAATGTTCTCTTATTTGCAATATATCTCTGTTAGGTTTTTGATTCGATATTCTATGTGTCAAGGTAGATTCCATTCCTTCTAACTCAAGGACGCCTATTCTGAATTCATTAAAAACCGCTGATGGCACCCGCTTGTTTTGTTCGGTCCGTTCTTATGACTCTGTCACATGTTTTTCTTCAGGCATTGTATTCCCTTCTGCAGCGTGCTGCTCGCTACTCTCTTGTTGATCACCCAGTTTTTCTTGATGGCTTCCATGACGGAAGATGTTATCCTATTCTTCGCGACAATTGTCCGTATCTGATCCTCTAGTCGCCGTTCGCTGACTTGAATGTCTCGGTATAGCTGTTGCCATTTGTGATATTTATCTTCCTCTACATTGTCATTTCTGTCTAGATTTTTGTCACTTCGATGTAGGTTCGATTTATGCACATGTTCATTTGTGGACTTCATCTCATGAAGTCCATTTTTCAGTACAGTGAGATCTTCTCCTTTTCTCCTTACCTGACGTAGCCCTACGATGTCCCACTTGATCCTTTGTAGTTCCTATTCCAATTCAAGAAGCCTTGAATCAGAAGGTAGGGAGCGTCCATTATACGTAGCCAAAGTGAGCATCCGATGGCAACCTAGTCCGGTCCGCCGGGGATTCTTAGCACCCTCTGCCTTCATGTCGCACTGGCCGCTGCCTTGGCCAGGTACATTCCAGCTGCCGGAGACTGAGGGCCAAGATTTAAGTTGGGGAGTCATTTTGGAGGGGTTTGGCCATAACTCATCACGCTATCCAAGCGAGTTGGTGAATGTGGGATAGCATTTCCCCTAATCCCGATGGTATAGTTATACCGCTATTGGCGGTCGTCAGAGCCCCTTTATTGGGAACAGATGCACCACGACATGGCGGATTTGACATTTGTCAAGAGAGGCTGTGATGTTGCGCATCACCTGACCTTACATCGCATTATTCTATTGTAAGGCGTTATATTTATATTTGAATCTTGTGATCCTATTTCAGAGCAAGTGCTTTCCTTGGAAAAGAAATTAGAAGTTACAATGACTTTCTTTGGTTAGAGTAACACGAATTCCAAAACAAGTTTGTAAAATTATGCAAAGCATTGATTATGATAAGCTTTCCAACATACCAGAAATCATTATTAAAGTCATTACTCATGTTATGAGAATAATTAATGTAGAATAAATCTCGCGCCTCTGGCCTGACCTTTGACCCCATTTCAATGATATTCAACAGAACTGGTTCAGTGTGCCTCCTGAACAATATACTGAAGTATTGTTGCAATAGACGTATTTGTACGTACGTTATGGCGCATAAAGGCGATGCAATGGATCCCGCTCCTATGTCCTGACCTTTGCCCCATTTTCCCATTTTCAAAAGGGTTCGTTCCCAGAGTTGTTCCCTACCACATACTAAATTTTAATCGAAATCGAAGTGTTTTTACCTGAGTTACCGTGCGGACAGAAAGGCAGGCAGACAGACAGACGGACAAAGTTGGAACATATACGCTTCTTCAACCTACGATTGGAAAGCGTAAGTTAGGATTATTTGATGATATGTAATTTCCTATGTCCGGACGTTTGTCCCACTTACGTAATGGGTGGGCTTGGCAGTCGTAATCTTCACGTATGATAGCTGTCGTCGATGTTGACGAAGCTGCTTTAAATTCTAGGGGAATCGTTTGCATACTATTTTTGAAATTCCCCATGTGTTTTTTGAGGGAAAA
This sequence comes from Macrothele yani, assembly GCA_039090855.1. Taxonomy (NCBI): domain Eukaryota; kingdom Metazoa; phylum Arthropoda; class Arachnida; order Araneae; family Macrothelidae; genus Macrothele; species Macrothele yani. The sequence continues at coordinate 47,594,360 of CM077034.1, read as the reverse complement.
TTTATTTGAAGCTGAACTCGAGAATTCTTTGCAAATTATAACAAAGATAAAGTTTAAATCTGGATGGATTTCAACCCAAAACGTTTTGCTGGCAGTTGCGTGTTTCACCGATGAGTCCATTTAAACATTCGGCGACGTAGTCAGTAGGATTAAGAGATAAATTGTTGAATCTGACTCAATCAAACGTGTGCTTTGTTGATTTCCACAGGCACTCAAGGACTTCACGAGAATGGTAGAAGATTATTACAGCTCCACCTGTTGATATTTTTGGTAATAAATTGCTTACAAAATTACTCTGCATATCTTAATTTTTTCCCGTCATTATTGTCGCGTTTTCGCTTACTTAAGAACTATTTCTTGTGGAAATCATTAATACAAAGCATGCGTTTTAGTCAGCTTGGATTTATGTGTGACGTGAATTTTTTCTTCAAAATAAAAAAGAAGGCACAGTTGAATTTTGACAATACTTAGAATATGGAAAGCTTAATTATATATAAAAAGTAATCCAATTGATGAAAAATGACCTTCATTCTGGAGTAAAAGGCACATCATGTTATCAGCATTGTTTAATTCTTGAAATGTCACCGAAGCGAGTTCACAGAAGTTCTCAGTACTGCAGCTAAAGTTGGAGAACGAAGCGGCATTGGTTTGCCAAAGTGAGTAGCCATTCACGACCAGTTTTTATCTATACGAAGTAATAGTTTAGTCCATTAAGAATCAGTACAGGGAAATTATTGCAGAATGAAGATAAGAATGAACTATGAGATTTTGTTTTGCGTTATCTGAAGGAAGCAACTGCAGATTTACTTTGATATATTAGGGTAATTCAAAAGTTTTTGCCTTTCTGAAGAGTCATTCTCTATCAGGCATTTACTTGATTCGTGTGTGTTATGTAGACAAGAACAACGCATGAGTAGAAAACCCGTTTCATATAGTTCAGGAGTAGCCAACCCACGGCTCGCCACGTGCCACTTTTGATATAGAGAAACTTGAACGTTCCACGCCACCTTAAATAGTGCTGAAGAGGAGAAAAATATTGTTAAACCGATACTATGGTAACATAACGCTAATAATCATTCTTGAACTAGTTTACTATTATGTTAAAAAAAACAAATTATTTGCAAAGAAAGAAACATGTTCCAACACTATATGATTACATTTTCATTCACATGAAAGAAACACGGCTGAGTTCTTATTGAGATTTTTTGATGTCTTTCCTCTTCACCAGTGGTTGGGATTCAGAGATGAAGCAGCAAGAACCAGCAGACGTTTGGGATACTGATCAGTGAGTGATGAACAGTTCTTATTTTTTATCAAGTTCATGATAGGAATAGTATTTTCACAAATTTTCTACCCGAACCTGTAAAGTGGCAAATTCCTTTGCTTTCTGAATTTCCAAGCACCTCATTGAACTTGCTGTGAACTGTAATGTGATTCTGGTGCTCCAAAATTTCAGTCTGCACGTCAGTAGGGTATTGAATGATGTCCTCGATAGAAAGGGAGAAGGGGTTTGTGAAAAGGAGAAAATTTTGTTTTTCTAAAATCTTGGCTTCAAAGGAGTTTTTCAAATCAAAAATATGTTGCTGATATTTAGAAAAGTTTGGAATCTCACCGAACTCAGCTTGTGACAGTTGTTTCATTCGAACAAAATGTACGAGATCATGCCGAGAAAGATGCATTCAAGAACAAATTTTGCTTTAAATGTCTCAACTAAGTTGAATAACATTGGGAAAAGATTGTTTTTACCTTGCAAACGTAGATCTACGGGGTTACGGTGGTCCAGGATGTCCGTTACAAATGTTAAATCGTTTAACAAATTATCAAAATCAACAAAAGTGACTTAGAGCGCGCGTGCCACTCAGAAAGTCTCTTTAAAATACGTGTGCTCGTATTTATATCAACTAGGCCGTGGGTTAGCCACCCCTGGCCTAGTTGATATAAATACGAGCACATACTGCACTGATACATTAGAAAATTTCTGCTGTTAAAACCTGTAGACGAGAAATACACGACCCGAATGCTGTAAAAGATTTTCTTCAAAGAAAGCTGAACGCAGCCGCTGCAGCGAGCGTGCTGCGTTCAGCTTTCTTTTGTGTGCTGTGAAGTTTTTCTTCAGGGGTCGCCTTCTGCTGGCTTTCTGCTAAGATGAATGATCATATATATGCTTCGGTTTTCGCACGGCGGAGCGTTTCATCTTAGTCATTAAGCACATCCTCGGTTGCTTGGAAGTTCTGCGTTCTGTAACGGCAATATACCTGAACGCATATCAAGAGCTGCGGGTTCTCTTCCCGTTCTAAGGCAATGTAATTTTCAAGTTTCCTGTGGCATGCATGTGTACCTGCCAGAAGAAGCAGTGTCTTAAAGACCTATGACGAAATAAATTTCTCCATCATATTTGTCCACGACGGGGATCGAACTAGAATCCCTTCACTCTGGAGTAAGTCGCTTTCCCAACTGAGCTACGCCAACATATGCTCGCTGCTATCTTTCTTCATCTCATGTGCGTCCTGCGGTGCAGGCACATCACATCCCCCACCCCCTAAAGAGGGACGGGGGCGTGTCCCGCGGGTCAGCCGGGACCATGTGACTCTGTAGGCGATCATCCGATGAAGAACGTGCCTTTGAGAAATCTCAGACAATTTGGTGTGTAGAACGTAATATCACACTGATTTATGTTTTCGAAGCACTGAAGAAAGGATTCTCATTTTTCCTGTCTCGCCGTGTGGAAATAACATCACATCATTGAGAGAAACTTAACATCCGGGTCATGCTGGAAGTTCGGGCGCCAATATGACGTTCAAGTTTGTCCACGCCGTCCATCAAATCCGTGTCCCCCTCACTCCGCAGTAAGTGGCTCTCCCAACTGAGCTACGCGGACATATTCTCTCGCTCCTACCTGCTTTTATCTCATTTGCATCCTGCGGTGCAGGCACGTCACAGCCCCGCAAGATTTTTTTGTTTCAGCAATTTAAAAATGGGGACGTCAGCCTTTTAAACAAAGCACGTGTTAGAAGACCTTTCACGGTGAACTTTAAAGCTGAATGCCAAGCCGTAGAGTTATATCCGTGCATAGAGCTCCGGACAACTCTCAAATGAGCTGGCAAAAACCTCAGCACACAGCTGTTTGTAGTCTGCAAAAGCTTGGTAAGACGCACAGATGCTGTCGATAAGTAACCCTTGAACTGACTGATGCTCAATCCCATTGACCTGTGCACCTGCTTTGCCAATTGGTAGAAAATTATCAGGACGATTGTTTGTTTAGGTGAAATGTGACATGTGACGAAACTTAGATTTTTTCCGTCTCATCACACGTTACCTTTAATCACATGCTATGATTTGACTACAAAGTTATGCTACATGTATTGTGGACCTTTCAGGACCACATTCATTTAGGAACCGGTTCCAGATGGTCGAAGCATTATTGCGCAGCTGTACGGAGGCAAATTGGAACGGATATGTGTCGATTTCACACCTTATCTGATGTTGGATGATCTCAGGAAGAATAGGAATCTTACGCACAGAGTCATGTATACATTTTCATGTCATACCCCTCGCAATTCGTAATGTTTTCATTGTTACAGGTAAGAGGATGACCCGTAAGTAGACCAGTAGTCCACACACCTGCCTACTAACCAAGTATCTCTGGTTCGATCGCAGGTATGTCAATGATGTGTTTCCCAACAATACATCTGCTGTACACCAGATTGACAAGTTAAGACGTCATACCTGCGGTACTGCACGCCCGTTAGAAATAAGGGTAAATATTCTTTCTCCACCTTTTTAGCTCTCTTCCACTATCAGTGGAAGAGAGCTAAAAGCTTTGGAATTATGCAACTTCAGCAGCTATCACTAGTAGCAAAGCATTCTGACCAATCTGTTTATTCACTTTTCTATCGTGAGTTTCTCAGTTTCACGTAATGTCACTTTGTTTTTCCTACTCGGCTGAAAACCGTTTAACATGTATAGTCGTGTCTAAACCAATTCAATGGGTGTAAACACTACTTGCTGATCGTTCAATCAGGGCTGATGATCCAGTGGGATTTGTACACATCGAGAACCCGTCTTTAGGCTTTAACACGAATCTCCACTGAAGAGAAAACATGCCTAGAGATCAAATGCCAGATATGATGTTGCCGGACCCAGTTCAGAAACAATCTGTGTGATTCAGGGATTGTGATACAGACCATTGACTTTTTATATATACCTCACTGGTGGAGTTTTCGGTAAAGTGTTCGTCCCGATATGGCGGTTCTCGTAGCAGAGTAAAATTCCTGGGAGAGTTACATGGCTCTCTACTCCCAGTTATGACGCGTTGTTAGAGACAAGTACAAATCCTCTTGACATGTGGATCGTGGGTGTCCTTGTGCCGGCCTTCTACGTATTGTTTGGGTTTACAGGAGTTATTTCCAGAGATTGAAGAGCACTTATCTCGACACATTCAGCCATCTTATACTTCAGATTGCGCTTACTTTGCTTTCGATCTAGCAATCGGTTTCTACCGTAAATACTGCAGTTTTCTAAGTGATGGGGTGCAGTCATTCTTCGCGAACAGTTCAACTCAAGCGTCACTTGTTTGCACACCTCTTATAACAAAGTTTACCAAAGTAGCGTGCGTGCCAGCATGACATGTACGGTCGTCATTTGCATTATCTCCATAGGATATAGCTAAATGTTGTATGGACACGTTGACATGGTGTTTCCCTTAGCACATGTCTCTGAAAACCTTTACATTCGGTCGTCTCGTTTTGAACGTTTGCATTCAGCATGTTAATTTCTGACACCAGTTTGTTTGGGTGATCAAACAATAAAAATATCTCAGTTACAATACAAATTTTTAGGATGTGATCAACACAAATCCTTTTAGAGCAAAGCAACTATATACGAGATATTAAAAATGAATGTTTTAGAGTTATCATCAGCTTTAGGTTTAGAACTTCCTGTGTCGGAATATGAACTGAATAAACTATATTGACCCACAACACAGAGGTTTTGCTTACAACCGTCTTTATCACACATCTCATATTTATTGTACCTAGTAAAGTAGAAAAACTCTTGATAATTCTTATTGGGTAGGATATTCCAATATTCCATAATCCAGGAAATACTTTTAATTTAAATTATTTGTTATTTTTTATTTACCTCAACCTCTCGTCGTACTAAACTCTTCCACAAGTTGCTTATGTCTCTTTAATTCCTTTTGTACAAGAAGATTTCACAAAAATTTCTACAAGAAACCTAATTTCTACTTGTTCAAATTAATAATGTATGCCATCTCCTAAATATAGAGAGCACCTGCGATTTTTAGTACTTTAAAAGCAAATTTAAAACTGCAAAACTAAGGTACTAGCTTTGTGTTGTAAGAGAAAATGTACAAGAACAGAAGACGTATTTCTATAAAATGTTATAAAGGATTGGGTAACATTTGGTTTCTGCAGATTGGTTTATAAATCAGTACTTCGTTTAAATGGTTACTGGACTTCCCCAATGTCACACGAATTCTTTTGCACAGCGTTAACTTAACCAGTTTCTTTTAACAGGAAAATCCTAAAAAGGTCGAATTCGAATTCGAATCTAGTGCCGAAACTATCGTACTAAATATATCTAAATATATGGTACTACACTCGTACAATATACACTATTGATCTATTAGTATAATTGATCTAAATATACATATATTTAGTCATATATACAAAATAGATCTAAATACGGTACTACATCCTACAGATTGTGCTATATGATCATGCTATTTTTGTTACTAAATAGAACGTGAGAAATCGCGTTATCCTAATCAAGAGTTTGCTTTTAAGGTTTGCTCTTATGCTCAAAGTTCGCTTTCAATGTTTCACTACCATTTAAATATTTTTTAAAATTGCATAACATTTATTTAGAATTTATGTTGTTCAGTGCGATAGAATATAACAACATTTTGCGGACGTCTTTTAAACAGGGCAAAACAAATTCGAAAGTAACTTTGCGAAAGGGAATGTTAAAATACGTTGGTTTATCATTATGGACCGCTGGTTAAATCCATATAATCCATTTCTTCCACATTTTTAAATACGGATTTCCTGTTATGCTGTACTTTAAATTTCACAACCCTTAGTAGTCATCATAATCTGTATGTTCATTTTAGGCTTAACAGAGGGAGAAATTCGATATCTGCGCTGTTGGTATTTTACTAATAATCAGATGCTGTTTAATCATGCAATACGATTAGTTAGATCACCAAGATATATATGTTTCGAATTGTGTCTTACTTCCTACTTTGATCTAAAATTAAACGAATTATGAGAGTTTGTGCTGTTGGAAAATTTAAAAGTCTGTTACTTCAGAAAATATTGTCACAAACAATTTCATTTACAGAATATATTTTACCTAGGATAACATTTTTCAGGATAGTACTTTGTTTAAATGGTTAATTGATATTTTTTCAGGACAGTACTTTGTTTAAATTGTTACTTGATATTTTGTTCAGGACAGAACTTCGTTTAAATGGCTACTTGACTTTTACTCCAGTTTTTAGTTCAATGAGAACGCATATGAAAGTGTATTTAAATTGATTTCTTAAGTCTGAATGTTTTATAATATGCTTCATTAAATTTTAACATCATTTCTTAAGTGCCTAAGGAAACGACACTGCTTCAATGAGGGATTACGTAAAGATTTACAGTAAAAGGTGAAATAGAGGAATAAAAAGTTTTAAACGTCGTCATTCATTTCGAATTTTGATCTTCGTTTTACTTAACGAACAGAAGTTACAGAAGTTTTCTCAATTCCAAAACAAATCAAAATGGCGTTTAATATGTCTATTTATTGTAGTTTCCGAGAGGCAACCTTTTTAAAGAAATACGATTGCAGCATGCATGAATCTTATTCTGGAAGGATGTATGCATAGAAAAGCGTCACGTGTAAAAACGGATGACTTTGTCATCTTGTTATGTGGCAGATTGTATGGTATTGTAGATTGACGGTTATTATAGTTTTATGCTTTAGAAGTAATAAATCTAACGAAAAAGTTGTTTTACCTACCTGGTAATGTGGCACCCTTTAACGTTTCCTTAATTCTCAGCAGTGTAATTACAAATTTACAGACATTTCTACCTCCGCTTTTTCTACACGTGGTATGTCAATCACTCTATTCACCTGTAATCTTAAGGGAGTAACTATGAAATTTTAACCGATGAGTTATTATTTACATGAGAATTAGTAGGTTTTAAAATACCCATCAAAGCTGACATTCGTCCTGCAGATTGTCTTAAAACGATCCACAGTATTCAAATGAAAATACAATTCTGAATACTTGGAATGCATATTTTCATTTTGAGAAGGAGTCACGTAATATTAGGAGAGGAATAAGCTTAGATAGCTGTCAGGGGAGATTAATCAAAGCAACATATTTAATCGTTGTGCCTGACAGCTGTGGAACTCCTTATAAATAAAACATTTGTTACAACGGAAACATTGGATGACGAAAAAGGGGAATCTCTTCGGAGATTCCCATATGTTAACCACATTCAAGTTAAAAATATAAAATTTGGGTGTAACATTTGGACATTTGCGGTTTGTCACGCTCGGAATATTTCATTGAAGTGCAACTGCGAAAGATAATCCTTTGACGCTATTCACTCAATACTTGTAATCGCTTAGGATCTTTCTTATAAACACACGTGTTATCTAGCATACATTATTTCTACACGTTGCTGTACTATAATGTAAATAAATGTAATTTGGAAAAAGTAGTAATAACATGTTCCTTTTTATTTATATGCTAATATTTCTGTAATAATTTCTACAAGTAAAACGTTTTTACTGGGTAATGAGAAAATATCTGCAGTTATTGATCCGGAAAGTAAATTGTAAAAAACATCTCTCTACTATTGCTGTTGTATCTCATTCTTTCAGACTTAAAATTTGGACTCCTTTGGTTTGGGCTTAATACAGTGTACCCAAATTACTTAAGTGTCTTTGTTCCTTTGATGGATCAATAAAACTGTAAGAACGGGAACGGGAAAGACCGTTAGGAAGGGCGGTCAGTCCGTTATCAAAGGAAGTGTAACGTAATCACATCGGCGTTATGTGGTCATTGCTGATTATCGCAAGAACATCGAAGTGCTGGTCATCCTCGGCACCTACTTACGTACATTTAGTACGTGTCGGTAAATTCGATTTCTCTCACCGGAAGTGCAATTTCTGAGATCATTAGAATCACCGTTGCAATGAAGTAGTGCTTGTGATTTTCATCATACCTGTGCTGTAGGAAATACATTGTCTTTCTGAAAAGTATAAACTTTGTACTTTGTAGGTGTTTCGGTGTTCCTAGTTGCGTTTCGGGGTGATATTGATATGCGAGAGGGCTTCAGGTGTTTATTTTGCAGTGAAATGAAGTGTATATTGAATGCAAACTACAGTGTTTTCCTAAAAGGTGCCGACCTGTGCCCTTTTTGCTATGAAATCAAATTTTGCTGGCGAAACCTAAAAAATGCCTCCCAAGCCAAGTGGAAATGCCGTTTTCACGGAGATGTACGAGTGAATTAGTGCATGAGGTGCATCTAATTAAAAGTACTGTTATCTCGATGGTGAAAAGTGTGTGTGATCCTTCAAAGTGTTGTATTACGTCATTCTGCAACGTAATGCATCAGTGTTTAAATACAACGGCTTTGAGAGTGTACAATGTTTAAGCAATCGTGACCATCGGATTTCAAAGTGTGTTTAAACGTTTTATATGAAGGGAAACAAAGTGGATTAATTAAATAGATGTATGAAGACTGATAAACCGCCCCGGTGGCGAAGTGGTCTAAGCGCTGACTTATGATCATTCGTCCGATATGGGTCTGGGTTCGAATCTCGTTGAGGCAGCATTGTGGTGTATGTATTACAATACTGGTTGCCTTCCTTCGCTGGAGACAATGGCCTTAAATTGGGACTGACGACTGCTTCTAGCCCATTAAGTTGCTCACGGTGGTCGATAAACTTAAAATAAAAAAAAAAAAAAGGCTGGTTCTTTTTTTCTACAATTTGGCTAGGAAGTGTATGCAGAGATCAAATACCATTAGTTGGTCAATGATATTTTGCATCTGATTTAATGAAGAGATCAAATAGTTCATCCGTTTGGGATGCGACCAAAAGAGTTTGGACGAGGAATTTTGGAGTTTGGGGGAAAGCCTGTTGGCGAAATGTTTGCCACAGTACAAGTGATTACAAATAGAAAGACTGACTTTCAGTTCACTGAAAAATATGGGAGTCCAATATTAAAGCGTATTAGAAACAGAGAAGTTTGAATATGATTTTAATTCTTTCGCCATCTCAAGAGCAGGAAATAATGTTAAGAGGGTTTTGTAAAGTGGCATCCTCCAGAAGACCCTGAAAGGGAAGTTGTAGCTTCTTTACAGAAATATTGTTCAATACTTAATGTATATGGAGGGAGATTTCGACCCCATGAGAGAGACGAATTCATGCTAAATGCCCTTTCAGACGCTACAATAAACACAATGAATATGGATGAACCCGTTCAAATTTTGTGTATATTAAGGGAATTCTTAAAGGTGTCTTTCATGTTCATTGAATTTTATCATGTTCATTAGATTAAAGATAATAAATAGTATATCCGTCTTTTTTTAGAAGTGTTCCTTCTGGGAGCTCTGGTGATACTTGGATCAACATTGTGTGCTGCATTTCTTTTCGTTGCTCTGGATCAATTATGCTCAGAGATGTATTTTACAAATTTCTGTATGACAACTGTGTTACCGAGATCTTGAGAAATTTGTGGAGTCGTGGGTGCTTTACAGTAAGTCATAAAGAACACTGTCAGACTTCCGATTACTTGATGGATTATTCCGGAAGCTCTAATGCATGGAACTAATAGGGCCATAAGAGATCTGAGGCAAATCTCACGAGTGGTAACAGAAGGGAGTTCCTTGCGAGTGATCTTGAAGCATTGTTCTTCCTCGGGGTTCGAATGGCACGAGGTTGATGACACATAATGTTTCATCAGTGGTGAATCCTTGCTAGAACCGCAGATTAGGCCTAGAAGGTATGTATCATACTCTACTTGCAATCTCTACTCCCTAGAACCAATATCCCTAAATTAGAGACAGGCAACGGTTTATAACACAATTAGTTTGTCACCGTGATCGTTAAACCGCCAATCAAACACAAAACACTCTTATAGAACTAAGGTACTTAAAAAATTGCTGCACGTGAGGGGTCATTAATCATCTTTTTCGCTTTACTGTTGGATTTTACCTTGATACGCTTACTTTTTTGTGGACAATTTATGAAAGACGTCTTCTGCTGATCGACTCTAGAATAAATGGGTACTTGAAATCTGAAAAAATAGACATCAATATGTGTTATACATTTCATTTTTCTTAATCGTTTTTTTATCGATTATTGTTTTCATTCTAAATCCTTAATCTTTACGTTTAATTTCTCTTTTGCTTCTATGCATGCAACTCCTTATCAGAGCAACCCTCGCCTTAAAATCTGTTTTCTTTTCTGTTAAAAACTTAATGTCACTAAAAGGTTTGAAAGCAGTAGAGAAGAAATTAGTTGATCTAACATTTCGGAAGTAACATTTCCTTTTAGACAGTAAACCTAAATTTCTATCTAAATATCGAAGCGTAATGTTTATTAAATATGTTCTACCTATCACGTGAGCTTCAACCTTAGTTTCAGAAAGGCTTTATACGAAAGAGTTATAAAGCATGATTGAAATAAAATAAAAAAAACAGTAGTTTTTGTATTCATTTCAAATAGTTCTTTCATGGTAATGACTAACAGTAATTTTTTTCATAAAATTAATCTAAATATATAAAATTATTTTGATTTCTTCCCATTCCGGCGGAACAATGTGCTTATTTCAAGGAACAGAAATGTTCTCATCGAAGTAAAAAAAGCTTGGTAATTGGTTTAAAGCACCAGTAACGTTGTACAAAATTACGTGCAATCAGCCAAAATAAAGTCCTCACCTTGTTGATATGGGTAATTTTATCTTAAATCGAGGACACACACAAGCGGTGTTTACAATAGTCCTAGAAGTAATCTCACCTGTTTCTCTTGGAGCCAGACTTGGGTGCTTCATTCGAACTCCCCAACCTCTCTCTCACCCTGCTGTCTACTGCTTACTGGAATGGGAAGTGATAACACGCGCGGATTTCAGTGAGAATTGCCCTTGAAATGGGTAAGGTTTCAAAAACATTTTGCTTTCAACTTGGCTTGAATAGAACAACGAATAAATATCAGTGGCTTTCAGTTGCTGTAATAAACGCTGATTCATTTTCTATGTTGATCGTATTGAAACACATTTGGGGACAAATCACAAATGCATTAGTGAAACGAAAAATATGTGTAATCAACAGGAGAAAAAAGAACATATATTAGGTGTGTGTGCAAAATTTCTATTCTTTTTTGTAACAGATGCAAATTGCGATCGGAGTTGTTACGTCACAGATGACGCTGCGATGCTGAATTTTCAGCCAATCAAGCGTGAGGAAGTAGAACATATAGCGAAATTAGATTTGTACGAGTAAGTGATTCGTAATGGAAATCACGCACGGTGTAACATGGCATGTCATAAGAAGCACATTATAAATTTTTTACTGTACGAGTTCGATAAAAGCAGTACTGCCACCGCGGCTTAACGTAACTTCTCTCTAGTGTACAAGGAGAAAGCTGTGGCAGATAGCACATGTCGCCGTTAGTTTCGGAAATTCCGGGATGGAGACAGAAGCTGTAAATATCAACCACGTCCTGGACGTCCATCAGTGGTTTCTGACGAGGATTTGGGCCAAGCCATAACAAATGACCCAAATCCAACCGTTCAGGAGTTATCGGGAACGTTTTCTGTATGCAGAACAACAATTGAAAGACTGTTGCATGGGCTTGGGTTCATCACCAATAGTCCGATAACTGGGTTCCGCTAACGTTTTCTGCAAAGCAACAAGAGGAGAGAGTCCGTACCTGTGTTTTTTTATTTTCTTGTCACAGAAATGAACCGTTTTGGGGACGAATTGCAACGAGTAATAAGAAATGGGTACTGTAGCGTAATGTAAAGCGTGGACGGACTGTGTGCCAAGGTGCGGAGCCTGCTCCATCGACCACAAATTGAGGACTGCGTCCCAAATATGTTTTGTTGAGAGTTTGGTGAAATGTCCAGGGAATACTCCACTGCGAGGGCTTCGCATTTAAGCGAAAGATAAATGTTGAGCTCTGCTGCCAACACTTGAACATGTTCCGAGAACAACTGACACCGAAGGGGCAGCACTTGTCAATCGCAAAGGCGTGATCCTTCTAAATGATAATGTCAGACCTTGTGCTGCTTTAATCACTCGAGAAAAAAATACTGGACTTTGGTTAGGAAGTGTTACTTTACTCGGCGTATTCCCTTGACCTGACGTCTAGGGACTACCAGTTTTTCGATCGTTACAGAACGCCGTCGCTCTCCAAACCTCCAAAGATGTGGACGATGTGAAAACGGCGTTACATGACTTTTTTTACTCTAAACACAGAGTTTTCTCCTGCGTGGGACAATTATGTGAAATCTTAGGTACGTTATTTTCTGTGTTCGCTTCCTTTCTTTGTAGTCTAAAAAAACGGGTAAAAGTTATGCACACAACTAATATGTCTGCTATTGACATTAAAAATATCTTTCACCTAATGGATTCAAAATACTTGTTCTGGAAAAGTAGAAAACTAATAACAAAGTGGAAGCATTACTCTGGAGAAGGAAATTTAAATTAAACTTTTATAATAAGAAATTATCTGATAGAGAAAGTATTGTTTTGTGCTTAGAGTATACATGCAATGTTCTGCTTAGAGTTTAAATTGTTCAAAATTTGGTCTTGGAAGCATTTAAAGTGAGGGACAGCTATTCATTCCAATCAGAAATGTATAGGGAGTTTCAATATAAATATATAACGAATCCAACAGCATCAATTTTATACCCCTTACCGTAAAGACAGAGACCTACGTAACATTAATCTTTCAAAGATTTCTCTTAATGGGCAAGTTTAATATAACAAAAGACAAAGTACGAATGTTCACATAGACAACGTATGGCCGCACGACGAGGTGTTATTTCGATATGATCTTTGAACAGGCCCTCACAGAAACATCACATTTTTTAGGATTACGTCATAATTCTTTCGCTTCACTCTCTAGGGCCAATTTCATCCCAGCCATATACAGAATGGTCATCCTGTGCGATTATAGTGGTATTTACTTTATATTCTTCGACTACAATCTTTGGGATATTTTGCAAATGAGAAATATGAATACTTATTCATAAATAAATTTTTATACAGTAGACCTCAAAATAAAAAAACGTATTTGTGAATAATAGTTCTTGATTTCATCAAAGAAATTAAAATACGAGTGTTTGTATCCATCGTATATATGACCCATTGAAGGGCGAATCATAACCTTAAGTCCTTAAATATATGAAGTGAAAATCGTTTACTGTGTATGCATTTTGTTCGTTTTTTAATTCTTTTTAATCTTTTTCTTTTCATTAGCGGAACGCATTTCATTTAAATTATTCCGTGTAATATATCCTATTCTTAAATTCAAGAAATCTCAGAAAACGACAGCCCAGAAGGCCATTCAGGTATTTTTTTTAAAACCTGGCCTACGCCTGGTGCCTCCGCTATAAAGATAATGCATCCTGCATCTAGCCTATAAATATAGTAAATATGAATTACTCGACTGGCCTTCGCTTTCCAGTGGTGTTACTTTGGGCATTCGTGATGTGTTCCTAATATTTCATGTTAACGAAATACTAGAAACTATTTATGTGTCTCGAAACTGAGACGTTTTAGTTCTGGTGCTGTAGTTTCGTTTTATACATGTTTTTCTCTCTTCCTGTTACTTTGTTAAGCATTTCGTAGCTGAAATATGCTTTGTAAAGTAAATACCATGGTACAAATTCTCTCTTCATGTATTAAAAGAAAATCTGCTGAACAATTTAACAACGTAGAAATGTGGTTAGTCATATAGACAAATAATTTTGGAATTGGAATTTGTAACTTTAAACTGTAAGTCAAGCTTTCCAATCAGATGTTATACCCATTGAAGGGCGACCCATTGAAGGGCGACCCATTGAAGGGCGACCCATTGAAGGGCGAATCAGAAATCACAGTTCATGTTCATCACTATCTAGAGATGTATCGTATAACGATCTTTAAACTTTTCAGAAATCTTTTCACATTTATATAAACGCAGTATTATTCATCGATATTTAAACGCGAGTTCCAGCAAATTAAAGATTTTAAATTTAAATTGACAAGATAACGGAAAATCATAATTTCCAGATTCATTTTTAAACTTATTATAGTCTCAAAATTTGCAGTAACTGTTTTATAAAAATAAAATTTATAAATAAAATAAGTATAAATACTCACTTTCAATTAGTTTGTGACATCTAAACCGGGAAAGAAAAGAAATGTTTCCATTAAAAAAGAAACGCCGTCCAGGTTTCGTTCGTTGTCGAAGAACATATATTTTTACAGGAATTCCTGGGAAAAAAAGTACTTTTTGGATAATTATCAAGAGGTCATTAAACGTGTTTGTCTGTATTCCTGGGTAACAAGGTCCTTGAGCTTGAGACAGTAACTGATACCACTGCATACCACTTGCGATACGCAGTAGACTTGAAAGAACGAGCTGAACTTGGTGATTAAAACGGATCATGTGAAACAGTCTTTTGAACGAGGGAATTAAAAATGAAATTTAAAATTCCACGCGTACATTAAATATATCCCTAAAGCAACAGGTCAAATATAAAAGATAATGCCCTTTCAAAGTTTACTCAGTTTGTTTTTACAAATAGCAGCATAGTATTCATTCGAGAATTACTTTTTTCTTTTACGGTAGACAGCTTCAATTGCCGCACAGCAATTTGTAAGCGGTTCTAAAAATTTACAAACCGTTTTTAAACGACGGAGACAAAATGAACCTGCAGGGCCGTCTATGAAATTGAGTAGAGTTGGCAGTGAACAAAAGCCTTTGCTAAGCAAGAATCTTTCTTTCGATTCATAAGTTACTGCAGAAATTACGTAGAACGAATGTTCAATAAACACCCGAGAACTTTCTTTGTCAAATTAAATTAGCAGGTCTTCATATCTTAGAAAAAGAATACAAAACTAGCAAGCACGAAAATAGGAGGCTAACGGCACAATATGTTTTCCTGTGCCATCTGATATTTCGTAGTTCAATGCTCTTTAAGATTTACAGGGGTAAAATATTTGCAAATTACTGTTAAAAATTTCTTTAATTTTAGCAAAAGAAAAACAACAACAAAAATACCCAGTTATATTGCACTAATTAAGCTATTCAATACGAAGATGAATCCTTGTTGAGAAACAACGATCCTTCAATTAGCAATTATTATTATTTATAAAACGCTGCCATTGTAACTCCCGCGCTTTGAATGTATATCCACTCTTGCTCACCACCAGAAAATGTATGGAAAAAACGCTGGCGGTTTGAACAGGTTTGACAGTGAACCTCTGTTTCTAAAAATCCTACCGAAAAAAAATATTTTGTATTGTTTCGATACTTGGTGCGGTAGGGATGACAAACATTTTACTCTTTAAATAACGCACATCTTTTTCGCTAGTATGCATAATGAAAAATAAATTGAATTTCGGGTTTTGTGCTTCAGAATGTCTTATGCAAAACTCTGTTACTCAATTGGTATAAACGGAATTTCAAGTATATTCGCTTCTATCAATATTCTCATTCAGCCACAAGGGAGCGTTAGAGCAAGGTAACATTTTGAAGTTAATATCATTTTTCTAAAACTTTCTTGCCAAAATCCTTTTTTGTTATGACTTTGTTATTTGATACATATTGCACCCACTTTGTTTAAATATGTGAATCTGCCCCACAGGAACCGTACAAATTACGTAACACATTTCTCCATATATATGCACATCTAATTGATTTATTTCGAGATCACTCTCTGATTTAGAAGTCTTCCGCTATGATGAAGATTTGCCGTACATTTTGTGAATATGGGTGAGTCAAATGTATAACGTAATTAGGTACGTGTACTTCTAGATGTTTTACTGATCGTACAAATTCATTTTTTTTCGTAAACTTTTTCATTCGTGATAATGAACAATTTTTATGTAACACGCAGCTTTCCCACTAGAGCCGTAAGAGTACAGTTCGATCACTGAATACCACGTTTTTCTGAAAATCTGCTTAAGCTTTCCTTCTTGTATAAAATAGAGAAGTATCCAACATCAAGTGCAACGAATAATTATTCCATATCATTTACTACGTGCTGTCGTTTGCATTTCTATTAAATCAGTTTTAACAAACTGTATCAATATTCTGCAATTAACATATGGTACATATTAAAGTTTTCAATAAAATAGCTGTGAACAAGTTTATAGTAATTATCCCAGTCAGCTAATTATAGTTCGTTAAGTATTTTGAATGAAGGAAGACACCTTTCAATAGGTTTTGCATTCGATAATTTGAGGTTCTTTTTCTCTGAACTAGGATATTTACGTGGAACTAAATTTCTTGTTTCTCAGGTGTGCGAAATGCGGAACCACCCAGCAGAATGTGTAAGGAACAACGATGCTTGCGAATTCTAAACAAAGGGTTATTTATTTAAAAAGAAAAAAGTTAGTGTCACCCATAAAGAAATGATGGTATTTTCTTAAAGTTGTATGTTATATTTTGGATGAGCATGCGACTGTTCTTTCCGATGGAAAAATGAAAAAAACTACATCAAGTATTTCCAATAGAACCTTAAGGAGTCGCTATTAAACCCTCATGCCAAGAACTTATACCTATCTCATAACATATGAAATAAACATACAGCAGTATTTACCTTAGCAGAGGAGAGTGTCACAACGAAAAAATAAAATATAACAAGGTTTCCGACACTCAGATGACAAATATTGTTTTAGCTGGGCCTTTAAAAAGCAAGTTCTGTGCAAAAAACGTATGTCAGGAACCACAGAGCCGTTCGCAAACTTTCAGTATAATCACTTTTACCGATGACACTGAGGTCATTAGTATGAAAAGATTTATTTTTAGCTTCCGATTGTTTTTTCAGTATTTTATTCTTTTCTCTAATAGAAACATTCTCAAGAACTGTAATCACTAATTACTTTGTTACTAGCCGTTCGACGCATTGATACCCTTTTTTTGCAAATACATAGATAACCTTATATTCAATTTTCTTTTCCACATTCTGCTCCTTTTGCTGGAGAAGACGTTCTGTTTTTTCCGCATTCGGCTGATTTTTAACAACGGACCTCTGATGCGAATGCAGTCTCACTGCAAATCTAAATGAGACGTTTAATGAAAAACTTTCTTGTACTATTTATTATACATGAATATTTCCTCCGTATAAAGTATTCGTATTTCGGGTGTTAAAAATCTTTGCTAATACATTGGCGGAAAGTGAAAAAAGAACACCAAGAAGAAGACGTCTGATACCAACGAAATTTACACAGCATAATAACGGAATACTTTGGATAACGTGATCAAAACATTATGGTAAAATAAAGCTGTATTTGCTGGTAAACTGAAAAATAACATTTTCATGTATCATGGTTAGTACGAGGTTGAACCGCCATGAGCTGCGTCACCCTGTGCAATTCTGGCATGGAGTCTGTCGTACAGATGTTGGATGTAAGTTTGGGGGCATTGAGTTCCAAGCATCCTCAACCTGGACGCGTAAATCGGGGATGGTCGCGGCTGTCCGTGGAGACCGAATGAGTCGTTGTCCGATAAAATCCCACACGTGCTCAATGGGGACAAATCCGGTGAACGTGTAGGCCATGGAAGTTGTCTCACACCCTGAAGTGCATGTTGCGTTGCACGTACCGTGTGTGGGCGTGCGTTATCTTGCTGGAAAACACCCCGTAGGACCGACCTTACAAATGGCACAAGAACGGGCTGAATGGTGTTGTTGATGTAGGAGGTGCTGTTTAAAGTACCCGGTACAAACACTAGTTGTGTACGGGAGTGATAGCTGATCGTTCCCCACACCAGGAGACCAGGTGTAGGCACTGTGTGTCACTGGCGGATGCAAGAAGGGTGGAGACGCTCCCCTGTGCGTCTGCGAACACGCATACGGCCATCGGAGGCTCCCAAGCAGAATCTGCTTTCATCGCTGCACACGACAGATGGCCATTGCGTTCTCCAGTGCAGATGTTGGCGACACCACTACAGTCGTTCCTGACGGTGAGCTGCAGTCAGAAGTACACATGCCAGAGCCACACGTGCACGTTGTCCTGCATCCAGTAGACGGTTGCGGATTATTCGCACCGTCACCTTAGGTGCAACAGCAGCTCGGATTTGGGTCGCAGTGGATGCATTGCTTGACAACGCCGTTCTCCTTATGCGTCGATCGCTCCGCTCATCAGTCCGTCTGTGACTCCCGGTTCCACGTCTTCTCGTGTGAGAATGTTCCTCGGACCTTCTACGCCACCATCGTACCACCACCGATACTTCAAGTCCAATTCGCTCCGCAATACGACAATACGACCACCCGGCCTCGCGGAGTCCGACTAGACGACCTCGTTCAAAGTCCGATAACTGCTGAAATCGTACACGTCTTCCATGTCCAGGCATTGCAGCTTCTTCAGGGTCTTCGCACGTGTTCGTACGCCGACGACTGATTATATTTACTTTGCCGTACTCCTTAAATACCACCGACGATAATTTGCATATTATGCCGTGCTGTGTTGTAAGCGTTAACCGGTTGGTCCCGAAATGAACATCACACCTACGTAAATTCAACCCCATTAACTTATGTAAATTTCGTGATCGTCCGCTGATTCCTTCTTGGTGTCCTTGTTTCACTTTCCGGCAGTGTATACACTGTCCTATCCGAATAATATGACCATCCGCGGAATTACAGTGAACCCGCCCAGGTGCGTCACAGAATGTACGTGATAAGGTCGACCACACTGAGACAGAAGCGGCCGCCCAGGACAGATGAGCTATAGTGCGTTATATGAGCACAATGGGCGGAGGTAGGAATTTGACTGCGATATAAAAAGAAAAGATCATCGGTTACCGCGCCAATGGAGGAAGCGTCTTCGAAACAGCAAGACTTCGTGGGCTGTGTGCCTGTTGCTGTAATAAGGGTGTAGCAACAATGGACCACTGTCACATGAAGTACCTGCGGACGTCATAACTGTGAAGCCCCAAACGCCATCGACCTCAGAGGAGATCGTCGTCTCTGTCGACTGGTAAAAGGCAACCTATTGCATCAGTGAAGCAATTGACCACGGAAATGAACGCTGGGACACCAGGTACGTGTCCCCGATAACAGCAGAGCAAAACCTGTTACACATGTGTCTCCGGAGTCGACGCTGCGTCCAGGCGCCCATGTTAACCTCGGTCGATCGGCAAAGACGCCTGCAATGTGCATGGGACAACGCCATTGGACAGTGGAACAGTGGTAAAAGTTTGCTTTCTTCGACGAATCGAGGATTCTACTCCACAAAAGTGACGGGCGGTGCCGGATACGGCGTCGGGACAACCAAGAACTAATACCCGGATACGCTTGTCGGTCACGCATACAGGCCGGTGGTGGCAGTGCCTTGTCTAAAGGATGTTTGGCTTATATGACCTGGGACCACTTGTTCCACTGGATGGGTCCCTTAACGTCGATGACAACAGGTCCATCCTCCTTGACCACATGCATCCCTTCATATTTGGCGTTTAATTTGGTAGAAATGGTGTCTACCAACAGATCAGTTCGCCATATCAAGCCGCTGAGGAGGTGCGTAACCGGTTCTAGGAACACAACACTGATTTATCCATTCTCCCTTGGCTGGCGAAATTGACCGAAATCAAACCCATACAGCACTTGTGGGACTATTTGGATCGATAGGTTCGACGTGCCGACTCACAACCTCGTCATGTCCGTGACCTCCGTTCTCTGCTGCAGTCCGATTGAGCACGTGTGCCTCGGGCAAACTTCCAGTGTATCATTGCGTCCATGCCAGACCGTCTCGTCGCTGTCATCAGGGCCAGGGGTGGTTATTCCCTTTATTAAGTTGGTGATCATATTATTCTGATACGACTGTATAGTGTTCAAATTAATTTTCATGAAAACAAAGCGCATTAAATTTATGCGCAATTTCTTGATTTCTACACAGTACTTATATCCGTGATACTTATAGAGTAATGCACACTTAAGATTTTAAAAAGAACATCATGAATATTTTTGGAAAAAATTGAATTCCGCCATATATCAATTTGCATGTAGGCTTTTTTAGAAGGGAGCACTTACGTAATGCAGATGTTGCGTATCAGGTAACAATATTTTTACTGTAGTAAATGATAACTGAATCTAATTATTACCATTCTGTTTTATCCAGTAACAGCAAAACTTTTCTTTTGTAAGGATTCTGTTTCTAATTTTTGACGATTCTTCTTCTTCTTCATCGAGTTTTACCCACCTGAGGAAAACAATACCCCGAAAATAACATACTTTTTAGAATGTTATAATACAAGAAAAGCCAATTCGAAAAAACTATGTTTAATGGGGTTATTTTACAACATCATAATCCTGAAATCACATCCCGTGTATACATTTTTAGTAAAGGCCTCCATACAACTCTGTAGTAGAACGTATGATGATCTTATACAGCAATGCAAGCATGCTCTTGACTAAGGAAGCAATAAAACACAGTTGATGCAAAATCTTCTCCTGAAGAGGAGCAGATCGGAGATTTTTGAGATTTCCGTTAGGAATTGGACTACCAGCAAAGTGTCTCACGAACGCATCCTACACATGTTCTTTCGGGATAAGTTCCGATGATTGCACGGGCAATGGCATGCAATTAGTATACTGACTTTCCATGCAGTGATCGAAAATAGTAGCTGCATGATGACTCGCGTTATCGTGCATGAGCAGGAAATCTTGGACTACGGCCCCAAGTAGCACGTAACGTTTAAAAGACGTCGCATTTCGGTTGCAAAAGTTGATACTTGGTCTTCCGTACAAAGACTACGTTTGATAAACGTTTGTTAAATGTTACATCCGTTACCGTTGCGATTTTGTCACATTCATTACGTTTGCTAAACGTGGCATTTTCGTCATGTTAGCAAGGTCACAGCTAATCTTTGGCGTGACATTACATTCAGGCAAAAGAACAAAATTATACTGTTGATAAAACAGTAAGCTTGTGTATAATTGATAAAGATTATTGAATTCCTCCTTTTTTTTTTTTTTGCTTATACGACTAGAAGATTTTATTCCATTGGTTTTCAAGCAGCTTCTGGTCTGCGGCTGCGTCGTTCTCTAACCTGCTGTTACGTCACTTGTACTACGGACGGTGAGTTATGGCATGGCTGAGCTCGATCGTCCAGAGCTGCATGCCTAATCGATGGATTTTATCGTTCTTAAAAGGTAAGTTCTTTTCCTGTTTCAATTCATAGGCTTCGATTTCGAAAACAATTCATGTATTCGCTTCGTAACTCGTGGAGATTCCCGTAACACGTGAAGACATTCATGTATTCGTTTCGTAACATATGAAGACATTCATGTATTCGTTTCGTAACACGTGGAGGTAGGCTTAACACGTGAACACATTCATGTATTTTCTTAACAGGTATATATATCATCGACTGCATTTTAAACTAGGAGTAGTAAAGAATTTGTTAGATTTTCGGATCTAAACACAGCTGATTCGTTTTTAATTTTGTATTTTCGTGAAAGAGTAACAAAAATATATTTCAAGGAAATGAAATTTTAGACCTTTTCATTTTTATGAGCTACTGAATATTTGGTTAGATTTTTAAATAACAAATGCAGCTAGTTGTAAAGGAAATTCTAATTCTTCAAATGTTTAGAGAGCGGTATTGAATTTATACTTAATTACTCAAATGTGCTTCCGTGTAGCAAACATTGTTACAAACGCAGCTTATTGGTATGTTAGTTATAAAGGATACTCTATATTACTGTTATCATATATTAGATCAGCATTTCTTAGGGCTCATTCAGCCAGTTTTTTTGCAAGAAATATATTGTGTGTAGAGTAACAAACGGAATAAGCTATTGGAGAGATACTTATTAAATCCAGAAAGCTTCAAGGTTGAAAAAATTCAAAACCCACCCTGTACAGAGTCCTGTGGCCAAGAAGTCGTAAGGCACGCAAATTTTTTTTTTTTTTTTTTGAAAATGCACGTTTTATACCAGATGTGAATTAAGCTTACTGAAATCATAATGTATCTGTATCCAAATGGAATATATACAAATATCCAATGCAACATTTTGTTAGACTGTGGGAGTACACACTTACATTCAAATGTGCCCATCTCCCCTTCTACATATCAGAGTTGTGCCTATCAAATAATGAAGCAGAGGAATGCTATTGAACCTGTCACAGGCAAGGTGGCCAGTTGCTTTGCTTTTCCAGTTACAGTTTACTAAATCTTTGTTCAAATTTCAGGAATGCAGGGGCGGGAGAAGTTGGAAGCAGAGTTGTATAAAAATAAAATGTATCTGTGAACACAACCATTGAAACAAAACTTGCTGCAAACCTGCATATCCACGATGACAATATAAGATAATTTAAAGAAACAATTAAAAAATAATTATTAGGACATTACAAATTCCGATGACGGCAAAATACAATTGAATATGTGTGTGAAATTGACCTTTATGGCAAAATATTGGATTATGAACCTCATAAAAACAAGAGAATTAAAAGAAACATTTTATACCCAGGAAACAGTTCCATTAATGAACCTTTAAAAATTATAAATAGTATTTTCAACAGCTTAGTTCAAAAATTACTGTGCCGCCCCGGTGGCGCAGTGGTCTAAACGCTGGCCTCTGATCATTCGTCCGTAAGGGGTCCGGGTTCGAATCCCGGTCAGGCATGGATGTTGTGTTTGTGTTACGGCACTGGCTCTCTCCCTTCCCTGGAACCAGTGACCTTAAATTAGGGACGGGCGACTGCTTATAGCCCATTGAGTTGCTCACGGTGGTCGTTAAACCTCCAATAAAAAAAATACTGTCGACTTACAAATTACTTAAGGAAAAGATTTTAATTTAATAACTAGTTGCTGCAAGAGGAACCTGGCAATAAAATTTAAATTCCTTCTGTGTAAAGGAAACTTTTGATACAGTTCCTATGTACTGAGAAACAGGCCTTGATAAAATCTAGAGGCCACAAACGTCCAAATGTGCCCATATTGGCAAAATCTGCTAATAATTTGAAAACTATCGGCGTGCGCACATACTTTTACATTCTACTACTTTGGTTGGAAGTATAGTTTTATGAGGATTTTTTTCTAATTTGAATTAATTTTTCTCTCAACAATATTATTTTTGAACACATATCATTGCTCCTTTGTTTCTGTAATGCTTCAAAACCATCTTGATAGCTGTTTACTTTTGGTGCTACTGGTTTTGAATTTAATGTTCACTTTGAATTTTGTAGCTGTTTGTTCCCAAATGGCAAGAGTAATAGACCAATTTTTGTATTTGCTAGTTGAGTCTGTATCTTCAGATTTCTCTGAATGAATAATCTTTTCTAAGCAATTAAATTAGAGAGCCACAAACCAATATTTCTATTCACTGTCGGATTAATATATTTCTCACTAGGCCAGTGCTTCCTATTAGCCTTTCTCTGAATTATGGATCTCTTCTATTATCAGATCGTTAAGGGCAACAGATTAAAGGCTGGATCACGTAGAAACTGTCACAGTTTGATTGTACACATTTTTTCAGCAATGTATGTATGTATATATATATACTGGTCACAAAAAGTTAGGGATATTGCATGAAGTGAAGCCACGTAACAAACGCCAGAGCGTGTTTGCAAAAACAATTCAATGGGCAATTTCTGCTCACAACAAGTAGTACCACAATATAGACAAAAGTGTATATTCAGAGAATGTCCAAACCTCTGGATTTCAGTATCCAGTAACACTACCTATGTGTCGAAGAACGTCTTGACACCTACGAAGCATACTTGCAGTGACATTATTGATTAGTGTTTGGTGCAGTTAGTCCCATATTAGTCAACACATTACAGAGGTCTGCCAGTATACTGGGGTATGGAATGCGGTTATCTAAACGTTGCTGTATAGATTCCCAAATTTTCTTAGTAGTATTAAGGTCAGACCTGAGGTAGCTGTAAGGATTCGATCTTGTGGTTTTCCAGCCAGGGCCGGTCCAAGGGGTAGGTAGGCCAGGTGGTAAATGTGTAGATTAGCGTCCTAAATTATTTCATTGAAAAAATTTTAGTACCTGGAAAAAGTGCGATGTACAGATTTTAGTGTATGGAAATTAATGTCAAATGGTGCAAAAATTGAATATTTTAAATGTGTTTTAAAGATATATTTTTTTCGTAATATTGACCTGTGAGTCTGACGCTGTGAAGAGAAGATGCGGTAGGCCTAATGTATTGCTACGGCAAAGAATGTGAAGCTTTGGTCCTTTAAAAGGAAGGTTTCTTGCTGTACCAAAATGATGGGCGGAAGAGTACAAGAGAAAGAGGTTATGTTGTTGGCAGGAGAGCAATAAATGTAGTGATACGCTACAGAAAATAGGTCCACAGCATCCACCCTTTATTTTGTTGTATCCTGTATGTTGTTGGCAGGAAAAACTGGGAAAAAAACTCTTCGATTTGCAAAAGATATGTATGAGTAAGATAAAAACTGACCTGCGAACAAGCTATTAACACAGGAGAACCAAAGGTGCAGTGACACAGCAAATCAGCTATGAATGAAAGCTGTTCAAACCAGAACCGAAAGTTATAGTTCCCCAGTTTCCTATACAACGTAGAAAAGCATGTTAGTACTTTCTAACATGCTTTTCTACGTTCTTTCGCATACCACGAGTATGCGAAAGAACGAAATATTTCTCAACATCGCTTTAAAAACAATGACAAAACATGAACGAACTATATTGTGTAGCGTATGAGTATAACACGGCTCGCTCTCGTGGTAACAAAATACGCGCTTGGACTTGTAGTCGTCCGAGCGTGAATTAAACGCTGCAGCGAATCTTCCTTTCAATGAAGCTAAGCTTCACATCGTCGCCGTAGCGATACACAGAGTCGCACAATATAGACGTACACGCGTACGCCATACGTGGATAGTTTGCAAATTATTAGCAGATTTTGCAGATAGTTTTTGCTTGTAGATTAAAAAATAAAAATGTTATTACAGCAATTAAAACACTTAAGGTTTTACTAAGATTAATATATTTAATTCTATCTTAACATGAGAATGTTCAACTATTTTTCACATCTTCCGATAGTTATTTTGTTTTTGCAGAAGTTTCTGGCCTCTTGATTTTATCAAGGCCTGTTCTCAATATATAGGAACTGTAACAAAAGTTTCATTTACACAGAAATATTTTTTTTATTTTATTGCCAGGTTACTCTTGCAGTTGCCAGTTATTAAAATAAAATATTTTCCTTATATATTTTATAAGTACTATTTTTGAATTAAGTTAAAGATGCTATATATAATTTTTGAAGGTTCATTAACAGAACTGTTTTTCTTGATATATAAAAATAAAATTAGAGTCTTGTTTTTATGAGGTTCATAGTCCAAAAATTTTTAAGTTTTGGCCTTAAGGTCCATTTTACACACATTTTTGCGGATTCAGTCGTAATGTCCTTTTGCCCTCTCTGGAATCTGTAATGTTCTAATAATTATTTACTGTTATATTAATTTTTCTTTAAATTATCTCGTTCCATTATCGTGATTTGCGGGTTTGCAGCAAGTTTTCTGTTTCAATGGTTGTGTATGCAGTCACATTTTATTTGAATGCACCTCTGGCGATGCATTAGGCCTACCGAGCGTCTCTTCACAGCATCACTCACAGTTCAATATTATGATAGAAAATCTTTAAAACACATTTAAAATATGAAATTTCTGCACCATTTGCCATTAATTTCCATACTCTAAAATCTTTAAGTCACACTTTTTTCGAGGTACTGACATTTTTCCGACGAAATAATTTAGGACGCTAATATACATATTTACCGGCCAGGTAGGCAGCCACCAAATGGAAGGGATGCCCATAAATTTTCTTACATAGTAAAATTATCCGCTAACTTTTTTTCTTTTTCTTTTATGAGCTAGTCTGTATTTGCCACAAAAATGAAAGCTGAATACTATTTTGTTGTTTCACTGACACATGCAGAGTTCCTATTTATATATACCACCAACAACAAGAAGCATTTTCAATTCTTGTGCGGTTTTTTCTGAGAATTCTTCTCTGCTGCTTTTTTACGCATTTGGGTTTTCAGGGGGGGGGGGGGGGGAAATGAACCTTTTTTTTTTTTTTTTTTTTTTTTTTTTTTTTTGTTCGTTCCTGATGTTTGTTGACATTTTTATATACACTGAGTGGCCACTTTATTATGACTACCTGACAGTTTTAAGCAAATGAGCTATGGCTGCACGCTGTTGCCGCCAGAGGGTGAGGCCAGTATAAAAAGGGAAAGCTTAGTGCTTGCGACAGTAGTAGAAGTGATTTTTGGGTGACGAGATGGGTAAAAAATGCAATTTGACGGACTTTCAACGTGGGACGATTGTAAGAGCTCGGAGCCATGCGAGCGAGCCACTGTTGTTAAAGTGTTTAAAGACTGGACTGTCAGCCAAAAAACTGGGTCTCTACGTGCAACGTGTGGTCGTCTAGTGACTGCTCTCTCCGGGCGGACCGGAGTGTCCAGACTGGTAATAGGCAACAGTGCAGCAATTACAGAATTACAGACCATCTTAATCAAGGATCCCTCAAATGATCTGTGCACGCACTGTTCGCCGTACACGGCACGGATGGGATATGGCAGAAGGAGGCCTGTTCGAACACCTTTGCTGTCTGCAGTTAACAAGAGAAAATGTCTCCACTTCGCACAGGAGCATAAGGATTGGACAGTCGATAATTGGAAAAAAATTATTTGGTCCGATGAATCACGTTTTCAGTTGCACCATGCCTATGGCCAAGTGAAAATTTGGCGGAAACAGCACGAAAGCATGGACCCCAAATGCATTGCTACAACCCTTCAAGCTGGTGGAGGCAACGTTATGGTTTGGGGAATGTTTTTCTGGCATGATTTGGGCCCTTTAATTCATGTTGATCAACGTCTGACTGGCACATCATATCTAAACATCGTTGCAGACCAAGTACATCCTGTCATGTGGATGGTTTATCCCAATGGCGATGGCTACTTTCAACGAGATAATGCGTCTTGCCATAGTGCTCGTATTGTACAGGATTGGTTTCAGGAAAATGCCGGTTAGTTTACTTTGCTTAGCTGGCCCCCACAATCTCCAGATCTCAACCCCATTGAGAATTTGTGGGATGAAGTTGAACAAGCCATCAAACAGCTGGATACACAACCCTGCAATTTCACACTCCTGGAAAGTGCTATTCATCAAGCATGGTCTTAGATTCCAAAAACCACCTATCAACATCTCGTGGAGTCCATGCCACGAAGAATCTACATCGACGCAGTATTAAAGGCAAAAAGTGGCCCAACGAAGTACTGAGGGGGTGGTGGTAATAAAGTGGCAACTCAGTGTATAACAATAAGGCTTGAGTGACAAGCCTTATTGTTACGTACATCTTGGAAATAAATCCCAAATTCCCACAGCCTAGGGTAAAGCGGGAAAAAAACACTTTTTACTATGAAAACTGCAACACAAAGCTCCTACAGATTGCGAACCATATATATATCAATGGTTTTCTATCCACTCACTGATAGCGCATTGTTTGCCATTCAGGAAAGATTTACTCAGTTGCAGAAACTTTTCAACGCTTCGGCTTTCCTTTATAATTTGAAGAAATTGCCTGACAGTGGATTCTTTAAAAGAAAAGTGTATTCAGTTAGAAAAATTCCTTAAGGATGCTGACAGTGAAGAAAAAGATATCGATGGGGAGCAACTGTTTTAAGAGCTGAGGCATTTGCAAGCACTTATGAGCAAATGCAGCTCAGCTACTACAATAGAAGCTCTAAACTTCATATTCCAGTATGATATGGTTCATTGTTATCCCAACAGTAGGATTTGCTTTCGAACATTGCAATTCCTGTCTGTAGAAAGCGGGAAAAGAAGTTTTAATAAATTAAAGCTGATAAAGACTTATTTGAGATCTACAACGATGCAGGAACAGCTATCGGCTTTATCCATCATTTCTATTGAAAACGATATTGCACAAAAAAATTTCTGAAGCAAAGAGGTTTTTGCAAAGTAAAGCCAGACATGAAAGTTTCATGTAAATAACACAAACAACTATGTATGATTCAGTCATTTTGTGAGTAAAATTATCATTATTATATTGGACTATTTATTTGTAGCATAGCATATAATAGTGAGTTAGTGACATATCTACTGAGCATGCGAAGTTGAGATTAGAGCTATTTGCTGTGTTTGGGTCCATACTGCAAAAAAAAAAAAAAAATGGGGGGGGGGGATCAAAGGAGTCTTTCTGGCTGTCGGGAAAAAAACAGAAAAAGTTGAATGCCATGATGACAGCACTTTCAATAGGTTTCTTCAGTGGTTTAGCTTTTTTTCTCTTCCTTTTTTTTTTTAATAATTTTCATTCCAGTTAATTGTAACTGCAGCTTGTGCTCATTTTGGCTTTTCACTTTACTAGTAACTTGTTTTTCAGTGTTTACTTCCCTTTTTGTTTCTTCTTGCTTGATTCTTAATATATATAAAGATAAATTAAAATTTGGAGGTATATCATAATTCATAATAAAATTTTACAAACATAATTTACCAGCACTAATGAGGGCAAACTTTTGAATGTGATTTACATTAAGAAATAATAGGGCATTCAAAACAGTTGAATTATATAAAGAAATTGCATAAATGATTTTTTTTTCTTTTTAAATTTTACTCAGGTATGGTTATTCATGGCTCTAGTTAGGAAAGTTAGGGATGTTATGCAAAACACAGATGAGTGTAAATTAAGTACAACCTCCTGTAGCTTTAAAACTTGAGCTTATATCCCTCAGATCAGTATTTCCCCTCCTACCAGTAGATCTTTCTATAGAGTACAACTGGATCACCTCTGTGAAAGTAAACCAAGTTGGTGACTTCACCAAGTTGGTAAATCTAATATTAGTGGAATTAAAGGATTAAACCATGTGTGAAATTATAGAATAAATAAGCAACATTTATTCACAATTAAATAATTTATTTTAAAATCTATAGTTTTGTTGAGCCTTTAGCTCGGCTTCATCAGGACAAAGGGAGCATAAACATTCATATGTGACATCATCAGGTAGTTGATGATCATGGATTTTGGTGAATTGTCTCCATGCAATTGAAAGAAATCGAGTAGGTGTCATGTTGTTGACAAGTCATAAAGAAAAGTCATATAAACAAATTGGTGTTTTCTACCCATGTATATCGTGCAGTACATCTATGCGTTACAGAGAATTCCTTGCAGAAAAAGCTAGATTTTTGCCGCCGCAGTGGTCTAAGCACTGGCTTATGACTGTTCGATTCTTCCAAGTGGGTTGGGTTCGAATCCCGGTGAGGCATGGATATTGTGTTTGTCTTACGGCAGTGGGTCTCTTCCTTCTCTGGAACCAGTGACCCTAAATTAGGGACAGGCGACTGCTTATAGCCCATTGAATTGCTCACCATGGTCAGTAAACACAAAAACTAAAAAATAAAAAAGTTATGATTTTTTTTAAGAAATTGTGGCACACACAGGATATAGATTGATATAGATTGTCCTTTTGTTGTAGACAAAGCTGTCCAGAAATTTAGGAACTTTCAAATGTTTAAATTTCAAAGTTATTTTGAAATCTATAAACAAGGCAAATTTTTGTGGATCAAAAGACTACGTTGAAGACATAACTGGGGAATTTATCACATCGCTTGTGAATGTGGACTTTCATGTATAGGACAGATCCGTAGAGCTTTTAAGTTTTCATGTGAAGGAACACATGACTTACGTATGGAACTGAAGAAGTCGTCTATAGCCCAACATTGTCATGAAAATAACCAGATTTTTTTAAATGCTACGCTTATTGATAAGCCTGATTTGACTATCAAGCTTAATATATTAGAAGCTTTCCACATCTAGTGCAACTGCTCATGGCTTGTCAACGACATGACATCTACTAGATTTCTTTCAAACACGTGGAAACAACTTGCCAAAAGCAGTGACTGTCAGAATGCTGATGATGTCACGATGATTTGAACGTTTGCACTCCATTTGTCCTAATGAAGCCAAGCCAAATGCTCAGTGAAACTACAGTAGATTTAAAATCTTGAAATAAAATATTTAATTGTGAATAAACATTGCTTATTTAAAATATTCTATCTCTACAGCCCAACTATTGAAGTCATAAAATATATTTGGGAATTACTTGGAGCAAAAACATAACGTACAAGAGCATTAACCAGAAAAGAAATCATGTGTTTCTTTGGAAAAAAAAAATAACCGTTTGCAGTGGGTGTTTTTTTTTTTGCGGTTTTTTTAAGTAACCCCCCCCCACACACACACCTGTTTATTGGGGGGGGGTAAAATCCTGCTTGATCTGCAGCATTTCCATTCGGTAGAAATTTTGTGTGTAGCTAGCTTGCAAAACTCCTTAAGCAGCAACTGCATGTAACATGTCAACAGCCCTATTTCTGATGTCAATACTTAAACGTCGTCTGGACATCTTTTCAAGTTAATCCTACTCTGAAGGAAATGCATTCAGCAAACTTGTAGTCCAAGCAGTGAAACGACCTGTTTTCTACTTCTCGGAAGCTACTTTTATCGGAGCTTGCACACACACACACACACACACACACACGATGTGTCATCATGATGCTAATTTATGCTGATAACCTATTTCCTGTAGTCACTAAATATGCATATCACCATGTTTCCCTTTTGAAACCATAATATCCCAAACTTTTTGTGAGTACTGTATATATATATATATTTTTTTTTCTTATGATTCAGAATACATGAATTGTGTTTGAAGCCTATGAAAATAATGAAATGAATGCATGAATTGTTCATTTGTTTCATTATAACTTTTTGTGACCACCTATGAATTGAAACAGAAAAAGAACTTATACATTTTAGAAACTTGAAGTTAAATTTATGAACAGAAATAGAGAGAAGAGCACAGCACAATGTCAGAGTAGAACAACAAATGGCATTAATGAACAACCAATAGAAGAAAATATTTTTTTCTGGTTGGCCAAACAATGCAAAGAGTTACTCGTGAAATGAGTATACATGAGTAGCAACAGAATTTAACCCAAGACAGAACAAACTAGATTGGGTGGCTGTTTTCATATCTTATTTGCATACATATTTTTGAAAAAGGTGTTTCAACATGCATAATCAATTGATTCTTACAATTATTTATATGCTACGTACTGTTTGTTACACAATAGGACCCTCAAGCGGAAACTAAAAATTGCAATTTCTAAGCACAAGATATAAACTAGGGACATTACACTAAACAAACTTCCTGAAATACTAAGACATAACCAACCAAAAATTAAGTCTAAATTCGCAAACTAGTGAAAAAAAAGATTAAGAACCAAATACACATGCGTTGAAAAAATACAAAGCAACTAACATACCAAAATAAAAGGCTCCTCTTTAAAAATACAGAAAAAATGATAAAGAAACGTAAACTGGGATATAAATACACAGATCTGCAGCAGAAACACAGATAGCCTTTAGCTACACTTAAAAGAAAAATTAAAAACAAAGCTGTGAAAGTACTACTTGTCTTATCTCCCAGCATTATTTCACCTCACATTTCTAATAATCTATCAGCTAAATTTCAGATGTGTCCGAAAAACTCTTAAATGAACAACACAACTGACTCAGTTTTATGTTGCAATAACTTAGATGTTAGTGGTATTAAAATGTCTACTTTATGTTCAGTTAAATATGAGCAACTGAATTTTCAAGAAAATTGCAACAGCCACAACGAAGCCAGTGAAATGGACTTGAGTCAAAACATAGTTTGTGAAGTCGTATACCTTGTGAACAATAAATATACAGGGTGTCCGAGAATTATTGGACACAGTACAAAATTATGTAAAACAAAACATTAAACAGATAGAAAGAAACTGACTGTACTAACTTACAATGTAACTACACATGTTAATAAATTTCGATGTAAGATCCCTTGGTTGCTCGTAGTACGTCCAAGCGATACTCGATTTCATGCCATGTATTGCCAAGCATCTGAAAAGATATGGAATTAATAGCAGCTGTGATATGCTGCTTCAGTTCCTGCAAATCAGTACAAGGTGTCTGATAGGCAGGATCCTTCACATAACCCCACATAAAATAATCCAATGGAGTTAGATCTGGGGAGCGAGGAGCTACGGAATGGGACCACCATGCCCAATCCATCTGTTGGGGAAATGCTCATTTAGGCACTTACGTACACACATTGACCAATGCGAAGGCATGCCGTCTTGTTGGAAAACGACGTCATATCTTTTGATCTGGGGTATAGGGAAATTTTCTAACATATCCAAGTAAATGTCACCATTTATGGTTTTTTCACAGAAGAAAGGGCCAATCACTTCTCTTTTTTACAGGGCGCACCACACATTAACTTTTGGAGAATCACGTTCCAGTTCAATAGCAGCATGAGGCGGTTAACTGCCCCATATCCAAACAAAACATAGTTTACGAAGTGAAACAATACCTCATACATGAAATGTGGATTAATCACTAAAAATTACAGTACTTAGAAAGTTTTTATCGTTTCCCACTTGATTCAGCATATCCACAGCAAAATCGTATTGCAGAGTGTGATTATTTGCATGCATCTTTTGCACTATTTGAATTTTATAAGCATGAAACTAATTTCTTGTGCAAGATATCATGAACTGTCTATTTTGGAATGCACAGTTCTCTGCTTGCTTTATGAACGGATTTCCTGGGGCTTCGTCGGAAACTTTCATAGCTTGGTCAACCATCTCACCTCTGACGCTAGGCCTACCGGTTCCTCCACGATGTTCCACATTGCCAGTTTCTTTAAACTGTTTCATTCACCGCTTAGTTGAATTTGTTGACGGAGGATTACAACCATACTCTAAACGGTACCGTCTTTTAACTTTAATGACAGACTTTAATTCCGCAAACCATAACACACACATCGCCTTCTGCTGTATGGATGACATGACTACTGATTGCGCATTTCTCATAAATTCCTCATCAGGCCACACCTAGCGCCATCTATTGGATTCTGGGAGTAACAATTCTGCAATACAAAAATATAGGAACCGTGTTAGTAATATGTGACATAGAAAAACAGACAATGCTCATAGTTTTTTTGTACATAATTTTGCAATATGTTTAATAATTCTTGGACACTCTGTATAATGGTGAGAGATTGTGTTGCACTAGTAACTGTGATAGAAATGCTTTCTTTTTTATAACATTACTTTCCTGACAAAGTCATCCCTTATAAAGCTTCAACAAAAATAAGTGATAGTAAAATAACTATTAGGAACAAGAAAAGTTTTGTGAAGGGGCATTCATATGATGAAAATGATATTTTATGATATGATGAAAATGATTTTTTAGGTTAGCTAAGAACTTCATTTATTTATCTCCAAATTTTTGTAGACTAGGTAACAAGACTGTATACAACAGATTATCATGGCAGCTTTAAGATAAGCATTACCGTACGTCCCTCTTACAGAGCACAAACGTTACTAAAACGGTTTTGCTACGTTATGGAAACGTCGTTTAAACGGTTTTGCTACGTTATGGAAAAGTTTGTTTTCAATGTAATATGCAAAGTAAAAGATTTGAAGAGTGATTCCATATCAACTCAACACAATTTGAAGGCATTTTTTATCTCACCATCTCAGATTTTAATGAAATTTGGTACATAGGTGGCCTCTGTATAGATTAAGAAAAATATCAAATTTTATCGTCATATAGCCACCGGTTTTGAAAATACAGCTATATAAAATGTCCAAAAACACCCCAAAATCAGAAGATTGATATGTTTTTAAATTATGATTGCAGCTCCCCTAATTAAGATAGAGATGGGAAAGGTATCTTTTTGTAGTATTTTTTATGCTCTTTTATTTGATGTACAACAAACACCATAGGGGTTAAGATTTTAAAAAAAATTAAAATTAAAATTTTGAATTTTTCAAAATGCGACACCAAAAAATTTGAAATTTTTTAAAAACAATCTATGTGTTTGGTATTTGATTACGTGAGTTGTAACTTGGGATGATAATGGGTTTACTTAAAAGCTATATTCAAATTTAGCCTAACACAAGAGTTTAATGAAAAAAAAATGAAAAAAACATGTAAACTGAAAATAAATTTGGGCTAAATCTCAAAAAAGTTTCAATAATAACAATAGATATAGTACTTTTGTTATTTAAAACTATTTATTTAATCAATGTTTTATTTTTAATTGATTTGTTTAAAATCTGAGACTACATGGGTTTAAAAATTTTATTAATTTCATTATTCAGAATTTGTAATAATTCACAATTCAATACAAAAAAAAAATAAACAGACTTTAAAAAGTAAATTCAATTACTGCTCAAGAAACACATCAAAATAATAATAACATATGGCATTGAATTCTTTACATTTATGCAAATTATATTCCTAATCTTAAACTTAGATCGTCACTTAAAGCAGAATCTTCTAAAATTAAAAAAAGTTGCATCATTGTTTTGAAGTGAAATCACACGTGTAGATCCTTGATATAGTCTTTAAAAGCTTCAATAGTTTGGTGTATTTCTGTTTCAGAGAGATTGTAGAGTCTTCCTGTCGGAGTCAAAGGATTTACTTTACACAAGAGGTAACTTACAGGAAGCTATAATACATCTTGTGGGCTAGGGTAGGAAAAGGATGTAGATGGACCAGCTGGATGTAAAAATGAGACCTTAACTTCATTCTCACTCTCTTCTTTTGGTAGAACATACGCTACCCACCAGTTGTTTTCATAGATTATGGTTATGTAACCACTCATTTCTGTTATTTGCAGTCTGTCTTGTAATGCTGATACTTTTTCAGTAGCTGACTCGTTTGATTCCGAGAACATCTTCACTTTTATTTTTGAATTACTCAATGGGATAGGAATAAAAGCATGAAGTTTCTGGGTACCTTGTATTGTTAGAGACTTGCTTAGGCGATTTTCCAAAAATTGGTCTGTTTCTATGTATTCTTCTTGACTTACATATGTAAAGTTTGCCACAAAAATGTTCTGAATTGCCCATTCGTACAACTGAAATGGTGTTTGAATTTGATTCCCGTAAGGGCGTTGTAAGCTGGCTTGGGCAGCTAACCTTTTCACCGTTCCAGCAACGCCATCACATGGCCCCTTCCCGTGTGCTGTTGCTGAAAAATGCCATTCAGCATAAATGTTGAAGTCATCTTGATGGAAACATAAAAGTTTGTGAAAAAATTTCCGATTTTTGCACTGGGCTGCAGACCCGTCAGAGAAATAGTACATTTTTTGACGCTGTTGTCACCAAACTTACTTTTCAAGAAGTTAATAAGGTTTTTTTGGAAGCAGTACAGTGTAATTGTGTTGTGCTCTAAACATTCAGAAATTACTACAAAACTTGCATGTTCAGTCTTTTCTGTTTTGTAATAGATGACCAATGGGTGGACTGTGGCT
Source organism: Macrothele yani (assembly GCA_039090855.1). Taxonomy (NCBI): domain Eukaryota; kingdom Metazoa; phylum Arthropoda; class Arachnida; order Araneae; family Macrothelidae; genus Macrothele; species Macrothele yani. Next base: position 47,558,766 of record CM077034.1, on the reverse strand, counting down.
TGCCCACTGGTCCAGTGATAGCTCTGGGCTTCATCTTGAAGAAGAGAACTATAATTTTTAGCAAAATCACAAATGATGAGAAATTCTGAGTCCTTGAGGTTTTCCTTAGTACTACTATTCATAAAAGAGCTTTGCTGCTTAGCAATGAAGTAATGTCTGACCAAAGCAGACAGTTTTTCGCAAAACAAATCAATAAAATTTGAAGTTGATTTTTTTAATGTCTCCAAGTTGCATCTATCAACTGTAATCCATTGGCGAAAAGTTAGTTTTTCAACCAAGTTCTCAAAACCGTGTTCCCAGAACAGGTGGGACACTTCCCAAATGACAATCTATGGAAGTAGGGTTGCATAATACTCTTGCAAGACAATGTTTGTAGGAAGATAATTGTCCATTCGTTAGTGAACCCATTCTTGCATTTTCCATCATCAGTTTTACATTTTGGTGTGTGGTGCAAACACATACCGTATGAGTACCACTAGACCCTACCAGGACACGGTTTTTTGGTCTGAGCTCTGCGAATTTGGAAAAACTGACTTTCGTGCAAGCAAATTGTCAAATTACATAAAATCAGCCTGTTTGACAAACTTTATCTCCGTTTTCAGTCCTAACAGAAACACAATCTTTCATTCCAGGTAAAACCCGACTAATTTCATCACTTTGGTAAAACGATCATACTACAACTACTTCAGAAGAGAGAGACTTACCTGGTTTTCTATTAAGGCTTTCCAAAATTCCTTTCTCCTTCAGAATTTTTTTTTATTGTCTTACCATATAATTAGGAGCATTGAATTCTTACATGATTTTCCTAACACTCCATGACTCTGGTAAGCAAGTCAAAATCATCAACTGTTTATCTCTAGTGCAGTTAGAAAAATGACTTTTAAGATTGTCCATAAGAGAGTCGTGAAGTATTTCATCCTCATCATCAGATGATTCTTGAATATTTGTAAAAAGCTTCCGTTTCGTAGCAGAACTGATTTTTTGAATTTTGGTTGAAGCATAACATTTAGATTTTAGCTTTTTCTTATTGACAGCTGATTCACCCAATTCATGGAGCGAAGTATTCAGTGTTTCAATTACTTCTGACATAGATGCAAAATTTTTGTCCATTTTCTCATCAGCACAGGTTTCATTTGCTTCTTGACTAATTATTAAAGTTTTCAACTGCTTTCTGCAAGAATCACAAATTTTAGTCTCCTTTGATAAGTCATCAAAATTTTCCAACATCCAGTCTGTCACATTTCTATATGGATTGAAACATTGTATTAATGCATATCTTGTACTTTCCATTGTTGATTATTTGTGCATAAAATGTAAAATTAAAATAGTAAAATAATTGCCTCCCATTACCTGTTCTTTTTATTTTTCTTAAAAAATCCTGCACAGCTTCAATTTATAAAAGTCTAGTTTCAAAACTGAAAAGGATGTACTTTATTCAATTAAAGTTTTCAACCACAAAAGTTTTCAAACACATATCACTTTCACTGCAAGAAACACATGATCACCATCAAAACCTAAAGCAGACAGGTCTGCAAGGTAGGAATGCAAGTTGCTGCTTGTTGGGTCTTGTTACCAATGATCTAAACAACAGAATCAGTTTTTTAAGTCTGAACATGCAGAGTTTTGTCCAAACAAAATGTAGCCTACAGTATAACTGCACAGTCTTTATTTTTTATATTGTATTGGGAATTATTACAAATTCTGAATAATGAAATTAATAAAATTTTTAAGCCCATGTGACTCAGATTTTAAACAAATTAATTAAAAATAAACCATTGTTTAAATAAATGGTTTTAAATAACAAAAATACTATATTGTTATTAATGAAACTTTTTAAAGATTTAGCCCAAATTTATTTTCAGATTACATGTTTTTTTATGTATTTATTTTTTTCATTAAACTCTTGTGTTAGGCTAAATTTGAATATAGCTTTTTAAGAAAACCCATTATCATCCCAAGTTACAACTCATGTAATCAAATGCCAAACATATAAAGATTGTTTTAAAAAAATTTCGAATTTTTTGGAGCGTCACATTTTGAAAAAATTCAAAATTTTAATTTTAATTTTAAAATTTGAATTTTTTTAAATATTAACCCCTATGGTGTTGTACATCAAATAAAATAGCATAAACAATACTACAAAAAGATACCTTTCCCATCTCTCTATCTTAATTAGGGGAGCTGCAATCACAATTTAAAAACCCATCAATCTTCCGATTTTGGGGTGTTTTTAATACTTTTTATAGCTGTATTTTCAAAACCGGTGGATATATGACGATGAAATTTGGTATTTTTCTTAATCTATATGAAGGCCACCTATGTACCAAATTTCATTAAAATCTGAGATGGTCAAGTCGTTGTGTTGAGTCGATACGGAATGACCCAAGAACGAAATAGAAACGTTCTAACGTTTTGCAACGGCACACGTAAAGGCAAAAAAAAGTCTTGAAACTGGAATATAACCTTCGATAAAAGGTTGTGGTAACATTTTTGCGACGTTTGACGTAATACACAAAGGACAGCAATGTTTAATAGAGGAAATTTAGACGTTGATTAACCGTTGCTGTTACATTTACTAAACGTAATACAGAAAGGAAAAATACGTTGTAAAATCGAAAAGAAAACGTCGCTATACGGCGGTTAAAACCGTTTCTCAACGTAATAAAGAGGGAATATGACGTTTAAATAACGTCATTTAAACGTTGCTAAACATTCTTAAAAACGTTTCTCAACGTCATAATGGAAGGAATATGACGTTTAAATAACGTCATTCAAACGTTGCTAAACGGTTGTTAAAACCGTTTCTCAACGTCATAATGGAAGGAATATGACGTTTAAATAACGTCATTCAAACGTTGCTAAACGGTTGTTAAAACCGTTTCTAAACGTAATAAGGGAAGGAATATGACGGTTAAATAACGTCATCTAAACGTCTTAAAAACAGTGCTATAACGTTATAACAACGGTTGAAAAACCATTGAATCAACGAGACGTATGCCGCCCCGGTGGCGCAGTGGTCTAAGCGATGGCCTCTGATCATTCGTCCGAAAGGGGTCCGGGTTCGAATCCCGGTGAGGCATGGATGTTGTGTTTGTCTTACGGCACTGGCTCTCTCCCTTCCCTGGAACCAGTGACCCTAAATTAGGGACGGGCGACTGCTTATAGCCCATTGAGTTGCTCACGGTGGTCGTTAAACCTCCAATCAAAAAAAAAAAAAAAAAAAAAAATCAACGAGACGTATTAGCGTTTTATAAACGTAATATTGTGACGTTTTTTCAACGTCTCGCCGAACTGGTTTTAAAACGTTTTACAAACGTTTTTGTGCTACTTGGGGCTCCGTTAAAAAGCCTCACGTAGCCATTAAGGATTTCGTCTCTGTATCTCCGACTTGTTAAAATACAACGAGGATAATTTTGGAACTGTGTGCGTTCGTTGGACATAACTCTATATCAGAAAAATACATGACCACCTTTGTAATGGATAATTTCTGGTATATTTTGGGGGAATAACGCGCACTCCTGATGACAATAAGGCGTCTCTCACTTCGGAGACTAAATCTCGACAAATGGGAGAAGAAGACATTTGCCCATTTAATTCCGTCCCAGTCTCGACGTTTTCTGCACCATCATATTCTGATATTTCTTGCTGATTGAGTTAGAGGGATGCTAACTTCAGATCTTCTATTGCATGCTCCTTGTTTGTTGAACCGTCTGTGTATTTCGTGCCTTAAAACAGCTGGTACACCAGCCGCAGGCATCTCTAATACAAACAAGCTTATTGAGACGGACCTGTTGCTCGCTCACTGAGACGGACCTGTTGCTCGCTTACTGAGACGGACATATTGCGCACTACAGAGACTGGCCTGTTTGAGACATACTGTTAGTGCCCGGTATCTATCGTTCTGACGACTTGTAATGCATGGACGACCTACCGCAGTTTGATGATTAATATCTCAGCTGTCGTGGTTCCAATAGATTGATTCGCGCCAGTGGATCTGGCAAAATTACTTTGAGTCTTCTCGGATTCTAGCATTCCGATTATTAGAATCTGTCATACTGTTTAAAAATAATTCTACTTCTAGCAGGAAGCAATGATGACAAGAAGTGTCACTTTCTCAGTTTGGCAGTTCTATCTCAACTACACAAACGTGTGCTGCTTGCCGTTTATTCCTGTTATCGTTCGTCACATGGCATCGCGTCTTCATATCCACAGTTGCATGTTCCCTTGTCCTTTGTACTTTATACTTCATAACCTTTCTTCAGCCTTTGGTCTGTAATGCCTTTTATCGTAACTATGCTTGAAATTCTGGACACCAGCCTACATGTTTGTATCTATGGATCTGGGGAGAAACAGTTAAATTCTCGAAGACAAAACATGGATAATTTCAATGGTACCAATTTGTTATGTATGAATTTGAAATCCATGAACCATCTACACGTGTAGTCGTTAAATTTTTATGTGAGAAAAGATTTTGCACATGATAGAAAGTTGAGTGCTCAATGAATAAGAACCAATGGCGTAATACGCCATGGTACCGTATTTAGCGAATACAGCGGCGGCCGTTAGACGTCACATCGATTTCGCGAGGTGTAAATACACATTTTTAGAGTTCTCTAACCAAACGTTGCAGTACCCATTTCTTATATTGCGGAACCTCCTTCATGTCTGTAGCGTTTTACTCTTTTTAAATTCTTTAAATATAGTTTGACAACATCTGGCAGAATAATTACATGGTTGTGGTCACTGGTATTTGGAAATTCTGGACTGTTACTAATGTTACGAAATAGTTTTCTTTCTTGTTTCCCTAACATTTTTTCTCTAGCACCACGGAAAATTTGCATAAGCCAAATTTGTGCGTTAGTGCCCTTGTGTATTGTAGCTTATACACTGACGGAAAAATCCCAACACCAAGAAGGGGTTGTGTTAGATAAACGACAGTTGGTAGGGGGTGAGAGTACATCTGTAAGATGACGTCTATGAAAATTTCGTGCTCGGCGCATACGTGTGGCGCTAGTAGCGCCCCTCGGAACATGCAAAGCAGGTTTGCTGTAAATACGCGCTGTAACGTTCGTAAGCGTTAGTTATCGTTGAGATTCGACGTCGTGTGTTGATGTTAGTCAAGAATGCCTTTAAGAAGACGAAGAAGCCATTATCAACAGCTCACGGAGTTTGAACGAGGTCGTGTAATACGGCTACGAAAAGGTGGATTTTTGTTCCGCAGTATTGCAGAACGACTTGGCAGGAATGTAGCCACTGTGCATGATTGTTGGCAGCGATGGTCAAGAGAAGGTACTGCCTCAAGAAGACCGCGTTCCGGCCGGGCACCTGGCACTACTGAGAGGGAAGACCGCCGTGTACGGCGTCTGGCTGTTGCGCATCGTACTGCGTCTGCGGTAGCAATTCGAGCTGCAGTTGCCATCACAGTGACACAACGAACTGTTACAAATCCGTTACTTGAATGACAGCTCCGAGCCAGACGCCCTGTAGCGTGCATTCCACTTACTCCAAACCACTGCCGTTTGCGACGTCAGTGGTGTCAAGCTAGAGCGCATTGGAGGACGGAGTGGAGATCTGTTGTGTTTTCTGATGAAAGCCGGTTTTGCCTGGGTGCCAGTGATGGCCGTGTGTTTGTTAGAAGGAGGCTAGGTGAGCGCCTGCAACCAACCTGTCTACGGCCGAGTCACACTGGACATACACCTGGAGTTATGGTTTCGAGAGCAATTTCCTATGACAGCAGGAGCACTCTCGTGGTCATCCAACGCACCCTGACGGCACAGTTGTACGTCAGTCTGGTGATTTAACTTGTTGTGCTGCCATTCATGAACAGCATTTCAGGGGTGTTTTCCAACAGGATAACGCTCGCCCGCATACCGCTGTTGTAACCCAACATGCTCTACAGAGTGTCGACATGTTGCCGTGGCCTGCTAGAACACCAGATCTTTCTCCAATCAAGCACGCATGGGACATCATTGGACGACAACTCCAGCGTCACCCCCAACCAGCATTAACCGCCCCTGTATTGACCGACCAATTGCAACAGGCATGGAACTCCATCCCACAAACTGACATCCAGCACCTGTACGATACAATGCATGAACGTTTCCGTGCTTGCATTCAACATTCTGGCAGTTACACCGGTTATTAATGTACCAGCATTTCACATTTAAAATGGCTCTTCTCGCGCTAACATTAGGCTGTGATCTTTAAAACTTAATCGATTAAATATGTTATATATACAAATGTATTGCCGCCATGTCATTCCTCTACAAGTATTTTTTCGTGGTGTTGGGATTTTTTTCCGTCAGTATATATATATATATATATATAAGGGTACTTTACAAATGTATGGAAAAATAAAATTCGTATTTTTTTAATCTTAGTCTCTTATTTCGGGCAAGTATATATAACGATAATTTGTGCAAAATTTCGGTAAAATAGGTTTATATTTAGAAGACGCGCAGCCGCATTGAAATGTTTTAATATGTACGAAAATGTGCAAGGATGTGTAATAAACTATAAAGTTACTTTACATCATTTTTATAACTAAAAAAACACAAAATATATATTACAAGAAAAATATCAAAGACAAATTAAGGGTATAAAATATATAATACCTTAGTTCTGAAATTATTCCTTAATAGTACTTTTTACAATATTCGTTCTTTCTCCGATGCTCCTGAACCACTTGAAGAACATAGAGTTTTTGCTCTTCTTTGATAGCCTTAGCAAATGCGTCTATAAGGACCATGCCACGCTCCGCGCCGTCGTTCAAAACTATCAGTTTCTTTGCTGTTTCGAAGCCGATCTGGTAGCTATCTTAAAGATCCCCAATGCTCAGAATAGACTTGCACTAACTCCCTGTCGATACATAATTGGCTGAAAAACATGTTTGTGTTTTTGCAACAAAGTCGGATAGCGTCTTACTCGTCCATTCGTCAATTTCCTCCTTTTGTAGTCTTGCGCGCTTCAGAAATTTATCCTCACCATCTCGTTCATGAAGGGATTTTACCATCTTTTGCTTTTCCTCCGCCGAAACATCGGAATCGAAGTAAGCCAATGCTAGGAGATGCTCGCTAAGATACCAGTGATGTCGCGACAGTTTATCGACTGCCACAGTTGATATATCTAGCTTTTTTTCTTCGCATGATACAAAACGTTGAAAAAGTTTCAGATCATTTCTCGGTGCCTGTAAAGAAAGGAGTGCTGTCAACCAAGTTCTCAGATATTCTTTAACAACGAAAATACAGATTTCACGAAGACCTTTACTTTCTCGTGTGGTAAAATCGAATTTGTTGCGAAACATCCACAGCTTGAAGCTGTAAAGAACATTCTCCATCCGTCTGGCATGATGGATAGCTCCTGGTGCACAAAAGCGTACACCACAAGAAAGTGTTCTTCCAAGAAAAATGTCAGCAAAACCCCAGCGTCTCTCTAAAATCCTCTCGCGAATGGGGCATCAGAAGTTGGCTTTGCGCAATTTCTGTTACTAATCGCATGTCGCTCTGAATGGCTGCCAGCACCTCAGTATTCCGCACTACGGTTTCAAAATTAGACTGGTCAATCGTTTTGACCATAACTGTTCAAATCGTTTAAAAAGCAGTATATTAGATCAAATTAGTATACTACATTTTTACTATCACTATTAATTCATCAGTTCGTCGCTGGTTTCATTGTCTGAGGGATTGTTTCAAACACGACAATCACCTTGTATTAGCACTGGTGGACGTCCGCTGCTCTTCTCGTTTTATTCTGAGCATCTCTGCCTTCTTCCTGTTTTCATCTCTGACTTCTTATTTTAAAGTTCCTTCATACAACCCTGGCGACCTTTTCCTTGTTGTCCAAAAGGAATACTCTGTCCTCATTGATTTTAATCGTGCTCATGGCATCAGCATGTGCGATATCGAACAAATCGTCCAATTTATCAACAAATGCTGTTTCATTAGAACGCTAAGTTTCACTCGTTCGTTTGCTACTTTTATTTAGAAGGCTCCACTTATCGTAAAGTTTTTCCAGCTTGGCAATTGAATGTTGTTCATCACGAGTGGGAATGCGGGCCTTTGACAAAAATGATGCAACTCCTTTTATCACAGCTTGTGAACCCTTGGGAAAAGTATTATTCAGTGTTTTATGGTGGTAAAAAATGTTCATAAAACTTGACTATTATATAGGACTTTACTCCCTTTAATTTCACTCTTATCTCATGTTCCTGACAGGTAAATTATTGTATTGTATCTTGTCGGTACACAGGGAGCGGGAGCTGTCACCTTTAAATAGAGTATCAAAACAATAAAATAAGTGCAATAACATATAATGCTAGCAGGATAAACTCACACAGTAAAAACAACAGAGCATTGGCAGTGCACGGCATACTCAAGTACACGGTGAGCTCGATTGCATTCAAGATACGCGTTTACTAAGAAAGCCAGGAAAAGCGGCAAAATCTTATTTCTTTAACTGGCCGGACACTGTTTAACTTGTAGAGATGTTAAACTTTGACATTATACACTTTCGACAGTAATTTTATTTAGGGTAGGGGCATTACACATTATCATTTGTCGGTCCATTTTGCTAATTTGCTATGGAAATTCGATGGTGTTGCGCGACCCCTAAATATTATTCCACTGGGCTAAAATTTTGCATTAATAACGTTTATGTATATTGTAAAAAAATGGGAGGGTGATAGTAAAGAAATGATATTTTTTTTTTCATTTGGAACACCTTAATATATTGGGTTATTGGAAAAGTCATGACGTATTTTTGCACCCAATGGTGGTTGGACGGTTTTGGAAGTACTAGAGGCATGCGTAGCTCTGTTATTGCTATGGCATTCGACAGTCTAAAAGGAATAGTGAGCGATTTGGTTGATTTGCGGAGATTTGCCATCAAGTTGAAGATGGAAGTCCAAACTGTGCATTTTTGGCATATTTTACTGTTTTTCTTCCGTAAAGGGAAGAACGCGGGTCAAGCTTGTGAAAAGTTGCTTAAAGTGTACCCTGATAAAGCTCTATAAGAACGTCAGTGCTAGCGGTGGTTTCCAAAATTCCGTGCTGGTGATTTTGACCTCAACGATACTCCTCGGTCCGGGAGGCCAACCGAGGTTGATGACGACCAAATCAAGGCGCTGATCGAGGCAAACCCACGTTACAGGAAACGCGAGCTTGCAGACACATTGCACATCTATCATTCAAGCGTTCACGACCACCTGAAGAAGGTAAGATAAGTAAGCAAGATCGATGTGTGGGTTCCTCATGAACTCAAAGAAGCTCAATTAACGGCGCGTATAAACATCTGTAATATGCTCATTAAACGTGAGGAAAACGATTCTTTTTTGAAGCGACTGATAACTGCTGACGGAAAGTGGATTGTGTGCAACAATGTGCTGCGCAAACGGCCTTGCTCCCGACCTGCTGCTTCGCCTCAAACGACATCCAAAGCAGACATTCATCAGCGGAAGGTTCTGGTCTCAGTGTGGTGGGATTTTAAAGGTGTCGTGTTTTTCGAGCTCCTACCACGGAACCAAACAATCAATTCGAATGGGTACTGTCGGCAATTGGACAGTTTGAACGAATCCATCATCCAGAAACATCCCAAGGCTCGTTCATCGTAAACGTGTTGTGTTCCATCACAACAACGCGAGACCACACACAAGTTTGATCACCCGCCAAAAATTATTGGAGCTTGGGTGGGATGAGCAGCAGACTCGCCTTTTCTTGCGCCGTCAGGTTTCCACTTGTTTTGCTCTCTTCAGCAGTCCTGGCGTGGTATAACGTTCAATTCAGATGAGGCTGTAAATCAGCACCTTTTACAGTTTTTCGCCACGAAAGACAAGTTCTTCTATGATCGAGGTATTCTGCAGCTCACTGAAAGATGGCAAAGGTTATCGAACAAAACGGGGATTATATCATTGATTGATTTTTGTTCTTTCTATCAATAAATGACCTTTGCAAAACATGGCTAAAATACGTCATGACTTTTCCGACAACCCAATATATATATAGTATATAAATATATATGTATATATATATATATATATTAGGGCTACAATGAACATGTACCTTACTCCGAAGCGCCCCGAAAACTCTAACCATCTTACCCTCTTTCATCCAAATTAGGTTTTGAAAATCGGATTTTATGAATGTATTTTCTTTTCCAACCTAGGGGTCGCTACCGTATTAGTAAGCTTTTGAAATCTTAAGTTCAGCTAATAAGTATTTCTTTCCGTTTTTGTTCTCTCGTGTGTGTGGCGGCATAGAGTATTTGTGTTGTAAGGGAAGTTGCCGACTTGAGTTCTGTCATTAAAGTTAGCCTTAATTTGTTCAGGAATCCCCTGGCCTGATACTTTCTGAACATTTGTGAGTGGAGGTAATAGGTAATTCTTTGAGTTCTTGAACTTTAGGAAGTGTGAACGTTTGGCTTCAGTTGTGTGTCAGGAAGTAAGTTATCAATTTTCATTCTATTTATTATTGTGTCTCGCCTTATTTTGGGATAATAAATTTCATTCTTTTATCGTGTTTGCCTTACTTCGTTTCGGTTGGAAAGACTGTGCGGGAGATGAAATTATCTTGAAAATATTTGTATATTTGGCCCTTCGGCTTGTGCACCTACACGAAACCTGATTCTTGGTCAGGCTTATAGGGGAATGATCGGGAGAATCTTTCTCTGATGAGTGGCTTCCGACCCTTTCCCACGAATTTCGTTTTGATACATTTCAGCTTTTTTGCTTGTAATTCTTATGGCTTTCTGATTATTAAGTGTCTTAATTTTGTACAAAATTATTTAACCACATTCCTCTTTGCTTTACAATTTAGTCTGACGTTTGATAGTATGGTTTCTTATTAGTGTTTACATAGAAATTCAGATTTTGAAGCAGATTTGCTCTTCATTTGTATTGTATATGGAATTGGTTTTGGAAGAATGTAGTGAAAATTATACCGTCCTTAGTTCCTGCAGCATTGCACGGAATTCAGTCGGATTTCTGGTGCATTCGATAATATTATTTGTGCTCTCAATAATATGATCTGCCGGCACACGCGGCGCTAGTGTCACGTTAATTACAGAAATTGACTGAAATTGACTATGCCCGAGGTTTCTTCCTTCAAGTCTAGTGACAGCACTAAAACGAATAATTTATATGATCTGTTTCTGGTGCTATAACTACTACCATGAGCAACAAAAATGTTTGTAAGCTGAAACGTATCCTAATTTCGGGCAACTGCTTGAAAGGAAATGAATGAGGCACACCATCAGGCAAACACCCTCCTGTGCTTTATGTAGTAATCGAAGCAACGAGACGCCCCCGGTGGCGCCGTGGTCTAAGCGATGGCTTCTGACATATCGACCGCGATGTGTCCGGGTTCGAATCCCGGTGAAGCATAGATGTTGTGTTCGTCATACGGCACAGGCCCTTTCCCTTCACTGGAGTCAAAGGCTCTAAATTAAGCACGGACGACTGCTTATAGCCCATCGAGTTGCTTATGGTAGTCGTTAAAAACCGAATAAAAAAAGGCTCAAATGTCAAGAAGTAAACTTTATCTTCTTTCCACACAGCCGTCTTCTTTGTAACCTTATTCTATATGATAGAAGGGAAAAATTGTTATCAAAAATTTCATTTCTTTACAGGTTTAATCAACCGAAATATATTCTTGTTTTTCTCTGAAAAATTAAAGTTTAAAAACCAGTATTTGAAGATGTGATATTAGGAATGCATTTCTTCTGTACGTAAATCGATGTAACTAATTCGAGAATACCAAGACAGCTAACACTCATGCTAGAAATAGTTAAAAGGTCGTGTGTTGGTATATGGCAGCCCTGTATCTTCTGCCATTTTCACGTTCTGTCCGTTATCCCAATTCAATTTTGCATCAACGTATTTTCTTTGCTTTGTAATTGAACCCGGCTTAAGGGCGAAACGTAATGTCTGGACACTGTAATGTTTGGAAATGAACTTCAAAACATGAATGAACTAAATATAACTTTTTTCATACATAATACTAATGATTATTTGGGAATATTTGGGGACCTTACTATGTAAAGGTCTACCATTATGAGAAAAAATGTGTCACGATTGTAGCACATTATTAAAAACAATTGTTAAAAGATCGTAGTGCAGTATAAATAATAACAAAGTAAATTTAAAGCATCCAGCCAATACTAACGGTCTTTAAAATTTTTAAACGGCAGTTCAGGAAAGCGTACTGATCTGAGAGCATACATGAGAGAATATAAGAATACTACTCATCTGAAAAACAAATAGAGCTGCCCCTTGTTTACGGAGAGGTACATTAAGTGTTACATAATTTTATGGAATTTAGATTGAGATCCTTCAGTGACACTATATGAACTTGGTGATTTTCCTGATAAGGGGTTGGTTATCAAAGAAGAAAGCTTTGAATACTTTAATAATTTTCTTTGTGTGTCTGCAAAAGGGAAGCTATCCAATTTGTATTTTAGGGCCCATATTTTTTCTTTGATTTGAAAAAGGAAATTGCACCCCGTTTGCGCCTTATTAAGAAGATTTGTGCCAGGTATCTTTTGTACTCTTAAAAAGCGATTACAAGTAGAACTACGTTAAAAACAAGATATCCATATTTTTATAGACTTCTTTTGATTTATTTCACGAAATATTTACGAACTTTTTGATGTCGAAGCGTTCTAGCAGTTCTGCGAAAAGAGTATTACTCTAGTGAATGCTTAAGTTCCGCGAAAAAAGCAGTACAGTAATAATTATTTCAGTTCACAGAAAAGGAAGTACTGAAGATTTAATTAATTTTAAAAGAAAAATGTCTGAACAGCATATACAGTCTCACATATTCCTTTCTTGTGAACATCTATCATGGTAAAAAAAACTACACACATACCTAATACTCCAACAGGAAGAACCAAGTTGCCCTATTCCTCTCCGATGATTAGCAGTAAAATATAAATTCCCGGAAAGCTAATTGTTGCTTCTGTAGGTCATCACAAAGGACTGCAGATGTTCAGTTCACGCGGTCGAAAGACAACAATCGACAACGATATCTTATGGCTCAAAGGCAATAAATTTACTAATATAATTCAGAAAAAGGTTACTAAATCCATAAGAAATCTACAGTCATATATTCATTTAATTTTCATCAGTTAGTATAAATAGTTATGGACGGTTTTTGAACGCCCATGTTGTAGAGTATATCGAACATGTACACTATATTGACAAAAGTCCCCGGACACCCCTTCAAAAGCAAATGATCTGATCTGCTGCTTTGTAAGATGCGCGGTACACGCGCATCTTATGATGTGCGATATCATCGCGGTCATCTACATCAAGCCTGTAGATGACCGCGATGATATCGCACTGTGCGTTTGTATGAAAATGTAGCGTCGGGAGAAAACTGACTTTGAGAATGAAAAGATTCTTTGGTGTTATATTAGTGGGTAGTCCATAAGAGAAACCGAGAGGCATTTAAACATACCAAAGTCAACTGTTTTGGATGTGCTGAATAAGTGGAAGACACATGGAGTGCCTGAAGCAGCAAAATGTACCGGCAGACCATTGAAAATGAGTGATAGGGGACGTCGAAGCCTCAGCAGAGTCGTTACAGCTAATCGACGGAGTATTGCACAAAACGTAGTGTACAGGCGAGTAAAAATGCTGTAATTCCGATATGTACCCGTACCATTCACAGAGATCTTCATTCCATGGGTTACCGTGGTCGTCCGGCTGCTCATAAGCCTTTCATCTCCGCTCGGAATGCTACTCTTCGTTTAGCATGGCATAAAGAACATTTATCGTGGACCGTAGATCAACGGAAACGGGTCCAATGGAATAATGAATCCAGATACGCGATTTATCAGTTTGATGGTCATGTGGGGTTATGGTGGTAGCCGGGAGAACGCTATTTACCAAAGTGAACTGTTCCTACGGTCAAGGTTGGAGCTGATAGTGAACTCGTATGGGGGTGTTTTTTGTGGTATGGTCGCGGCCCATTGGTTATCGTGGACAAACGTGTTAACCAGCACGTCTACCTTTATATTATGAATAATTATTCCCAACCAACTCTGTGACAATACTTTGGAACCGAGCCTTGATGGTACCAGGAGGATAATGCACTGAACCATAAAGCAAGGACTGTTACGGAATAGTTTGGCGATAATTTCATACCGTGTGTGGACTGCTTCGCACAGAGCCTTGTTCTTAATCCCATAGAGCACATATGGGATGAATTTGAGTACCTCATAAGAAGTTTGGGGCCACGGCCTACTACTAAGCAACAATTAGCGGCAGCATTATATACTGAATGGAAGTGCATACCTATCGCTGTGTTCCAAAACCTTGTTGAAAGCAGGTCTCGAAGGGTCAGTGCATGCATTAAGCCCAAAGATAGACCGACACCGTACTAATGTAATGCTATGTTGTGTTTCTCTTCTAGGTGTCCGGTGACTTTTGTCAATATAGTGTATTTCGGTATGAGAAAACAAATGTATTCCTTTAAAGAATATTGTGAACTGCGTTGCAAGATTAACCGACCCGACACTCCAACACGGTCGTGTAACTGAGATCCTATGAAGCAGGTCTTAAGACAAAAAGTTTCAACGCTCCCAAAGTTTAGGTTACAAACGTACACCTACAATTCTGTAAAATTACTTTCTTTACTTGGCTTTTTTTACGTTATCGATCTACAAGAGACTATAACATTCGGCAAATTTTCTACAATGCTCCTTTTCGGATCCCTAAAGTTCGCATGCCATATTTATTCATGACTGATAAAAATATATGTTTTTCATGGACAATTTATATGTTAAGAGTAACAGTGCTTTGCATTAAACTAATCCTTCTCCGATGTCATGTGACACAGTTTTGCTTCCAAAAATGTTTCCTCACAATTATTAGAGAAAAGGTAGCATATTTTGGGCACAAAAGTCAATCGTCTGTGTCATGCCAATAAGTAGAACAAAATTTATGTCAGCTTACAGTTTGAATTGCATTTCTTTTTTATTATTTTATCTGAATTTTTAGGAATACTTGTAAACACAAATGATGCAAGTGCAGAATTTCGGTGTGTGGTGGAAATTGTTGGTCTTCTACATTTTTAAACAGTGATGCCTAAAAATTGCTCTGATGCTTACGTAGGAATTTATTGTTCAAAATATTTGCTGTACACCAGCGCCTAGTTCAGACGCGAAATAATTACAACAAACTCTTGAATAAAATAGTCGATACTGTAAAATATGTGCCTATGATGGAAAGTAAATTGTAGTTTAAATTTTGTTTCGCACATCTGGAAATATAATTATTTTGCTGTAGTTGTCTACTTTCTGTCACAGTTTTATTTCTTATCACAATTTACAGAGGAGGCTGATTAAACATTTTTCGTAAGATAATGATATAGTGTATATTTATAAGGGCGGAAATTCAATGATAGCAAAAATTATAGAGGGTATCGGAAAACACTTGTAAATAAATTTGAAGAATGAAGAAATAGTTTCCGGGTTTCCGGCAGCATCCTAGGGTGACAACATATGTAGTAAAGGTTTATGCACAAGAAGAGTAGCAAATATGTCTGGTTTTTTTTATTCAACTCTATCTCGTCCTCTCTCTCTCCCCTCTCTCTTTCTCCTTCCCCTGTTCCCCTCTGTCTCCTCCTCTCTCTCTTTATTTCTCTCTCCGTCTCTCTCTCTCTCCATCCCTGCCTCTCTCTCTCTCCCACATAGGGGAAACCTTTTGTTTTCTCCTAAATTTTTTATATCGTACTCAATGTTAAAAAGTCATACATGTATTCATAATATCACTTTTGATACGAGAGTGACTCTCTCACACTTCCTTTCCATCAACCCCTAGTAACGCTGCTGAAAACAAAGCAATTCTCTCTGAATGGAAATTCGAAATAAGAGAAGGGTAAACCCGCGTTTTCAGAAATACAAACGCTAATTTCAAAGTTAATTAAAATTTCGAAATGGCAGCAGAAATAAACGAGGTGTACATATCTACATGCTTCAACTTACGCAACGAAAATATTCGAACAACACAAAAGCATTTCTGTTTTTTGTTGCTTTTTCAAAGTAATTCTTCTTTACGTTTCTTAGAGAAAAGTGCCTCCTTAACGTTCCGCTACACATTTCCAGTGAGTAATACAAGTTTATGCTCTACATCTGAAACTTCGTTTTTTCTGTCTCACATCTGACACTTTCTTTTAACGTATGTTTATGTGCTGAAACCAAAAATCATATTGGGTTTTGCTGATCCCGTCACGTTTTTGCAATAAAGAACTTTGAATGTCCAAAAATTGGTAAAAAGAGGGTATTTTGTGCTAACGGTTTTTCAGGTTAACACATTTATTAATTAAGAATGGTATTAAAATATGTTTTAAAATATAACCGGTTAGCAGACAAATATAGTGGCATAACCTTCGAAGAGTAAATTACTCTCGTTTTCATGGAAGAACTCTTCGCTTGGAAGATTTTCTTGATTGTTACAACTGTGATACTCCCTTTTAATAATCCAACAGTAATAGGCCATCAAATGACTGTCCCACCTTCCTTGCTATCGCTCTTCCATTATTTTTAAATCCGGGTGAAACCTTTCACCCTGTCCATCACACACACACACCACCTAGATCCTTACGAAATCCATCAAGATGGCTGTTGAGAAAATGAAGTTTTGTACTCATTTTGCAGCCATTGTGTTGAGAATGTTTCAGCAAAGCTTTGATCAGATCTTTGCAAATTTTGGATTTTTTGCTGCCCAGGAAATTATTAACAGCAGTAACAAATGAATTGCATGCGTATTTCTCAACATCATTCTTCCAGCTCTTGAAATGCGTATGTTTAATCAGAATTCTAATTTCAGGCACATTAAAAATACCAGCTTTTATTTTTTCATAACGTATTGGTGGTAATTTTCCATTAATGTACTCAAAGCAGTCACCTTCTACATATAAAGCTTTTACGTACTGCTTCATGATACCAAGTTTGATGTGTAGAGGAGGACAGATGATACTTTCTCTGTCTCCTAAATGCTGAATTATGACACATTTTTTTTTTCAACTTTTAAAGATGTTCTTACGGGCCAAATATTCTGAGTCGAATGTTTGTCCCTGGACCGACTGTCGCACAGACACAAGAAAGTTGTGTATTATTTAAAAAAATCAGATTTTAGCAGCAAATCCACCGTATATTGTGCGATGAAAAGTTTGAGTCACGCAAAATAATTGCGATAAACACAGTTCAAAAACTTGACGTGATAGAAAAAAATGCATGCCATATTTGAAATCATGTTACCACTATTAGTTACAAACAAGTTACAGATTTTAATCATCAGAGACAAAAATAAAAATGTTTGACCAGTATTTTCCGCAATATTTAATGTAAAACATTTTAAGGCACACCAAACATAAGTCATCGCTCTTTCCACGTCAATACGTTTGTCACAGGAAAATTATCATCAGCCGCCACCGGGAATTTAAACCAGGGTCTTCCAGTTGCGCGCCGGACATGCTACCACTGCACCACATCGGCCTCCAATTCTCCAGACTCATGAGTGATTAACTGTCAAACCACATGGCAGGTTGCTTCATGGAGCTCGTTACAGTGCTTGGGATTTACCAAAGATGGTAAGTAGCAAATGAACAAATAACTAGGAGGCGATTGATTAATTATTAACAGAAGTCATCGCACTTTCCACGTTAATAAATATTGTTCCTAATCCACGTCGGGTGTATGAATTAATTTTAAGGCACACTTCATTGCTGAAATAATTTGGGAATTATTTTCTTGATCACATTTCGTTTGTTCACGTGTAGATTAGAATTAAAATCTTGACGATGCAGATTAGAATTTCTGCGATAATATTTTATAAGAACTGCAATCCTGTACAGAAAATTATAATATTATCTCATCATCGCTTCATCCTCAAGCTTAACAGTTCAATCACTTCCTCTTCCATCGCTTTCATTCTACTGATGCTTCGAAGCAAAACAATAACCGTAGCTCGTGTAGGCATTTATATCGGAATCGGAATATTTCTTCCTTCTCCATCGCGTACTCTATTCTAAAAACCATTAAACGTCAAAAAAAATCCCGAATGCATTTCTGCTAGGTTAGACCAGCCATCATCTTCAGAATGGGAGATCTGTTCTTATAGGTTTGTTTTCATCCCTGCGTCTCAGGGAAGGAAAGTCAGGGAACAGGAACTCGTCGGACGGACGACACTGAGGATCAAGCGATGGTGAGATTTCATTCCAAATTCTTGTATAGGACTACATCTCTTATTAAATGTTATCGCAGAAGCTGTAATATGACTCGTGAAGCTTTAAATGTCAGAACAACGCCTTAAATCTCTTTTACTCCTTTAGGATTGTAAATAAATGTCATGTTTTAATACTGCAGTCTGATTCATTAAAGGGTGTTTATTTCAAATCGTGCTAAGACAGTTTCTAACAATGCTTCTTCTGAACTTATCAGCACGAAGAAGAAGGAATCCTTTATGTCATTTATACGTGCTATATACCTTTCAGAAATTATAACCATCATATTTTTTTATACCTCATGATATACGTTTGACTTTATTCTTGTTTCAACAAAAATCAAGCTATAATATGTATGAATAAATGCAAACGATTTTTATGCAAATTAAATGAATAGTTTACGGCTGCATTTTTCTTTCAAGGTTCTTCACGAACTCACTTTTCCAAATTGTAATTTCATAAATATATACATATTGATACATAAATATGCACTGTACTAAGAATGTAGTCCCCAAATGAGTTTTTAGATTTCTGTCTGTTAGACAACACGTAAGATGACACCAATTGTTGTCATCATGGGAATATAAAGAGGAATATGATGAAAAAGGCACAACTTCCAAAATGTACGGGAGCACAGATCTTCATCTTTTTCTGGAACGTGATTATTCAGACTCCTGGACTGTCCGAAAATATACTTTTCCTTCGGAATACGTGTTCCCGAATTCTGTCTGCCAAATATATTTTTGGATTCCTCTCTGTTAGCTTTTGTTTGAAATAATTTCAACTATTCTCCAGAACGTGACGACATCAGGAGGAATATAAATAATAATGTTCCACGTCCTAAGCGTACGGGAACAGAGTTCTGAAAATGATTGAAACTTGCTTCTTCTGACACGTTATATTCAAAAACGACAAGACAATTCCACTTGGAGAATCATTTGGTGACCGTCTATACATGTTGACTTAGAAGCATTTCCTGCGATTTCGTACATTACCACGGGTTGAAAATATCGTCGCAACTTCTTTATAAATACACATCACACTGCAAAACACATCTTCAAACTGAATGGATACAGGTGTCGAAACAAATTCAAGGCTTCCACTGGAAAACACACACACTACTAATATCCCTGAGCTAACAGCAGGAGTGTCCGCTACCGCGATACCATATTTCGGTCGATCATTTTGAATATGTGAGCAGTTGCTGTAGTTCCAAATTTACACCAACGAATAAATTCGATAACATGCTGTAATTACAACCAACTTTGGTCGTTCTTGTTTTCCGACTTGCAAACGTCCTATCAAAAGGGTTTGGAAATTTTATTATTTATATATTTTTATCGAAGTTATTTACTGAAAGTGAACTCTTAATGAAATTTTCCGAAACAATAGACTCTTAGTTCTTTAAGCTTCTTTTAGTCTTCAATGAAGTCTCCAGATATTTATATATCTTATCACGCAAAATAAAATCCAATTGACCACTAACAAACAAGTAACATTTTAACGGAAATTTAATGATGCGTATAATATTTCCGTCACGCCAAATGTTCTCACGAAAATTTAAATACATATGTTTTCCGAAACAATATTTTTCTTGCAGGTTTTTCTTTTGAAATAACTTGTCACGGGAACTTGAATGCAATTTAAATAATGAACTAGGCATTTTCTTTGATGTATGACAGGCATTTTTCTGTGTGGTCTTCGTAGGTGTTTCTTTTGCATATAAGATTTGAAACAGTAAAGATATCCTTTTACGTAGCTGTTTCTATGGAAAACTGATTAAAAAAGAGATTTCGAAAATTACACTTCTGCTCAAGAAAATAGAAGTGTGTTTAATCCTGGCAGATGTAACTAAATATGATCAAGTAGAAATTTATTGGGTTTTTCCTACCTTTAACTAAAGTGTTGTCAAGGAATTTACATTAATAATGAATTTCAGGGAGAACATTTCTGATATAACACAACTATCATCAACAATCATGAAAAACATTTGTTCGAGATAAATTCTTGATCACTGAGATTTTGAAAATACCTAGAAAAAATATTTTTGTATTTTATCCATAATGAAAATATAACTCCTGGGACCGACAGCTATTATATTCATCATTTTTATGGTACTGTGCTGGCGAAATTGGAAACTGTTAGATTTGATAAGCTGTCCTAGGTGCATGAAAGTAAATGTGTAGTAGTGATTTCTGACTGACATCCTACAACATTGGGAAAAAATTATCTGAAAAGAACCCCTGTTTTCTAGTTTTCAGTTTCAGAACTTTCAATCTGGTCCTCAAATTTTGCGATGATTAACTCACTGATTCGGTAGATACATCTCATGCTTCACCACACGTTTCTTTGAAAATCAATTATTCAAGTTCATGGACAAATTCCATTATCCACGTATACGCACGCAACATGCTTTTCAATGTTCCTGTTGGTAATTTACAATGAGACTATATATGTTATTCTTCTAGATAAAAGGAGGTTGATAGCATGTCTGCTGAGATGTTGTAATATGGTGGTGACTCTGTAATTGACTGATTCACTGAAATTTTCCAGCTGTGTCCGGAATTTGGGAACGTCCATCATGATTAGACGGATGCTGTCGTCATACCCTTTACGTATAAGGGGAAAGGATGATCAGACTGAATGCAAAACAAAAACTACCTGGTATGTGCTTCTTTAGTGTGCCAGATAAAGTGTTTGAAAGGTTATCATTAATAAGTAACGAGATGTTACGCCAGAGAAAGTGTTTGAAAGGTTATCATTAATAAGGTACGAGATGTTACGCCAGAGAAAGTGTGGGATGTCTAGTGGTTTTAAGCGATGTAACGGCAGCACTAACCAAATTTTGCATTACGTATGGTGATCGGAAAGTATCAAGCTGCTGCTAAAAACGTTTTTCTTCCTTCATAAATTTAAATAGGTCAATTCAGTGGAACGTACATAAAATTTATTATATCACCGGGAATCTTCCTAATAGTGTGGAATTTATGTATACTGGAGGTAGATCATGAGTACGAGGGAATGGTTTTGTGTCGAGATGGTTTTCTATTTGTACAGCAGTTAGACGAGGTTGTGTAATGTCATCATGGCCGTCTAATGAAATCCTCACGGATACGTGCATACCTGGAGCCAAATGAACAATACTGATCTATGTGTTGCTTATCTCAGTGAGTGAAGACTGCTCTAGGCTTAAGAATGAACCTGTTGACAGAGAGGAAAATTTAAGTGCAGGTTATTTCTTCCCGATATACAAAGATCATATAAAATTCAAGCTGAGAATAATTAAGGGAAAAACGAAAGTTAGGTTTTTAGCGAGGAACTGCGAGCACAAAATGCAGTTATACATGGCATATAGGTAGGCCAGGTTTATGAACTTTTATATTTAGGAAAAGTGTTTGTCAGGCGGAACAAATTGGAAAAGGAAATTAAGAAATATATGAATTCTTCCTTAAAAGTCACAGCCGCTACAAGATAATTTCTCAGGAACGATGGTCTCTCAAAAAAGTTCCGTATGGCAGAGTATTAATGTATAGTTGTTCCTATTCTGATGTACGGCAGTTAAACCTGAATACTGTAGAATAGACATAGGTGCTATCCGTATGCTACAAAGATGCGCTATGCCGCCCCGGTGGCGCAGTGGTCTAAGCGATGACCTCTGATCATTCGTCCGAACGTGGTGCGGATTCGAATCCCGGTGAGGCATGGATTTTGTGTTTGTCTTACGGCACTGGCTCTCTCCCTTCCCTGGAACCAGTGACCCTAAATTAGGGATGGGCGGCTGCTTATATCCCATTGAGTTGCTCACGGTGGTCGTTAAACCTCCAATAAAAAAATGTTGCGTTACTTACGGGTGCGGTTTAAGAAAAGGTGTGATCATGGGAGAAATGAAGATGTGTTGTAGATATGTAATGTGATGCAAAATGTTGCTACTGATCTGGAAACAAATACATTTATGAATCTTGGCCATGTTGAAAGAATGAGTAATGATAATATTAGTAAAAGAATTTCTTCGGCTGAAGTGGTTGCAAAGAAAAGAAGGCAAAGGCCAAGGAAATTATAGGAGGATGAAATTCTGGAATGTGCTGTTACAAAAAGATAATGAGAATAAAGCTCAAACGTCGTGTGTAAGACGAGTGATGGATGTCAGTGTAGCTAGAGATGGAAATCTTATACATCAACACTAACTAAAATCTCGTTCTGTCAGCTAAAGGTTAATCAGCATCTTTATAGCAGGGTTTCATGTACTTTGGGTAGTTAAACATTATTCCTGTCGCCATCATTCACATTCACAGTGAACTGCGTCCCAGTATACCTTTTATTTTCTGGTACGAGATGGGATAATCTCCGTTCACCTTTAGCATCGATGATTCGTGGTCGGTACACACTTTACCGGTGGTTCGTGGGAGGTTCCTGCTAGTACCTTCTAAAAGGTACTAAATAAGGCTGACCATAGGCATCCTATAAGCCTTGCAGACTTGGAAGCGACCTGACCCAGCGCCTGACCATTACGATTTGGTTTTTACGAAAATCGATGGAGTCTGCCACCTTTCCCAACTGATGAACAGGAATAATTTTGATTAACAGATGTTATTTTGAGGTGTCATTTATACCGTTTCATGAGTATTGCACGCGCCGCTGTTTACATGAAGTTACTTAGATTCGTATAAATGCGCTGGCCATAATGTTTTGGCAGTTCGGTGTGGGCGTGTTTAATTTAAATACTCGGAATATTTATTTTAAGTTTTTTATTCAGAAATGTACCTATAAGTATGATCTCAAATTTGTGAGCGATTACTCATTTGCTTTGATGTCATAACCCTTTTCAAAACGTGTACTCTTTAGAAACTAAAAGCAGGTAATGCAAACGTGAATGGCCGGATCTAACAAATTATTGTTGTCCTAAATTCCCTTACATATTGGTTTGCTGAGAGTCTTCACCGGGCGTTTTAGTATTACTATTAAATTCATAAGTAAGCATTTTGTGCATGTTGAATTAAATGCATAACAGAGCAGTGGCTATAATCCCGTTGACAGCTATCGGGAAATTACTTTTATTGCCACGAAGCATCGACTAAAGTAGTAAGAACCTGCTTTAGCAGATTCGCAATTCTTTAAAACCTGTTCCTCATGTTGGATGAATTATCCTCACAAAACGAAATGTTTTTTGGCTTTGCGACACCTCTTAAGATATTTATATTGTCAAAAATCTATAATGCTATGTCCTTTATCATTTGGAGTACATCCATACCGAAAACTGATAAAAATACTTCTCCTTCCCAAATTAAAAGCTAGATTGATGTGTTGACCCGATCTTTTGCATTACTGCATCTTTGCATGAAAGAATTTGGTAGAGAAGATGATGCTCTTATAACATCTGTGAAGTGAACCCTAATTTATCCTTCCTTTTGATTCCCTACACACAGTGCGGTAAAAAAATAATGAGACTGCATTAAGAAGAAATGGAAAAACAGGAAACATGACGTGAAAATATTATTTAAAATGCACATTCCTCTTGCGTTGACCCAATATTTGGCAAGATCAGCAAACGAAACGGAGAATTTGCAAAGGTCATCTTTTGGTATCGAGCGTAGACATAATATCACCGTTTTTGTTGATCAACAGTGTCTTTAATTCTGTTTCCTTTTGAAGGCAGCTTACATTTAGGGAACATAAAAGAGCCGCGCGGTGACATATCTGGAGATTAGCTGTGAGAGTTCAGTAAACACACTTGTTTTCGGGCCAGAAATTGCTGTACACCGAGTGCTGTGTGTGCTGGTGCAAATGCTGAAGAAGGAACGATTGCCTTTTTTCGCACTCAAGCTAAACACGAACAAGCATCTTCCGCAATCGATCCAAAATGGATGTGTAAACATAGCCAGAGACTGTTGTACCTATAGGAATGGACTCGTAATGCAGAATTCTCATGCTGTGGTAAAATCACAGAAACTTTGTTTTGCTGTCGGACATCTGTAACTTGATGGTCTTTCCTTTGGGTGACTGGAGACTTCTAAGAGCTTTGGCTCTTTGTTTCAAGATCATGCGAAAGCACCATATCTTTTCACGTGATACAAAGCTTTGGAAAAAATTTGTTTTGTTTCTGTAGTCTCCATAGTATCTTTTGCGTACCCCACCCGAGCATGTTTCTAGTCATGTGAGAGAATTTACGGAACAAAACGAGCGAAAACATTCCTCTGCCCCCATAAACTTGTCCTGAAATTTAACGAAGCATCACCTTTTTACTTCGAGCACATATCACAGCATCCTGAAGGCAACGCAGATATCACTTGTTATACATTCGCTCACTTTCTAAATGAGATGAGACGTGTGCACTGCAATCGGGCGTCCGAGCCTTTCTTCATTTTCCAAATTTCCCCGTCCGTCCGTGAAGGTTTTTCGATGATTTGTAGAAAAACCATCGAAAAAATTGATCAGGAGATAAGACATCGGCCGCATACACATCATGCAACAGATCAGTTTTATCAGATGCAGTTTTATTTTTATTCAAAGACAACCAGACGTCATCTCTTCCTTAGAATGACGTCATGTACAGCGTAAATAGTCATCTGCGTAATTCCGGCGGAAACGATTTTGCCACCTCATAGCTGAGTAATTGGCAGTCAAAACACTATGCTTTCCCGACCTGCGTGTTTTACCAGAAATTAGAAAAATTCTGTCTCATTACTCAGTTGTCATACTGTGAACCTAACGCACTCTTCTCGGTACACGCAAAAACTAAGAGTCAATATTTTTTTACATTTCCCCGTTTTGTCTATTTTTCAACAAAGTACAAGAATCAAATTTTAATCCAGCTAATTTTCTTCCAGAATCTCATAATGAACGCTCATCAAAGAGTGTTTGTAGTGCTTTTAAACATATTTTAGTTACAATTAAAAAAACTGTTAATGTTTAATATTTGTCCAATACTTAACCGAACACTCTTTCCTAATTCAATTTTAATAACAACATTTCAATCATTAAAATATCTTTTAGGATGGTGGAAAGATTTACAAAATATTTAAAAATGTGTTTGAAAAAGGGGAGATAAAATAATCCCACATAGCATCGTTGATAATTAATTATCACCGAACCCAAGAAAATTTGGTCGATATTCGATAATTGTGTGGGAGCTTCCTAAACTAGTGACCGATGGTGCATTCCTAACATTTACGATGAAGCGACGTCACAGCAATAACGTGTACAGTAAATCTGTAACTTCGTATTTCTAACATTAGTCATTATTTCTGAACTCGTGCTTTGGGACTTCTTGCTTTCCTATCTCTTATATACAGACTGAAGTTCCAGAAAAACCGGTACAGACGAGCTTATGCAAAATACATAGCAACGTCACCTATGCGCGTACTCTGTTGCGCCCGCCAGTGCGTATGTAAAGCGATACACATCCTTGCCATCTGTCAGAGCTGTTTTCGGATTGAGAATGATAAGTAATAACGATTTAAACGATTTTCAATGCGGTGTCATAGTTGGCGCTCGTGAGATGGGACAAAGTATTTCGGAGGTACAAAAGAAATTCGGTTTTCACGGATAACCTTTGCAAGGGTGTACCGTGACTACATAGATTCCGCCAAAACTTCCAGCTACGATATCAGTGTGGCCGTAAAAAGACATTGGGTGAACGTAACCTACGTCGGATGTCAAGAAGCGTTTCACGTGATAGGCGCGCAACACTCTAGCAGGTATAATCGGAATTCAATGCTGGAGCCTCAACAAGCATCAGCGTCCGGATTATGCAGCATAACCTGCACGATATGGGCTTTGGGATCCGACGCCCAAATCGAGTTCTCTTGATGGGTGCACGACACAGAGCTATGCGCCTCGCTTTGGCACCGCAACACTGCCACTGGACACTTGAATACTGGAAAGAAGTAGCCTGGTCTTACGAGTCGCGTTTCGAACTGTATCGGGCAGATGGAAGGATTCGTGTGTGGCGCAAACCCCATGAAGCCATGGATCCCGCCTGTCAACATGGAACTATACCGGCTGGTGGGTGGTCCGTAATGGTATGAGATGTACTTAGCTGGACTTCATTGGGACCCCTGGTAGGTCTTTAAACATCTGTGACCGGCCAACGCTATGTACGCAATGCGAATCCTTTTTGACGAGGTACACCCGTTCATGTCTTGCATTCATTCTGATGGGTTGGGCCTGTTCCAACAGGACAATGCACCTCCACACAAGTGTCGGGACGCCACATTATGTTTAGTGGAGCATTCATCTAAGATTGGGGTGTTGGTAACCCACCGAAGTCCCCAGATCTGAACGTGATAGGACACATTTGGGATGCCGGGCAACGCGCTATCGAACACAGGAATTCGAGACCTCGGAATACACCCGAATTGTTAAACGCTCTGCAGGACGTATGTTGTGCATTGCCTACAACATATTTCCAGAAGCTAGTGAAGTCCATGCCCCGTCGTATTTCTGCAGTCCTGCGCTCCCGAGAGGGATCTATCAAGTATTAGACTGGTGTACCAATATGTCTGGCACTTCAGTGTATTGGTCAACTTTTTTTTTGCAGCTGAAGTTGAATAAGATAAATATTACAGGTAGATGAATTTGTACAATCCCACTCTGGAATTTTTGCAGCAAGTTTTGAACAACGTTTTTTTATTTTCATAGATAATTTTGCAGAATAAGTGTGGATTTCTAGCTACCCTGTTACCTTGTTAAATTTCCAGATCTCGGATACTTGTACTACCAGAAATAACAGTTACTGATCAATGAAAAGTTTCGCCCATTTGCAGTGTTGTAGAATATTTAAGTTTCTGCACCTATTTAAGAACATCATTTACGAACTTCTCAGTACCTACCTTTATTAAATCTTCAATTTCATCCTTTCTACACTTCTGCCAGTCAGCCGCCGTAGCACAGTGGTTTTACAGCCTTGTTCTAAATATTATCACGAGAAGAGTCCTGCTTCAAATGCTTAAAAACCAATAATGCTGTTTTTCTCTTGCGGTGGTAAATTTCTACCATCCTTTGAATCACTGGCCGTAAATAAGAGACGAACGCAGGTTTATAGCCCTTCCAGCTACTCAGAAATATTGTTGCAAATGAACACCTCAAAGGAACATTTACATCTGACATAATATTGCACAAGGCGACTTTCGAAACAAATATTTCGTTTTCCATCGGCCAATTTTTCATGTTATGCACAATCAGAGAAAGGTATTTGCTAAAATCTAAAAGCATCGGAACATATCCTTTCAGTGCTTCTTCTTCGGTTTATTTTTCCTTTCTTGTGTGCATCTACATATCTTTGTACTGTGTGTGCTGGGCTCTTTCTCGTGGAGTAAGATAAAAGAACATGTGCTATGGATTCATAGCGGATTTTGGTTTTCTTGCATCTTTGTGTGGCTTGTTGCTGGCCTGTTCCTCCGTTTTCTTTCTTTTGTTTAGGGATTTTACCGACTTTGTAGGAGCCATGCATCTGGAAGAACAGTTACCGACACAGTGATGCTGAAGTGGAATTTTGCTCTCATCTGCTTGCCGGTAAACGCGCCCGTGCAACGGAGTTGGATGCGTGCCGGGTGGTTTCTGGTGATACTAACTGCCTCGTATTGAACTGACTTGGTAAATGGCTTCCTGCCTATGATATCCGCTTTAGTTTTCAGTGTTTTTTTATCTGCCGGCCACTGAACCTTCACGCCGATGAGTGGGATGGCGGCCGAGTTACCACTGGAACTGATATCTTTCACGTATCTTCTTATACTGTCCGCTTTATGATATATTTGGCTCTCATCTGTCTGCCGGTGAGCGTCCATGCAGAGGACTGGTATCTGTACACAGAGTCTGTGAAGGTTGATAGTTACTGCATTTTTAGTTTTATGTTACAATGTTTGGCAAATAATTGTTGTGTCTCTTCTGCGGGGTTGAATTTCTCAAGGTAAATGAGATATTTCATTTTAATGCTAATATTTTTGTGAAATTAAATTGTTTTAAAACTTGGAACTTTTGTAGTAAATCATTTGAGCACAGTCGATTATGAATTTAATTAGCATATCAAGTGGGTTAAGACAGTCCTTCCTACTAGGGATTAAGATTGTCGGGTTGGGCAGAAGACTAGTGCAGGTTGAACCGTAGCAAGATAAAGTTGGAATGGACACTAACTGCTCTACAAAGCATGACGGTATTGAAAGGAATATGAGTATGATACCAAGTCGCAAGTGTACTAAAACACGTATCTGAAAACTGTGTGGAACGTGCTTCTTCTGACACTTTAATTGTCCATAACGATACGACAAGTCCACTCGGAAAGTCATTTGGTCACCATCGAAACACCTTGACGTCGGAAGCAATCCCTGCCATTCACACCACGAAATGCAGGTGCTCTCGTTACCTCTTGCAATTGCGTCAAAAAACATATTCCATTTTAACATCTCACCGCCAACGGATACCGCTAAACACAGCATAAGGAAAGCGTCGAAACAACTAATTGGCGCCCTGTGGAGAACAGAAGCGCCGCACTGGACCGGTGGCGCAGTGGTCTAAGCGATGACTTCTTATCATTGGTCGGTGATGGGTCCGGGTTCAAATCCTGGTGAGGCATGGATGGTGTGTTTGTATTACGGCGCTGACTCTCTCCCTTCCCTGGAATCAGTAACTCTAAATCAGGGAAGAGCGGCTTCTTACAGTCTACTGAGTAGCTCACGGTGATAGGTAAACCTTCAATAAAAAAATAAAACCAACAGACGCATGACACAATGATGTTAATACGAAATAAATGAGCGCTAAAGTGCTGCTATCTTTCGGTCATTCTGTAATCCCTGTATAGCATACAGCGGGCCAGTGTTAGAAGTTTGACTAAGATTTGCTAGGGAGACATTCAAGTTATCAAGCGCACCAAAATATATAAGGTATTTCTCAAGCCTTTTACTCCCCGACGACAGAGAGGCGATTGGCAGAGAATGAAACTCCTTTTTTCACTCCTTCGTACTGCATTGTGGTGCACTCTCTTGACGCTCAGAGCACAGTCAGACACGACAAACCAGTAATTTTTTTTGCGTTTTTGTGTAGCTTCATAATGTTTTTTTTTTTTTTTTTTTGGAGGTATTAGAACTCAGTCCCTAATTCTTCAGTATTTTGGTGCAGACAGAGAGAGAGAGTTTCCTCTAGCGTCATTCGTGAGCAGGCTTTCATCAAAATCATTTTTTGTTGAAATTTACTGATATTTAATTGATGTTTTTATTAAGGGCCAGGGAAGTGGGGGAGGCAGCGCTATTTGTCTTTACCATTTTCTATTTTTATTAGATGTTCGATTAGGAATTTCAATGTTTTATTCTTCGCTAAGTTTCCCACAATCTCGGCAGCATTTTATCGTAACAGCGTTATCATGTTTGAAAGCGCAGTCCATGTGTTTGTTCGTGTATTCACACAAAATTGCGAGTTAGTATGAGGTACCACATGCCCAAATATTCTCGATATAATATGTGTTTGAAAAATGCTAAAGAGATACAGGAAAGAAAACGGGTCCCCTTGGAAGTTCAGAAATAAGAACGGAATAGTGTGAAATAGGTAACACTCACTCCACGGTTGATTCCTGTTTTTTATGACCTCCGCTTTAGCCTTCGCGGAAAAATATATGCTCTTAGAATTATTTATAGCATATCTTTATATTAAAGCTATAAAATGAAGTAAAGTCAATTGGGTCATTTTTGTTTATGACATATTGTCAAATGACATTTCGATATTTCCTGTTGCATACCTCATTCTTAATTTAATTTTATAAACAGAATTTTGGAAACATAGAAGAAAGGGTTGTTATGTGGCAATTTTTTTAGATCTAAAGAACTGGTGGTATAAATATGAAAACTAAGTTATTATTACAAATTTATTGGAATAATTTATTTAACATACATATATATATATATATATATATATATATATATATTTCAATTTGATTTTTAAGCAAGAATAGTAGCTGTAGTTGTACATACAACTCTGAGATTTCCACCACGATTGCTTTAGTTTGTTGCCCCGCAGTATATTAGGATTAACGAGAAAAGAGAATCTAGGTGCGTTCCGCATTATATTGTTTTTCAACTTCTGCTGGAAATTCTTTTTATGAAGCATCTCAGAAACTGCCTTCTGCTTATGACACGCATTAGGGGCATATTGTTAATAAAGGACTCCAATTAAGGTATCCGATTTCACATTTCTGAATCAAATGAGCAGACTAATAGACGAATTAATTGTTTTTGTAGTGTGTGGTGTCATGAAATACGTGCGGTACTAATATAGAATTAACAAACAAATGTAAAATCAATATGCATTATAAATTTCTGTTTTCAATTCTTCCCGTAGCTTCTGCTACAATGGGATAGGAATGCTACTTTAATTATTTCCCTCCATTTTTAAAAGCAAAATCTTGCTGTTGTAAACAGAATTCCAAAAACGTATTTAGTAGCTAGCGTACTGTATTTTATCAGAAATAACACGGTTTTCAGTCAGATTCACGTCAAGGATTTTTTCACGTTTTTGTGGAGAAACATTTTTCTGTTTTACATTATTTGCTGAAGGGTGCACACGTGCAAATTAGGAATTGGAATCAATGGATTGTAATTATTGATTATAACTTGATTTATAAACTGTGTAATAATGGATTATAACTATGCACAGAACTTGGCGCTTGTTGGAGAAAGTATTGCATACATGCTGTGTGATTAGAATATATGCTCGCTTTTGCAGTCACACATCAATGTAAAGCGGCTTTGTATGTTTGTCCAATTGCATTCGAAGGATTTATTGATTGGTGATATGCACCTATGAGCCATTACATTATGACTACATGCAGACTAGAGAAATGAGCGCTACTGGAAAACGAACAGTGGCACAGATGAAGTTTACCGAGGAGTATATATATAAACCGAAGACAGGCTTTCGGTTAGTAAAGTGTTTGTGTTTAGAATGGGAAAGCTGCCTACTTATTGGAGTTTGATAAAGGACAAATTGTTACGGTACGCGGCCTCGGAACTACAATTTAGGTAACGGCGTGGTTTGTGTGTTGTTCAAGTGTCGCTGTAGTGAGTACGTATCAAAAGTGGAGCAGATATGGCCAGATGAAAAACCGCCGTCCAGTAGCTTGTCGTCCGCAGCTCATTGATGAAAGAGGGGAGCGGAGATGGTCGTGCATTTCCTACAGTGACTAGAGGGTCCCAGTGCGACAAGTCACCAGCAGGTACAACAGTGGTGATCAAGGTTATGTGTCACAGCAAGATTTATTGCAGCCTTCAGCACATCGGCCCGTGTAGTCGAAAACCCGGAAGTGTCCCAATCCTCACTAAACGTCATCGGCAACAACGCACAAATTGTGCCCAAGATCATCTTGATCGGACCGTCGATGATTGCCAGAAAGTGGCCTGGTGGGACGAATCAAGACCGCTGGTGCATGACGTATATGGCGAACGCGGAAACGCCGATTACCAACGGAGACTATGGCACCTGGATGCACTGTTGAGCGGAAACATGCCGGCCAGGGCGCTGTTCTTAAGGCCCCGTTTTCCTAAAAGAAGAATCTTTGTCAACTATCAGGTATCTGAACAATGTTGCTGACCACGTTCACCCATTCATGGCACCTGTGTTACCTGCTGGTGATGGCCATTATTAACAGCATAATACGCCATGGCAAAGTACCATAATCATGAAGGAGTAGTTTGAGGGACATGCTAGTGCGTTTCTGTTAATGTCCCGACTTACCAAACCAAACACCCCACCCCCTATGATTCATGTTGGTTCTACGATTAGGAATGTGAAATTGCGTTTTTGGAACTTAAATAAAACATTAAAGTGCATGCTCCATCTACTGCTTTATCACGCCTCGTTACCTCGAGAACTTACTACCCACAATGGCAAGAAGCCGGGATTTTGAGAACCCCTGCCAGTAAGAGTGAAATTCCCTCTACATTGAGTCTGTAAATCCACGGGTTCTTTAATGTGTGTTGCAACTGGGATTCACCTGCCCAAGTTTCCCAGGCTTCGAAACCCATTGTACCTGTTAAAATTAAAGATAATTGCATCCCACCCTGAAGTTTGCAACAGTGTGTTTCCTGCCTACCTGTGTTTGAAGTGTGGAACAGTGGAACCTGTGTTTGGTGCAGGCTTTCGGTATGTAAATTGCTTGACATTTATTTGCTTTCGTGAATTGAATTATTTATTGGTAACGACTATTTTATTTATATGCCACGACAACCTCTTCATGCAGTCACTTTTTCATCTGATGAAGGACACTAGGGCAGTTATGGATGTCATTTTAGTCTTTGTATATCATTAAGTGTGAATAAATTTATTATTACGAAGTACATATGTCATCTTCAGACTTTGTTTTTTTCGTGCATAAGACAGCGTTTTTACCTGATTCTTGAAATGTTGTAGAACTACCCTCCAGAAAATTTGCCCACATAATCCACCATTTAATTTGCTGTATCCTGTACATTGTCGGCAGGAAAACCCGGATAACACTTCTCTGATCTGCAAAAGATACGTATCAGTGAGGCAGAAAGTGATCTGTGAACAAAGCATTAAGAGAAGAATCAAAATACCTCACGCACAGTAAATCAGCTACCAATGAAAATGTTCAAAGCACAACCGAAAGTTATACTTCCCATTTTTCTGTAAAACATAGAACGGCATATTTGTACTTTATATTTTGAATCAGGGAATCATATGCGAAAGAACGAAATATTTTTCAACATCTGCTTTAAAAACGATGACAAAACATGGACGAACTATATTCTGTAGCGTATGAGTACAATGTGGCTCGTTCTCCTGGTAAGAACGTCCCAGGTTGCGTTTGTAGTCGTCCAAGCTTGAGTAACACACAGCAGGATATCATTCTTTTAACGGAGCAAAGCGTCACATCGTTGCAGTACCGAATCGTTTGGCCTACCGCAGCGTCTCTTACCAGCATCGTACTTCCAGGTAAATATTTTGATTAAAATCTGTAAAAGACATTTAAAATATAAAATCCTGTATCATTCGCCATTTATTTCCATACCACAAAATTTATACGTCACACTCTTCCCAGGTACTAATGTTTTTCTGCGGAAATAATTTAGGACGCTGATCTTCACATTTGCTAATGTAAGTGACATTATGATTTCTAAATTAATAGTTAAGATGGGAACTGTTTGTGCTGTAAAAAAATCAGTGCTGCACTGATTCAAATTGCAAATAAAATATATTTATTCACATGGTAAAGTGCTGCAGTTGCAAGCAATGTTAAGCGGAGATCAGCTATAATTTACAGGACAGAGCGGGTGAAATTGAATAAAATGAAATTATGAATTCTCACAGATTTGGGAACGGATTTTCCCCAATCGGCGAAAAAAATTTCTATAAAAATGACAAGCATATTTTTTGAGAATCAAACAACTCTCATGAAAATAACATAATCATTGAAAACGTTTTTCACATTTTTATTGGTAATTTGGCGACGAGAAGCTTGTCAGAAATTGTGCGATATTTCTGAAAACTGTACGATATTTTGGAGAAATATTTAGTAGGACACTTTTCGAAATCATAATGTGTTTCATTAAATAGCAAGACACCATGTATTTCGTGATAAAGTGATTCTCGTCGTTATCAAAATTTCTGTTAACATATCACAAACATTATTCCAACCAGTCAGCAGCATTTCTTCGAATGTTCCTGTAATCTATAATTTCTTAGTGTACCACGTGAATTCCACAGTTTTTTAATTACTGTTGTGAAAATTTTTAAAGTTGTTGAGTATGATCGCTTCAAGTGTAAGTAATGGAATAACGAATAAAAGAAATAAACTGAATGCTTTTCATTTCAAAAATTAATACATTAGCTTTCAGTAAATAATTGTGAAAAGTATTATATAATATTGATTTTGAAATAGTGTTTTAGTAATTTTTTTTATCATTTTTCTGGAACAAGCCCTCGGGCTCATATTCCTAGGCATAAAAATTAGAGCATACTATCAACTCATACGTTCGTTTACCATTTAGTGCCTAACTGGAGATCCCACTAGTTTGTCAGCTCATTGGTCCGCATTTAATTAGGTAATTAATTGCCGTATCCTGGGAACGAAATTGCCTTGACGCACTACTATCCGAATAATATCGTCAACAACATTATTTACAAGGTTAAAATGCAAGTAGACACGACTTTACAGAGAAAACCCATTAGAAATAGATTTGTGGGTCCATGGACTGTGTCCCTGATGTTCTTAACGTCTTAAAGAACCACTGCCGACACAACAACGTATCCTTTGGAATTGGGACAAGTAATACGCTATCCATGGTCAGAAATATAAAAGATTCCTACGAATAACGACCATAAATTTGGGGTTTACCGTATACCTCTAAGGGTATCGCCCCTAGAAGACAAAGTCTACATAGGATCGACATTACGCACATTGGGAACCAGGATTAGGGAACACAGACACAATGTCAAAATGGGTGCGCAAACAACGGCACTATCCAGACTGACTTCGAAATGTACTTATGTACCAATTTGGGAAGATTCCTGTATCCTCACCACTGCGAATACGAAATACACCACACTCTTTGCGGAAAGTTTAATTATCCGTGGATATGGCCGGTCCTGTTGCAATGAAGAAACCCCTTGCTATATCCCAGACTCTTGGATACCAGCTGTCTGGAGTGACCATTCGAACTCAAGTAACAACTCACACTAGAACATTTTTGCAGTTTTCATTGATTGTTTAGAGGCATATTTGTCGCGCATCCTTCAATCATGTGACGTAGAATATGATATTTGAACACCAGTTGCATTAGTTTGTAGTTCCCTATCTGAGGATGAGCTTATTACGAGCTTGAAAGGTCTTATGGTTGTAAACTACGATATTATTATGTCTTTTAATTGTAAATGAAAGATTTTAGTAAGTCAGTGGTTTTAAATAATGTCTTATTGAATATCGAGTAAAAACGTAAATTTGTTTTGTTCAGATTGGGTAGTAAATGTACCTGGTTTATTTTGCTGGATAGACAGGTTCTGATTTACGAGGACTGAAAACATGTTCTTTAAAATATATAATTCGAAGTAGTTACTCAGTTAACAACATTGCAGGTAACTTTACGGTCTAATCATATTACTATAGTCTTAGATGGATTCAGAACTCATGTGTTGTCATCCCATACCTCGGGCAACAGATGGCAGCACATCGGAACACATTCTTTCATGGCGAGGAGTTCTGGCATATTTTATGATATTTATTTTCATATGAAGCTAATATTAAAAACATGGCTTCAAAAGTTGAACACACGGACAGTGTTAAACTTTTAACGTGTTTCGATAAAGATTATTTTGGAATTTGAAATTAATTAATACCTTTCAAGTGATATGTTGAACGTACAATATCTTGTAGAAACCACTACACACCAAATGTGTTGGAAGCCTGTAAGATTGGATTGCAGGTATACATAGAAGTATTTTAATTTTAAGCACTGCATAAGTATTTCTTGTATGTTAGCTCGTGTCTATCTTTAAACTTATAGTATGGAGAACGCGTGTGGGGAAGGGCAAGTATGTATCTAACTTAAGAAATGTTTGCGGCCATTGTTTTTAGGGGTCACAGCTACGGTGAAGAGGAAACCATTATAGGACACTGTGCACTGCTAACATATATGCACGTACGTAGAGTGCACATGAAGCGATTATTTTTAATAGTTAAGGGAATCGTGGTGGGGAATTACACATAACAAAGTAATCCAATGAAGTAAAAAGCACAACATACAGGTTTCCTCTTAAACGGTAAACCCAAGTCTCAGTTTTATTTTAAAGTTTCTAGGACAAAGAATGAACACGCATCAAAGTTAGTGTGTTTCAATACAAACAATTTTGTATCGCGAATGCATATCCCATGAGCTACCCTGAAGAGAAAGTCATGTTTTTAGTTTTTGTTTTTTCACTACGATGATTATTTCGAAGGTTCTTCTTATTCAGATTATATTGCACTAATTTACTTCTCTTCAGCCAGGGCTCGTATGTTATATTACGTAAACTCCATATCGCTTTTTCTATATTCGAAAAATTCTTATAACGTAGAAAATCCGCTTATTTCCTGGTGTAATATGCAGAACGATTCGCTAAATTTTCAGTCGCAACTCTGAAGCTTATAACGAAGTAAATTTCTCCGTCATCTTTGATCCACGCCGGGAATCAAACACGAGTCCACTTATTCCGGAACAAGTCGCTCTGTCAACTGAGCTATGCAGACGTTCGTTCTCGCTGCTATCTGCCTTTATGTCGTGTGCGTCCTGCGGGACTGGCACGTCACATCCCCCAGCACCCCTGAAAGAGGGCCGGGGGAATTGCCCACGGGTCAGCCGTGGCCATGAATCGTTGCAGGAAGCCATCCGCTGTAGAACGTGACCTTGTGAACTCCCAGTCAATCTGGTGTGTGGAATGCAACGTCACACACATTTACTTTTCGAAGCGCTGGAGAAGGGATTCTCTTATTTTTGCTATTTCGCGGTGTGAAAAGAACACCACACCATTGCGAGATCTTTAACGGCCGGGTCATCCGGGAAGTTCTGGCGCCATTATAAAGAAGTGAATATCTCCGTCATTATTGGTCCACGCCAGGAATCGAACCCGAGTCCACTTATTCATTAACAAGTAGCTCTACCAACTGAGCTACGCAGACGTTCGTTCTCGATGCTATCTCCCTTTATGTCGTGTGCGTCCTGCGGGGCAGGCACGTCTCAAGCTTTTTCAAGGCAACACAGACATTTTTGAAAATAACGTGGGTGACATCACGCACAGCATTGGGTGAGTAATATTACGCAATTATACGGTGTGCCGCAATGTGATTTCTGTCGTTCAATAACACATGCGAAACGATTGGTAGTTCGATAGAGAACATGTTACTGCATGCTAGGTTGCTGGGAAGGACTTCAACAGGAGAGCCTGCCATGAGGGAAACCTTATGACAGGCTGTCTTGCTTCTTTAAAGAGGCTGTCATCAAGGAAATATGATGGCAGCCTCCTTAAAGTTCGTGTTGGGGACAGTTATATCAATACTGTTCCATACAGGAGTTGCCGAACAATGCATGACTTCTCTGACGAGGGCTGTATTCTGCATGTCCTGGTTGGCACTAAGCGCGAGTTCTTTAGAAGTAGTATTCAAAGATCGCTTTGTCATTACGGTATATATATTTTCAGTGTTGTCAGCATACACCATGTATGCGCACGCAATACGGTTGTTGCATGCTGACCACGCGTAAAATGTACACATCGAAATGACGAAGCGATCCTTGGATAGTACGTGTAAAGCACACGTGCGAAATATAGACCAGGGCATGCAGAATACAGCCATCGCCAGAGAAGTCATGCGTTGTTCTGCAGATCCTGTATAGAATAGTATTAGGAGAATTGCCCCTTACACGAACTTTAAAGAGACTGCCATCAAAGAAACAATCGAAATTCTTTTCAGCAAACCAGCATGCAATGGAATGGTCCCTAACGAACTACCAATGGTTTGGCATGTGTTATTAAAGTATGGACACATATCGCGGCACACCATACAGTTGCGGGATAAAAACTGACGTAACACTGCTAGTGTATTCATCTACGTTCTTTTCAAAATCTTTAATTTTTAGGTGTTCTAATTTCCTGTATTTTGTGTCTACATTTTTATGAAACAGCCTTCCATTGGAGAGTGAAAGCTTGGTGAATCTTTATGAATATTACATCACGGAAATAAACGGATTTACTGCGCTGTAAGTGTTCGTTTAATATTCTTTTATTGGAGGTACCAGAAATCAAAATGCGCTACGGTCGTCCCAAATGTAACTTTCATGTGAAAAATCAAATGTGTATTCGACACAATTTCAGGAGTTCTTGCACACTGTTTCTCGTCTCGGGGAATCCCCCATCAGTTATTCCGACATCCCGCTGTGTAGCAGGCAACACAAATAAAAAGCCGCTGAGATCGTCCCAAATGCAACGTTCATGTGGAAGATCAAATGTGTATTGGACACAGTTTCAGGAGTTTTTTGCATACTGTTTCTCACCTCGGGAAATCTCCCATCAGTTATTACAATATCCCGCTCTACAGCCGGCATCACAAGAGCAACGCCGCTGAGATCTCCCCAAATGCAACGTTCATGTGGAAGATCAAATGTATATTGGACACAATTTCAGTAATCCTGTGTCCTATTTCTCACCACACGGCTTCCCCATCCCCTGTGTTATTCCTAAAGTCAAATCTTAAAAACCTGCTTAGCGTTTATTTCGGTAAGAGTATGCATTCAAGTCATCCGTAAGCAAAACTGTTTTATCTTGCTTTTGATCAATTTTATGAATACAATGCGAATTGCACAATCACGTTCACACTGATTACCCATAAAAGTGAGAATCTTTTAAAGAATATTTATGGTGCATTCAGTACTCGATTTTACCCACACAGTTCAGTTGTTATAAATGGTATTTTGAGCACAGAATTCTCTTAGTTGAATACAATACATTTATGCATTAAAGTCAGCAAGGAATAATGTAACTGAATCTAAAGAAAAAATCGAATGCGATATTTCTGCTTATTTTCATTATATTCGATACTAAGGTGTTAATCGTTTTGTATTCAGAAAAGGTGATTTAAAATCTTTACATAATTATCTTTCATCTGCTGTTTCTCTTTCCTTCTTAACATATTTTCTTAGATACGGAACACAGCAGCATTCATGGCGGTATTAGGGCTGTGTAAGCAAGTTACTAGGGATTAAAGTTCTTCCCTTTTGAACATAAGGAATTACCTCTATAGTACGATAAATGAAATGCAGAATATTTTTGCATACAAACATCTAGGAATGGAAAAATTCCTAACATGCTTCTATGTTAGTAAATGAAGTGCCACCAAAGAAGATATTGAGACCGATGTTTACCTTCAGCTGTAATATTTGTTTGGGAATCCGTGCAGTGGTTCGAAAATAAAGGCTGTGGTTCAAATTCGGATTTACAGAAAAAGTGTATGCCGCTAACATGCCCTTCTGTATACAGTGATAGAAGATATTTTGATGATATTTTTTGTATTAGGAATAGTTAACCTTATGTCAATATCAGTATATCACATAGTAAAACTAACTGATTGAATGGCGTTGCACCTATGTAGAGGGTTGCGGCTCTGCTTACAGGTCAGTCCCATAGCGTCTGGGAAGGATAAGGCCTACTTGGAATGATGTACTTTAAAAAGCAATGGTATTTAAAATACTGTATTTGAAGTCACAACAGAGCAGTTGCTTGTAATTCACATATTTGTTTTTCGCGTTCGATTAAACCGAAGAAACAATCATTATAATTTTACATCGATTTCTTTTTTTTTTTTTTTTTTTTTTTTTTGATTGGTGGTTTAACGACCACCGTGAGCAACTCAATGGGCTATAAGCAGTCGCCCGTCCCTAATTTAGGGTCACTGGTTCCAGGGAAGGCAGAGAGCCAGTGCCGTAAGACAAACACAACATCCATGCCTCACCGGGATTCGAACCCGGACCCCTTACGGAGGAATGATCAGAGGCCAGCGCCTTAGACCACTGCGCCACCGGGGCGGCTACATCGATTTCATTAATCCTTAAACTTAAATAAAATTTCTATTTTCTGAAACGAATTGAAGAACGTTGTGACGATTCCTATGCCTTTGTATCTTTTGCGTACAACGTAATGTAAAATGTTGTTCAAATAAGTTTGACTTTACGGAATCCTGGGAAATTTTTTCTTGAATTTCAGTTTTTTGAAACTACGCGAGTAGTATAAAATGACCGATTCTGCGCCAAGGAGCAGCTCCTTCTAGAGAAGGAGCAAGGGGCGTGGCTTGCGGTAGAAGGATGTGGGGGCGGGGCGGATGACGCTAGTGTGTTGGGTCGATGTGCTGCCCCCTAGCGGTGCTTCGTGGAACTTTCGATGAATCTTTGAGAGATGGCAACGACCGAGTCGGGGAAAGGAAATGTGCTGCCCCTAGCGGTGCTTCTTGGAACTTTATTATTACGTTGGACCTTTGTTTTTGAGGGATGGCAACGACCGAGTGAGGGAAAGGAGATGTGTACGTTGCCCCCCTAGCGGTGCTTTTTGGAACTTTTTCGGGAGATTTATTGGACGTTGACAAATTTTTAAGAAGTCTTTCCAATATTTATTTATTTTTTATTAAATTTATATTTGCAGGAATTCCCTGAGGTATTGTAATTTTTATAGACGTTGCATTATTTTTTTAATTTTCTCGGGAGATTTACTGGACTTTGTCAAATTTTTGAAGGAAGTTTTTTAGTCGTTTCCAATATGTTTTTTTTTAATTAAATTTACATTTTCAGGAATTCCCTGAGGTGTTATAATTTTTTGTAGACATTGCATTATTTTTTTTAATTCTTATATTTTTCTTCCCTCTAATTTTAATTTAGACGAGAAAAGGCTTTGTTTGAAAAAATTTCGTTCCTGTTGATTCATGTTCCGCTATCTTTTGTCCGACATGTGTTTTGGGATGACTCACCATTTTCTCTTTGACTCAGAAAACTTTGTATGACACGGTTTTTGGGACGAGTGACTATGATGTGTGACGCATGTCATGATAGCAGATATGACATCAGCCAACGCCATTTCCTCTGCGGGGTCGGCGGTTGACGTCATATGAGATTCTGTAGACACATTAAGTTCCAAGACTGATTTTTTTCAATAACTTGATCATTTTGCAACGACATTATTCCTTATTTTTTCCTTATAATTTCCCATTTTATGTTCATAATTTTTCAACGTAACGATTTTTTTATTTTCTTTGAGGAGACTTGACGCATTTTCAACCGACATACCAACATAAAAACGTTTTCCAAAGTTTTGTGCTGCACACATAATCTTAAAACACGAGAGATTCTGTTGACACATTAAGTTCCAAGACTGATTTTTTTCAATAACTTGATCATTTTGCAACGAATTTATTCTTTATTTTTTCCTTATAATTTCCCATTTTATGTTCATAATTTTTCAACGTAACGATTTTTTTATTTTCTTTGAGGAGACTTCACGCATTTTCAACCGACATACCAACATAAAAACGTTTTCCAAAGTTTTGTGCTTCACACATAATCTTAAAACACGATTGTTTATTAACGTATTTACGTGCTCATGACATTTTCTGTTATTTTTTTTTTAACGTTGTACCTTTTTCCAACGTACAAAGCCACAATTTTTTATGCATAGTTAAAATATTTTATTTTTTATTTTTTCGTATTTCTTCATGATTAATCAGTGAAATGTACCTTTTAACGCATTATCTTAATCTTTTTGTTCTAAATGCTTGCGTACTCCTTAAACTTCTTGATGTACCAACATTATTTTATTTTCTAACTTTTCAAACTAACAACTACTTTTATCGAGGCTTTATTTTTTCTGATTCAAACAAGCAAACGTTTCTTCATTATTATTTCCGTTACCTATACAAACAACTTTTCTCACTTGCTTTTAATGTATGACTTAATCTGGTTTTCTCTATAGCTGTTTCATGTTTGTGCAAGAAATATACAGATCTATAGCAACTAGCTATACATAACATTCGTTCGTAACAGTATCTTTTTTTTCCCAGATTTAAACCAACACACGCTTCTTAACGACTTGATATCGGTTTTCTGGGGAACTTTTCTTTTTCCTTTTTCCTTCATTCAATTTTATTCCAGATCATGAGACGAGGAAATGCTTCTTTAGAAACGATTTCGTTCCTGTTCGCAGTAATTACTGGATTTTGACAATTTTTTTGTGAAATGACTTCATGCTAATTCTGAGTCTTTCGCCTTTACAATATTATTTTCTCGTAATTTTTTCGTGTGTTCAAGAACTCTACAGGTCTTTCACAGTTAAAATTTTGGTGAAACAATATTTTCTTACTTTATTTAGCATATCATTATAGCTTCCCAATTTTCGCTATTTTATTTCATCTTTTTTTAAATTTAGTAAAACTTTTCAGTATGTCAGTAATTTATTTCTTACTTGGCCAAACTTATGACTCCTTTTTTTAGACTTTTTTTTTTCATTTCATTTCAGCAAAATGATTATTTTAGATGTAGCAAATCATCAGGTTTTTTGTTTCCTTATATATCATATTTTCCAACTTGCTTTTAAAGTATTTCTCAAAGCTTGCATGTATGTCAAATACGCATTTTTTTAATCCTTCCCTAGTTTGCTATACTTTTTCGTGGACTGCCCCAACAGGAAAGCATTCATTGTCAAGGCATGAAATCTAAAACCATTTTGATTACGATAAAATTTGTATTCTTTGGGACATATTTTCTGTATATTGTTCTGTCTCGTCCGAAAAAAACATTCATTCTGGAGGCAAAGCGGGTAATTCCGTTCTTCCACTAAACATCATTTTTTTACGTTTTACTAACTCACCACCCCCATAGCGAAAATAAAGAAATATTTACTCTGTTACCTACATATCGACTCGATCTATTTCTTTTCGAAATGCTGATCATGACATTTCAACTAAAATTTCATACTTTCAC
The DNA here is from genome assembly GCA_039090855.1 of Macrothele yani. Lineage (NCBI taxonomy): Eukaryota > Metazoa > Arthropoda > Arachnida > Araneae > Macrothelidae > Macrothele > Macrothele yani. Next base: position 47,516,063 of record CM077034.1, on the reverse strand, counting down.
CAAAAATCATATTCTTAAACGAGCTATTTTTTACACAATTATTTCACGTATAACTAAATTTTTGTTGTTTACTCACCTCATAAAAGTCAATAAGAACTCCCCTAATCTCATTCCTTTCCCTCATTTAGTTCGCTTAAATTGAGATGTTACAAAATTTCGCGTATATTTCATTCCCTTAATATCCAGTTCTCCCGTGTCTGTCCCTTCATGTTTAACTTCTGTGCAGGCTGCATTTTATCTTTAGACATTTAGTTTCATTGACCTTTTCTTTCGTCTTAATTAGGTTTTTATTATTGTATTTTTTATTCAGTGTCTCAGCAGAAAAATCTTTCATTCTGGAGACATAGCGACTAAGTCCGTACTTCCTCTAAACATTTTTTTTTTTCACGTTTTACTAATTGTTCAGAAAAGCAGTTGTTTCCAAACTCCCATAGTGAAAATATCGTATTCCCCTTATAGTACTTATTATATTTTTCCTTCTGTTCAGTGTTGTATGATTCTTCAAACTTTGGTTTATCTTTATGAAACTTCTTTTTTTCTTAGTTTTTTTTCTGATTCAAACTTTCAATCTTTTCCTATCGATTTAATTACTCTTATTTTCCCATTCGACTTTACTTTTGAACAGAAATGTATCTAAAATCTTCAGATGTATTTTAGTCTACAAGGCCGATTCTTCCCTGTTTCAAATAAAGTCATTGTGGGATTTTAGTGTAAATGCTTATAAATCTTTAGAACTTACTTTTCATAGTTAGATACAAATTCCTCGAGGTTTACATTAAACCATGAAAGAAGAGTGTTTTTACGCTCTATCCAGTGTGTGAGCTTTCCCCAAGAAATTAACTTTGAATTTCCCCCTGTTTTTGTCGGAAACTGACAATCTCCTGCGACTGTTTTCACGCGTCTATTGCTTACAGGAAAACCTCATACGACATGAAATCACTTTGCTTGGGAGATTAAACTAAATTCTGGTTTTGAACTTTGAATGCAAACTCAAGCTCGCAAAAGCATAGTTTTCTGAGCAAACTTGAACTGTCTAAGATGACAAAAATCTAAAACTGCTGACTCAATGGGACAGAGCGTTTGAACTTTGCCGTTCATTCACCATTTAAGAGATCCGGCGTGAACCGCTAGAAGGGAAGTAAGCAGACCCTGATTTAGTCCACTGTTTCCAAGGAAGGTAGAAAGCTAGTGTCGTAATTCAAAAGCTTATTAATACGAGTATTCGGCTTAAGGTTATTAATACGAGTATTCGGCTCTACGGTCCACCCTGATTGGCAGGTGACTGATAACCAGCCCCCCATCAAAGGGGAGACCCAACAAATGTAACTCCCGACTTATGTGTTTTATAGGAGAGAGTATGATATCAGATCCAGCAGGATTTACATCCCCAGCTCCTACTTGAATTACAATTTTTACTTCATTTTAGCTACGTTTGGTACAGTTCAAGTTTTTTTCAGCAAATTTCCAGTTGCTTTTTTACGTGAAAAAAATACGGTCCTCAAATAGGCCAGGGAATCGTTGTTATCCGCGACCAGCATTAGGCACGAAATTGTCAAGATTTCCTGCCTATTGCTTAAAATACCGGTCAGTTGCCAACCACACCCGGAACAAAGTAATTTTTAGAGTACCTATGTTTGATAAAGAAAGAGGGAGTTTTAGTTTGATTTGATTTCGTCAATTTTATAACGAAAAGTGCATCTCAATTAAGCCGCCCCGGTGGCGCAGTGGTCTAAGGCGTTGGCCTCTGATCATTCGTCCGAAAGGGGTCCGGGTTCGAATCCCGGTGAGGTATGGATGTTGTGTTTGTCTTACGGCACTAGCTCTCTCCCTTCCCTGGAGCCAGTGACCCTAAATTAGGGACGGGCGACTGCTTATAGCCCATTGAGTTGCTCACGGTGGTCGTTAAACCTCCAATCAAAAAAAAAATCTCAATTAAGTAATTCTCATCGCAGTCTCAGCACGGATGTAGAAAAAGGACGGGTTTTCGGGTGTTTACACCCTCAGGGAAACGGCAAGAACTAAGGTTTATTACAGGTGATATTTAGGGGAAGTTATAAGTTATTTTAAAGTATTCGCGAAAGTAGGAACTCTGCAACCTATATTCAAGCTACGCGCCGGAGCCACAGAAAAAAAAAATTCGTACAAATGAAGTTGCATCGTGTCCAAAATATTACATATACCATCATAGTTTGGTTTCCTCTTTTGATCTTAATACTTTCGGGAAATTCCACGTATAACATATTCAGAAATAATAGCAAAAATAATAACTACAGTGATAATAATACCATATTTATCTTAGTGAGATGATGCCGCTTTCGAACTTTTACCAAGCTGCCTATGTCCAGGTGGATCAGCGGTTGTTTGGGCTGTAGAATAAATTCTGCATCTAACCGATTTTTTTTCCTGAGCGATAATTGATTTTTATTGGCTCCTTTTGGTAGCTCTGAATATCCGTCTCCAGCGAGCACGTACCAAAAAAAAAATAAAAAGGGATATCTCAATATAGATATCTTTGAGCGTTCCGTCAGATGCTAACTGTATGTTATAACAGTGTTTTGTTATACCAAATTATTAAAATGTGTAATAAGAAATAAATAACATTTAATTTGGACGCGGAAGGTCCAAAACTGCCATGGAAATGTTTCTATGTTATCAACCAACATATTTCATTTTAAGTGTTTCAGTTCAAACGGAGAATCTGATTGTTCATTTTTAAGGATTGTTTAACTCTATACACACCGCAGGTGTTTTTTGGTGTGACTGCTCAGTTTTCTCGTACTGTTTTTTCTCATTCGTTTCAGATATTACTGCATTTGATAAGATGTGGTGCATTATTAGGTGCTATTTACAGACTGATTTTCAGGCAGAATGTGAATGGCGGTTCCCCGGTGCCTGGTCTAATGCTTTGAAAACAAAATTATAGGAAACTACGCAGCGCCTTTTTCGAAGACTGTAAATGTCCAGGACAAGCCACGTATCGCAGTACTAAAATGTGTAATACGAAATAAATCCGAAAATGCAATAATTTTACATCATACTGATTTGTCCTTCATAAGCTTCGTTTTATGTTATTTTTTTTCCGCGAATTACAACTAATTGCATATAATATTCTTTGATCGTTAACTTTATTTTAAGTATCCTGTATGAATTTCAGGTACATTAGGTTGCAAGGCCTTCAGTGCTACATATTGTTCGATGTGCAATCATTCGACTGAATTTAAATTATTTCGTTGCGATAGCTAAGCCGTCAGAGACTTTGGCGTTTGATTCCTCGTGCGAGATGAGACTGGGTTAAATCGAGGACAAAGTGTGGGTTAATATATTTTTCTAACAAAGCTGGACCTCTCCTTCGATATTAAGAGTGATCCGGAATCCGAGACTGCCAACAACTTTTAGCCAGTGCGTTTCCTATTAAATTTGATGAAGCTCTAATGCAAACTATTGATAACAATTAAAAATTTGTAATTTTGTGAAATTGGAAGCGTTCTTGAAGGCGTTTTACTAAAAAGATGACTTCTACAACAAGAAAAAATTTGCTCAACCATGTTTAAATTCAGTTTTTCTCAAATATTATAACAAAAGAAAATTTCATTTTAGTAGAAGTGGTATCCACAGTTTTCGGACGTACTTTTTTTCTGCTTTTTTCTCCGTTTGTTCTCTTATCTAACAACATGAAAACGCAATGGCCTGCAAGCTGTCGCCCGTGCTTGATTTAAGGCAAACAACTCAAGCGAAGCCAGAGATCCAATGCCGTAATACAAACAAAATGTACACTCCTGACCGGTACTATAACCCGAAATCATCTAGGACGAATGGTCAACAGCTAGTGTTTAGAAATCTTCGTCAAATGGGCGGCTATACTTTATACTATTTCGATTTCCCGAAAGACTCCCGTTACCACTTGTTTTCGAAAACTGAAAGAAATACGAAGAAGATTTTTTATTTTAAGAAAAAAGGCGAAAAGCGAAAATAGCGTGCATCGTTTGTTTTGCAGTGAGCAGTTATAGCTGCAGCGCTCATCCCGAACAGCGAAAGCGACACAAGCCAGCTCTTTCACTGGGAACTACACTCAACATCAAGCCACCATGATTTTGAGCTGTGTCAGTAAGCATCTGTTCTTTATCTCGATTTATGTTGTGTATCCGTTAGCATGATGTGCCCTAAGTTACCCGTAAAGCCTAAAAGAGCTCGTAAACATTTCAGTGTTACATTTAGCGCAAACTTAGCATAATTAAACATTTTGATCATGAAGAACGAAACAGAGACATTGTATATATGTTGAACTTGTCTGTGTTCGACATTGGTACAAGATACTTACACGCAGAGAAAAAGAATATTGAAAGCTGCTGAAGTAACTGATGGTACTGCTAGTAGCAAAGTGGTCTCTTTTAGCTGACATTCAGTATTTGTTAAAATAGAAAGTTTACTGTTTGCGTGGATTAATAGGTGTACAGAGAGTGATGTTAAGTGAGGTTATCTCGTTATATGTAATGGAGTACCACGTTTGAATTTGGCAAAGCTCAAAGATCTTTCAATATAAATTAATGGTACCTACTTCTTCGCTTTACGTCATTTGGGCTTAGGAAAGGTTTCCTTGAAACGTTCTACTTTCGGACAGCGGGAGATACCTGTATTGCGATTAATCAAACCCAATAATCTGATTTATGTGTGAAATGAGATAATATTTGATATCGGTGAGTTAATAATATCCAAATTAAAAGCGTCGAAGTAACATCAATTACACTTATGAATGTCCGCTGTATTCACGAAATCATACATTTCCCATTTTCTCCTATGGGAAAAGAAATGAGAACGGCGGATTAAAATACATTAAAACATTATTTTGATCCAGAATTTGAACTTCGACACAACAGGACGAATTATTAAGAATAATCTCATTAGAACTTTCCACCGTCTAAGACTCACTATTTACTAAGTATTTTTTAAATCTACCTCACAACATCATACTGTACTACAGCGTATCACCATGTATAGAAATGATTTTTTAAAACCAGAATATAAGTTCATTTATTTCTTAAAAATTGTTCAGTTCAATTTTGCTGTTCTTTTTAAAGCGTTCCTTTGGATTTCCTTATACACTTTTTATTCTACAAATCCTTTTTACAGGCGAAAAGAGCATTTTTCATTGATGAATTCATTTTTTAAATTTAAATAATAATGCTTATGCCAATACATTCATTTAAAGCTTTTAACAATATTTTTTTACTGAAGGTTCAATGACAACGTGAGTAACTCAATGGGCTATAAGCAGTCTCCGGTCCCTTATTTAGGGCCACTGGTCCCCGGGAATGGAGAGAGATATTGCAGTAAGAGAAAAAGTCCGGATTCAAATCCATGCGTCACCGGGATTCGAATCCAGACCTCTTTCGGAAGAATAGCCATAATCCATTGCTTAGACTACTGCGCCATGGGGCGGTTTTAATTTTAACAATATGAAATAGCACAAAGTAGATGAACATAAACGCCAATAAGAACACTTTACGAACTACGTAACAGGAGATTTAAAAACATTAATCCATTATTTCCCATTCTGATATATTGCGTACCAAAGGCTTTATTTAACAATCTACAGTCAATTTTTACGTCCTAAATAAAACTCGAAATTTATTATTTCAGTAAAATACTGACGAAAACTTGTCATTATGTCAAAGCACAATGAATGATAGAAAAAAACTGACGAAAACATGGATTTGTCAAAGCACAATGAATGATAGAAAAAAATATATACATAATAAAGAGTAAAATACGTTATATTCAGGATATGAAATGCAAAAATTTAGAAATTGTATTTTATTTGCAGTATACGATTAAAGTCGAAGGCGAGTTTTTATAATTGTCATCGAATATGAAAACCAATGAAATAAAAGATGAATTCGAATTGAATTTAAACACGGATTTTTCGATATTATTACTCTCGTCGAAGATAAATGAAAATAAATTTACTTTTTCTTTGCTACTAGATTGATCTCTTTTTGAATCTCGAAATTGATGTTTTCACAGTTTAACGTATGCCCAACCACAGCTTTCCTAGTATGAACAAAATTAAGGTTCCTATTGGTGAAAAAGCTCTACTGTAAGAAATAAAAGATCGCTTGGTTATTTCCCACACTGACGAATTCATTCTTCTATTTAAAAACACTATAGGACAATTTTTATTTTTTATATCCGGTAAGAATTTTGTTGAAATGTTAGCTTTGTTTCCTTACTTTAACACTCCAAACACGACTTTGTGTTCCGTTTCGCGTGGTACTCAGAGTTGTTTTTTTTAAATATAATGGTAAATGTGTTCCGTTTCTATAGTAAAAAATCTGCTTGCAAATGTAATTTCATGAGGTGGAGAATTAAAATGAATTAACGATATTAAATGTAATTGATGAGGAGGATCAATTAATAAAATTAAATTTAATTTCATGAGGAGGAGAATTAAGATGAATTAAAGATATTTTTCAGCATGTACGAAAACATCTTTCAGAAACTCACCTATTACCTTGCAGACTAAAAGAGATTTCATGCACATGAAGGATGTTTTCAGTAAATCATGCCCTATTGATAGAATAAATCGATATTTTTATTTCTTTTAACCAAGTGCCAAACTTAATAAATGGCACAACCATTTGGAAACGCTTGCACTGAATGCTCTCTAAATCCCAATCATCCATATTCAAAGTGAGTTATTTCCGATGCTTCTGTAACGAGAAGATGTGACCCGTATTGAAAAAAAATTCACGTAAATGTTATTAGTCGATTTATATGCAAATCCTGACGCGATGGGTAAAACCAAGGATTTATCGGAGTTTACGAAAGGACAAATTGCGAGAAAACTGGAGGCTTATATGTCCGTGTTGGAAACGGTGAGCCTTCGGGGCTGTTAGAGGGCCCCTACGTTCAATAGTGGTCCCGGAGTGAAACTAAAATACTGAAACATTCAGCGGTTGACACAGTTGTAAAGAACGGCTAAAGCTAGATACCATAGGTGAACAACGCGTGCTTCGCCTTTTGCAGCGCAATCGATGCACACAGTTTCGAAGTTGACCGGCGAACATGGTATAAATTATTCAAAAACAATATCCCACGAATGAATGCTTCTAAATACGAATTGCTGGAAAGAGTAGTTGTACAATTTGGCCGATAGTGGATTAGACGCCTTTTGCAGATATGACAAATAACGATATGCACTCCATTTTTTAGATGGTCGAGTCGTTATTTGACTTCAAGAGGATGAAGTTATGGATCCCTCATTCACGGCGTATGCTATTTTTCAGACTGGTGGGCACGGTTTTATGGTATCCGGCTTGTTCAGCTGATATGAAATGAGACTCTGGTTGGGGTGTTCCAGTGTGTGGACGGCAGCTACTCTCAGGAAATTCTCCCGAGAATGTACATCCTCGATATTGTGCCTTGACCCTGAGGGAGTGCCTTTTTCCCGGATTACCTGAGCTTGAGCGGCCCCAAATCCACGAGGGAAACCGAAATTAATTATGAATTTCATGCTGGCTTTAACAGAAAACGAAAACTTCAAAGCTGCAATATATTTTGTATGAACCAAACAAAGGCACCGCATGAAAGTTTATTTTTCGCTTAAACTTTTGCCACCAGTCCTCTCTTTTTAATAATTTCTGCCGTAACAAAAATAACTCATTTTTAAAAATAAAAATCAAAACCGGAAGATCACACAGAATTAAAGATTTGCAATTCCAGTACTAATCAAACTGGCATTGATGACTGGTAGCGGCGCCGTAAAACCAAGACGTCATTGCTGGGGATAAAGACACAAAAGGTCGTAATATCAGTGAAAAATCACCCGGCAAAAAAATTATTTCCGACGGTAAAGAAAGAAACTAAGAACATCTTAATACAACTGTATCGATACTATAATTTTAAAATATGATGCGTTTGAAGCGTTTGAAATATGATACTGAGACAAAACGGAGACGTAACAAATAAGAAATACTGAATACGAAATGTTGCGGCGGAACAGGTTTCTTTATCACTTGTTGGTTGGTGTTATGCTCAGACATTTAAATATTAAGAATTGACACACAGAACTAAATATGCTCTAAGCTTTTGAAGGTCACTCTAAATTTCTGATGCTGAACGGAGGAACACGATTCAGGGAGCTGATATTTGGCGGCTCGGGGTGTAAGAGATAAGTGGGCCGTTTGAAGCAAGGGAGGCATTTCTATCCCATGTCAATCGCGACTTACATTGCTTGGTTCCAATTTCCTAAAATATAAACCTCCAAAGATCAAGATACCCCATGGAACACACTACAGAGTGTGCCCCTCTGGGGATCTCTGAAGTCGCTGAATCCCTCTCCCCAGATGGCGAGCGGGTCACAGATTTTAACTGACAGAAAACACATTAAAATCCTCTAGGTGTTCAATACATTGAATGAGTTTGAAGTTTAACTCTGGGAAATCCCATTCATTCATATACATTCATAAAACCTTTTTCCCTCTTCTAAGCAAAGTCCTATTTGGAACCTTGCTAAAGAACGATAGATTTATCAAAAGCATTGGTATGAGCAAATCATTTTGAAATTTCTTTAATATTTTTTTTATTTTATTGGTTGTAAAAACAATTAAAGCTAAAGATAACAATTTTTTGAAACAGAAACCTGAAAATTTGATTTTTTCCAAAACATGAACTCAGAGTCTTCAAGATGGAGTCATGATAAAGAGACTTAACTTTAATACTACGCACTGAAGTGCCAAAAAACTGGTACACACGAGCTTATACAAAATACATTGCAACGTCACATATGCGCGTACTCGAGTGCGTCCGCCAGTGAGTATATAAAGCGAAAGACATCCTTGTCAGATGTCAGAGCTGTTTTCGGCATGAGAATGACAAGTAATAACGATTTATGCGATTTTCAACACGGTTTCGTAGTTGGCGCTCGTGAGATGGGCCATAGTATTTCGGAGGTAGAAACGAAGAATCAGACTTTCACGGACGACCATTGCAAGGGTGTACCGTGACTACAAGAATTCCCGCAAAACCTCAAACGTACGATACCAGTGTGGCCGTAAAAAGACATTATGTGAACGTGACGATCTTCGGCTGTCAAGTATCGTTTCACGCGATAGGCGTGCATCACTCTCGCAAGTATCATCGGAATTCAATGCTGGAGACTTGCCATGCATCAGCGTCCGGACTGTGCAACGTACCGTTCACGATATGGACTTTGGGAGCAGACGCCCAACTCGAGTCCCCTTGATGGGTGCACGACACAGAGTTATGCGCCTCGCTTGTGCACGGCAACATCGCCTCTGGACACGTGATGACTGGAAACAAGTAGTATGCTCTGACTAGTCGAATGAAGGACTCGAATGTAGCGCAAACCTCATGAAGCCATGAATCCCGTCTGTCAACAGGGAACTGTACCGGCTGGTGGGGCATTCGTAACGGTATGGGGTGTGTTTATCTGGACTTTACTGTTACCGCTGGTACGTCTACAAACGTCTGTGACAGGCCAACGCTATGTGCTCATCCTTTCTGATTAGGTACGCACGTTCATGTCCGGCAATCATGCTGATGGGTTTGGCCTGTTCCAACAGGACAATGCAATTCCACACAAGTGTGGAGACGCCACATTATGGTTAAAGGCGCATTCATCTGAGTTTGGGGTGTAGCCATTCCCTCCAAATTCCCCAGATCTGAAAGTGATAGAACCCATTTGGGATGCCTTGCAACGCGCTATTGAACACAGGAATCCGAGACCTCGGAATACACCCGAATTGTGGAACGCTCTGCAGGATGTATGGTGTTAATTCCCTGCAGTATATTTACAGAAGCTAGTGCAGCCCATGCCCCGTCGTATTTCTGCAGTCCTGGGCTGCCTTGGGGGACCTACCAAGTATTAGACTGGTGTACCAGAATTTCTGACACTTCAGCGTATATTTCATTTAGAAATCTTGGTCAGATTAGCTTTTCGTCACTAGGATCGTTTTATAACGCATTCATTTGAATACATTCAGGGATTAGTGCTCACATTTCATTTTTAGACAAAATGACAACTGAACGCAAAAAAAAAAGAAATGCACAGCTTATTCCATTCGAGCACTGGCAAGGGAATCATCTTCGTGTCAGCGGAGCACAGTTCGATGTGCGCCTCGCACAACGATGCCTCCACGTTTTTCACGCCATCTTACTTGCAGGTTAGTGTTACCGTAAATGTTTCTAAAATGCATCATAAAGTTTATTTTCTTTTCACCATTTGCTATTAAATGCATACCTTAAAATTTGTGTATCCTTTTTTTCGAAATGTTTTGCCAAATAATTTACGACACAAAAATACACCTTTTCCAAATAAAATATATGTAGACATTAAAGGGCCGACATTATGCAGAGTAAAACTTTCATTAAAAAATTTGTGTGCAGAGCCGACGTTTAAAAATTTCATTATTCTTTCAAATTGTCTACAAGTTACATGTCCGCTCGGATAACGTTTGTTAAACTATGAATTTTTTTACTTCTATATATATTCTCTGGGTGTCTGCCAAGATTTATAACAATTTAACAATCAAGCAAATCTTTCGTTTGCTGAGAGTTAATTTATTGCTTTAAAGATGGAAACATCATGAAAGGAAACAAAATGTTTTACGTAATTGCTGTACACTTTTTTACCCGATACAGCTGCATGGGAAACCATACGTAAACATTTTGTATGAAATATATGTGGAAAATGTAGGACAAAATTTGACGGAAATCTGTGTGAATGTATCAAGATAAATTTAGAAATGAGGAAAGCGATTATTTAGTAATATAAAAGAAGTAATTTCTCATTGTAATTCCAGTGCAGTCCTGAAGTTCAACAGTGTTTACTCGAAGATAGCTTCTTAGATATACTTTTGTTATAATGATAAAAATTGAGCTACGAAGAAGTAATGGTTAAGAAGGTTGAAGATTCACAGACTGTCAAGTAGTCACGTACAGTGGTGTAATGCTGTCCAAGTAAAAAATAATCAAGTCTTTGGAGCTGAGAGTGGGGAGATAATTTAACTTCTTGTGTGGTTCTCCTACGCATATTTTACTGAACCGCTGCAGTGGAAACTGATATTGACAGCATCCTTCCTCTACTCCACACATGCTTCAATCGACAACCATCACACGGATAAGGACTAAATCATAGTTTCGATGGGCCACTGGCCACTAAGATATACCTGGGAAGGCAGGGTTTGTTGTTCAAAAGCATGTGACCTTTATTTTTTTTAATTAAGGCTGTTTTATTCTGAAGTTTCTCGAAATAGTTTGCTTTCCAGAACAGTGGAAACACTTATTTGGAGGAAAGTCAACAAAGGTGCAACAAGGAGGGTTTCGCACGGTTCGTTAAGTATCTTAAAGCTGAATACCTTTGATGTATCAAGATATTGAAGCGCAAAAATGGAGACCGAAACAAATTCACAGAGGTTACAAGTCTTTGCAGAATTAAAATATTTTCAAAATTTACGAGAGATTCAAAATGAAAGAAAATATATTGATATTCTTTTTTTATTTTTAATATAAGAGTAATATCAAACCACATCGCATGTGAACTCTTTTTTTTGTTGTTGTTGTTTGTATGGGTGTATAAACACCACTGTGAATAACTTGGCGGAGCATAAACAGACGTTCGATATATTTAACTCGATGGGCTGTAAGCAGTCCGTATCAAGTGTTTTCTCATTCTGAGAGTAAAATTACGGAATAATCTCATAATTATTTTGTAGCATTTTTAAAACGTATGTCTCCGGATGCAATTTCTATTGCAAATTACTGAAAATTAAGTACCAACGACTTTGGTAAAATACTGCTAGAATAGTAAACAATATGCAATATTTCAAATTTAACAGACTGAGGATAAAGAATCACATAATTAGCATTATCAGTGTGTACCGCTCGTCAAGTCCATGCAGAAGACAAATCCCAATATGTTAATTTTATCTTTCTTTAAGAAAATTAAACTTGTGTTGTTTTTTTGAAATCACATAGACTGCCTGTGGTACTTTTGGTTTGATCAACTAATGCAGTCCGTACGGAAAACGAAGTCGCGTGCTTCTAGTTAAAACATAGCTAGGACATAAGATAGTTTCTCGTAGAGGACAATAGAAGACAAATAGCACTGAAAAGGAATTTTCAGTTCAAAATTATGAAGAGTGATTTTATAAACTTTACCACGCGCTCTAATCACATACAGGAGAATATTCTCCATATCCATATATAACTAGGGATGGGAAATTCGAATATTCGAATCCCGCGAATCTTGAAAAAAATCGAGATTCGAAAACTCGAATATTCGCGCTTTTTTCCTTATTCGAATCTTAACCAAAAAAACTTGGAGTTTGGTGCTTGTTCTGGAGCGCTATTTGTTCGAATTTGTGTCACGATGACGAGATCTGACATTTGAAAACAATCGAAGAAGATCGTCTTCTTCATTGTTTTCAAATGTCAACGAAGAAGACGATCTTCTTCGCAGATTGTATTAGTGGCTTTTCCATGAGAGAAACCATGAGGCGTTTAATCATATCGCACTGTGAGGTTGAGCAAAAATGTCGTGGCAGGAAAGAACTGACTTTGAGAAAGGAAAATTGTTGAATGTTATACTAGTGGGTTGTCCATGAGAGAAGCCGAGAGGCATTTAATCATGCTCAAGTCAACTGTTTTGTATATAGTGAATAAATGGAAGACACATGGCGTGCCTAAAGCATCAAAAAGTACAAGCAGACCATAGGAAATCAGTCACAGAGAACGTCTAAGCCTCAGGAGAGTCGTTATAGGTAATCGACGGAGTACTGCACAAGACCTCAGTGTACAGGTGAGTAAAACTGCTGGAACTTCGGTATGAAAACGTACCACTCGCAGAGAACTTCATTCCATGAGTTATCGTGTCCGTGCGACTGCTCATAAGCCTTCCATCTCCACTCGTAATGCTACTCGTCGTTTAGCATGGTGTAAAGAACATTTACGTGGAGCGTAGATCAATGGAAACGGGACCTATGGCCTCATGAATCCAGATACACGATCCATAAGTCTCATGTCTGTGTGTGAGTATGGCACCAGTTGGGAGAACGCTATTTACCATACTGTACTCTTCATACGGTCAAATTTGGAGCTGGAAGTGTACTCGTGTGGGGGTGTTGTTCGTGCTATCGTCCCGCACATTGGTTACCGTGGACAAACATATTACCCAGCACGTCAACGTCAATATTCTGGACAATTATGTCCTCCCAAATCTGTGGCAATACTATGGAACCGAGCCTGGTTCGTACCAGCAGGATAATGCACCCAGCCATAAAGTTACGGCGTGGTTTGACGATAATTCCGTATCGTGTGTGGACTGGCCAGCACATAGCGCTATTCTTCATCCCATAGATTACCTATGGGATAAATTAGAGCACCGCATAAGAAGTTTGGAACCAAAAACTACCACTAAGCAACAGTTAGCGGCAGCATTATGTACTTAATAGAAGCGCATACCCATCGCTGTGTTCCAAAACGTTGTACTAATCATGTCTCGAAGGGTCCGTGCATGCATTATGGTCAAAGGTGGACAGACACTGTACTAGTGTAAGTCAATAAATGCTAAGTTGTGTTTCTCTTCTAGGTGTCCGGCGCCTTTTGTCAAAATATTGCAGATAGGAATAATCGAAATTATTTGTATGCCTCACATATCAGTTCATTATTTCTATGTGAGAATCATGCCTATTAAGCAATTGATTTCACAAGTAAATAAACCTCTTAGTTTCCTCTAAGTTATTATCTCTTACGTACAATTCAACAGCCACTTTGAAGACCCGTAACAAAAAGGAAGACCCGTAACAGAAAAGAAGATACGTAACAATTCGAACTCAAAGAATAGACATTGCTTTCAACTGACAAAAGCTGAGACATTGATTTTCCAAAAGTCGCAGTTGTACGATAAAGGCACACATCATTTGGAAACGAATTTGTTTCATAAATGCTGAAGACATGTTGATCCACATCATCTTTGCACAATAGAAGAATATCTACTCTGTTGCCTTAGCTTTCAGTTAGAGCATGAGTCTCTGCAATTAATCAAAGAAAACCAAGGTTCTAACATGAATACCAGATAATCCCTGTTATCATATATATTATAATTTATGACTACTATTCTTGCGGTGTTAATATAGAATAAAAATACCAACGTTTTTCACAATGAAATGTTTTTTATACATCGACCGTAGTTTCGCAGAGCGTTTGGCTCGGCTTCATCAGGACGAATGCAGCGTAAACATATAAATCATTGTGACATCTTTAGAGTTATGACGATCTCAGAATTTAGAGTGTTGTTTCCACTCGCTTAAAAGAAGTGGAGTCGATGTCAAGCTTAATATATTGGAAGCTTTCCACATATACCGACACTCGTCACGCCTTGTCAACGACATGACGTCGACTCCATTTCTTTCAAGCGCGGGGAAACAACTCACTAAAATCCGTAAGCGTCAGAACTCTAATGATGTCACAATGATTTAAATGTTTACGCTCAATTCATCCTGATGAAGCAGAGGCAATAGCTCTGCGAAACTACAGTCGATTTATAATAAATATTTTATTGGCCTCCCGGTGGCGCAGTGGTCTAAGCGCTGACTTATGACCATTCGTCCAAGAAGGGTCCAGTTTCGAATCCCGGTCGAGCATGGATGTTGTGTTTGTCTTTCGGCACTGGTTCTCTCCCTTCCCTGAAACCAATGACCCTAAATCAGGGACGGGAGACTGCTTATAGCCCATTGAGCTGCTCATGGTTGTCGTTAAACTTCAATCACAAAAAATATATATATGGTGAGAAACTTTGGTATTTTTATTTTAAATCACTCTTGTCCTTGTGTTGTGTACTGTTTCTTTCTGCGTGGTCATCACCTAACTCTGTCATAAACCAGTGTACAAGTGAATTGAGGTTTTTTTTTTTTAGTTTGGAGGTTTAACGACCACTGTGAGCAACTCAATGGGCTATAAGCAGTCGCCCGTCCCTAATTTAGGGTCACTGGTTCCAGGGAAGGGAGAGAGCCAGTGCCGTAAGACAAACACAACATCCATGCCTGACCGGGATACGAACCCGGACCCCTTACGGACGAATGATCAGAGGCCAGCGCCTTAGACCACTGCGCCACCGGGGCGGCGAATTGAGGTTGGATAACATAAAGCAAGGCAATGCGCCAGATGTTTAAGGGCTTATTGTTAATATATTGATAATTGTGATGGGCTCATACAATAGGACAATGTTCCATTTTTCCTTGATATTTTTTATTTATCGTGATTTTTCGATGTCTGTTAAAAAAACTGGCAAGAAAATGTTTGTGGTATTTTTTCTTTTATTGCAATCTTGTCATCACCGTTTAACTTATAAAGAGGTTTTGAGTTGTTAAGTGTAACTGCCACACTCGGTAATTCTGTTCCAGTGTATTAACACTCACACGTTCAGCACCCAACACTTCGTCACAAAAGAAACACCTCATATTTACTTTGCCAACAAGAAACGCGCGACGCGTAGTCCTGATAATATTTTCTTGAGCGTGCTTATCAGATACCTTTCTTCTTTTGATTATTTCAGTCTCGCAAGTTGAGATTTATCATATTCGTGCCGGTAATTTATGTGGAACTTTGAACAGTGTTTAAAAAAGTTATTTTGACATCACACTTTAATTTTCACTTATTTCACTTATACTGTCTTATGTCGAACACACATGCGACAAAAATTAACAATGGTGTTCCTTTTCCCAGGTTACACACGAAAGAAGTCTTGCCTCACACTTTTAAGGGGATTTTAAATCAAAAATAAAATATGTGTTTAAAATTTTTGACCTGGAAAAAATCTATGTTGATGTACCATAAAGCCCGGCAACTCCCAGTTTTCCCTATTTGTAAAATAAGCCACTAATTTCGTTAATATCTGTGCTTCCAACGTTTCAACACTATAAAATGACCAAACATATGTACAAAAGTG
This sequence comes from Macrothele yani, assembly GCA_039090855.1. Taxonomy (NCBI): domain Eukaryota; kingdom Metazoa; phylum Arthropoda; class Arachnida; order Araneae; family Macrothelidae; genus Macrothele; species Macrothele yani. The sequence continues at coordinate 47,500,099 of CM077034.1, read as the reverse complement.
GTTATTCTCCTAACAATGGTTTTCAGTATATTTTGCTTCGATTACAAAGCAAAATTAATATCACTTTTAAAATCCCTAATTTGAAACGTATAGAAAAATTCCATGCAGGAATATTAGCTGGAAAACAGCTCTGACACTATATGCACTAACTTGTGCGGTTTTCCTTTATAACGTAATGCTTGTAAATTATCGGACATGCACTGAAGTGCCAGAAAAACTGGTACACCCGTCTAATACTTGGTAGGTCCCCCACGGGAGCGCAGGACTGCAGAAATACGACTGGGGATGGACTCTTCTAGCTTCTGGAAATATGATGTAGGAAATGCACACCATACTTCCTGCAGAGCGTTCCACAATTTGGGTGTATTCCGAGATCTCGGACTCCTGTGTTCCATAGCGCGTTACATGGCATCCCAAACGTGTTATAACACGTTCTGATCTTCGGACTTGGGTGGGATTTGCAACACCCCAAACTCAGATGAATGCTCCTCTAACCATAATGTGGGTTCCCGACACTTGTGTGGAGGTGCATTGTGCTGTTAGAACAGGCCCAACCCATCAACATGAAGGCAGGGCATGAACGGGTGTACCTCGCCAGAAAGGATGAACATAAAACGGTGGCCGGTCACAGTCGTTTGTAGACATACCATGGTTCCCAGTGAAGTACAGCTAAGCACATTCCCTACCACTAAGGCCCCCCACCAGCCGGTACAGTTCCCTTTTGACAGGCGGGATCCATGGCTTCATGGAGTTTGTGCCACACACGAATCAATGTATCTGCCCGATACAGTTGGAAACGCAACTCGTCAGTCCACGCTTCTTGTTTCCAGTCATCAAGTGTCCAGTGGCGGTGTTGCTGTGCCCAAGCGAGGCGCATAGCTCTGTATCGTGAAACCATCAAAGGGACTCTAGTTGGGCGTCTGCTCCCAAAGCCCATATCGTGAAAAGTACGTTGCACAGCCCGGACGCTGATGCTTGTTGAGGCTTCAGCATTGAATTCCGATGATACCTGCGAGAGTGTTGCATGCCTATCACGTGAAACGACTCTTGAGAGCCGACGATGGTCACGTTCACCCAATGTCTTTTTACGGCCGCACTGGTATCGTAGGTTGGAGGTTTTGCCGGAATTCTTGTAGCCACGGTACAATATTGCAATGGTCGTCCGTGAAATTGCGAACTAGGTTTTTACCTCCGAAATACTATGGCCCATCTCACGAGCACCAACTATGAAACCGTGCTGAAAATCGCATAAATCGTTATTACTTGTCATTCTTATGCCGAAAACAGCTCTGACAGCTGGAAGATAATATGTACAGGATTTTAAAAAGAGAGTTTCTAACCCCAGGTCTTAAACAACCCTTAGAAATAGGAAGCTAGGAGATTTGGGCTAGCGTGCCCGATAGGACTGTGACACGGAAGCGAAGTAGAAAGTGGGAGGAAGACGCCCTTATTTATTACCGGGGTGCCAGTACCCGGGGTCCGACAGCTTAACGTGCCCATACGACGCACGGCGGATGTTTAGTTGATCGAGCGTTCGTACCTACCTGGGATCGAAACTGAGGTCCTTTCCGTGGCAGTTACGAACGTTGCCCAATAGGCCACCTGCTGCTGACAGCTGGAAGAAATGTCGATCGATTTATATACACACTAGCGGACGCAACCGAGTACGCTCAAGGGTGTTGCTATGTGTTTTGCTTAAGCTCGTCTGTACTAGTTTTTATGGCACTTCTGTTTATTTTGGGCTCATTACCGATAATCAGTCTGTACCTGCCTACCTGCAATTGTTCCAAGTGAAATTGGGGTATCACGTTTTGAACTATTATGACACTAAGCTAAATCACTATAACGCTTTTAGCTTTTTAGTATCATAATGTTTAGGAATGTTCCAAAAATTCACTAACATAACCTTAAATTTCGCTTAAAGTTTGTGCAGGAATCTATTTCTAGAAATATAAGAACCGTTTCATTTGAAAAAATTAAGAGGGTTGTAGTGGCGTGGTACCAGACTAGCTGTGTGGCAACGAGTATTGTCGGGCAACAAAATCGACTGTTCTTTTGGAAATTCAAATCTCTTGTAGCAAAGTGCAGGTCGTAAGTGGTGTTCTAGAATTTTCTTGTAATACTGTGCATTGATTGTTGTCCTAGAAAGCACAGCATACGTAAAAATGACCCAAACCGGTGATACGCAACAATAAGCAACACTCTGACGTTGCTGGGAGACTGGCGGGTTTCTTCCGTTGATGAGAACTTGGATGTCACCAATCAGACTGTTAAAGTTTCAGTTCCGTCTCGTAGCTACACCCCAACGTTTTATCCACTGGGATTATGCATTTCAAGAAAGCTTCGCCGTCCAGCCGATTACCATTCAAACGCGTTTCAACACTAGCGAATCGGTGCCATTTTTGAAAGACCGGCAGATGGTGAGAGCATGTTGGCCATTTACTTCATTCCCAGATGATATGTTAGTAAGCTGTGAACTGTATTTGAAAAAATGTGTACCTCACATGACAATTACATGCAAGTCCATCCTCAGTCAATGCTGAACAATTCCCTGACTAACGCGACATGACTCTCTTCGGTGACCTCGACAGTTCTTCCAGCACCAGAGCGATGATTAACATCTTCACGGCTCTTCTCAAACGCCAACACAGTTGAATATGGCAATGCATTAACACCTGATATTAATCGCAATCCCTTTGCACACTGTGCGGAATTTCCTCTTCGGACAACCTGTATTTTCAGAAAAAATCTGCCCCTATGCGTGAATTCGATCTTAAGCAGCTTTCTACACCGGGTTTCCTCAGATGCTCTCACTCCTTTCTAGCTGCCAACGCATACTCACTTTGTACTCAGATGCGGAAATCTGTGATGTACGACTTGCTGCAATGGGAACATCGATGTTACAAGCGAAGGAATTTCTATTACCTGTGATCAATATCTTTGACTTGGCCACGTAGATCGAAAAAAACCCACATTTTGAAGAATCTTTCAAGTTTTCTGATGTAAATCATTAACATAGAAGCTCGTGATTTATAAAAAGCCGTGTTCAGTTATGTTGTTGAAAAACTACTGAAACAAGATCTTAATTAGTATAAAGGCTTATAAGTACAATATATAACAAATACGCGTAACTTATCGCTATGATATTCTAAGATCTCACTGCGGTATGATCATAGAACATCATAATGTGTTCTAACATCGTGCCGCAGTGTAAATATACCAAATATTCAGTTAAAAACAACTTTTGTTTATATATCAGCATCCGTTTTCTTAAGGGGAAGAAATTCTTGTAGGTGTAATTTTGCAATACGTCAATTTGGATTGGATTCCCTAGTAAAATTACACACACGTGTACAATTTGCTTTAATTTCAGTTGTTTATTTCAAAAACATTAATAAAAAATAGGAATTTTCAAATTTCCGGAAATCCGGGCAGCGGGTGGCCTAGTGGACAACTTTCTGACTACCACGGAAAGGACCTCGATCCACTGAATATCCGCCGTGAGTCGTATGGCAACGTTAAGCCGTTGGACCCCGGGTACTATAGATAGCCCCGGTAATAAATAGGGGCGTCTTTCTCTCTCTTTCTACTTCGCATCCGTGTCACATTGCTATCAGGGACTCTAGCCCAAATCTCCTAGCTTCCTATTTCCAAGGGTTGTTTAAGACCTGGGGTCCGACACTCCCTTCCTAAAATCCTGTACATATAATCATTTCCGTAAATCCGGATTTTTGCCGATTGCAATACTTTCTGCTACTGAAAAGTAGTGGATGATATACCATGCATGCAGATATACACTGAAATATGTCGAAAACGAAATCTTTCGATTCAAACTTTTTTCCGTTTTATAAAGTCACACAATAAAAAAGATTAAGTGGAATGGGAAATATTATAACGGAATTAAAAATAAACTGCATAGAAAGCGTACAAACAGTAATTTAAAACGACAAACTACGAAGAAAGAATAAATAAAAATGACGGAAATGCGTACATAATGCAGACAGCGTACATTGCAATTATTTAAAAATATCGTCTTTACTTGTTTGCCGGGCAGGTTTCAACGAGCTGGAAAGTATAATTTATTTCGCATCTTGCGTCTTGGGTCCTGATCTAGAGGAATCTGAGGGTAAGCTTTTATTTCTCTCAGATTTCTCTAGATCATTAACAGCACTTATTACGTCAGAGAATGCCTTTATTTTTAACTCTCTGTTTTTTTCGTCACCTTCACCGATATCATCAGCTTCTTGATCCTCTGCCTCCTTCCATACAACGCCTTGCCAACGTCTCCAAACACGGGGAAGTGATAATCGAAATGAACAACAACGCCATCTTCAACCTCAAGATTGGCTCGTTGGCATAAATCAGAAATTTCAACTCTATTTTCTATTACGCCATTGCCATTGTCGACGTCTACTTCCGCGTTTTCAAATCCTGCCTTAACGACACATTTCTTCACCCTCTGAAGAAGGATGTTCTTGTATATCTTGCTTATCCAGTTAAATGCATCCAGTTGTTTATGGATTTGCATAGCTCAGAAATACAGGTACAGTCTTGAAACTTGTGGATAAGTGATTGTGACTTAAACTTCCTGTAAAAGCACCTCAAATTGGAAATCACACGTAGGTCCAGCGGCTCCGTAACTGACGTCGTGTTAGGAGAAATTGCCTTCAAAACTTAAAAGAAACTAAGCCTCAATATGAAAAAACGGATATTTGCATAGAAAATGACTGTCCAGACTGATAAGCTTTATTTTCTTCATATTGTATAACATTACTTCCGTGATTCAAATGCATATCTTGAATAATTTAGTTCTATCTTTAACGGATCTTACAACATTTATCGTCCAAAAAATCTTTCAGAACGGATATTTACTTAACTTTAATAAAACAGCTTGATTTGTTTCTTTAATTCTTATGACAGTCCGTTAATCATTTTGACTGTTAATACAGAGTGTTTAAGCTTTAGAAACTGCTGAACATTGATAACGTAGTCCTGTTTTTATGTTGAAATATGAAGGAAACTTTTACCTGCAATCTATTGAGAAGCAGGAAGAAAGAAGTGTGTTGATACTTCCTCAATGTTTTTTTCCATTTTTTAAATTTAAACACCGCTGATTGTTTGCTTTATATTTCAAACTCTCACCACGGGAGGCTCTTGCACTTCCAAAAAAGCACAGCTTTTCCCATAAAAAACGAAAGATTATATATGTAAGCTTCTTATTTTTTTTTTTTTTTTTGGTAAATATCAAAGACATCATTTAGGTAAAACGTTTCTAACTGAAAACTTGAACATACCTGTCTCCCCTTGTATTGATTTATGTGATCCGAGTCATAATTTTTTTTTTTTTGTACATAAATTACAATTTATTTTTCTAATACATCAAAATCGTGTTGAAAGCTATAATGAAATTTACTTCAAAGCCTTGTCTCTAAGTGTAGTGTTCTTTTCCATATCACAAGTACAATTTTCCCAATAGAAACATTTTGTTGGTTCTGAAGATTAATTAACATCGTTAGCAACACAGTGCAGCAAAACGGCGGAAGGTATGTATATATTTTGAAGTATCTGCTTCTACGCAAGGAAGAAATATAGTGCTGTAAAGCAAACACACCATCCATGCCTCAAGGGAGATGCGAAATTGGATTTATTCCGGACGAATGACTACAAGTTCTGTTTCCGTGACATTCTGTTAACGGGTCCGGAAGAAACTGTTGTTAGCTAATGAAATGAAGTAACAGAACGAATGGGAAAAGTGTTGTTATAAGTTACTCATATGTTGGCTTATGCTGCATATCAGAAAATATTTAAAAGTAGAGAAATACGAAATCGTTTTATACGTAAACTTTCGGAAAATCCTGATTATCCGCAGGTTTGAAATTTAATCTAGAATTTATTTTAAAACTTCGTTGTTTTTTCCGCTATGATAAAAATGGGCCAATGTTCTGTGTTTGGGATACATTACCATGCTTTCATTTTAAACGAGATATTCAGGTTTATTGAGTAGAACTTATTTCGTGTACACATCTTTCAAACGAATCAATGCGATTATCATAACTCATACTAATTTATCGGAAAAAATATCTAAATTAAGCAATGAAGAAATACATTTTGTACAGCTTCCAGTTTAATAACTGTAATTTTTTTTATAATTAAAAAAAAATCTAATGTCTCTGCTTAACTTTAAGGACTTTTTCGTTGTGTGCGCCTCTAGTCAGGTAAATTTCAAGTTCAGTTCCAAGTAAACTTTTCAAGCCTTTAAAAGGGCCGATCTGGGAATGTCCTCAGGTATGTTCATTAGCCAATATCGGCAAATGATCATGGGATCATTTGCCGATCTTGACTAATGAACATAACACACACGCATAATCTCTACCTAAATGGAGTTTAAATATATGTATAACTTTAAACTTCTAATCTTGTATAAAACAGTCTTCGTTAACTGAAGCATTATCTGCGTAATTATGTTGAGTATATTAAAGCTATTCTAAAGGTTTTGAACCAGTTACTCTCTTCTGCTTAATTTTTCAACCGATGAACAAGCCATTGGTTGGTCATTGTAAGAAGTGTTCTGAATAATTTTTCTGGTGTGCAGAAGGCTTTGCAGAAGATAAAGCACACGAACCATCCTATGATATTTCATTTCTGATCAGCATAAAGGAAATTGTTCACAAGTTATCTCAAATTTGTAAATCATATATTAAAGCTTCATTTTCGCATATAATGCAGAAGTCTACAATCCTGGCAAAAATATCTAAAGAAGAAGTCTATAATCCTGGCAAAAATAAAATTATCGGAAAAAATATCTAAATTAAGCAATGAAGAAAGACATTATGTACAGCTTCCAGTTTAATAACAGTAATTTTTTTTTATAATTAAAAAAAAATCTAATGTTTCTCCTTAACTTCAAGGTCTTTTTCGTTGTGTGCGCCTCTAGTCAGGTAAATTTCAAGTTCAGTTCTAAGTAAACTTTTCAAGCCTTTAAAAGGGCCGATCTGGGAATCTCCTCAGGTATGTTCATTAGCCAATATCGGCAAATGATCATGGAATCATTTGCCGATCTTGGCTAATGAACATAACACACACGCATAATCTCTACCTAAATGGAGTTTGAATATATGTATAACTTTGAACTTCTAATCTTGTAAAAACAGTCTTCGTTAACTGAAGCATTATCTGCGTAATTATGTTGAATATATTAAAGCTATTCTAAAGGTTTTTGAACCAGTTACTCTCTTCTGCTTAATTTGTCAACCGATCAACAAGCAATTGGTTGGTCATTGTAAGAAGTGTTCTGAATAATTTTTCTGGTGTGCAGAAGGCTTTGCAGAAGATAAAGCACACGAAGCATCCTATGATATTTCATTTCTGATCAGCATAAAAGAAATTGTTCACAAGTTATCTCAAATTTGTAAATCATATATTAAAGCTTCATTTTCGCATATAATGCAGAAGAAGTCTATAATCCTGGCAAATTCCACGAAACATACTTTTGTTCTGTTTCAAGGATTTTACACCTGGCAGAACAAATCTTCATGTATTTCGTCTTAGAAACGTATCTTTAAAATCACCTGTAATGTTTAATTATTTGGCAAGGAAATGCCAAAATCTAACTGGAATAATTATGTATGCTGATCTGGTTATCAGATATGAACCAGTTTAAGAAACCATTCCTTATTTACCTTAGACGTAACACAAATCTTTTTCTCATGTATTTCGAACAGTATGAATGCTATACATTTATTACGCATCCAATTAACGTGGTGTCGTTTTTTACGCTTTCCAACCGTATATGCTCCAGCTTTTTCCGTCCGTCTGTCCGTCCGTCCGTCCGTCTGTCGGCACGATAACTCACGTAAAAATGGTTCGATTTCGATGAAATTTTAGTATGTGGTAGGGGACCAACAAGGGACGAACCCTATTGAAAATGATTGAAGTAGGGTTAAAGGTCACGCCATAAGAGCGGGATCCATTCAATTGCCCTTATGCGTCATAACTTGCGTAAATATGGTTCGATTTCAATGAAACTTTAATATGTGGTAGGGGACCACATGGGGAGAAACCCTGTTGAAAATGGGCAAAGTGGAGTCAAAGGTCAGGACATAGGAGCGGGATGCATCCCATTGCTTTATGTGTAATAAGGTGCGTAAAAATTGTTCGATTTCGATGAAATTTTAGTATGTGGCAGCGGACCACCTGGAAAGGAAACCCTATTAAAAATGGGACAAATGGAGTCAAAGGTCAGGACATAGGATCGGGATCCATTCCATCGCCCTTATCCCACACTATTAACGTGGACGTCAAGTAATTTTGCTTCCTATATTTCCAATGGAAAATATTTTGTACACATTGCCTTCACAATTAGTGTGTTCCCAAGAATGGAAATTCGAACATCGATTAAAATAACTTCATACTATAACTGGAATACTTAACATTTTCTAAAACATAAGCATAATTATATTAAAAAACAATAGCGTTTTCTTTGGTGGTGTTGAAACCAGAAAAAAGATTGTGCGACCTGTAATTTGATGACGGCAGTGAACAAAAAAATGTTGGATTGCACAATTACGGCTATGGTTTAGAAAATATTATTACGGTTATGGTTTAAAAATATATTAAGTATTCCAAGTTATGAAATGAAGCTATTTTAATCGATGTTCAAATTTTCATTCTTGGAAACGCATTAATTGTGAAGAAAATGTGTACAGAAGTTTTTCCATTGGAAGTATAGGAAGCAAAATTACTTGACGTCCACTTTAAAGTAGCAATTCTTACATTTTATTTTGAAAACGACTCTAAGAATTTTGATGAAAGTCGTTAACCTACCGTTTTCTGGTACTAGAAATCGATTTAGCTTGATCTCGACTTTAGGAAAACTCGTTTAGTGGGTTAAATAACCACCCCGAGTTATAACGCTTTTAGTGTCATGGCGTCGTTCCATTAATGCTTCAAATGCTTAGAAATCTTATGACGTCACGTTCGCGCGTTTGAGAATGTTGGCGCGCGGTCACGCCATCTGTCTCATTACGTCACGCGTTGTGTTTCGATCCTATTAAAGTTTTATGACGTCATAATATTGCTAGCAGATGGTCGCGATTCCCATCTGCATCATTACGTCACGCGTTGTGTGCGTATGTCCGTCCTCACAATAACTCGCGTAAAAATCGTTCGATTTCGATGCAATTTTAGTATCTGGTAGGGTTTCATCTGGGATAGAACCTTATTTAAAGTGTACGAAATGGGTGAAAGGTCAGTATATAAGCGCGGAATTCACTCCACTGCTGTTATGCGTCATAACTAACGTAAAAAAGATTCGATTTCGATGAAATGTTAGTATGTGGTAGGGGACCACCTGGCCACAAACCCTATTGAAAATGGGGGAAATGGGGTCAAAGGTCAGGACATATGAGTGGAATCACTTCCATCGACATTATGCGTCATAACTGACGTAAAAAAATTCGATTTCGATGAAATGTTAGTATGTGGTAGTGGACCACCTGGGGACAAACCCTGTTGAAAATGGGCGAAGTGGGGTCAAAGGTCAGGACATAGCAGCGGAACCACTTTCATCGCCATTATGCGTCATAATTTACGTAAAAATGCTTCGATTTTGATGAAAGTAAGTATGTTGTAGGGGCCTGCCTGGGAACGAATTTTATTGAAAACGGGCGAAATGAGGTCAAAGGTTAGGACACAAGAGCGGGATCTATTTCATAGCCCTTATGCATCATAACTTAAGCAAAAATGCTTCGATTGCGACAAAGCTTTATCATGTTATTTCGGAGGTGTACCGAACCGGTTCTGTTGAATATTATCGATATGGGATCAAGGGTCAGGGCACAGGACCGATATTTATTCCACAGCCATTATTCTCATAACTTGAGTGATAATTCGAGGAATGATTTCTGGTATGTTGGAAAACGTATTATAATCAATGCATTGCATGATTTTACAAACTTTTTAAATTCGTGGTAATGACGTGCATAACTTGGATATTACCACTTTTTCCAAAATCTTAGCAGACCTTTGAAAAGCTGCAAATCAGATGTAGCTACTTTAGAAAAGATCCCTGTTTACCGTTTATGATGTACATTGCGCTTTTCAGATTTATTAATGTGCAATGCACAGCGCTCAGTTCTCAATCTGATGGTTTTCTGCAATTTGTCTTATACTGATGTTTCGTTTAATTCCAGGAACAAATTTCTGTTAGTTTAAAAAGAAAAAGTTGAAAATACAATTTACTGCGAGTTGTCGAATTTTGAATGGGATATTCCATTTTAATTATCTCATGCTTCTGTTTTCACTCCAACTAAAATTGTGGATACTTACACCCAAGAAAGGTGATCGAAGTACTTTGTACTTTTCAAAATAATACGTTTACTTTACTAAGTTCGAAAGTTTATATAAACGGTAATAGTAAATTTTTGAGAATGCTTATTTAATGACGTATCCAAGTGGCAAGCGAAATTGTCTCGATTCGATTCAATTCGAAATGTATTCAGCAAGGTGCTGAGCCCCATTTAAGGGGATGTTTATCCGATTGAAGTAATGACTACAATAATACAGCAAACATTCTGTATGTGAGATATATCAGTTACCGGATATTCACTGGAGGATAAACTCTGTTACGAATGGCTCTCTCAATCTCATAAAACAGACATTTAACTGGGTAAAGATCTAGGGACTGTAATGGCCATTTCAGAGCTCTGACGTCATTGTAGTGATGCTCAAACACATGTATGATGATCCGAGCTTTGCGGCATTCCGCATTATTCTGCTGAATGCTTATCTAATGACTGTAAAGGCGGTTTCAGAGATATGGCGTCACTGTAGTGCTACTCAAACACCTGTATAATGATCCGATCCTTGTGTCATTCTGCGTTATTCTGCTGAATGCTTATCTGATGACTATAATGGCTGTTTCAGATCTCTGACGTCACTGTAGTGTTCTTCAAACAACTGTATCATGATACGAACCTTGTGACATTCCGCATTATTCTGCTGAATGCCTATCTAATGACTGTAAAGGCCGTTTCAAAGCTATGGCGTCACTGTAGTGCTACTCAAACACCTGTATACAGATCCGATCCTTGTGACATTCTGCATTATTATGCTGAATGCTTATCTCATGACTATAATGGCTGTTTCAGAGCTCTGACGTTACTGTAGTGTTCCTCAAACACCTGTACGATGATCCGAGCCTTGTGACATGCCACATTATTCAGCTGAAATACCCCTCTTTACGAGAAAATTTCATGCATATATACTCGTAGATGGGAGTGGAAAAGAACAAAAAGAAAATGTCAGGGAAATTTTAATTATCCTATACGCGTTAGAGTGGTCATACAATGTGTCTGTTTACCCTGAAAGCATTAGTGTTTATTCGATTATACAGGGTGTCCCATTCGCTACCGGACCGGGCATTTTTGGCACGTCTTTTGTAAAAAAAGATCGTTCTTATGTTATCGGTTTGTCCGTCCGTCCGTCCGTATGTACACACGATATCTCTGCAACTATTAGTCCGATTTGAAAAATTATTTTTGCATTGGGAAGCTTGAAATGTGCGAATGATGATCCTTCATTGCGTTTTTTTTTTACGATTAACAATTTCGCTGATAGAGGGTGTAAATGCAGATGATGTCGAATTCAAAAATGCGTTTTAATCCACATATTTGCTTCAAAACAACCGGTTGGAAAAAATATTTTATCTTTCGATTCCATTTACGTCGAAGAGTATTTTCCATATATTTACTTTTTCAAATTAATCTTAGATTTTCCGCTAGTGGACGTAAAGGTAAATTACATTTTCCCCTATAACCCTTCTTCTAAAACTCCGATTTCAAAAAAAAATCTTCAGCGGATACACCTCCTGATGGAAAATCGTTAGCATATAATTTCAAATTTTTGATAAAGAATACTTTGGCCACCAGGGGGCGTAAGTGTTAAATTTGGCTTCTTATATATTTACCATAATATATGAGTTTCTGAAATATCTATTAAAAAAATTATTTCGTGGACTGATGCCACTAACATCGATAAACCTTTTGGGAATATTTTCTTTTTAAAATATTCCACAGTTTCTCCGCCAGGAAGCGTAGATGCAAATCTTATTTTCATCAATATCTCTACGTCTAGAAGTCCGATTGGAATTTTTTTTCTTTATTGGATAGTGTTTTTAGTGTGACATGTTTTTCATATAAATTAAAAATTTTCAAGTAATTCACAGACTTTCTGCTGGAGGGCGTAGAGGTAAATTGCGTTTCCCCCGATATCTCTGCTTCTAAATCTCCGATTTGAAAATTTCTTTCTGCACCGGATACAGCTACTGATGGGAAATCGTTTGCACATAATTTCTAATATTTGTGAAGAAATGGTTTGGCCACCAGGGGGCTTAAATCTTAATTTCCGCTGTACATGTACATGTATTTGCAGCAAAATATGAGCTTCTAAAACCTCGATGGAAAAAAACCCGTCGTTTTTACCCGATAGTACTCATGTTGACAAACCGTTTAGAAACATTTTTTTCTTAAAACAATTTAATTCATGGTGCTAGGAGGCGTAGAGATATATCTTATTTTTGTATAATATCTCTACTTCTAGGAGCCCGATTTGAAAAATTCGTTCTTTGTTGGATAGTGTTTCTCGTGTGACATGTTTTTCATATAATTTGAACATTTTCAACTAATTCATAGACTTTCCGCTAGGGGCGTAAAATTAAATTGCTTTTCCCCCTATATCTCTGCATCAAAATCTCCGATTTGAAAAATTCTTTGTGCACCGGATACAGCTCCTGATGGAAAATCATTTGCACATAATTTCAATGTTTTGTAAAAAATTGTTCAGCCACCAGGTGGCGTAAGTCTTAGTTCCTGCTTCTAATATATTTGCAGCAAAATATGAGCTTCTAAAATCTCGATTGAAGAAAAAGTCATTTGTTGACCGATACTACTCATGTCAACATACGTTTTAGGGACGTTTTCTTCCTGAAATAATGCAGGGTATTTACGCCAGCTGCGTAGATGTATATCTTATTTTTGTCAATATCTCTACTTCTAGGAGTCCGATTTAGAAAATTCCTTCTTTGTTGGATAGTGTTTCCGATGCGAAATGTTTTCCCCAAAAATTCAAAATTTTCAAGTATATTATAGACTTTCCACTAGGGGGCACAAAGGCAAATTGCGTTTTCTGCGTTATTTCTTCTTCTAAACTCCGATTTTAAAAATTCTTCCTTTAGCGCTAACAAGACCTGATGGAACATATTTTTCCCATAATTTCTGATGTTTAGTAAAGAATGGTTTGGCCACCAGGGATCAAAAGCGTTAGTTTCTGCTTCCGATGTATTTGTAGCAAAATCTGTGCTCCAGAAAACTCGACTAAATTTTTTTTCTTAGATCGATACCACTCATATGGAAAATACGTTTGAGAATACTTTCTTCCTACAAAATGCATGGCTTTCCCACCAAGGGACGTAAAATCACATCTTTTGTCGATATCTCTATTTCTGAGAGTCGGATTTGAAAACTTCTTTCTGTCTTGGAGAGCGTTTCCGGTACGAAATATTTCTTACATAAATTCATGTTTTTCTTAACAAAGAAATCTGCAACCAGAGTGCGTAAGTTCACGATTCCGGTTACAGCAATATCTGAGGGATTAAAAACCCGATTGAAAACTTCTTTCTTCCGTCAGCTACTATTTTTTTTCCATACCGGTTCCATTTACTTTGAATAGATTTCCTAAATTTAATTTGCGTCAAAATAGATTCAAAATACGTGCTTATTACACCCGAAAATTTGGTGTCAATTTTCTTTTTATTATAATATTAACACCAATGAAGACACTGGAAATAAATTTGAGGTGAACATACTTCGTTTCGTGCGAAATGTGAAGACATTGCAACATCTTCTGAAAGTGGCCACCATTTGCGTCTATAAAGTGTTGAACCAGGCTCGGTCCTCCAGCCAGCCGGACTGCCCTTTTTGGCAGACACATTCAAAAGTGGGGCGCCACGTAAGAGCAGTCCGCCTGCCAGCCGGACGCGCCTCTCTGTTGCTTTGTTAACCCACTTGGCTAATCGTGTCTACACAATAAGGTTGTTGATGGTGAGTGCTGGTGCTCGTGGCTGTTCGCTTACGTGTGAAAATGTATCGGTATTCTCTGGAGGAGCGAGTGTTTATTGTTCGCACTTACTGGAAAACAGAAACGATAAAGTCTTTTCAACAGCAGTTCTTGGAGAGCTTTGTAGGCATACATCCTCCGAGCAAGTCCATTATTTCGGCATTGTCGAAGAAATTGGAATCAGTTCAATTAGATGAACTGTTATTTGTTAGGAGGAAGTAAATTATTGAAAATATTTTCTACCCATATTAGGTTATCGATATGTTAAACATTTCGTGACCAATTGTATAAGCGTCAATCAGTCATCGACCTCAACGCTTTTTTCTTAGTACGAGGAGCACCCTGAAAATATGTCTGAACAGCATGAATGGCAGAGCCACAAGTGGAGAAAGAATATTACGACCACTTAATTCACGGTTATTCCAGATTTTCTCCAAAGATATGGGAAACACACCCATCCATGTCGCTCTAATCAGAAGTGCCGTGGTTGTCTCGAGGAAAAAGTTTATTGAAGCCGTAAGAACTGTACGCGTATTCCTCATTGGTAACCTTTCCGGCTAAGAACTGCTGAATAACGGTCTATGTTTCTTTAGGCTTGCATGTCTAGCTGGCATCATCATCATCATCATTGTCCACCATTATCAATCCTCTGCTGGACGAAGGTCTCTCCAAGTTTCCTCCACAACGGTCTGTCTTATGCCAGTCTCCTCCATGTCACTCCCGCATACTTTCGAATTTCATCCACCCATCTCCCATGTAGTCTTCTTCTGGATCTTTCCCTGTCCCTTGGAATATTCACAAACTGGTGTATTCACAAAAATTAAGGCAAACAGATGTCATCAATTAAAAATGCTGTTGTTTTCACGTTCTCTGACAAAAGTTGTGCTTTCAACAGAAAGGTGAATTTCTAGACTGCTTATTTTCTGAAAGCGTGAGGTTGATAGCTTCTTTGGACTTACGGACTTCCTGAAAGTGCCCAGACGAAGCATTCGTGAATCTGACGAGATTTTGGTGGAATTCTTGCTGCTACTACAGGAAATACGTGATGCCCTTTAACTGTACTTCCTAAATGCAGTGCATGAGAATTTGAAAAATATCTACTGTTAAAAGATCCGTTTAAAATTAACTGCCGAACTCGCAGCATGACTTCAGATGAATATATGATCTTATCAGTCTGACACCTGAAATTTAGGTAAAGGCATCTTTTGATATATTACCAGTCGGAGAATTTTCATGAAACGCCAAGAAAGTGTACACATGTTTATTACAGAAAGCGGTAAGAATGTTCCTTCCTTTGTAAGTAAGTATCTGTGCGAGACTGTCAGTAAGTATCTTACAGTAATTCAATAAGTCAGTAAGTATCTTACAGTAATTCAATAAGTCAGTAAGTATCTTAATTTTTTTTTTTTTTTTGATCGGAGGTTTAACGACCACCGTGAGCAACTCAATGGGCTATAAGCAGTCGCCCGTCCCTAATTTAGGGTCACTGGTTCCAGGGAAGGGAAAGAGCCCGTGCCGTAAGACAAACACAACATCCATGCCAGACCGGGATTCGAACCCGGACCCCTTACGGATGAATGATCAGAGGCCAGCGCCTTAGACCACTGCGCCACCGGGGCGGCTAAGTATCTTCCTGTCCCACAGAATCCAAGTATGGCCACAGAGTATAAGCAGAGCCGAACTTGCGTCTGCATCTCTCCTCTATACAGTCGGACGCAAAAGAGCATTATGGATAAGAAACAAGTGCTGTCGTTGCCTTGAGGTCAGTAATTCAATAATTTTTACTTACGAATAGTTGCCATGCATTTGTAATAATATTTGCTTTCTTTTTTTATATCTATCGGCTCTATTACAGAATAATACTAGAATGTGAGAAACACATATTTGAGTCCTTACTTTAAATTTCCAAAAACTGTAATATTTAACGTCCACTACATTCCAGCCTCTTCCGACGACATAGGCATTAATATTATATTCGATTCCGTCGCAAAGAAGAAAAAGAAAGAAAAAAAAACATCTCTTGAAAGACTTATCCGTTGCATTTTTCTTTGGATTTCCAGTTTTTACGATAATTCTAATATTTATTAATTTATGTATCCAGTTCTTGAGGGAAATAGTGTCAAGATATCGCATGCTCTGAGTAATTAAAACATAATTCTTTACTTTGCTGTACATATTAAATTTCTTGAATCATAACGTAAGTTATAGGAAAATATGGCTTATTTACATTTCAGATAATGTAAACGTACTCAACAAGTGAACATGGTAAAATACTTTTTTATTTATATTGAGATTAAATGCTAATTTAAAGGCTAGAAGAATTCACATTTTCCTAATTTATGTGTACTTGCTTTAGAGAAGTGAAAACACTGGTGCGCTAAGGTAAGAGTGCCTCCAAAGTTCAAAATTTTTGGAAACTTGTAGTATACTTTATAAATTAACACACTGGCGGAAAAAAATCCCAACACCGAGAAGGGGTTGTGTTAGATACACGACAGTTGGTAGGGGGTGAAAGTACGTCTGTAAGATGACGTCTATGCAAATTTTGCGCTCGGCGCATACGTGTGGCGCTAGTAGCGCCCCTCGGAACATGCAAAGCAGGTTTTCTGTAAATACGCGCTGTAACTTTCGTGAGCGTTAGTTATCGTTGAGATTCGACGTAGTGTGTTGATGTTTGGCAAGAATGCCTTTAAGAAGACGAAGAAGCCATTACCAACAGCTCACGGAGTTTGAACGAGGTCGTGTAATAGGGCTACGAGAAGGTGGATTTTCTTTCCGCAATAATGCAGAACGACTTGGTAGGAATCTAGCTACTGTGCATGATTGTTGGCAGCTGTGTTCAAGGGAAGGTACTGCCTAAAGAAGACCGGGTTCCAGCCGAACACGTGGCACTACTGAGAGGGAATACCGCCGTGTACGGCGTATGGCCGTGGCGCATCGTACCGCGTCTGCGGCAGCAATTCGAGCTGCAGTTGCCACCACAGTGACACAACGAACTGTTACAAATCGGTTACTTGAAGGACAGCTCCGAGCCAGACGCCCTGTAGCGTACATTCCACTTACTCCAAACCACTGCCGTTTGCGACGTCAGTGGTGTCAAACTAGAGCTCATTTGAGGACGGAGTGGAGATCTGTTGTGTTTTTCTGCTGAAAGCCGGTTCTGCCTGGGTGCCAGTGATGGCCGTGTGTTGGTTAGAAGGAGGCCAGGTGAGCGCCTGCACCAACCTGCCTGCGGCCGAGACACACTGGACCTACACCTGGAGTTATGGTCTGGGGAGCAATTTCCTATGACAGCAGGAGCACTCTATTGGCTATCCCAGGCACCCTGACGGCACAGTTGTACGTCGGTCAGGTGATTCAATCTGTTGTGCTGCCATTCATGAACAGCATTCCAGGGGGTGTTTTCCAACAGGATAACGCTCGCCCGCATGCCTCTGTTGTAATTCAACATGCTCTACAGAGTGTCGCATGTTGCCGTGGCCTGCTAGATCACCAGATGTTTCACCAATCGAACACGTATGGGACATCATTGGACGACAACTCCAGCGTCACCCACAACCAGCATTAACCGTCCTTGTATTGACCGACCAAGTGCAACAGGCATGGAACTCCATCCCACCATCTGACATCCAGCACCTGTACGACACAATGCATGAACTTTTGCGTGCTTGCATTCAACATTCTGGCGGTTACACCGGTTATTAATGTGCCAGCATTTCACATTTAAAATGGCTGACTGGCGCTTAAAATAAGCTGTGATCTTGAAACCTTAATCGATTACTTATACAAATGTATTGCCGCCATTTCATTCCTCTATAACTATTTTTTCGTGGTGTTGGGATTTTTTTCCCTCAGTGTATAAGAAACCGATTATAGTTATTTGGGTTTTGGGGGATAATTGCATTTTCTCTTTAAGGTAGTGTGCGAAAGCTCACGCCAAACAAATAAACTCGAATAATCTTTATTTACGAAGTTTATAATTGCGCTCAATGGATATAATTACCACAATTTCCGATTCACACTATTAGCAAACCAGAACCTAATTACATAATTAATGAGTAGGGCAACTCTGCAAGCAGCCTGATCTGTTGCCCTTCAAGCACGTGTTGGAGCAGATGGAACGCCAGCTTACCCCATGTCCCAGTATTCATGGTTTAGAGCGTCAGTTGCAAGAAGTGTGTGCCAATCTGTCCCAGGATAACATACAGCGTCTCTGTGACCATGCCGTACCGTATCACTGCATGTAACCGAGGACGAGGCGATCCGACCAGGTACTAACGATGACGGAATGCTTACCGTATGTCCGCGGCAAATCATCCTTCTGCTGTGATAGTGTAATCACTTCTGTCTTTGGTATGTACCATCTCACTACTAAAATATCCTTTCAATCCGACGCCTCTTTCTTGGTGCGCGAATTTTTATGACAATGAGAATATATACAGTGAAACTTCTCCAAGGGACCACACTTATATAACGACCACACCCCCTAGCGACCGATTTTCTTAGGCACGGAACTTTTCACCGTTAACGTAATGTTAAAAGGCCCCTATGAACGACCAAGCCAATTTCCATGAGCGACTGGTTTTCCCTCCTTCCTTCCCTAAAAGAAAAATTCTACCCGCTTGGACGTGGGGGAACCAGTGGAGAAGAGACAGGTGTCTGACTTTCACGTGTGCACGTGTGATCGCTAATTGCTCATTCCAGGGAGAGAATTCGAGCATCGCATTGTCGGACGAAATAAATAAATTCTCGTCGTCTCGGGCTATTTGTGAATCTAGTGTTCACTCACGATTTCACGTGGATAATATTCGCTTTTGCAATGTCGAAAAAATGTTTTTTTTATCTCTTGAACAGCGTGTTGAAGTCATATAATTGAATGAACGTAGAAAATGTGAAAGGAAGTTATCAGAATCATTTAACTACGGTAAGACTCAAATAAACAAGATTACCAAGGACAAAGTTACAATTTAAAAAGAATGGGAGGACTTCAAGTTTCGTGGAGTCAAGCGGATTCACCTCGCAAAGTTTTCGGATATCAACGAAGCTGTGTTGAAGTGGGCCAAAATCGCAAGGGCAAAGAACATTCCGATCAGTATACCTTTGATTAAGCAAAAGGCTATCAAAATAGCAGATGCTATCGGGATTGAAGGCTTTTCTGCTAGGAATGGATGGTTGAACAAATTTCGGATCCGACCTAACATCGTGTTTCGTTCTTTGAGTGGTGAAGCGGCAGACATAGAGCAGCAATTGTGAGAGGACTGGTTTACGAGACTCCCATTACTTTTGGCTGGTAATGAAGACAAGGACTTTTTCAATATGGATGAAACCGGAATTTTTTCCATGCTCTGCCGGCGAAAAGTATGACGGAAAAATTGGAAGAATCTTTGCCTCATTATGAGGCAAAATTGCAAAACAACTCTTAACTCATTTTGTGTTAGTGCTGCAAGCGAAAAGAGAAACCGTTGGTGATCTGGAAATACAAAAGACCAAGATGTTTTAAGGGAGAAACATTGCTAATATGGGTGTGATTTGGAAATCAAATTCAAAAGCGTTGATGATTCTTCCTATATTTAAAAAGTGACTCATGAAGTTTGATCAAAAGATGAGAAATCAAGGAAGAAGTGTCCTGCTTGTGTTAGACAACGCCACATACCATGCACGTGAAGCAAGTCTCAAAAATGTAAAATTGCTCTTTTGCCACCATACACTACGGCTAATTTATAGCCATTAGATCACGGTGTGATTAAATGCTTCAAAAATGAATACCGGCGTTATGTATTGCAATCGATCCTCGCTCGAATTGATGAAAGTGCAACCGCTTCGGAATTGGCCTCGAAAATCATAGTTGCAGACGCTTTAGAATGAATAAAATCTGCCTGGAGGGATGTAGTCAAGATCTTATCAAAAAGTGTTTTGATAGTTGTGAAATGACGAATCGAAAACTTGAAAACTAAATTAAGCCTCTTGATAACGAGCATCAGCGATTAGATATTAGTTGAACTCTCCAAGTTTGTTGGCATCGAATATGAACAAATATCATTGGAGTATGAGGAAACCATCGATTGCTTCTATATCCTAGGTGAAAATTGGGGGTCACGACTTTTGGAAGGCGCCGTTGCGCAAGGTAAGTAGATTACATTAAAATTGTAAATATCGTATGTATTGTAGACAGATGTTTTTCGGATTCACAAGGTCTTACCTAAATGGAAATATTTGTGCCTTTCAGGCACTGATTCAAGTTCTGAAGAAGATGGGGTTCATGATAAAGCCAAGCCAGTTGTTTCAGCCCAAGAGACCATAAAGACCATAGATGAACCAATGATTCATTCTGCATGCATGACCAATGAGCATTTATGTATGTTATTTTTTCAGATAAAACAAGCAATGGAAAAATCTGTAGTTAGTGAGACGTTCAAAAATTTGAGACAAACTAAACTTACATCTTTTTTCAAAAAAGTTTGATTTATGTTTTCTTCTTAATAAATATTGCTCTCCTAAAATGATTTTTATGCATATGTACTATTTTACTTCGATACCTCACACTTTGCAAATTAACTCGTTCTTAATGTCTGAGGAAAATATTGATACTTAGTATCACCTCTTTAAGCGACCCCCCTCCCAGCGACCACTCTTTTGTCGGTACGGAGAGTGGTCGTTCTTTAGAAGTTTCACTGTATTTTTTAAAGGCAAAAAATTAATTTTCACTTTCAACAGAGCAGTGGGGTGGGTTGATTGGATATATCTTCATTTAAAGAACAGGCCGGTTCCAAACGCAAGTAGACGCTAAAGTCAGATCGAACGTCATGTTTTATTCTGTGCAATACTGCTTAATAACGTAATCATTTAGGAATATGCGCTCTCAGAGTGCTACAGGTTTGCATTTCATCAACCCGTCTATGTCAATTCTTCTCTTGTCAAGATGTTAAAGAAAATATATAAAAGGGAACTAGATGTAATTCTGCGCCTTCCAGCGGAATGTTTTTTTTTTTTTTTTTTGAATAATGAGAAAGTTGAGAAAAGGCGAAAATCCTTCTTCATGGGAAAAGCGATACTAAGGAAAATAACTTTATAAATGCGTATCCGAGATGCAGAGATAGCGAGAAAAAAATTTGGATTTTTACGAACCCTAGCAGGAAACTGTTCATTTTTTAAAGATGATAATCCTCCACACCTCTATTGAAGCGTGCGGTTTCAAGTAAACAAGAAATATCCCAATAGGGTTTCTAGAAGCGGAGATACAGCTACAAACAGTAGTACGCGAACACCACAAGCGACAGTACTGTGAACTGTAAAGTTCCTCAATTTCTAACCAAGAGTATTCCGCAAGGTATATGGAATCCGTTGTTTAAAGAATTTTTTCAAATACACATGCAGAAGCAGAGCATTGGTAAAAACTGATTAAACCTTGGCGACCCTTATCTGCCAAAATGTTCATCATTTTGGGAACGAAATACACGCAAAAGGTACCAAAAAGACTTGGTCTTGGATAGTACTAACTGAATGAAAAATGAACTTTGGAAAACAATACTGCAGTAAACGGAAACATGAGCTCACGCCCACCACTGACAAACTTGTGCTCTAAGAAAAATATTAAATTATACGGGAAATATTTTGAAGCGGAAGCACTTTCGAATAAAGAAAGTTTTTTTTTTAATTGGACTCTTAGAAGCAGAGAGATCGACAAGAATATGACATATATGCATTCGCCCTAGGTGGAAAAACAATGCATTAATTTGAGAGGAAAATATTCTGAAAAGGTTTTCCGAAGTGAGCAGTGTCGGCCTACGAAAACATTTTTCCAATCGAGTTTTCAAGAGCTGAAAATACATCACAAACTGAAATAAACGTTTGGGCACCTTGGTTGCAAATAATTCTTTATCAAAGATCAAAAATTATGATCTAAACATTTCCCATCAGGAGCTGTATCGGCTCCAGTAAAAATAATTTGAATCTTAGATTTAGAAGCAGATGAGTCGGGGATACACAAGTTCCCTTTCGCCCTACCGGAAAATCTATGCATTGCTTGGAAAAGGAACTCTGCCCAAAATAGTCTTCGTTATAAATGGCATCGAATGGAAGAAATAAGTTTTTCAATCGATATTTCGAAACAAATATATGCAATCAAATATTTTTTTAAAATTCAATATCACCTGCAAGATCTTCTAGCGGTGAAGTTTCACTTCAAAAAAAAACCGAGCGCAAGGATCATTACTCTCACATTTCAAGCTTTCTTATGCAAAAAGAGTTTTTCTTTTTTAAATCGGGCTATTAGTTGCAGAGATATGGTGTCCACAGTCGGAAGGACGGACAAACCGATAGCATAAGCACGAACGTTTTTACAAAAGACGTTCTAATGATAGTGTGAAAGCAGTAGTAGAATGAATAGCTGCAAAACAGCTAGTGAGATCTGAAGACCGGGAAAACGATGAGTATGAGACACCTGAACATGAGCGAGTGATCAACTTAGAAGCAGGGAAATTTATTGCTGAGTTATGATGCTATCATTTGGAAGAAGGTAATGAAAACAGTCGTTTATGTGCGATAGATATACATGTATTTTTTTTTTAATTTGCATTCTACAAAGGGAACACGTGAGCGTACCCTCGATAAATTTCTCCGATATATATATGCGTAACTGTCAGGATTTACACTCGAGTGTGACGGATATGGAAAATTTTTGACAATGAGATCTTCAATATTAATCTATTTCTTTAGAATTTTTCCGAAAATAATTTAAATGCCTGTGTTTGTTTATTTTGTTATTTAGTAAATTATGGTTTGTCATTTGTTTTAAGACCTTTGTGAAGATGTCTTCAGATGAAAGACTTGTATGTGTTTCAGCTTTTTGGGACAAGGATTCGCATAATTGATACAGCTGTTTAATTGGACCAAAGTGTGCTAGATTCGGTGTGTTCTAATTAACCACAATGAAATAAATATCAACGTCCAGCTAAACTGTAAAGCTAGAAAACAGGTGACTAAGATCAAATCTGTCTTTTAGTTCTTGTGAAGATCTTATTATACACTGGCGGAACGTGAAAAGAGAACACCAATAAGAACGTGGTGGACGATCATGAAATTTACATATGTTATTGGGGTCGAGAGTACGTTGGTGTGATGTTAATTTTGGCACCAACCGGTGAGCGCTTACGCCACAGCACGGTACAATATGCAAATTATCGTATGTGGTATTTAAATAGTATGGCGAAGTGAATGTAATCAGTCGTCGTCGTACGGACACGAGCGAAGACCCTGAAGAAGCTGCAATGCCTGGTCATAGAAGTCGTGTACAATATCAGCATTTATCGGACACGTGAAGACGTGGAACCTGGAGTCACAGACGGACTGATGAGCGGACCGATCGACGCGTAAGAAGAGCGGCGTTGTCAAGCAGAAAATCCACTGCGACGCAAATCCGAGCTGCAGTTGCCCCTGAGTTGACAGTGCGAACAATCCGCAACCGCCGTCTACTGGATGCCGGACTACGTGCACGTGTGCCTCTGACTCCAGCCCACCGTCAGGAACTGCTGCAGTGGTGTCGCCAACGTCTGCACTGGAGAACGCAATGGCTATCTGTCGTGTTCAGCAATGAAAGCAGATTCTGCTTGGGAGCCTCCGATGGCCGTATGCGTATTCGCAGACGCACATGGCCTACACCTGGTCTCCTGGTCTCTCCCGTACACAACTACTGTTTGTACCGCGTACGTTAAACAGCATCTCCTACATCAACAACATCATTCAGCCCGTTGTTGTGCCATTTGTAAGGTCGGTCCATCGTGGTGTTTTCCAGCAAGATAACCCACGCCCACACACGGCACGTGCAACGCAACATGCACTTTAGGGTGTGAGACAACTTCCATGGCCTGCACGTTCACCGGGTTTGTCCCCCATTGAGCACGTGTGGGATTTTATGGGGCAACGACTTATCCGGTCTCCACGACCAGCCACGACCATCCCCGATTTACGCGTCCAGGTTGACGATGCTTGGAACTCAATACCCCAAACTTAAATCCAACATGTGTATGAGAGACACCATGCCAGAATTGCACAGGGTGACGCTGTTCATGGCGGTTCAACCTCGTACTAACCATGTTACATGGAAATGTTTTTTTCAGTTTACCAGCAAATACAGCTGTATTTTGCCATAATGTTTTGATCACGTTATCCTCTGTATTCCGTTGTTATGCTGTATAAATTTCGTTGGTATCACACGTCTCCTTCTTGGTGTTCTTTTTTCACTCTCCGCCAGTGTAATACAAGTTTAAGAAATTGTAGTTGTCCGAACTGTCGTGAGTAAGAGAGTAAGATCTAACTTAACGATGCACAAGTTTAGTTACCACCTTCTGCCATGATTACAAAGAGATTTCAAAAATGTAACATTTTTTCTGAACCAAATATTAAAAACCTAGGCATTTGATAAATATATATAATTTTCTTTTCGGAGAAATTATTTAAAGAAATATTCAACAAATTTTAAAATAAATATTTAATTTGTCATCGGTCTTTCAATGTTCTTTCAAATCATCAAGTTCAATAAAGAAAGCATCGACACAAAAGATAGAAGCTAACGCAGTAAGAAACGTAGAAAGCAAAGTTGAAAGGAGCACAAAATATTCGACACACGCATGTATTTTTAATAGAAACTTCTCAGCTGTTTGGATTTCTCGTTCAGTTCATTAACCCAAGCGGGTTTTAGCATATTGCTTGCCATACTGACATCAAATACTTTTTCAATGTAAGCAAAATCTGGTTCCAGGAACGTGCTGGAGACTTTCTGTTAATGCCTTGGCCACCAAATTCACCTGACATGAACCCAATCCAATCTTTGTGGTTTGACTTAGAAAAGCTGATTCACTCTAAGTTACCACCACCCCGAAATTTACGGGAACTGGAGGACCTGTTGTTTATATTATGGTACCAGATAACCAAGGATACCTGTCGCCACCTCATCGAGTCAATGCAACGCTAAGTGACCTATGTTTTTCGTGCTAAAAGGGGGTCTTACTGCATATTACGTAGATGGTCATAGTGTAAAGTTCTAGTATTAGACAGTGCCTGTGCGTTATTGCTAAACTGAAAATGAATACGCAGTGATAACGAAAAAGAGCCCTATGTGATTTGATCCTGTTGTCTACAACTTACCTTTGTGAAGCTGATTTCTACTGCTTACCCTGGTGAAACTGTTTTGTGATTTACAATAAAACGTGTGTTCACCATATCTGTTATTCTTCTTTTTCTATATCTGTAATTATATTTAGGTTCCCCAGTTAAGTATATTTTTTTTTAAATCGAAGTTGGGACATCTTGCAGTTCCATATAAAATCTTAACAATATAGGAAAAAACTCAATTCAATTTAAGAAGGAAAATTGACATTATGACATGACCTTATCGTTTAAGAAAAGTAATGTGTCAGTCTGCAAAATCCCAGGCTTGAATTTTAAAATACACTGCTTAAAATAGTATTGCCCCACCTCGAAGGAGTGAGGATAGAAGGTTAAATTGAGCACGCAAATTGGAATACATAAGGGTTCATTTAAATTTTATTTTCATCCACCTTATTTGTCAGATGAGATAATTCAGCATAATGGATACCCCACACTAAGTGCTTGCACGTCTGCGAATACAGGCAGCAATACCACGTGGTAATAAGTCATACAGTAGATGGATATCGTCTTGAGGAACCCAACAAGGACGGTTGACTTGCTCCTATAACTCATCGCGATCATGCGCAGGTCGTTTCGATTGCAGAGGACGTGCAGTGTGGTCTCCCAGGTTTTAGATTGGGAATAAATTGGGGCCATATTGCTTGGCATGACAGTGTTTGAGCACGTTGCAAACATTATTTGGAGACCCGGAGAGGTGTGTACAGGGCGTTTCCTTGCTGGAAAAGGGTGTGCTGTAGGCCACGTAGGAACTGTATCAAAACTGGCTACCGAACATGGCCCCCATATCGTGCAGCTGTCAGTGTGTCCATGTCGCTGACAAGAAGTGATCTTCTGTCATGCGCAACAGCACCCCATTCAGTGATGCCTGCCTAATGGGCGGTGTGGCAATCGCGAAAGGAACCGGGACCCATCCGCTCACCGGGGTGTCACTAGACACGAATCCATCGATTATCAGGACACAAACAGAAACGGGATTCAACACAGGAAACCACAGTGGTCCATTTGTGACCACAGTTTGCGTGACTGTCGCACCAATCCAACATACCAGCGCTGCGAAGGCTGGCCGTCAATGGCAGTCGAAGTAGCGTTTTCCTACTTCGCAGGTTTGCCACATGTAACATTCGGTTTATATGCAGTTCCAGTTGTTATTGCGACGTCCATGTCCGATGACACAGCAATTTGATCATAGGTTGGCAGTTCTAGGAGGGGGACGAGCGTGTAGAGCAATCCGCTGGTCTAGGAGTGCCGACTTCTCTCGGACTGCACGACTCCCGATTGGACAAACGTAAGAACCTTGCTGTAGTGTCTGATGTCCACAACGTTCAACAGTTTCTGTATCCTGTTCCACATGTGCAGCTATACAACATGTACAACAGCCTTCTTCACACAGGCCTACAATTAGTTCTCTCCAAACCGCATCCAAAGGCAATAAACCTGCCGACGGCGTGTACCTGGTATCTTCGTCCTTCGCTGAGCAGTTTCCCAACACAAACATCACATCTGAAACGTCCGCGACCCTTCCACCAGTGACCACACATTACCATCCTTGCTGCTGGCACCTTTATCTTGCGAACGTGTGACGTCATTGGCTCCGGTTTAACGTCATTTGCATATCTCGGGTGGGTACACACCCAGACTGCGATTTGCGTGTTTGGAAAAACCACCTTCTGGGTGCAGAAATTTCTACGTCGAGCAGTGTATTTCACTTTACATTGGAACAAAGTATTTCATTATGATACATGTGATACTTCATATGATACTTCATTATACACATCACAGGAGTACTTCACATCACCGTACAATAAATATTAGAAGTCACCGGTGATGAACTGGAAAAATGTTATATAGTAACCAATGTTACAAATTGGCTTAAATTCTTGATCCATGCGAAAGTCATCTGTTGAAAAAAATGCTGACTGATTAAGAATAGAAGAGCATTTTATTCTGATGACTAGTTTTGTAATTAACAAATGTGATGTAAAATACATATGCAAAGTGGATTCCCTAACAGTAACGTCTCGTCTTTTGTCAAAAGATTAGCAGGATCTTCCACTCTTTGCATTGTTTCTTTTACGAACATAAACCCTGCATTCATGAACAGTAAGCTATAAATGGGTTAGGCTATAATTTCGTAGAATACGTTTCAGGTATATTTCTGAATTAGTCAGAAACTTTTCACTTACATCAATCTCCAATAGATGTCGCTCCGTCTGTTCTGAGATAAAAGCTCTGAATCTACTTTTAAAGTGTTTGGATATACTCCCCTTCACACAGTGAAATGCTGTTTATTTCATTTCATTTATTGATCTTGCTGTTACATATTATTCTGAATAGTTAAGCTAAACATAAAAATAACATCAGGGAAGATCAAGGAAAACGCCTCGAAGAAACCTGACCAGCCTTGATCTCCCAAGGTTTAAGTCAAGACAACATTGATATAGCAGCAACAGAGTCAAAATAGGAAACAAATATGGAAATACACATCTAATCATAATTTGGAGTTAACAGCATAATAAATGTACACTGAGTCTTCAATAATTGCTTAATTTTATTTCACACTCAACAAAAATTTATAGATTAACGGAAATACTATGCTAAATTCATAATCCTGAAAAAATCTGGTTATAATATCAGAAATATCATTTTAAAATACGTCGAATGAAGATATAAAGAATAAAAATTTTCTTTGGTTCCACATTTTAACATCCTAGCATTTGCCGAAAGTAAACTCACAGTTAAAAAACAGTAATGTTATCATGTTTCTGATCATGTTGGCTACCGAAGCAAATTGTCTTGTTAACTTGAGAAATGAGTATACATTGCCATGAGAATTGTGCAGATTTTTTAAATAATTTTTTTCACTTTATTCTAAATTTAAAGAGCATTTTATTAATTCTTTACACGGCTGATTAAAACATTATTGTGAATGGTATGAATATGCATCATATATGCTTCACAGCATGTAGATGCAGCAAAAGAAAAACACAATACAATATCTTCTTGCCCGGCTACTGAAGAAATTCAATACCAAACACAAAATCGAAACGTCTGATGGGCATTGCACCAAGAAATCAGCAGTTCTGTGATTTCGTGTTCAGTCGGCCCTGTGATTTTAAATTAGCACGTCGTATTTTGAAAATGAACTTAAGATTGAGCTAGTTTATGTTTCATTCAGTATATATACTTTAGTCGAGGAACACATTGTAATACTTGTTCCAAAATATTCCATTGACTCCTCATGTGTAACTCCTCGACTTCACTGCTGTCTGCATGATCACGTGTTCTGTGGATAAAACAAAAACAAGCAATTTGCTTTAGTCGCGTTGTTGTTCCAACACCGATTCTTTGGGACGACCGAGACATTCAAAGACAGAACTTCTATCCCTTGTGGAAACCTCGACTTCCGCCTTTTGGACATCGATTCCTGGAATGAATGTCCTGCCTTCCACGATCTTGTGGCGATGTTTCTCATCCTACTGCGACCTAATAGAATTGTGATATGGTGTTAAGAAAGGTACTCGAAGTGAACTTTGTCTTGCTTAATGCATTACGGTTCTCATACGTTGTGTTGTCTTCGCAGAAACTTTAGTAGGACCCCGGAATTTGAATACAGCTGTTATGTTCTCCAATGTGACTCTCATTCCCGATGTCACGATAAAAGCGAGGCGTGCCTCACGTTTAACACCTATTACGGCCAAACTTTGCCCGCCAAGTACCAATTTTGGGGCAGGCAAAGTACACACGCACGACGGTAGCACGAAAAAATTACGGAGGGTTTTCGAGAAAGGAGGCGGTGCACCCATTTTCATTTAACTATTTGCCTTGGATCGAACTGCTTCAGTCCTCAATGTTTGGCCATGTTGATAGTATCTCGTACATTATACAGCATATCTCCTATGTTTTACCTAAACAAAATTTCAGCGATGGACATTAATATTGCAGGGTAGGACAAAAACTTTTTATGAGTGGTGTGTGTGCAAGAAATTCGGATTTAAGTTCAGTTGGAAACATGCCACTGAGTTTCCCAACCATGCATTATGAAACATTAAGAAATTTGCGCAAAATATTTCATGGGGTTGATTATGTGCCTTATGGAAAGAAATTCTTCAAATCGGAGTTTCAGAAACAGGAATATCGTAAAAAAATGAATGTTTTTTTTTTCCTTAAAGAAGAAATGCCTTTCTTACTTTAGGAATGTGGGACGAATAGCTTTTTTTTGTAGTTTGCAGTATCCGCACGATTTTTCTTGAATCATGGTTTTACTCGCGTAGATGCGTCTCTAAATATGTTCAGAAGGAAACTATGAGCTTATTCTGAGCGGCGGAAAACTTTCCATATAAAACATTGGAATGAATATGAAGACTATTTTGAAAAAGGGAAGCTCTTCGTTCAATAAAGAATTTTCTGAAGTCGAAACAATAGAAGGGCTAATAGCGGGAAAATGTATAATAGGTAATTCAGCTCCCTATCCAGAAGGTGTGCATCATGTTGAAAAATAAATTTTGCAAAGTATTCGACGTTTTGATAAGTTTAAGTCAAGCCTCTCTTTAATCTTACTAGAAATGACCATCCTAGATACTCTTACGGTTTTGTATAAGAAACAAAATACTGTAGTCACGGCTAAGTCTCACTGTCTATAGGAGTCTCAGTTTACGATCTCACCTCAGTAACTTCCCCTTAGCGTGAATTCTACAGATCATGCTTTCAATGCAGCAGATGATCTCAGTCTTTTTAGTACTTTAATCCCAGGATATATTACATTTAGGTACAGATTGACTGATACGCTATAGTTTTCCTTTATTGAAATTACACTGGCAGAGGGATGCACATACATCGTGTAAATACAAATTATAAATCTGAAACTCAGATGGCATTTTTCTTTCCTAAAACCCTAAAATAGAGTAAAGGACTAATTTATGACTATACAACTAGTCCTTACTAAAACCCAACCCATCTCAGAACATTAATTCCACCACCCAAAGGGTGCAGAAATTTTATTTTATTGTAAAGTCCAAAGTCCAACACAGCATTAATGTTACGACGTACACACTGGATGTCGAGAAAAGGAAGAGCTCATATTTTCAATAACCATAATAAGGGACACTACATAATATGCAGAAATATTAATATTATGCACATGTTCGGCACATGTGGCGCGCTCGCCAAATTTTTAACATGAGTTTGAGCAGTGATCTTCATCAAACAAAAATCTGAGATTTAAAGCAATGAGATATGCAAACAATACCTGCTAATCTTTCTCAACGCTGTATAAAATTTAGAGGTGGTACTGCGTTTCTTATACGCTTTCAATATTACTTATAAAAAGTTAAAATTACAAAAAACGGCAGTTTAGACTGAAATTGAGGGAGAGGGGATCTCTTTATCACGATAAGTTGCAATATGAAATACGAGGATAGATCATTTTTTTGTGTTTTTGCATTTTGTACTCTTTGACTTTTTGAGCCAGCAAAAATTATATATAGAATAAAGAAAATAGTACGTTAAAGAGATCAAACAAGCGAACTTTAAAACCATTCCTGATACACTACATATGCCACATTACTCCACTCTATTACAACAAAAAACTAGGGCAACAAATGTGTACTTAAAAGCATTAGAGGAACTCACTGGACCAAAAAAATAGAAAAACCAAACCCCATGTCTTTTGGAAAATCCTGGCCGATTTGGAAAATAAAAATAAATAAGACATACCTCACAGCACACAACGTTGCTGTACTGAAAATATGTACCTTTAGCAGCTACACATCTCTGCCAGGGAGTAACAAGTGCTTTAATATTAGCCAGGTCGGGAGAAATCTGGCATCCTGGATGCAAGAAAATCCTGGAATGGAATTTCGGCATCCTCACGGTTTCTGCAAGTTCTTTGCTTGAGATAATTAGTAAAATGAATGACAGGTAGAAATAGGTAGGTGCTAAATCAGGCGAGTAGTCTGGATGTGGAAGTGTTTGGAACCTTATTTCATTTAGTTTCTGTTTCGTCATTTGTGACAGGTGTGGTCTCGCGCTATCATAGGCGAGGATATGACCCTTTCTGTTCACCAAAGATGACTGTTCAGTCTGGATGTGGAAGGGTTTCGAAACTTATTTCGTTTAGTTTCTGTTTCGTCATTTGTGACATATGTGGTCTCGCGCTATCATAGACAAGGGTAGGATCCTCCCTGTTTACCAAAGATGACTGTTTAGCCTGGATGTGGGAGGGTTTCGAAACTTATTTCGTTTAGTTTCTGTTTCGTCATTTGTGACATATGTGGTCTCGCGCTATCATAGACAAGGGTAGGGTCCTCCCTGTTTACCAAAGATGACTGTTTAGTCTGGATGTGGGAGGGTTTCGAAACTTATTTCGTTTAGTTTCTGTTTCGTCATTTGCGACACGCGTAGTCTCGCGCTCTCATAGACGAGGATATGACTCTTCCTGTTCACCAAAAAATGCCTGTTCAGCCTGGATGTGGGAGGGTTTCGAAACTAATTTCGTTTAGTTTCTGTTTCGTCATTTGTGACACGCGTGGTCTCGCGCTCTCATAGACGAGGATATGACTCTTCCTGTTCAAAAAAAACTGCCTGTTTAGTCTGGATGTGGGAGGGTTTCGAAACTTATTTCGTTTAGTTTCTGTTTCGTCATTTGTGACACGCGTGGTCTCGCGCTCTCATAGACGAGGATATGACTCTTCCTGTTCACCAAAAACTGCCTGTTTAGCCTGGATGTGGGAGGGTTTCGAAACTTATTTCGTTTAGTTTCTGTTTCGTCATTTGTGACACGCGTGGTCTCGCGCTCTCATAGACGAGGATATGACTCTTCCTGTTCACCAAAAACTGCCTGTTTAGCCTGGATGTGGGAGGGTTTCGAAACTTATTTCGTTTAGTTTCTGTTTCGTCATTTGTGACACGCGTGGTCTCGCGCTCTCATAGACGAGGATATGACTCTTCCTGTTCACCAAAAACTGCCTGTTTAGCCTGGATGTGGGAGGGTTTCGAAACTTATTTCGTTTAGTTTCTGTTTCGTCATTTGTGACACGCGTGGTCTCGCGCTCTCATAGACGAGGATATGACTCTTCCTGTTCACCAAAAACTGCCTGTTTAGCCTGGATGTGGGAGGGTTTCGAAACTTATTTCGTTTAGTTTCTGTTTCGTCATTTGTGACACGCGTGGTCTCGCGCTCTCATAGACGAGGATATGACTCTTCCTGTTCACCAAAAACTGCCTGTTTAGCCTGGATGTGGGAGGGTTTCGAAACTTATTTCGTTTAGTTTCTGTTTCGTCATTTGTGACACGCGTGGTCTCGCGCTCTCATAGACGAGGATATGACTCTTCCTGTTCACCAAAAGCTGCCTGTTTAGCCTGGATGTGGGAGGGTTTCGAAACTTATTTCGTTTAGTTTCTGTTTCGTCATTTGTGACACGCGTGGTCTCGCGCTCTCATAGACGAGGACATGACCCTTCCTGTTCACCAAAGGTGACTGTTTGGAACACAACGTCTGGTGCATTCCGTCAATTTCTTCAGAGTATATGACAGATGGTAACAACTTTATGGATAATAATAAATGATAAATATTAAAAGTGAAAATAAAATTTACAAAGAATAATTTTAAAATGCTTTCATGCAGGCTGTGTTGCTCAACAGTTCACCGATGAACATGTGACATTATCTCTCCCGAATAGCATTTTCCTCTTTTTGTTTTTTCCTCAAGGTTCGATTAAAAAATTTCTAGGTAATAATTCTTCACAATATTTATCGAATACATATCAACTCAATCTCATCTCGGTAAGTTTCTTTAAATTTTTTCTGGAATTTTTTTAGAGCTGTTACTTTATCATTTCTTAAATGCGGCTATACCTTTTTTTAATGCCTTTAAAAAAACTTCGACACTGTATCAAGGATTTGTTCTGTTGATAGACAGTATTAAAGTCTTCATATCGCCTCTCCATCAAGTATAATTCTGTGTCAGGTAGTTTTAATCGTACATTTTCTCTTTTGCCTCATGAAATGTCTTTTTTTCTAAGAACTGATTGCAGAATTCCGATGTAATCTTTATTTTTCATTTTTCTTTCGTTTGCGTCTGAAGAGCAGCGAAGACATTTAAACACAGTTTTGCTCAATTGCTGTTCCTTGTCTCTATCTCTAAACTCCGATTTCCACTCAAAAATTAATTTTATTAACATAGAGAGAGAAAGAGCATCTGCTTATATTTCATATATGTTTTCATGTAAAGGAATTTTGCTTTCTCCTGAACTTAAGAAGTTTCTTTATCAACGACTGATCGCGTATCCAAACTTTCCTAATAAGTAAACAAACCCAAAAATTATCTTTTTAGCACATGAAGTGGGACTGCGATTTGTAGTACATCTACGAAAATGGTTGGCGTAACACCAAATATATGATCAAAGATAAGAATGGCGTAAAAACGTGTTTTAACTACCACCTTTCTCGTAAAGGAATCCTGAAGAATTTAGTTATTCATATTTTGAAATTATTATAAACAGAAATACGTAGCAATGGCCTTTAGAAGAATTTTTTTCATATGGATAGTACGAAAATATATTGTGTGAATTATGTTAAGCCATAACAAAGCCATACCGAAATAAAATAATTAAACAAAACGGATATCTTCAAAGAGAGTTTTTGGTTCCCAGTTTAAGGGCAAACTTATTAGAAAGCCATATGCAATCGAATAAATACAATTTCTGTTTATTGTACAAACTTTTTGAATTCGCAAAAGTTGTGTGCCCTTTTTTAGAATAACCCCACCTTGGATTTTATATCTAGGAGCTCTTGCATTAATTATAATTTTCAGTTACTTATGGAAAAATAAATTTATATTAAGAAGAAAATCAAATAAAATCTGTATTATCTATGTATAATGGCATACGTTAAGTAAACGACTTGTGCAAGGCTTCTTTTTAAAATTTCTGTTGAAAGTCAAGTTCATTCCGAATCAGCCTCAGATAGTTTCCTTTACGATGCGATGCAGTGAAGGCATGTTTTGGAGACTCGCGCATGCCTTAGCTAAGTGAAGGTAGATAATTGGTTTCGAGAGTTGGATTACATATGGTTACTATTAGTCTTGAATTCTATTGTGGTAACTAAAAGAAATCGTTCTATTGCTGAGTCTTTTCTTGCTAGAAAAACGTGGCTATTCAAATATATACAAATATGTTGTCAAGATGCTATAATTTGCTCTAAACGTTTTACTGATGATGATTATGAACGGATTTGAAATACGAATTACTGGGCTTCCATCGGGTAAGCACAAAAGACCGAAATCCCATGGCATTCCGTTCATGAATCTCTCGTGTAGTAATATTTTTGTTGCATATGCCTATGGTTGCATAACCGAAATTTTAGCGACTTTCTAAATAAAATTCAATCATAATTTCTATCCGAATTTCTAGAAATGCTCCTCATTTCGAGGTTGAAATGTAAAATGGAAATAGGTAACAATGTCGTGAATGAAAACATCTCGACTACATTTCCGTAGCGGAAATATCGCAATACAGCAACGGTATTTACTCAACAAACCGCTCGGCTTGATCTTAGCGCGAAATAAAGTATTTGCAGTTAAGAAATCCTGTGATTTTAGAACAGGTTGAATTTTCGACTTCTATTTGCTATCCCTTACAGTTCAGAAGCTAGTATTTATTAAACTGAATTTAGTAATCATGTCGATACTTCTGCTATTTTTTAAATTTTCTGAAAAACAAGGAATTAAACAGCTTCCTATTTTCAGGATTGCTTGTTAATAACGAAAAAACTTAGCACACTATTCTGTGTTACCTATATTACATAGTGAAATATTGTGACTTCACATTGCTTGATATCGCGACATAAATAAATGATGAGGGTTTCAATCGTCATTTTTCAATTAACATACGTCGAACCCTAACCGTGAAATACATACCTTACGTTCATTTTGCTTTGCATAAACTCGTTTCACTTGATTTCTAATGTTTTTTTTCAAACCTGTACAAAATTCAATATTCTGTACCAAAAAAATGATTAATTGAAGTTACTGAAATGTGATACACGTTCATGACCCCATTACATCTGGGACGCCTACATAAGTGCGTGCTTTCTTTCACCAGGTGGACCATGCCAGAAAGATTGAACATCCAAAGAATAACTTTACACTTTTTGTATATTACGTAATGTTATAAGATAACACTTAATATCAAAAAAGAAAAAAAAAACTGTTTTCATCTTTCGATTTTTACACAAGATACCAAGAAATCGAAAAAAAAAATAATAAGAGTTTTTATAGTAAACGGAAAAATTGTTTTTAAAATTTTACAGATAGAACGTATCAGCTGCATAAGTGGTGATTAATTACCACTTACAATAGCCAAGGATTACGTTATTAGATACAGATGAGATTATCATTGAGCCCTGCTGGACTGTACTACTACTAAATGATGTGATATTCTTGAATATAGTGCACAAGATACACTTGTGATGGCGATATGAACACCAATCGTTATAGTAAAGAAACGGTTATCCCACACGGTTCTGTAAGAGCAAGGCCTCTCATTGCATTAACCTTTTAACGACCGTGACTCTAAAATCTAGTATCACTCTAAATACTATAAATCGCGAAAATGTCTGTTGTTTCACTTCTTTGCTTAAACAGACTGGCGAGGTCACCTGCTGATCCCTCATAGGTCGCGCAAATTTAAAGAAACCCTAACATTAGGAAATCTGACTCACTTTAGACAGGCGTTTCGGGCAGCTATGGTCATTTGTATGTACGGGCGTTTGGGCGTTATGGTCTTTAAAGGGTTAACAACTAGTTTGACGTTACGCATAATATGCTTAAAAAACAAACTGCCATTGAAAGTCTTTGTTTACCTTATATCGTTTTAGATTTTATAGATGTAGATCATTTTTTTTCCGTGTGTTCTCCCCGAAAAGTTGTACGATGTTATTCAAACCCTCAGCCAATTCAGACGTTTTGTTTTCGCAGATGAAAGAAATTTGTTTTGTAGCACTGACAACGGAAGAGCTATGGTAGGTGTTCTTCCTACCATCAGACTGAGATCTTCACCAAAAGTTTCATATAGAGGCCACACAGACAGGCGAATGTCTCGTAATTTCTTTCTAAGATTAATATATTGCCCCAGTGTTTGCTTATTTTTCAACAGTTTTCATAAAACATAAATTCGTATCTTAGTTTTCTATTACATTCATGCCTTTAATATTTACAAGTGAGTCGCCTTTTTTGTCATTAAAATTACAGAGTGCACTATATTATCTTAAAAATTAATTTTATTTCATTTAATCGCCATTGCAATATGAAAACCAACTCTAAAATTAAAAGCTCAAAAAACGCCTTTTGGGAGGCTTCTCAATAGAATCATTTCTTATTCGTCTCGGTAACATTAGGAGTTGATATCATATTTGCTGCTATTTGGTACTTGCTCAAATGTCACAATTAAACTCCTTTGTATGGCTCTCTTGCCAGCATAATCGTTTAAGCATGTGGAATATTTATTTCTCCGGTGTCATACCCAAAGTTCTTGAATTTTTTAAATAGGATTTCATAGCGTTTTTCCCGCCGGAAATAAAACTAATATTTAATTAATGAATCAAAGTCTTGAATGCGTAACATCAATTATTATTTACTACTATACGACAAGCAAATTTAACAGAAATCATAGTTAATTTAAGAAAAGACAACTGTACGTTTTTAGACAGGTAAAACCGCATAAACGTTTTATGCATGAAACGCAAACTGTAACTAATCTTAAACATATGGAAATTTGAATGTAGTTGAGACTGATTTTGACTTCGTTTTCAATCAATGAGTGCGAATAGTCACACGTACGTTCTGGTTGGACAAGATAGTAACATACGAAATGTGGCTGTTGATATAACATCAGTTACAACGAAAAATACTCAACTCTCAGAAGACAACGATGAGTTTAGAATGAAATCTTGAATCAATTAGGTTTTCAAAGATATTGAAATTTGTCAAGTGAAGAATACATTCTAGAATTCATATTAACACAATCAAGTTGCAGGTCCTTTCAATTTTTTTCCTCCCTTGTGTTCGGAAACAAATAAGAAAGTACAGCAAGCAAAGTGATTGTGAGAATTGTTGAGTATCTGCCGTTTGGTGAATGGAAAATGTGCAGTCAACTGAGAAATATAATGAAATTTAAGAATGGCAGGGAACAACACATGAATTTTTTATTCATTTTGAAAGATGTGAGAGATTGTTCGCCACGAGAAGAGAAACTTGCTTGACTTACTTCTGAATAAGTGTGCAACAGAGAATAGGGGAAATCCACTATGTTCCACAATTTATCAGGTTCCACTTCGCCCCACAACGCAAGTGCTTTAGAACCACATCATTGTGTTCAGTGAGCACAGTGAGACAACCTGGCGTGATTGGATGCAAATCCAATTGACATTCATATGAACGAGCTTGTGTAAGTGAGAATTTTACCAAAATAATGAATACACTCCCACGAATGAGTGACCATTTCCATCGCTACCGGGTAAACAACATTACGGAATGCGATTTCGTAATTGAACCACTCTGTTAGAAGGTAATTTTTTGCCCTGCGACATTTGAAAACTTCACATTGTCACCGAAAATGGACAAACGTTTTAATGAGGCATTTTAAAGCAACATGCAGTAGGAACTTCCATTTTTTGCGGCACTCTCGAAGTCGATGCGTTTGAATTTTGCAGTGCTCAAGCTTTTACTAGAAGGTCTTATACAGATGTCTAGCTTCAGAATGAATTCCTTTCTGCATTTTTAAGGACGTCTTTCTTGTGTAGCAATTTGGACCTTGTATAATTTCCCTAAGCCTCCTCAGTTAAAAGATTCTGTGATCTAAGATTGTATAGGTGGTGTATGTTAAGTGTTCGAACGGAATTTTTTCGTACTTTTAATAGCAGTCGTATAGAACTTTGTTTCCGCGGAAATGTAGGAAGTAAACAATGCAGAAGAATATTTTCGCTGTTACGACGGAAAAAAATGATGAATATTTTGAGTAACGTATACGCATTATCGGTTTTCATTCGTTTTGCTGAATTCCATATTTATCGGTCCACTAAATCTTCAGCAGTCGTGGTAACTAACTTCCAGCAAAAACAGCTAAAAAGTAACTGAGAAGAAAGCTTCGCTGCCGATTAAAGATGAACGACACAAAGATACACTTTGCAGAGCTCTTCTTAATTTTCTTATCATTCCGAGTTAAGAATGTTTAATTTAAAAATTTGTATTTAAGGCTTTGCTATTACATTAATATGTGAATTCCACTTCACTAATGAGCATCGAGTAATTTTAAAGTACTTGTATCTGCCGAAACTCAACCCGATATGCTAAGGTTGCAGTTCCTTAAAGAACATAAACGTCCCTGTTTTATTCCTACAACAGAAGTACCGAAGGAACTACGGCACAAGATGTTCGTTTGATATCTTCACAGATTGAATCGGTCCGCTCTTATGAAGTTTCTTTGTTTTAATTTATCGTTAATGTTAATTCTACGGCAGCTAATCTGTACCAAAATCTGCCGGTCCTCCGAAGTATGCGCGCGTTGATGGATGTTTCACTGTATAACTGAAATCTTCTAAGATTAAAGAGCTGTATTGAAGAAATTCTTTAAAATTTCATATTTGCGAAACTATTTCTACATCTAAACTCCTGTGTTATCCTTCTTACTTTGCAAGCGACAGCTCAAGAAGCGTAAGCAACACAAGGCAAAATCAAGGACAATCAAATTAAATGTTTTAACTGCTTTGCAAAGGGCAACTCAAAAAGTGCAAGCTACCCAAGGCAAAAGCAATAACAGTCAAATTAAAGGATTTACTTGCTTTGTAAAGTGTAGCACAAGAAGCGTGAGTCACCAAAGGCGAAAGCAATGAAAATCAAATTAAAGTATTTACTTTCTTTCCAAAGGACAGCAAAAGAGGCGTAAGTTGCGCAAGGCAAAAGGAATGGCAGTTAAATTAAAGGATTTATTTGCTTTGCAAAGGGCAACCCAAGAAGCGTAAGTTACCCAAAGCAAAAGCAATGACAGTCAAATTAAAGGGTTTACTTTCTTTGGAAAGGGCAGCACAAGAAATGTAAATTATCCAAGGCAAAAGCAATTTAAAATAAAATGTAACACCGTTCCACGAAAAAATACATAACATTTATTTTACTGAACATTTCTTGTTCAAATAAATTCCAAAGTTAAAAACAAATTTAGAAGTGAACTAAAATGGTTTATTATTTGTTTATACTGGATCAAGGTAGTGAATGTGGATGAGACACGAGCTTACTGTAGGTTTGCAAGACACATATTCGTGCGCATCACTGTGATTTAATGGACCACATGCAAATAAATGAGCATAATAACACTACACCATTGTTCTGCCGTATGAGAGGTCTTGAAACTTATTGAACGTAGGCTATATGTCTTTTTATCAATTTTTCTTCTGAAATTTCCTGAAGATCCTGCGGTCCATTCGATTGACCCCCGCGGACAACCACTTGTCCGCGGACATTTAAAAAATATTTCCTAGAAACACGGACTCTTAAATCAAACAGAGTTACAATATGTTATATTAGTATCTCCATATGAAAACAAGGAAATTCAAATAAATAGAATTATATTAACGAAAAAAAAATGTCACAAAAAAATTGAAAGTCCATTTTTAACCAAAGCAATTCAATTAATACTACATTATGGTATTTGACCTACCCGGGAAATCAAAGGGTCTTCTGTTCTCCACTTTTCATTCAACTCTGGTTTAATATATTAATATGGCATTCTAAATAATATTTCACATTTTTTTTTAAATTTTAGTTGTACGTAATTTTTAAACTTATACTTCACTCAAATGCGGTTTTTATAATCTATGTATTGGAACCGATTTTTATTGTTATCGTACACAAAAAGCATACAAACTACTACTATAAATACAATTTATCAAACAGCTTTTAGGAAAATGTGGTAAAAAATTATTTCATTCCAATTATTGTTCTTTCTCAGTGTGTCTTTGTAGCTTTGTTTCATTTACAGAATGCCTTTTAGTTGGATCATTTTATATCTATGTTGCCTTTCGTCTCGCCGTGATTTCCTAATGTATAATATTTGAAAGCTGAATAACTGCTGAGGTAACTGAAACGTTAAATAACTCCCAAAATTAAAGTATTATACCAGACACCTTTTTTCAGCAACTATATCGTCCACTATTTTATTACCCATTTATCTATTCCGTAAAACAATCGTTCATACCATTGAAGGTTGATCACTTAATTTTTTTGCAGATATGAAAACCTCTTTAACTGTCAATCGCTTTTTCTTAGTTCGGTTGTTTTCGTGGATACCCCGTGTGTTACACGTTCCACGAAGTAGCTCCGAGAGATGAAATCTGATTTCTCGATTTTTTTGTTCGTGATACAGTTTTGCGCTTGGTTTTTCTAACACGCACTTTTATGTTTTTATAAACATTTTAACTTTTGAACGAAATCGTAGTCAACCATTTTTGAACATTCAAGAACTCATTGCATAATGTCTATAAATCCTAAACTGTAGCACTGCCAAAATCTTCGGAAGTATTTTAAATATTGGGACATGCTAGACTCTTTCTTACTCCATTGAAAGGCACGTATATGTATTAAATATTCGTCCAAAACCTTTTACATCTCGGTGCCAAAAATGGCGTATTGCGTAGATCGATCAAAATATATTTTTCAACATGAACGTTAGAATGCTTCTTTGTTGAAAGCGAAACATCGGAGGCACCTGTAGCTCTCAGAACTGAAGAAAAATATCGTACTACAGGCTAATATTTTGAGTACATGAGAAGCTATATTTTTTTCGGTAAATAGGATTTCTTATGGAAACTCTTTTTACAGCCTGAAATCAAACTTACTCGTATAACCTACACATCACATTTGATACATATACGTTTTTTGTATTACTTCTTAGATTTATTATTGATTTCACTTTGCTCATACGAGTATCATATTATTCCTAACGTAGTTAAATTATTCATGTCAAAAACAATAGATTTTGAAAAAAAAATACAAAAAAACTAAAATGTTATGTGTCAATTGTTTCTCTAACCAGCAAATTTCTTGCAGTAAATTATATTTAAGGAAGTACATAAAGCCAATTGGAATTTTAAATTTAAATCATATAAAAAAAATATCTATCCTAATATGATTACTCTATATTGATACATGACGGGAGCTTTTTTGGGACTTCCAAATGCTAATTCTTCAACTCAGGCATTTTGATAAGGGCTTTTTATTTCTGAAGGTCTGGCAGCAGATTCTATCTCACCAAATTCTAATTGAAAATTGCTTTTGCCCGGGATATTTTGGCTATGAAAAATCAGCCAAGAAATATTGATTTCTGACACTGGATGAGTCAAGTAGTTATTTCGGTTTGTGGATGTTTAATGCATTTGAGAATTTGGTTGGCTTTTCTTAATTGGATTTGTTCACTTACAATAAATAACATTGGTAACGTTGTATATACTTACTTTGTTGCTTTTTTAAGTACCTTGAAAAATCCCATTTCGGGCAGAACAATCCAACGTACGGGCTCATTACAACAAATAAATAGAAATCATATTTCCTATTTATTTCCACATCAACTGGTCTTCACCAGCACTTAATTCTAAAGTAAATTCGCAAAATTGTTGAGCCACGACACGATAGGTTGGACACAAATCCACTCTATTAGATAGCTAAAGCTCAACCGGATCAAAAGTCCAGATGAGCCGTTAAAATACCCATTTAAAAAACTCTAAAATAATTTTGCTTTAATAATATATAAAAAAATGCATTCAAATTTATTACAAAAAAGTAATTATGTGTTTCATTTATGTTTAGATTGGTCAAAAAGATACTATGGCAAGTGACGTGCCCAGGTAAGCCTGTAATCGATGGATGGAAAATAAATTCAGATTATAGATGTTACGTAGCATACGTTTGCGATGTGAAAACGAAAATGGTACAAGCTATCGACTTTCTGGTGATCTACTTTCGGAAATTAGAATGGGATCACTCTAATTTGTAACGTAACTGTAACACCCGCAATAAAAATTGTTAATGCCGTTGAAATGGTATAATTGCCCGAAAAGTGGACACGATATCGTCAAATGAATAACGGCATGCGAAGCAAGGAAATAGCCTGGAAAACATTACAAACTCACCTGAGGATAGCATAGGAATGCCAGTTTAAATGCGAGAAGAAAAAGGCTAAAAGAAACGGCAGCGAAATAACACAAATCGCTTCACTGTTTAACTGAGAATTGCATATGCAGCTCCATTTAAGTTCACTGAGTGTAAGAGGTTTGTCTTTGTACACTTTGTACTTCATATAACTCCAGAACCAGAAATTCATCTGAGTTAAATCAGGTAAACGTGCAGGCCATGGGAAATGAAAGTGACGAGATATGATTTGGTCACAGAGATGCTGTTGCATTAGGCTTTTCACTCTAGTGGTTACACGTGGGAGAAAATCATCTTGCATCCGAATAACATTTTGCAATGTATTACGTTGTTGCACATTCGGAATTGCATAGTATGTTAGCAATGCGGTATAGCAGCCACCTGACACAGTGAATACCCGTAATGCTCGAGGGGTAACTTTCTCATAAAAATAAGTCCGCAAAACAAAATCGTCGGTCACTCCACGCCGTACGGTCTCTTTGCGTTCTTGTACAGAAAAGTGTATAACCTAACGTGCGCTGGAGTCCGACCAGTGTACACGGTTCTTTCGGTTCACTATCCCTGTAAAGGTAAAATGAGCTTGATCTGTCCAAAGAATTTGCAGTGGTCTAATGTCATCCGCATCGTAACGTATTAGAATTCATTTGCGAAGTCAAAATGGTGTTTACGATCTCCGTCTTGGAACATGTGCGCCTTTTGAAACTGGTAAGATAGTATGTGCAGGAGAGGCCGATGAGCCTTTATCACGTTAGACTTGTGCATGTCCATCGTCCGTGCAAGACCTCTTGCGTTTGATTCTGAATCTTAATGAAAGGCGTGTTAGATTTCAGCTATAATTTCCACGGGGGTTGAATGTCGTCCAGAACAATATATGTCACACGTGCATCTTGTATCTTCAAACTCACTCACACATTGAGCAGAAAACGGACTCCGGCGTAAATGATGATTCCTGCCGAAGAAGTAACGCAGCAGCAGCATTGCAACCATTTAGATAATAAGATTCCACGAGTTCACCCTGTTCCTTTAGTGAGAACGGCATCTTGAGTGTTTCTGGTCGTCGGTAGCACTATACGTTTAAACAGTATTTCAAGGGATATCATAATATTTGTTTTTCGTTGAGACGGTGCCTCCAACATCATCTCATTTGTTTATCGCTGCATACTGACGTCATCTCATGTGTGCATCCGACTGCAGTGCCGTTTGTCGTGCTAATTCCATACTTCGCTGGCCGTCCTTCATTGGACTATATCCCGACAAGTCCCCAGCTGGTCTTTTAACTCTTATCTGTCAAGTGGT
Organism: Macrothele yani; assembly: GCA_039090855.1. Taxonomy (NCBI): domain Eukaryota; kingdom Metazoa; phylum Arthropoda; class Arachnida; order Araneae; family Macrothelidae; genus Macrothele; species Macrothele yani. The sequence goes on along the minus strand of CM077034.1, from coordinate 47,456,334 downwards.
TGAGCTCCACAGAGCAGATTTGAATTTCCAACACAAATCACAGGTGTTCGAATAGATTGATGTCTGGGGAATATGGTGGCAAGGGCAAGAATTGGAAGTCTTCGTGATGTTCCCCAACCATCCTTAAAAATTCCAGGCATGTCACATCATCTTGCTGAAAGAAAAACAAACTAGAAGATTATACAGTTGCCACAAAAATATTGCATGGTCTCCAATGATTTTTATGTATGTGGTAGACGTAGTAGTTTTCAACGCATAAATGACTGGACGCAGGGTACACTCATTTTTTTATTCCAACTCAAAAAGACATAGAAGCATTCGATGCAGGAGAAATGATAGTGAAATACGAAAATACACAGTAATTTACGGGTGCACGTGGAGACTAGAAGTCAAAATGTACATGAAATACTTACCTATACAATGAAGGTATCTGCTCTTGTCAGGCAAGTGTATGGCAGCAGATTAGGAAATGAAATCCAACAAGGGCAGAAACCTGAAACGAAATAACAGGACACATATGAAGATACCGTTACAAAACAATTACTAACAAAGAGAGATGTAAATATAGAGGTTTCAATACTTATGTATTCTTGGAAAATGAAAAAATCAAGGCTGTAAATTTGAAAGAGACGTCACATTTTGTCCTTACATGTGTTTGAGTTCATAATTAACAGACTTGAAGTATCTGTCTAAATCTACAATAGCGCCTATTCTTCATTTAAGAATCTTTGAACGAAAGAATTATTTTAAAGTGTTACTGGTATGAACCGGTCGAAAATTTGTATCCTACACTATCAGTAAGGTTAGTTTCATGGATTCGTCAGTAGTATATTTGTAAATAACTTTACCATGCGTTTGGAATATCTAAAAACACATGCACTATGACGGTAAATATAGGTCTTGTGTCTAATATCTAAATGCTAGTGAGAAATATGAATCGTCTTGGAACCTAATAATGTTCCGCATGTTTTACCTTCCGTTTTAATTTTCTGCTTCAATTTTCATTACTTACTCTCAGCAAGAAATGCATGCCCATTGCAACAGTGACCAACATTTTCACAGTGTTCTGTTTAATGTTTACTTAGAAAGGTAGACATATTCCACATTTGCACACACTGTGCAAGGTACAAAATTATATCCCTGATGTATGAAAATAAGGTCCCACAGACATAATACTTAAATAATAATTAATGGCCATATGTTTTGCTATCAATTCCATCTGTTATTCACGCAAGTCTATGGAATAATAGAAAAAAAGTTGTGACAACCTTCCACCGTTTTGACTTCACGGTTTTCAGTAATATGTGTAAGAAAGGGAAAATATATTTTAAACTTTGGTTCAAGTTTTTTATCAGGCGAAACGTGATTTTTTAGAAACAAACGTCGCCTTTAATTAGGCCGAATCATTAAATTATGAAAACCATTAAGTTCAGGTGTGACAAATCACACGGTGTACAGTGTGATTGTGAGGTTGTGGACTCACCATCATGGATATTTGCGCATCATTTTACTTTTGAGCGTACGTTTAAAATTTGGTCTTTTGTTCCCGCCAAAACGTTTTTACATGCTGAAATGAAACTAGAGACATTCCACTTGCAACTCTACAATTTATTAAGCCGAAATAAACATTATTCGATATACAATCATCCAAATCTCAATATCGAAATGTAAATTTCAAAACTAGGTCTAATGCAAAGACAATCACACACATTGCACATGCACTCAGTCTGTTTGGAAGGCGTATTGTGGTACTTATATTCGCAAAATTCCATCATCGAAAAACTATTTTTCAGTTAAGCAGAATTTAAATAGTGTCTAATATCTTACCTGTCTCACGACCATAAGGAAAGACTGACACTTATATTGTAATAAGATATCTCTTGAAAGTAATGCATAAAAATAATGGAATTTTCCAAACCACCATTTTTCATTAAGCATGTTCCTCTGATTTAGTAAAACATTCTTCCAGTTCCTAATTTTGATGAATTATCGCACATTGTTTCTTGTGCAACGTCTCTATTTGGGTGTTTATTGCCATCAGAAAAGTGTAGCAATTTCAAAAGTATCTCAGTTGGCTTTAATTCTACAGACTTTATCTTCTTTCTTCGTAAGCTGTATTTCACAATAGAAGCAGCCTCATCATTTTCCAGAGTAAGACAACTTCTGTCATCTCTAATAATGTAATCCATGATATTAAATGTCACTTCAACCAGAGAAACAGAAAAGGTAGACAATAGATCTCTCACAAGAATTCCTAAATATTTATACCTAATAGTAACACCATCACTCTCCTTCAAATCAAAAATATGTGACCACCAATCACAATCTATCCTTGAGCTATCATCAAGACAGATTCCAGTGGCTTTCAACTCTGTTATAGCATTATCAAGTGAATACCTTCGAACATCTTCTAAAATAAAACTCCTATCTAAATCATTAATTACTTAAACCAAGCACTCGCTTAATTTGTCAAATGCTGATAAAGTTGTGTTGCATCTCCGCTGCTTTGTACGCAGTACCGAAAGCCAAGTCAGCACTTTATTATGGAGCGGCAAGTTTTTCATCGTATATATTGCAGTATTTTGATATGCGTGTCTTAATTTTTTATAAAACATGCAGAGATCCAATTAACTTCCTCCTTTCGCAACTCTTGAGTTTCTGAGTAAGCAAACTTTCCAACTCTCAAAAATTTATCAGCAAGTTCTGTTTCTGTATTTTTGACATCAACACTCAGAAGTTCAATCACACTGCTCTCTGGAATAAATTCAACTTTGATGAATCATGACAAAAATCCCTTGCACAGGACAAACATTTCACAGTGGACTCGATGCATCATAGGTGCCTCACATTGAAACATTTTTATGAATGAATGAAACTTGGACAATATACCTCTTTAAAAGTTCAGGAACAACGAGAATTTTTTCTGTAGGTGGATCAGAGAAAGCCAAATTATGTCGTTTCGTATTTTGCCAGCTTCTGTCGGTTTTTGTTCTGCAAGATGGGACTGAATCACATGTATGGAGCTGCGCTGATCATTAGACACTTTTCGAGTCTTGTAAACATTACTCAAAAGTGAATCTACACTTCCACTCTTTCTGTTCCTCATTTAAAAAAAAGCTATAATGATACACAATCAAGGCATCACGTAACTCATGGAGTCTGTCGCAAGTGGTTAACATCTGCAGAAAACGTGTTTCAGTGGGCCTTAAAATTTGCTTCGCTGAACTTGAATTTAGCAAAACTTGTACTTCAGAGAATCACTGTTTGGCCTTGAGAGAATCCTGAATGTCATAATAAACATCGTTTGCAAAACACTCAATAAACATATCGGATTTCTGAAAAAAATTGTTTCGCAGAATTAGGCACTTTATGCACATCTCCATGAACATCCAAAAGTTTTGGGTTTTCCTTTCTCACTAAAGTCTCCACTCCGACCCTACATCCCCGCATTGTGTTGCAGTTATCCATCAGACAACTTATCACTTGAGTGAAGGCTAAATATATTTCAGAAAGACGTTCCTTCACTTTTTGGAAAATGTTGACAGCCGTTGCAAAATTTTTGTTTTGATACAAGAAAATCTGTGACGGTTTTCATTTGCTCTTCATCATAGAATCGTACCATCACATTGATGATCTTATCCATCGCATTATTCGTAGCTTCATCTATGTTCAAGGAGAAATAATATCCCTTCAACTGTTGGACTAACTTCTTTTTAATGCACTTTGCAACCATGTGTATTGATGTAAGTTGCAGTCATCCTGGACATTTCAATTTAGACAGTGCTAACTTATCACATGCAAGATGTTTAGATAGCTCAACTAACTGTGGTGCCATATTGAATGGCAGCATGTTTTCGCATAAAAACGCAGTCAGAACCGCTTTCTGATGTGCAATTCTGTCAGATATTGATGCTTTGGACTGAACAGGACCGACTTCAGGCAATTATTGTGTATGCTGCTGTGCTGGTACACACTTTTGATGGTCAGCATCTTTATTGTGTCTGAACAGCCCTTTTCCCATTGCTTTAATGGTTTAACTTTCTGCTGCAGAAAACACAAAAGCTAAATCCCGGTTCCTTAATTTGCCGGCACCAAGACCCAAATTTGACGTCATGGGAATCAGTCTCATCTAACCATTCCCATCGCCACTTATTTTTAACACTCCCTCCAAAGATTAGCTGTGACCTATGGCGGCAGATCCAGTGGTGTCTCCACCTAATACAAGCTCGATGGGTGAACCGGTTATGGTGTGTGACGTACACGTAGCAAAGAGAAAGCCAGAGACGGGTGAGGTTGGGTTCAGGTTTGGGGGTTATGACGTAAGGAAAATCGGCGTAGACCCTCCAAGGGGGCTGCTCCTCGATTCCTCTTCAACCAGTATGCCCCTCTTACCCAGAATGCATCAGGCGCCGCTGCTACTACGAGTCTACGATAAACGAGGTACTACGGTACTAGCGTTGTTGCCGATGGAGTAGTTATTTTCCGGAGTAGAGGGTATGGTTAGAATGGGAAAAAAGAAAAATACATATTTGGAAATTTTATTTTTTACTGGCATTTTCTTCCGTCCCGCTTCGGTCTTCGGATATTTTCAAAAGACGGAATTCCGTCTTTTGGACGGAAAACTTGCACCCATGCTTGGGATGAAACACTGAATTTTAGTTCCCAAACACACAACGAAGGATTAAGATTGAGAATCGTCGATTTCTGTATCAGATCGCCGGAGCAGAAAAGAGACATGTGTGCATTACATTTTTCCAAATGCCAAGAAAAATAACTGTAGATAGTGCCATAAGAGTTTCTCTCGAAGAACGTCAAGGCAGAGAAGTCTGCGTGAAAGCAAAAACCTATGGTATGCTTTGTTGTAAACAGCATACGCCTGCGGAAATTTCTTTCAGAGAAAGCCACAGTGAATTCGCAGTATCGCACTGCACACTCAAACGAATGTCTTCGGCCCGCTTCGACGTGTAATCCTCAAAAAGTGGTTGAGTAATTATTGCAGCTGACGATCCTGTGTAAAATGCAAAGCGATTTTCGTGAGCTTGTTCTTGGTACTGTTTAGCACTTTGAAAATGCTGAGTTATGTTGCTACTTTAACAAAGCTGCCGTTTTGATGTGATTTCCCTTTTTCTGTACGAATCAATGATATTCTTGTTTAACCTGTATGTTTGGTTATTTCTGTGCTATCTAAATATAAACTAATTTTGAAGAATCAATAATAAATCTGGGAAAAATAAAATTATGACTGAAAATCTCATGAGCATGTATGTGTTATACTGAGAGCAGTATGTGTTATACTGCGTTAACCAGTAAGTGAAGATAGTGCTTAGAACCTACACGATGATTTCAGAAGACTTGCTTGCTCTGCACCTGGGTCACGCAAAAAGAAAGAAAATGATTTTTAATGACTCTCTGTTCTTTATCAAGAACTTCCCTAGAATATCATGGATGTTTTAGAACTTTAACAGTGTATACTCTGATTTTTTAATTTTATGATAAATGTAATCTTCTGAAACTTTACTAATTGTGTTATTAAGTTAAGTTTCCACTGATATTTAAGGTTTCTTTACCCTAAACAAATATTTCCGAAAGCACTGATGCAAGGCACACAAAGTGGAAACTCTGTTACGCAAAACAAACAAAATGGAAACTAGGGCAGATATTTACCGCTACTACTGATTGAATAATTCAGTCACGGAATCTTACGTACTCCTATTTAAAACAATACAGAGCAACACAGTTGAACCCATTTTGATCAATTTAAGTGCATTCTTTGTAACTAGAATGAAAATAATTCTAGGTTACAGATAATATTATTTCCTACAAGAATTCTAAACCATTTGTGCTGCCTAGAAACCCAGATGTTTTATGTCCTTCAACATATTTGTTTTCTAGTACTCTTGTTGATTTCACTAAACCTAAGGAACTGCCTTACGAACCCGCTTGAATCTTTGAGAGCTTATGACCATTCGTCCGAGATGAGTCCAGGTTCGAGTCCTGGAGAGGCAATGATGTTGTCTTTGTCTTACGGTCTTGGTTCTCTCTCTTCCTTGGAACCAGTGGCCCTAAATTAAGTACGGGCGAGTGCTTATAGCCCACTGAGTTGCTCACGGTGATCGTTAAACCTTCAATACAAAAAATATATATATATATGAGGACATCGTTGCAACAAAAAAATGTTACCTATCACTGCGACTCTTAAACTTCATAAGAACCTGTACCTTTATTTCCCATTCCATAGAAACGTTTAAATATTTCATATCACAAATACTTTTTCGAAAATTGGTTTAAACGAAGATTTGTATGCAATTCGGTGTCTGGTAACTGAGACATTTTTATTTTGAGGCTATGTTTTCTTAGAATGTATTCGTGTTACTTTCTTGAACCTTTATCTGCTGAAAAAAAGCTTTTGGAAAATAAAATACATTGTGAAACTTCACTCTTTTTGTGTGAAAATCTTTGGAACTATTTTAAACGTAGAAACGTCGTAAAACATATAGACACATAATTTGGGAACTGGAATTTCCGACTTAAAGCAGTAAATCAAACTTCGACCCAGCCGCAACGTACAAGCAGAAAGTACATTAAATAATCGTTCGATATGAGCAGATAACTTCTACTATTATTCATTTTTAAGAAATGTTTTCAAGTTGATTTAATCGAAGCCTCTATAATCCCTTTCGGAACAGGCGACGCAGCCAAAGTGGGAAATTTTTATTTAAATTAAAAGCAAACAAACATGCAAAATCCAATTCCTTGACCTTTTCCAAGCATAGTAGTTTGTGGCAATGATTTCAGTAATTTATGTAGAAAGATATTTATTTAAATAAAATAAAATGTACATGTATTCTTTTTGTCAAGGACGGTTTTAAAATGAAAGAATAGAAAAATTTTCTTAGCTACGAGAGAAAGACCCTGCGGTAAATTTCGTAGATAAAAACTGTGGTTAAAAATGACAACACAGAAAACAGGAACCTGTTTCTCTTGCAATAGAAGAACATTTCTTTTGAAATGAATTCTTTGGAACAAAAGTGTGTGATGAAAGCTTAGGTTAAAGTTATTGAATGAAGTTATTTTCAGTACCAATACGTAACAGGTGCAGAAACAGCGGGAAAATAACTGCTGACACTTGATACTACGAGGGTGGATCGACAAGTAACGCACACTACAATTTTTTTGTAACAGTTTATTAGATAGGTAAAACAAAACATATGCACAGTGAAACTACCATTCTTAGCTATTTTTAAACACAAGAACTGAGACGATGGATACATTGATCCCAGCATGGTACCAGTTTTGGTATACTTTGTTCATGAAATCCGTTTTCTGGGCATATGACCACCTACGGACAACTGATTTGACTTTGTTAGCCAAATCGAAGTATTGGCCGCCAAGTATTCTTTTCAAGATACCAAACAGATGAAAATCTGAAGAAGCTGACAGAACCGGATTGTACGGTGGGTGCTAGAGCGCCTGCCAGCCCAATTCAGTAACTTTGCCACGAACGTATTGAGAAACATGTGGGCGAGCGTTGTCATGAAGCGTTCTGACATTTGCACCATATCTGTTAGATCATTTGTCACGAAGGGCACGAGGCTACTTTTTCAGTGTGTTAGCCTAGGCAATTCACAGTAGTCCTCGTTGAGTGAAACTATACCAGAAGAAAACCATGCATGTCACAGAACACCGTAATAAGGACTGTTTGTGCCGATTGAGTTACCCTGAACTATTTTGGTGGCGGGGAGTCGGAATGTTTTAGCACCATACTGGTCTTCTTTGGTTCGGGAGTGTAAGGTTACGCCCAGACACATCGCCTTTCACTACACTGGCCAGAAATGTATATAATTCTTCTTCTTACCGCATCAAGTGGTCCAAGGATGACATCATTCTCTGTCCGTTCTGATTGGCAGTCATGTCCTTGGGCACACATCGCGCACTTACTTTGAGAAATTGCAATTTGTCATGCACAATATTCTACGCTATATCGCACGAAATGTTGATCCTCTGTGCCAATGCGCGCAGATGGATCCGCCGGTCATTCAGAATCGCCTGTTGCCTGCCTTTCACGTTAACAAATGATGACGCGGTAACAGGTCGGATGGAACGTGGCGAATTGGTAAAGTAGCCACGGCCTTTTGCAGAGAAACTTCACCTTTCAGAGATTTTGCTTCGGCCCAGACAATCACCATCATACAGTTTGACATTTCTTTGTGAATTTCCTTGGAGTTTTCCGTTTAGCCCAGAAAAACGGACTACACTGCGGCCGTCTTCATTCGTAAACGACCCTAACAAACGTGACATCTTTTGCCGTCGTTCACAGTGTCTTCCAATCCGGCGATACCTGATCCAGCCAAACCGAGCTGTAGTGTGATATTCAAACTCGTTGTCTGACCAACTGCATCCTGCAAAGAGAAAAAAAAATCTCTGTACGCTACTTTTGTCGTCCTTTGTAGTTTTACGCAGCCGTACCTGTCCATCATGGTCAATGCTTTCCGTTATGTTCTGCCTTACATGTCAAATTTGCTCTACGTCGCATCTATGCATGATTTCGACTTTGTCCCAAGTCAATTTCCCCGTCTCCTCCACCTACAATCTGGCGTGTTTCTGTCTTCTACTTCACGCTAAACAAGGTATTTACGTTTGTCATCATACGATTATTACACGACAACATCCGGTAATTATGACTTTTCACGTGCATTGCTTCAATTTATGTTTGGAAACCACTTTATAGCAGTCTTACAATTTCAATTCAGTCAGGCTCATCTTTCGAACTGCATTTCATATTTTTTCGCCTAAAAGATGCTCTTCCCCCACCCCCCTCCATGGTTCATCGTGTAACAGGACAGAATTATTGTTCCACCCACTCGGTTTTCTCTTAGTATCTATTGATTTTTTTTTTTTTTTGGCAGTGATTTATCTTCACTCCTGACTTACAAGTGATAACTTCATCGCTTGTATGTCTTTTGTACTGTGTATAATAATTATATCAAAAGTAAGATTTTAAGTTTTTCAAAATTAAAAATCTTACACTTGATATAATTATTTAAAACCTGTAAATTTATGTAGGAAAAAATCTGCACCAAGTGTACTTTTTGAAAGTTTTCGGATTTCATTAAAGACACTAATGCATAAAATATCAACACAAAATTGATTCATATTTGTTAAACGCTCCACAGCGAAACAGCAAAACATTTTTGTATTTGGAATTTACGGCCACAGTTAAATTCCAGATCGTCTATATTTGTGGGCTTTAAGAAATCTGCCGTCCCTAATTTGGGAACACTCGTTCCAAGGATGGAAAACAACTAGTGTCAGAGAAAACCCACACCATCAATGTAGACGTAAGAAAGGATCGTAAACAGGTAGAGTCCCAACAAACTGGAGCAATGTTTCTTCTCAAAATGGGGTACTGGAAAGAATAAAGCAGGAAAACTCTTTCCTGATAGAAAGATCTGTAATTCGTTTCTTTCTTTCAACATTGTCATTTGTTGAAAGCAGTTATGTAACATATACGAAAAATGTAAAGCTGTATGGGATTTGGATCTGGCATTTTGAGATTCGGGAAACACTGCTGAGTAATTGCTTTAATTCGTGTCTCAAACGGTAATATATTTCAATGGGTCAATGCTGCTGATCGCTTAATTTGTTTATCAAACGATAATACATTTTCAACACCCAACATAATATGTAAAAGAAACTTCCATTTTAGGAAGCAGGGTGAACCCCAAATTTAGTTACATATTTTATTTTCAATCACATTCCATTTTTTACGTTTCAATACCTTTTAATAAAGTTACAACCTTTCTCATGTATGTACTACCTTTTTCCGCTTCGATAGTACAGTGGACTAAGCGCCTGCTTTTCATTATTCGTCCGAGAAAGGGCTCGTATTCGAATCCCGATAAATCACGGATCTTTTGTTCGTTTACGGTTGTAGCTATCTGCTTTTTCTGAAACTAACTCCGAATTAGGTATTGACAACCGTTTGTAGCAAATCCAGGTTCTCTCGGTGTTTGTTAAACCAGCAGATGAAGGTAATTGAAAAATAAATCTGTGTAAACGGAGATTTTTAATTATAAAATAATAATCATACAATTCTGAAATACCTTTGGCACCCTCCTTATAGTCTTCGAAAATGATTAAATACCGTAATGTATGGAATAATGTTTCAAGAGTAAGAGTTAACATGGTTTTATCTAATTGCATGCTTTGGTAAAAGGTCCTTTGTAATTTTCTATGTCTTCAGTTAATTGTTAAAAACATTTAATTTAATATGTAAAATACGTACTTTTTTGTTTTAGTGTTGGTTCCTGTGTTTGAAGAAAAATCTCGCCTTTCACTGGGCATCTCTTAAAATAGTTGTGTACCCCTAAAAGGTTTTTAGGTGGTCTAGAATTTTAAAAGGGTAAGCCGTTTTGAGGTGGAAAGCATACGGATGAGACATTCCATTGTGACCACACCCCACAGGAGAAATGAGTGCGCTTTGAGACCGACGGTGGAGCAGGTGAAGTATAAATGTATTAGCAGAAATGCTCGGAGTCAGAATGTAAAAAGCTGCCGATTTATCGTAGTTTGATAAAGGACATATTGTGATTGCACGGTTCCTTGGAACTACGATTTAAGAAACGGCGCGGCTAGTGGGTAGGTCACGTGCCGGTGTAGGGAGTGCGTATCAAAAGTATTGCACAGATGGCCAAACGACAAGTCGTTGTTCATCCGTGTGTCGACCGCATGTCATTGACTCCACAGGGGAGCGGAGATTGTCGCCCACTGTTCACAGCGGTTGCAGGGCCACAAAGCGAGAAATTATCCGCAGCTGCCATAGTGGTGTTCCGGGCACTGTGTCGCAGCGCACAGTTCATCGCAACCTTCTGTGCTTGGGCCTGTGTTTCCGAAGATTCAGCCGGGTCCCCATGCTTACTGCACATCATCACCAACAACGCATAAAAATGGTCCAAAGATCATCAAGATTGGACCGCGAATGATTGCAAGAAAGTAGCCTAGTCTGACGAATCAAGCCTTACGTAGACGACCTAAGGCGGAAACGCAGATTACCAACTTAGGCTATGGGGCCTGGATTTACTGTTGAGGGGAAAGCGGCCGGCGGCGGCGGTGTTATGCTGTGGGCGATGTTTTGTGAGGACGTTTTAGGCCCCAGTATCTCAATCCCACAATCCCTGACAGCTGTCAAGTATCTGAACATCTTTGTGGACCAAGTTCACTCATTCGTGGCAACTGTGTTCCTGGGTGGTGAAGACATAACCAACAAAATAGTGCGGCATGCCACACTGCCAGAATCGTCGAGGAGTGGGTTGACGAACATGCTGGTGACTTTCTGTTAATGTCCTTGCCTCAAAATTCACCGGACAGGAACCCAATCGAACATTTGTGGTTCGACTTGGAAAAGAGGGTTCGCGCTAAATCAGCACCACCCCGAAATGTACCAGAACTGGAAGACCTGTGTTGATATTATTGTATCAAATACAACGGGATACCTATCGCAACCTCATCGAATCAATGCTTTGCCGAATGGCAGCTGTTTTGCTGGCGAAAGGGGTGCTACAGCCCATTAGGTAGGTGGTTATAATGCCTCATCGGGGTATACATATAGTGAAAACTGGCTGTAATGATATTTTCAGCGGTCCCGGCACATTTATTATAGTACTCAGATTCCTTACGCTTTTCACGTTTTATTTTTAAATAATGGTCATTCTTTGAAAAAACACTAATGTTCTTATAATGATGTAATAATGTCCTGTTGAAAAGCAACTGGTCCACAAAATTCAAATCACTATAAGAATGAGGATTTATAACTAAACGCAAAAAAATGGGTGCCACCGTTGAACATGATCTATAAAGCAAAGCAAGGGGTTAGTATAGTTGCACGAGACGCACATGGCAAACATACCCTTTGTTCACAAACCAAAAGGCTTAAATTCTACGTTTATGGAGAGCAGAAATTCCTGGATATTCGAGCTGCATCCTATCCACCCATTCTTGTTTGTTTTTTGTTATTGTTTTTGTTTTTCTTTCTATCGAAGATATCCAGTTCCAGTAACTTTGTGTTAGTAATTCATTGAAGTTTTATTGTAAACGCGCACCGTGGTTTATATTTTGAAATGTCAATAACACATGAGGAGCATTTTCACATTTCCTCTTTCGGTTCGCTATTATTGATTTTATATTGTAATAAAATTCAAAACCTACTTAAATGATGCATTCGAATTCAGTCAATACTTCATCAATAATTTAAGACAGACATATTTCTTATAAATTAGGATCAGGATTTTACAAACTTCGAAATACGTAGAGGAATGCTGCTTTAGCCGCAGTGATTCCAGAAGTGAAAAGGAAGTAAAGGATAAAAACTTTCAAGTACCTGCCACTGAGAAACTTTAAACATGCAAAATGAGAATTTAATAGGCTTCATTACGTTTGTTAAGTAATTGTCATAAAAGGGCGTTGTTAGCAAGAAAAATATTCATTTTCAGTTTAAAATTTCGGAAAAAATTACACTAATATTTAAAAAGAGGAACTGTTCTTAATCAGTTTCCAAAAATTATCTGCTTTTGCCTTTTGTTAGGTTTCTTAATAAAATACATGCGGAAGAATTGCGGTTTACGCAGGTCTTAACTTTGGTTCTACTTTGTTGGAATAACCACATACTTTAGCAGACATGTGCCATGCGATAGCGTTTCTTATGTAAATATTTAAAGATCGTATCGCTGCTTTGTTTTTCGGCTTCACTGAATTCGTAGGGGTTTACTATTTTTATTGGATTATAAAGCACAGATTTTAGCTCTTAGTACAAGCAAATGAAAGGGACACGTGTAATGACGTTTTGTTTATCTTTTTATAAAAGGCATACGGATTCTTCTGCTCACTGTTGTTACGCTGATATGTTAAATTAATATTATCCAGAACTACAGAGATTTGTACGTCTAGGTATTGGAATAAGGGATTTCTTGCTAGAAGCAATATAAGTGATATATTGCGAATTCGCAGTTCTCTTTTATTCAAATATATCTTGAATAGCTTTCTTTTCTTTCTGTCTAAAGAAGAGTCCCATAACCAATTTGTTTGATTGATCACGGAGATATCAAACAACCCGCAATCTATGAAGGTTAAAGCAGACAGTACAGATTGAAATATGAGCAATGAAGCTGTAAAATTAAAAAGAAGAAAAGAGTTTTAAATTCTCGTCAAGGCGTGAAAATTAAAAAACAAAGAAGAGTTTTAAATCCTTGCAATACTTATGTAAAGTCGTGAAATGCGAAGGAAAAATGGATTACCAAAAAAAAAGAAGTACGTGAACAAGTGCATGTTTTACCTTACAAAAATAACGATTTATGTAAGCATATGATTTTTTCTTTAGGGATGTAGGGTCAGGTGATGCGTAAAATCACATCCTCTCCTTGACAAATGTCAACCCCGCCTTCTCGTGGTGCATCCTGTTCCCACTAAAGGGGCTCTGACGACCGCCAATAGCGGTATAACTATACCATCGGGATTAGAGGAAATGCTATCCCACACTCACCAACCCGTTTGGCCAGCGAGGTGAGTTATGGCCAAACCCCTCCAAAATGACTCCACAATTTAAATCTTGGCCCTCAGTCTCCGGCAGCTGGAATGTACCTGGCCGAGGCAGCGGCCAGTGCGACATGAAGGCAGAGGGTGCTAAGAATCCCCGGAGGACCGGACTAGGCTGCCATCTGATGCTAACCTTCGCTACGTATAATGGACGCTCCCTATCTTCTGATTCAAGGCTTCTTGAATTGGAAGAGGAACTACAAAGGATCAAGTGCGACATCGTCGGGCTAAGTGAGGTAAGGAGAAAAGGAGAAGATCTCATTGAACTGAAAAGTGGGCATCTCTTCTACTATCGTGGGACAGATACTGGCAGAACTAGAGGTGTTGGATTTATAATAAACACGAAGCTGAAGGATAAAGTTGTAGAAGTTGAAAGTTCCTCTGACAGAACTGCACGACTCGTTATCCAACTCTCGAGAAGACACCAGGCTCAGATTATTGAAATTTATGCACCCACCACAAGTCATCCTGAAGAAGAAATTGAAGAATTTTATGAGGAAATTCGTTCTCTAAATAATAAAGTTAAGCAGCACTTGATGATAATTATAAGAGATTTCAATGCAAAAATAGGGCAACCGCAACAGAATAAAACTTCAGTTGGTAAATTCGGTCACGGCAACAGAAACCAGCGTGGAAATACTCTCGTTGAGTTTGCAGAGGCAGAAGGGTTTTTCATCTTGAACTCCTTTTTCAAGAAAAAGCCGCACAGGAAATGGACATGGAGACATCCAAATGGAACGACAAGTGAAATTGATTTTATTATGTGTAACAAAAAATTCGTCATAGAAGACTGCAGTGTGCTAAACAAGTTCAACACAGGTAGTGACTATAGATTGGTGAGATGTAAGATGCACCTCATCAATAAATTTGAACGTGGCAAGCTCATAAGACAAACAAAATGTATTGACATAACCAATATTAAAAAACACCATAATACCGTCAAGTTGGAACTGAAGAACAGGTTCTCTGCTTTAGAAGGCCTAACATCGGAAGAAGTGGACATCTCTGAAGTTAACAGAAAAGTAACCAAAGCTCTTTTGGAAACAGCAAAAAAATTAGCTGGGTCTAAGAACAAGTTGCATGTGAACAAATTATCAGGAAAAACCAAAATGTTGATGCAAAAAAAGAGAGATAAGGACAACTAAAGAAGATGTGACTTCCAAAGTGGAATACATAGAGCTATGCAAGAAAGTACGAAAAAGTATAACTGAAGACATAAGGAAATTCAACTGTGAACTATTGAGGAAAGCAATTGAAAACAACCAAAGCCTGGAGATAACAAAGATACATCTCAGTAAGGGAAGAAAACAGATTATGGCACTGAGAAAAGAAGATGGTTCTGTAACAAGAAATAGAGGCGAAATTTTGACAAGAGTGAAAGATTTCTACTCCAAGTTATATGAAAGGGATGATGCATGTACTCCAGACATCACGGAAGGTACCAGTACCAGAGTTCTTCCAGGCCTCCTAGCAGAAGTTTCACACGCAATCAAGAACATGAAGCAGGCAAAAACTCCAGGAGAAGATGGAATTTCTGTAGACATCATACAAGAAGCAAGTGGAGAAATCGAAACAGTACTCGCCCAAATTTTCACTCGATGACTTAATGAAGGGAAGATTCCTGAGGAATATAACATAGCTATATTGATCCTGCTACATAAAATAGGTGACATTGAGGATCTCAGCAACAACAGACCTGTCAGCCTCCTATCTGTGATTTATAAAATCTTCACTAAATTTCTTTCACACCGTTTGAAGGTAACACTGAATATGGCACAACCGAGAGAACAAGCTGGATTCAGGAGTGGCTACAGCACAATAGATCATATCCACGTACTGAGTGAACTAATCGAAAGAGCGAGGGAATATGAACTTCCAATGTGCATGGCTTTTATCGATTATGAAAAAGCCTTTGATTTGGTGAAACCATCAGCAGTTACAATGGCTCTGAAAACCTGCGGTATTGAAGATGCATACATTAATATTATTAATAACAACTATGAAAGTGCAAGTGCAAAGATTCGGCTGTTTGAAAATACAACACACATTAAAATTGGAAAGGGAGTGAGACAAGGTGACACCATATCTCCGAAGCTCTTTAACGCCACATTGGAAAATGTCTTTCCAATCACTGAACTGGGAAAACATAGGGATAAAGATTAATGGAGATTATCTAACCCACCTTCGTTTTGCTGATGACATAGTCATTTTTGCAACTACCCCATCAGAGCTGCAGGGTATGATCCAAGAACTTGCTGACAAGAGTAAAGATGTGGGATTAAAAATGAACTTGTAGAAGACAAAAGTGATGTTCAATGTTTTTACACAAAATGAAGATTTGTCGATTGATGGAGAAAAGCCGGAGATAACAGACACGTACGTTTATCTTGGACAGCAGATATCTAGTGAATGTCGTCACACTGATGAAGAAATTAATCGGCGTACAAAACTTGCCTGGAGAGCTTTTGGAAGAAACAGCATAATTTTCAAGAGCAATATGCCATTATGTCTTAAAAGAAAAGTGTTTGATCAATGCATCCTTCCAGTGCTTACGTATGGTGCAGATACGTTTACCTTAACTAAAAGAGACATACAAAGGCTGCAGACAACTCAAAGAAATATGGAGAGGTGCATGCTTGGTGTAACCAGGAGAGGTAAGAAGAGGAACTCGTGGATCCGAAAAATGACAAGAGTGGAAGATATCATGATCAGGGTTAAATCCCTGAAATGGCAATTGTCTGCGCAAACTGCCAGAAGAACAGACCATCGATGGACAGCCGAAATTTTAGATTGGATTCCAAGGGACAGGAAAAGACCCAGAAAAAGACCACATGGGAGATGGGTGGATGAAATTCGAAAGTATGCGGGAGTGACATGGAGGAGACTCGCACAAGACAGACCGTTGTGGAGGAAACTGAGGAGACCTTCGTCCAGCAGTGGATTGATAATGATGATGATGATGATGATTTTTTAATTCTGCATTTTGTTTTTGGGAGAAAAAAATGATTATATTCACTCAGAAGTACATGATTTAGCAACACAATATAGACTATTGAGTTCCGAAAAATATTTGAAACAAATCATCATATTAAGTTTTAACTGTTGATAGCTTACCAGAAAATATGCATTTAACAATCTCAAATGAGATTAATATTCTGATAGAAGCAAGTTCGAATTGCTGACCGATTCTGTATTTCGTATAGTTTTTAGTCTTTATGATACACTACATACCATGTATTCGTGGTGGGGAAGTGCTTTTCTATCATTGAATTCTTTACCGATGCACTTCCGGCCTGTTGATGGTTTTTATTTGCTCCAATATATGCATTACATTGCCTGAAAATAATGTAATCATCTAAAATACTAATTTTTTTATTCATTTAATATTTATATTTGGCTTAATGAAAGGCACAAAAATTATTAAAACACATTTTGATCAATGCAAGGAATTAAAAAAACATTGATTATGATATGTTATTATTCTAGTAACATAGTGCAAATTGAACCATACCAAAAAAACAAACACAAAGAAAGAACATATTTTAAAGCCCATATCGAATGTAAGTGACAAACTACTTAAAACGAAATTGCAGCAGAGTTTGGGTTTCTTCCAATAACAAAACTCTACGAGTATTCTAAACAAAATACCAAAATAGTTTTTTATTCGAAGACAACTGCCACTGATTCTTTCGCCGTTACGCAGAGCACTTCCTAATTGTAAGTTTTATGTGATTCATGTGTATTAGTACATGCATTTGCATTTTTCTGAAATTCATTTCACGTTGTTACCTGATTTCGTTACTCTGATAATTATTAAGTTTAAAATGATATTACAATATCATTTTAAAAACTGTGAAACCATTGCGCCGGAAAAAATATCAGAACACATGTTAGATATTTTTTCGCCGTGTAAATTGTATTTATTTCAAAATATACATATTCCCTCCAACAAAACAATTGTTTCCTTTTTCAATGTTTCGGAATACCCAGACAGTCAACAGAGGATTTTTTTTTTATAAAAATTTTATATTGTGATTGATGTTTCACCTAATAAGAATGCTGAAAGAAACTAATGCTACGAATATTCCAAATCTTTGACAGATGTCAGTGCTACTGTGATACCCATGTTTTTTTAACATCTGTCCTTTCTCCTCAATTTGAGATAAATAGTTGTTTTAAAGTTTCTATTTCTATTGGTTGCTGGGTAACCAGATGATTTTTTTGGAATGGGGGGGGGGACATTTTTATTAAGAAGAGGTCATTTCGAAGAAATGGATGACGAAAATAAAAATGTAAAAAACTGAATGTAAAAGCGCTTGTTTTGTGTTTAAACTTTACAGTTAGATAGTTCATACGTGTAAAACTTTAAAAAAGAAAGAAATATTTTACTCTGCTCAACACTTTTACGTACATTTTTCACTAGAAAGCATTTTCGTCGGTATATTTGGTTTCTTTAATGAATATTTGTGAAATTCAGAGCATGGCATGTCTTTCAAGTTGTATTTAACTAGCAGAACACCCCCCGCCCCGACTTATTAAAAAACACTTGAATTATAAATACACTGGCGTGCAAAAATTAAGAAACGACACGGTTTTTTAATGTAACGTTGTGCAAAAGTGCTCCACACCGACTTAAATCATACGATAAGATACCCAAGATGTAAGAATATGGAACAGGTGAGCGAAACCGTCCAAACCTGGGATTCAAAGGATACATAAGCACTTTATTGAAAAGGTAGCTTCGAGCACAACTGGACAGAAGACAGAAACGTCCATGCGACAGGCGGCTGCCAAGAAAAACCCGGTCTTTAGTTAGAGATATGCTTACCCTGACTGCGTTGCAGGATGTACAACGTCTGTCCATGCTGAGGACGAGGTTGTCAAGGAGCTATTTAGGCATCGCGACCCTTTCCTCTTCTACCGCCATCGCAGCTGCGGAATCTTTGCTGGCGGCTAGTTACGTGCTGCCAAGCATCTCCCGAGAAGGTCCCACACGTGGTTGATTGGATTTAGGTCCGTGGACCTTGCGGGTCAATCCATGCGTTGAATATCTTCACTCTCCAACAGATCTGCGAAGCCACTGTACAATGAGGTATAGCGTTCTCGTCCATGAAAAGGAATTCAGGACAAACAGTACCTCTAAACAGACGCACGTGAGGCAAAAGAACCTCGGTACGATAGCGGACACAAGTGACCGAACATTCTTGGAAGATGTGGAGGTCAGTACGGCAAACAAGTATAATACCGCCCCAAACGAGTACCCCTCCACTTCCAAACCGGTCCCCTTCGATGATGTTGGAGGTGTGATTGCGTGTTCCCTGTTCTCTCCAGATGTGTATACGTCCAGAATCTCTCGTCAGACTAAATCGGCTCTCATCCGTAAAGAGAACACGATCCCATTGCTGATGTGTCCAGTTCTTGTGTTTCTGGCACCAGAGAAAACGCCGTCTCCGATGAGCAGGCTTTAATGGCACACTCCGTACTGGTCGTCGTGCAAATAGACCACTTTTGTTCAGCCACCTGACCACGGTAGAACGCGATAACGGACGTCCAGTTTCTGTTTCATGTGCCTTGCGATTTCTCCCGCTGTCTGCCGTCTGTCTCTTCTCGCCTGCAGGACCGATCGTCCGCCGCCGTGGTTGCTCGTGGACGATCACTGCTAAAATCTCGGACAGCTGTTCCTGTAGCTTGAAATGCACTCCAAGCTCGTGAAACGATGCTGTGGGCGATCCCTAACTGCTCGGCCACACTAGTCACACTTCGAATTTCTTCCAACTTCCCAATGACGCGACATCGGGTAAAGTCATCTAGATGTCGTCTACTGGATTGCCTGTGTCCATAACACACGGTGGCAGCAACTCGACGTCGTTCAAACCGATGTACACTGTGCAATAGCTTTCTCCGAATTACTGAGCGTACACCGCCCGTGTGCTTTATACCCCTCAGACAATTCTTCCTAAGTCATGCTGCATATATGCACATGCCCTGTCGTACCGGACCCTAGCCTAACTTCTGAGTGGTCTTTCGGTCCGTTCTGCCTGCTCGTTCTGCCTGCTCGTTCCGCTGTTATGCAAATTTCTTCTTTTCGTCCTTAAATTTTGCACACCAGTGTAGATAAAAATCCTAAAAAGGAATCGCAAGACACATAAAAAGCAGCATGAGCCTACTTTTAGCATGACTACACTGCACGGCCCCCACCACGTGCGATGAACGACAGACAGACTACCGCGCACTGGTGCGTTTTCGCTGCGCTTTTGATTCAGACATCAGACACTGCAGCAGGCAGCTGAAGGATGGAACCAATAAGCTGATCAGGGAGGAGAGAGATAGCTATCTAGAATCCAGAAATGAATGAGTACATTTTACCGGTAGCTTGAAAAGATATATGATTACAATAAAACACACTGACGGAAAAAAAATCCCAACACCAAGAAGGGGTTGTGTTAGATAAACGACAGTTGGTAGGCGGTGAGTGAACATCTGTAAGATGACGTCTATGCAAATTTCGCGCTCATTGCCTACGTGTGGCGCTAGTAGCGCCCCTCGGAACATGCAAGCAGGTTTGCTATAAATACGCGCTGTAACGTTCATGAGACTCAGTTATGGTTGAGATTCGACGTAGGGTGTTGATGTTAGTCAAGGATGTCTTTAGGAAGACGAAGAAGCCATTATCAACAACTCACGGAGTTTGAATGAGGTCGTGTAATAGGGCTACGAGAAGGTGGATTTTCTTTCCGCAATATTGCAGAACGACGTGGCAGGAATGAAGCCACTGTGCATGATTGTTGGCAGCGGTTGTCAAGAAAGCTACTGCCTCAAGAAGACCGGTTTCCATACGGCCACGCTGCACTACTGATAGGGAAGACCGCCGTGTACGGCGTATGGCCGTGGCACATCGTACTGCGTCTGTGGTAGCAATTCGAGCTGCAGTTGACACCACAGTGACACAACGAACTGTTACAAATCGGTTACTTAAAGGACAGATCCGAGCCAGACGCTATGTAGCGTGCAGTCCACTTACTCCAAAGACTGCCGTTTGCGACGTCAGTGGTGTCAAGCTAGAGCTCATTGGAGGACGGAATGGAGATCTGTTGTATTTTCTGATGAAAGCCGGTTAGGCCTGGGTGCCAGTGATGGCCGTGTGTTGGTTAAAAGGAGACCAGGTGAGCGCCTGCAACCAACCTGTCTGTGGCCGAGACACACTGGACCTGCACCTGGAGTTATGGTCTGGGGAGCAATTTCCTATGAGAGCAGGAGCACTTTCGTGGTTATCCCACGCATCCTGACGGCACAGTTGTACGTCGGTCTGGTGATTCAACCTGTTGTGCTGCCATTCATGAACAGCATTCCAGGGCATGTTTTCCAACAGGATAACGCTAGCCCGCATACCGCTGCTGTAACCCAACATGCTCTACAGAGTGTCGACATGTTGCTGAGGCCTACTAGATCACCAGATCTTTCACCACTCGAGCACGTATGGGATATCATTCGGCGACAACTCCAGCGTAACCCCCAACCAGCATTAATCGTCCCTGTATTGACCGACCAAGTGCAACAGGCATGGAACTCCATCCCACAAACTGACATCCAGCACCTGTACGACACAATGCATGAACGTTTGCGTGCTTGCATTCAACATTCTGGCGGTTACACCGGTTATTAATGTACCAGTATTTCACATTTAAAATGGTTCTTCTCGCGCTTACATTAAGCTCTGATCTTGAAACCATGATCGATTAAATATGTTACCTATACAAATGTATTGCGGCCATTTCATTCCTCTACAACTATTTTTTCGTGGTCTTGGGATTTTTTTTTCGTCAGTGTAATTTGATCAAAAGGTATTTAAACTATTCCTTATTGAAGAAGCCGGACGTTTGGGCCATTTCCCTTGTACCTGGAGGACAGGAAGACACGGTCAGAAAAGGAGGACATGTCCAACAAAAGCCGAACGTTTGGTCACCCCGATTACAAATGAAATCAGGCCTGCACTGGTCAGTGCGCTTTACGCAACATGGCATTGTTTAACTTCTAGCTGCCGTAAGCCTCTCTGCAATTGTATTTCATTGCTTAATATGATGATAATAATATACATCAGAGCAGCGTGTTTCGCTGAGCCAAAATTCTTTCAACATTGTGAACCAAGAGAGCTAATTCTGTGAAAAATGACGAAGCGGGAGACCTGTTACAGCAACATATATATTTCGTAAGATAAAGATAGCTTATGAACAATCGGTTGATCATTGAAAGGGAAGTTGATGTTAGTTTTGGAATTCCACAGGAGCGTATGGATCATATTATTCATATTCTCCAATATCGAAGTCTTGTGGTAGAAGAGTTACTTGCATGGAGGCGTCAGAAATGAAAGTTTAGAGAGTTGAAATTTTTCTATAACTTTTGTGTCGGTATGATAAAGAACGTGAGAAATTTCTTCTCAATACAGTGAAAGCGAAAGGAATGACGGACGAACCATACAACTCCCTAGAATGCAAATTCATTCGCCAGACAATAGAGTATAATCACAAAGGTTCACCAACGAAAGAAAAAGGATATCCCAGTCTTTTCATGAAAACACACAAAAGACTTTGAATCTAAATTTAAAACGAGAGGAGGATCTTAGGAATATTTTGGTTCAATATAACAACGCTGAACGATAGACTTTAAAAATCCCTTTTGAGGGTAATTGAAAAGTTGAATATCATCGCCTTTAAACTTTCTCTTTTAATTCCAGACATGGCATCGTCATGCAGCTTCTACCTTTTACAATGCTGAAGGAACTTTACTGTGGACATCTATATGGCTTAGAAAAAGAGGTGGGCTAAAAGTGTAAGGACCTGAATGAAGAAATGTGGCGTGGAGTACATTCGTGACGACTTAGAGAAATTTCTCCATTACCCGCATATATATTTGACGAATGTTAATGGTCACCTGAAAATATAACACAGCACAGAAAAGATCTCCTTTCAAATATAAGTTTTGTGTTTCGGCTATTGTCATACACTTACTAAAAACATATTTTTTTACAAAGAATAACAGGGAACATCGGGTGCTGATTTACATCGTATATTATGACAGAGCTTGTTATTTATATATAGAAAGTAGCCGACTTACGCCCTTAAATCTTTATGTTGTCTCTCATTTTCGCATTTTGGTTTATGCGAAAGAGTCGTTTTCGCTCTCGACATGTCCTATTTGGCTAATATTTCTTGCACTTTCTCATTTCCTGTGAACTATGTTATTTCGGTTGTTGGTGTAAACAGCTATTTCTTTGAGAGAAGGATTTCTAAAATTTAAAATGAGGATTCCGGATTCAAAGCTGACTTTTTACTGGATCTATTTAATATGAGCTAATATGTGGGATACATGCAAATGAAGTACGCTTGTTTGTTTTTGAACTAAGCAGTCCTTTTCCAAAGTTATTTCTTACTAGTTATTTTTAATAGGAGATAAAAGGTAGAATACACATAAACTAAGTACGTTTAGAAATACTGTATTTAATCCATATTTCTTTGTTTTTCTTAAGGGCTAAAGTTTAGAAGTATTTCCTCATATGGAATTTAATATGTAATCGTAAATATTTCGTTATGAACATTTTTTTTGTGTTTCTGATCGTTCGCAAAGTAGTATTCTACGCGTTGTGAGCGTAGGCCTTTTTTTAATTGTGAAATATTTTACCAATTCAAGGAATATGGCGTGAAAATATTTTAATACGGGTGCAGTTCAACATGAAGGACACAACGCACAAAATGCGTTTTATAAAACGCGGAAATTATATTTCAGCAACATATAAGTCTGATCAAAATAGTTTCTTTGCTGTATTCAAATGTCTTAGACTTTTTTTAGAAATTCGTGTTATTTTGTGAATTGTTCTGCAGATGTACCAAAACCAAATCGCGGCAAGCATTTTCAGCTCTTCTCATAAAGACATGCAGGTACATACCAAGTCGATTCCTTTCCCGCAATCCTCCCAGCTGTGCCAAAAATTAATTCGTCACTTTCGTAAATATTCCCATCTATGAGCAAGAATGACGGTGGAATGGCTATTTCTCTGACAAGGATGTAATGCCACTGGATAGAAACAAGAGACTCACATATGTTCCTGTAAATAATGTGTATCTTGATTTACAAAAGACGATTCAGAAAGAAATATTTCCTTTACAAAGAAAAAGTTCAGTAATATACATATTAATCAGGTATGATGTAGATATTTCAAATTTTCTTTCAACAACAAGTTTCATTTTGATTTCTGAAGTATTATTTCTTATCAATTAAGCTGTGCAGAAAATTAAACTTGCAAAGGGGTTTTAGAGTTCTATCTCTCAATACAAAACCACGGAGTGGAGGCAGCATGGTCTCTGATGATTCATTTGACCGTGGTTTGCAGTCGTAAGGGTAATTTGTTTTTATGCAAATTTCACTTTTCACGTATTTACGTTTTCTCAAAGACGAAATTCACAAATTTCTTCCATTTCCTCCTCTTTTCCACCTAATTTTAATAGGCTGTTTTAGATATTTCTCACTGGAGTTCTCTTTGTGATGGTATTATATTCCTTCAGCGGTGGCGCTCATCTTTGAAATTCGGAAATGACTAATTTATGTGGTTAGAAGCAACTTCTTTCACGTTTGCTCCCGATATATTTTTTGTCACATAAGCCAAAAAGGTGGAAGTTTTATTTCTTCATGGGCGTTTTTCAAGCTTATATTCAGTGGCACTAGCTTCCTATTTCAAAACATGTACTTTGAATTCGTATCACGTGAGGGATTAAAAAAACATGGCTTTCCTAAAAAATGTGGCATTTAATAAGTGTCAGTATCGAGTTAAGCACCTCTGCCTTTAAGGTATAGTACGAAGAGATTCTCAGATGCATACATAAGCATTTATCTCCTTGAAGGTGTTGAAAAATTTCTCGTTGCCAATATACTTTAGGCCGAGATTATGCTTCAGAAATCCATATTGACAAGAAAAATCGGAACGCATTCTGGAATTGAATGGCATTTACTGAAAGTTATTTTAAATTTCTGAAAATTATCACGTTACTCACAGAACAAAATTTCCTTGATCAAATCTAATCAGCAATTAGAGCAAAAAATTGACTTGTTTCTTACCTGTAATAATTTTACTTTTCCATCGTACGTGCGATAGAAAGAACAACATTGCCAGGAAAACAAATACGACCATTTTTTAAGAAAATTTTAACAGCTAGGTAGTAACTAAAAATAAGTAGCTTCTGATTGCAAGTCTCCTAAAATCGTAAAGTATAGAAATTAGCAACACATCAACCAAAACGAAGGAAATAATTATTTTATCGAGTTTAGCTTTCTTCCGATTTCATCCTCCAATTAAAGGGAAATGTTTGTTTCAAACATATATGGAGTTTCTAATTGGGAATATAATTTATATATAAATATACATACTGTGTACTGCTTTAACTCAATGTTTGACTATTCTG
The DNA here is from genome assembly GCA_039090855.1 of Macrothele yani. Lineage (NCBI taxonomy): Eukaryota > Metazoa > Arthropoda > Arachnida > Araneae > Macrothelidae > Macrothele > Macrothele yani. The sequence continues at coordinate 47,431,297 of CM077034.1, read as the reverse complement.
AAAAACATAATTTGGTCTTTGTTTCGTCTAATTAAATAGCAGTTGTAAAAATGTGCTATCTTAATTAAACAGCAACCCCAAACTTTTTTGTTTGTGAAAAATATGTGTATTTGAGTTCACTTTTTATTTGAATCGAGGCGTTGCTGTGGCCTCCAATTTATTTACACACCGTGATAAAATCTGGAATTGATTAATATCGAAATCTTGAAAGTATACTATGTAACATATTTTAACCATCATGTATGCATCTTGCGGACAGAAGATTTATTCCGTTGCATGAAGCAGGCCACATCTCCTGATCCACGAAATTTAATTTGCAATATATCGCAGACAAAGCGATCAAGAGTTTTCATGCATTTAAGATTATGTAATCCATATTTACAGGGGATGGTACTTTTTTTTCGATTGAAAACGATTTTAATACTCGTTATATATTATTCGGAGTGATTATAATCACTATAATACCTATATTATAGTTATAGGTATGCTATGACGGCATATCGATGCTCAAGTAATTATATTCATTAGACTAGAGTTTGCCATTTCACTTTCACATTTTTTTTGTAAAAACCGAAAGTATAAACTTTTAAAGCTGTTTGAGCATATCAGATTTTTAAGAGGCTCAAATGATTTGCAATAAATCCTGTATTTATAGCCACTAGCGTCTGACGACAGCAATGGAAATCTCGTAGGAAGATCCTCATTGGTAGGAATAAAACACAATCAACCAATTGGCGTGCGTGATGTGTATCACTAGTGCCAGGTAAGTATGAAATAATTAGCAAACTTTCTACATTCAATATAATTTTTCGAATTTTTTACTGAAAGCCATTGATCAAATTACTGGGTAGGTTATACCCTAAAGAAAGGTGAAAAGCTATGTGTAGTTTACACAATTACCAGAAAAATGTAGATCACTTTAATAAATTTAATTTAATTTTTGAATGAAATACTGAACACATTTGAGCAAACTATTCAAGTTCTAGTTATACATATCGCATGAAAAATAAATCTCTTAAATTTCATTTTTTGTATCTTAATAGATTAGTTTTCTATAAAGCAAGTACGTAATGCGTATTTTGTTAGCTTAATTGTTGAGATCAAAAGGATTGTACGGAAATAATGCAGTGGTAGCAGTTAAAATTCAGTATTTCTTCAACACATTTCCTTGTGATATATTCCCAGATTGATTGATAACTATAGCTGGAGCATCACATTTTTAATGAATTCATGCTAATGGATTAGTAAACGTGACAACTAATCAAACGCTTCAATATATTGAAAGGTTATTGAGATTATTTTGCATTTTCATTGGCATAACATGCAACAGCATTACTATGGGGGACATATAATTTAAAACAATAAAAATTATACAGTATTGAACAGGAATACATTACGGTAATTAGTAACATCTATGAAAATGTAAGTTCAAAATAATGATAATTATCATTACTTAAAGTAAAAATTATTATTCATTGCAGTGCATTATGCCCTCATAAGTGCACTGCAACCCCCATCGGGAGATGGATGTTCGATTCGTGCTCCAGGCAGATGAAACCTTCAAGTTTTCTGCTGTGATTGATATTACGTGAAGAAAAGTAAATACCGTCAATTCAGAGATATCTGATAGCTTTGTAAATTTATTATTATTTGTTAATTTAATCTTCCGCGGAAAATCAGTGGCACTTGGGAGCGGTGTGCGTCGAACTTTGTCGGTAGGTAAAGGGTTGATAATGAACATGAATTTTGTTGAAACACTGAATACAAGTTAGATTTAGCATCTTTTTTGGCTTATTTATTTTCTGAGAGTATTTAATATTTTGGTTGCGTGTGGGATCGTATGAACGTATGACACATTTTTACATTTTAATTGAGTTTATAAATTTTGTTGTGACTAGAGAATGACATTTTATGTCTTAATAATGTTTCATTATAGCAAGTGAATTCTGACACAAAATTATAATTTCTGTTGTGACTCGGAGCAGATACAGATAATATTGTGTGAATTCAATTTTTAGCACGTCTTTTGTAAAAAAAGATCGTGCGTATATTTTCTCTTTGTCCGTCCGTCCGTCCGTCCGTCTGTAGACACGATATCTCTGCAACTATTAGTCCGATTTGAAAAATTATTTTTGCATTGCGAAGCTTGAAATACCCGAATGATGATCCTTCATTTCATTTTTTCTTACGGTGTATAATTTCGCCGCTAGAGGGCGTAAAGGGACAGATTGGCGGAACGGGACAATGAAATCAGTATATATTATGCCGAATTCAAAAATACGTTTTATTCCATATACACTATCTACTAACAAGTAATTGGACACCCGTGATAGCAAAGGAAAACGAAGTTTATTCACCTTCAATAGTTGGTGGAGCCTCCACGAGCGGCGATTACAGCTGCTACCCTCCGGGGCATACTCTCAACCAGGCATTGTACGACGGCTAGCGGTATTTTCTTCCACTCGGCTTGGAGATGGCATGTCAGTTCTTTCACCGATTTCGGACGGTAGGGGCACCCCTTAAGTCGACGCTCCAACTCGTCCCAGAGGTGCTCGATAGGGTTAAGGTCCGAGCTCTGGGCAGGCCAGCCCATTCGATTAACTCCATTGTCACCATACCAAGCCATGGTGGACCTCGCAACGTGACAGGTGGCATTGTCACCCTGAAGTAACATGGGTCCACCCGTAAAACTGCCACAACGTAGGAAGCGCATGGTCATCCAAAATGGTGCAGTAGGTCTCGGCGTTGAGTCTACCATGAATTGCGACCAAGAGTCCCGTGCCATACCAAGAGAAACACCCCCATAGCATAATTCCACCGCCGCCGAACTTCACAGTTGGCACAATACTTTCCGGCAGCAGGCGTTCTTCAGGCAGACGCTAAACCCAGACCCTGCCATCTGAACGGTAGAGAGTGAACCTTGATTCGTCGCTCCAGAGAACCTGTTTCCCCTGTTCAACGGTCCACTGTCGACGTTCTTTGCACCACCTTAGCCGAGCAGCGCTATTGGACTTGGTGATCAAAGGCTTGTGGGCGGCAGCACGTCCATGATAACCGAGCAGATGGGTATCCTTACTGATGGTATTCATCGAAAGAACACTCTCGGATGATTGTTGAAATTCTTCGCGGATGTAGCCTATCGATTTGGTGCGTTTCTTCCGTATTTGTCTGGCCAGCACCCGGCGGTCTCTAACTCCCAGGTTTGTGAATCTGCCGGGTCGTGGCACATTCCGATAGTCACCTCTCATCTTCCACTTGCCAATCACGTAGGCCACTGTCGATTTTGGGTACTTCAACTCGCTGGTTATGTCACGTATGGATCGGCCATTTCTGTGATACCCAACGATTACACCTTTCTCGAAATCAAAATATTTTATCTTTCGATTCCATTGTTGTCGAAGAGTATTTTAGGTAAAGGTAATTTTCCAAATTACGCATAGAATTTCTGCTAGTGAGCGTAAAAAGTAAATTACGTTTTCCCCGATATCTCTCCTTCTAAAGCTCAGATTCGAAAAATAATTTCTTTAACGGATATAGCTCATGATGGAAAATCTTTTGTATATAATTTCCTATTTTTGGTAAAGAATACTTTGACCACCAGGTGGCGTAAGTGTTAATTTTGCTTCTGATGTACTTGCCATAAAATCTGAGTTTCTTAAATCTCGATTGGAAAAATGCTTTCGTGGGTCGATACCACTCACGTCGATAAACATTTCCGAATATTTTTTTCTTAAAATATTCCATGATTTCTGAGCCAGGGCGCGTAGTTAAATGTCTTATTTTTTGCCAATATCTTTACTTCTAGGAGTCCGATTTGAAAAATCCCTTCTTTTGTTGGATAGTGTTTTCAGTGTGACATGTTTTCCACATAATTTCAAAATTTTTAAGTAAATCATAAACTTTCCGCTTGGGGGCGTAAAGGTAAATTGCAATTTCACTTATATCTCTGCTTCTAAATCTCCGATTGGAAAACTTCTTTCTGCACCGGATACAGCTCCTGATGGAAATCTTTTGCACATAATTTCCTTTTTTCTAATAAAAAATGGTTTGGCCACTAGTGGACGTAAGACTTAATTTCCACTTCTGATGTATTTGCAGCAAAATATGAACTTCTAATATCTCGATTGAAGAAAAACTTGTTCATACCCCGATACTACACATGTCGACATACATTTTAGGAACATTTTCTTCTTAAAATAATAAATGGTTTCTACGTCAGGGGCGTAAACGTATATCTTATTTTTGTCAATATATCTACCTCTAGGAGTCCGATTTGAAACATTCCTTCTTTGTTGGATAGTGTTTCTGATGCAAAATGTTTTTCATATAAATTCAAAATTTTCAAAAATATCATAGAATTTTCGCTAGGGGGCGCAAAGGAAAATGGCGTTTTCTGCGTTATTTCTGCTTCTAAAACTCCGATTTCAAAAATGATTTTTGTATCGCATACAACACCTAATGGAAATACTTTTCATATAATTTCTAATGTTTGGTAAATAATGGTTTGGCGACCAGGGGGCATAAGTGTGAATATCTGCTTCTGATATATTTGTAGCAAAATATAAGGTCCTGAAAACTCGACTAAAAATGTATCTTTCTTGGGCCGCTCATATTAATAAACCTTTTAAGAATAGTTTTTTCTAAAAATGATGCATGGTTTTCCCACCAGGTTGCGTAAAGTCACATCTCATTTTTTTCGGTATCTCTGTTTCTAAGAGTCCGATTTTTAATATTATTTCTGCGTTGGAGAGCGTTTCCGGTGCAAAATGTTTCTCATACAAATTCATGTTTTTCTTAACTCCCAAGTCTTCAACCAGAGGGTGTAAGCTCACGATTTCGTTTTCAATGTATCTGCGGCATTAAAAACCCGATTGAAAAACGTCTTTCTTTTATTTGATACTACTGTTTTCCATACCAGTTTCATTGACTTTGAATAGCTTTGAAGAATTTAATATGTGTCAGAACGGATTCAAATACGTTCTTATTACCCCTGAAAATTCGGTGTCGTCTTTTTTGTCTCTTTTTATCTTTGTAAATACCTTAATTTTATTAAGCATTTAGTTAACCCACATGAGACTTAGTCATATTGCTCCAAGTAATTGGAACCTCTTTGCAATCCAACGCTTATTAGAAATTTGGGACTTAATGAATGTGTATTGAGGTTTTACTTTCTGTGTGCTTCAGTATTACAACGTTTGTCTTCTTTGGTAGCAATAAATTAAATACACTATATCTCTAAGCTGTTCTCTGATACGTATATTAGAAAAAGGTTTTGAGTGCAGTCACTAGCACGTGTGTCACTTTGATATCATACCTTGCCTCGTGATAGAGATTGTTACATGTATTTCTTTTTGAGCCTACTTAAAGGCAAAACAATTTCTACTCTCATCCACAGCAAATATCTATCCGTTTTCAATTAATTTTTATTAACTTCTTTTATGAAGAAATAACTGTGAGCTTCCAATTGTACTCGTGCCATTCATAACAGCAATGTGTCAGTTACATATCAATTAAATCATAAGTATAAGAAAAGGTCTGTTGCTTAACCATGGGTTGCATGACTCAAACAGTAGCGCATGCAACAACGGCACAGAATCAGAGTAAGCAAGTTTTTACGGTGTCACGTCAATTCGTCGCGTGCGTCAGTTCGTCGACTACGTCAATTCGTCGCCTGCATCAATTCGTCGCGCGTCAATTCGTCGACTACGACAATTCGTCGCGCGTCAATTCGTCGACCACGACGATTCGTCGCGCGTCAATTCGTCGCGGACAAATTCGTCGAGTACGTCAATTCGTCGACTACGTCAATTCGTCGCGTTTACCGATTTTGGTTACATACAAAACGAATGCAGGAAAACGTACGATTTCGAACGTCTTGTTCCCTGATCAAATTTATAAAGTTTGGACACGCAGACAGGATAGGAATATTACGTTTTTCTTTGGCACTAAAAATATTAGACGGTAAACGGTTTTTGGAACGGGGCAGCGCCCGGTTGGACAGCGCCCCCATATACGAAATTTTCGTAAAATCTACAGTTTTCAATTCAGAACCACCAAATCTGGTATACTATCTCGTGGTATTCTAACTTAGACTGTAGACGGCTTTGGGAAGCGGTTGGAGAGGGGGGATTGGGGCCCCCCTACAGAATTGCCGTAAAATATAGTTTTCAATTTAGAACTACCAAATTTGGTATATTATCTCATGGTACTCTAACTTAGACGGTTGTCAGTTTTTGGAACGGGTCAAGGCCCGGGGAGTCAGAGCCCCCCCCCCCCCCCCCCCGTACATACAAAATTTTCGTAAAATCCAGTTTTCATTTCAGAACCATCAAATTTGGTATCATGAAACTCTAACTTAGACGCTAGACGGTTTTTGGTAGGGGTTGGTGCCCGCGGGTTCGGTGCTCCCCCTCATAAAAATTTCGTAAAATCGACAGTTTTCATCTTAGAACCACCAAATTTGGTATACTATCTCATGGTACTCACGCTACACGGTTTTGGAAGGGGTTGGAGCCCGCGGGGTCGGTCCCCCCAGCTCACAAAAAAATTTCGTAAAATCTACAGTTTTTATCTTAGAACCACCAAATTTGGTATACTATCTTATGGTACTCTAACTTAGTCGGCAGACCGTTTTTGGAACGGGTCAAGGCCCGGGGGGTCAGAGCCCCGCACGTACAAAATTTTCTTAAAAACTACAGTTTTCAATTCAGAACCACCTAATCTGGTATACTATCTCATGGTACTCTAACTTAGACGCTAGACTGTTTTTGGAAGGGGTTGGAGCCCCGGGGGTCAGACCCCCCCCCGAATAAAAACTTTTTTTTCGTAAATACTACACTTTTCAATTTAGAACCACCAAATTTGGTATACTATCTCATGGTACTCTAACTTAGACAGTAGACCGTTTTTGAAAGGAGTTGGAGCCCGGGGATAAAGGCCCCCCATAAAAATGCCGCGTAAAATCTACAGTTTTCTATTTAGAACCACCAAATTTAGCATACTCTCTCATGGTACTCTAACTTAGACGGTAGACGGTTTTTGGAACGGGTCGGGCACGGGATCAGAGTCCCTCCGCCCATAAATATTTTTCGTAAAAACTAAAGCTTTCAATTTAGAGCTACCAAATTTGGTATACTATATAATGGTGTTCTAAACTAAACGGTAGACGGTTTTCAGAACGGGTCGGGGCAAGGGTGATTACCCCCCCCCCCCCTACACGCAAACTTTCGTAAAATCTATAGTTTTCAATTTAGAACCACCAAATTTTGTATATTATCTCATGGTACTCTAACTTAGACGGTAGAAGGTTTTTGGAACGGATCAAGGCCCGGGGGTAAGACCCCCACATACAAAATGTTCTTAAAATCTTTATTTTTCAATTCAGAACCACCACATTTTGTGTCATGAAACTCTAACTTAGCGGGAGACGGTAAGTGAAAGCGCAACATTATTAACTTGATTTGTTATGCAAACCTTATAAATACGACCACAGCGATTAAAAGTTACTAAATAGTCCTTGTAAGTAATATGTTTTGACCGAGTGCAAGTACAATTTACGAAATGTCAACAGGTCAAAATATCTAAAGTAACAATGAAATTTGGAATATTTCTTTTTTCTTTCTTTTTATTTCAGTTTTGACACTTGTATTAAGTTTTAAAAACATATATTTCTCCTATCGTATACCTTCATTGTGCTTTAAACAGAATTTCTTACCATGTTTTGGGTATTTTGTTTCGTGTGGTTGCAATTTTTTTAATGTTTTGGGCATTTCATTTTGTGTGGTTACTTCTTTTTATGTTTTGGGCATTTTACTTTGTATGGGTGTTTTTGTTATGTTTTTGTTCTTTTCTTTTCTGTGGTGGTTGTAATGTCGACAGTATGAAACGGGGAAACTGTGGACAGTCACGATGCCTACTTGCTTCTAATTTTTTTTCAAATACAGCACATGATTTTGTATTGAATTATACCACTTACTCATTCAGCGACTACAGGTTTCTTTAAATATGAAAGTTTTCTTAGAGCCTTTTGTTTCCTCTACCTAGCTTTTTCGGTTCCGCAATTTCTTTTTTTGGTGTTAGAATATTTTCCTTATTATTAATCTATTTTCTCATGCAAACTCTTTATGTAAGGTATGTTTATTCTATCGAAGTATTTTGCAATTATACGTGAAGCCCTGTTGCTGAAGTAAAAAAAAATATTTCCAACTGAAACAACGCAGTTCAGATATTTTCCCGCTGTTAACTCAAAGAATGAAAACAAAAACAACAAATCTGTGCAATGGTTGAGGCATGAGACAGTACTTACTGGTAACCATGCAAAGTTTTAAGGAAGAATGAGCTTAAGAATTTCTAACTGCAACAAAAAAGAGCATCCACACTGTATCCCTCCCCATCCCCTAGTGCCGGCCTTTGGACGTCTTGAAAGAGAAGTCTTAAGGACACATCTGTATCGTAATTGCCTGAGCATTTGCGACAATCTTCTGGTGTCGTAGTAGAAAAACACACTTCCTACTTCGCCTAACTTGCTTGGATGTAATGCCAACGAACAAAGTTTTGCTCTCGGATTGCATTTCTGTTGCTTTTGATGAAATACTTTTCCCCTGGGGTTCACCGCTTTCACTATAGTCTTCAGGACAGGCGGCAATACACCCCAACGTAAAACACAAATTTCACGGCAATTAACTGCAATTAGCGAAAGAGATGGGCGGTACAGGAAATATGTCAAACGAGGCAGATCTGAACTTAGAAAGTCGGGGGAAGGAGCTGCATGAAAAACTGTGATTGGCTTACAGATCATTTGGCACGTAGGGACGTAGGTTTCGCTTAATATGTTACGGGATAAACAAATTGTCTTTTCAGTATAACAATTTTCTTTCATACGCATGGTGCAACACAAAAAATTTGAATTTATTTTTGAGAATTAGCATGACGCCTACCGGCCCAGAGTACAGCTGCCCAGTCCGCGCCTGCTGCCGCCTCCGGAACCTGGCTCCCGGGCTCTTCGCATCTGTTGATCCCCCGCCTGGAGCGTCCCAGCTGTAAAATACATGTACCTCTACGTTTTGGAAAAACAAAAGATAAGATGCCGATTCTTAAAATTAACCACTTCTTGTGACCGCAGGTACGAAAATCTTGAACTTCGCTTAAACCCTCACTGGAGAAACAAGATTCACGTGATTGTCTGTATTCTGAGTGTTTTATTGAATGGTTGCTCATTAGTTCGTAGTTGACTGGAGAACAGAGAACGTGCTTGTTAAAACCTTTGTTGTGCGTTGTCAAGTGATAATAGTGGAGATATATCATTCTAAATATTTTGGAAAGAGAAAGTGCATTGTTTTCCGAAGGCACTATGCAGATGAAGAATGCAACATAAATAGTTAACTTACAAAAAGAAAATGATTTGCTGAAATGGAAAGGGTATTTATTTTGCCATAACAGATTGCGAGGTGATTTACGGTATTGTCACTGTATTGAAAGAAAGTATGGAAATTGTACTGGCTTTGCTAGTACTATTCTTATTGGAGATGAACACAGGATGCACAATGAGAAACCACATAATCATGCTCCAAGACCGGATAAAAGTGATGTTGCTGTTGCAAGAGCGCAAATAAAAGAACGAGCGAGAAATACGGACGAAGCCTCTGCACAAATTATTCAAACCGTGACAACGTCAATGGCTACAGTAAATGCAGCTTACATGCCTAATATGGATGCACTAAGGCAAGTTGTAAAAAAGAGAAGACATGCCAAGACATGCCTGCGGAGCCTACGACTTCAGAACGGATCGATGCCCCAATAAATTTACAGGAGAAGATGGTGCAAAATTTCTTGGCAGAGGTAGCGCATTTGGACATCAAAGAATTATTTTATTTTTAACAGAGAATAATTTACGAAAGCTTAAAGAAGCACCCCTCTGGATTATGGATGGGACATTTGAAACTTGTCCAACCCTTTTTAGGCAATTATGTTCCATTCATGCTATCGTTGAAACGAATCCAGAGATGCACAGACTTGTCCCACTAGTTTATGGGTTACTTTCCAGCAAGTATAAATAATATAACACCATTATAAAGTATTTTTGTAGGATTTAAAAGACTATGCATCAGACTATGATATTCAGCTTGCACCACAATATACGCATAATAATAGATTTTGAAATAGCTACCGTTATAATGCTACTAAAAAGGAATTTGGAAGCAGCACACACAAATTTTGTTGGTTTCATCTCGGAAAAAAATGTGCTGAGGAATATCCATCCTCTGGCATAGCCTTGGAATATAAGGAAAACAGTGAGTTTGCTCTCAAAGTCAGACATTTGCAAGCACTCGCATTTTTCATCTGATGAAATTCCAGCTGCTTTTGAAGAAGTGAATCAATTTTACTAGAATATGCAGATTCTGTAGTTCAGTGGTTTGAGGAAAATTATGTTCTTGGAAAATTTCGTGGAAGCAGAAGAAACAATCAAAGCAGAAGCCCTCCGCTGTTCCCGCCAACAATTTGGTCAGTTAGTGAAAACAATTTATTTGGCTTTCCCAGAACACAAAACGAACTTGAAAGATTAGACAGACGCTGGAATACAATTCTGGGAGAGAAAAAACTGTGACTGTACGAAATAATCAGTGAAATTGCGAAAGAGCAGAGAACAACTATGGCTAAAATCGAAAGAGTGATAGCACCGATTCCAACAAATCCACCCAGAAGAGAAACGCTGGCAAGATAAAAAGGAATTCGAACTTATTTGGTGTACAGATACAATGTTAACATGCTGGACATTTTAAAAGGAATTTCATATAATTCTACCCTTTACTAAAATGTGCTGGTATTTCTCACTAATTGAATTATACCTTTTACTAACTTGTATTTGAATTTTTCAACAATGTAATTCCGCCGAAGATGCAAGAATGTAAAACAGCGCAAAATTAAAAAAGTCAAAATTCTCAAAATAGCATGTCAAAAACATAAAATGTCAAAAAGTAATCCAAAATGTGAAACATATAAAAATTCAAAATGCAATCCAAAATGTGAAACAAATAAAAATTCAAAATGCAATCACAAGTCACAAGCATTACAAAAATGCGAAACGCTATGTAACAAGTACAACACAAAATAAAACAAATGATAAAAAATATGCATACGCTTTGTAAAATGTACAAAATAAAATAAATACCATATTCACAAGGATTTCATGACGAGTCAAGTTAAAAATGAGCTTTTACTTAGACTTCAAATAATAATTACTAGCCTCTACACCTTTTTAAGTCTTTAATAAGTGCAACATCATTAACGTGACTGGACATCAAACATTATCAATATGACCATAGTATACAATCACTTAAAAGACTTGTTAATGGAAGAATTGAGGAATCACCAAGTTCAGCGGGTGAAAGTTAATGGCTGTTTATAGTTTTGTACTCGAGTAAATGCGCAACACAGTAAACTTGACTTTCTCTGAAAATTTTATGTATATGAGCACGGTTGATTGAAAACTGATAAAAAGGCTTAAGGGCTGTTTATGAATTTTTGTGCCTCAGTCAAAACGCAGTACCATAACCTTGGCATGTTATCGAAACCTTATGAATACGTCGGACTAAAAATTCCTAAAAAAATTTACGCCTAAGGTCTTGTAACTAAAGTTTTGTGACAGGGTAAAACTGCAACATTAATAACTTGACATGTTATGTTAACCTTGTGAATATGAGCACGGCGGATTAAAGATTTCAACAAATAGCCTTCGGGATTAATGTGTTGTAGCTGAGTAAAAATGTAACATTATCTTGATTTTCTATATAAACCAAACTACGTGCTGAAATGGCCCAACTATATATACGTATACTTCAACCATATACCGAAGCGCTGAAAATTTGAAAACAAAAGTGCAATTTTGTACGGTCCCCTAACATTTTATGGCCAGCCTACATGGAAGTGGACACCTTGATATCAAAAATATACTTTTTGTACGGTCCACAACAAATAGCAATGGACACGTCGCAGTCTTTTGGTAGGGGGGGGGTTAACGACCACCGTGATCAATTCAGTGGGCTATAAGCAGTCGGACATTCCCAATTTTGGGCCACTGGTTCCAGGGAAGGGTGACAGCCAGTGCCAGAACTCAAACATAATGTCCATGATTCACCGGGATTTGAACCAGGATCCTTCTCGACAAGTGGTCAGAAGCCAGCGCCTAGATCACTCCGCCGCCGTAGCGGCACACGTTGAAATGTATTTTTCATACGGCCCCAAACGCTCTTATGGACATACTAGATTGAACTGGACGCAAATAAATCATTAATATAATTTGTACTAGCAGGGATACCAGTTATTTGCCAGGTACATATTACTATTTGTGGAATCACCAAGTTCAGCGGGTGAAAGTTAATGAATGAAAAAGATATTCCTGCAATTTTCCAGTAAACTTATTTTAAATTTTTTGATTTAGTTAATTTAATTTTGCGAAACAAAAAAGAAAGAAAAAGGAATGGGAATACTTACCTTCTAGGAGACATCTATAGAACTGCCGTACATCTGGCGTATGCTTCTGTGAATCCCGCGACACAGAAATGCAATGTACCTATGTGATGTCGCATGCATACGACTTCACATTGGCATTGATCACCTTTTTTTTACGGTTTTGAATTTTGAATATCTGGAACTCTCTGTTTACATTACATTATATTTCTTTCTGATAAGCCGTTCGTTGGTAGTGAAAGCTAAACTATATAGATTTGTGTTTTTAATACACCATTAAACGCATATTTTTGCACTTTATTGTTATCTACAGTCCCTAACTTAGACCGTAGGTTGATTAGTTGGTTGGTTGGTTGGTTGGTTAGTTCGTTGGTTGGTTGATGGTTTATGGTGCAAGGCCCTCAAAGGGCCAAAGAGCGCCTTAAAACGTAAATAGGGTATTCTTAAGAGTAAAAAACGGAACTTTTTACGAAAATTTTGCATGGGGCTACCTTGACCCGGGCCTCGACCCCTTCCAAAAACCGTCTACCGTCTAAGTTAGATAACCATAAGTAGTATACCAAATCTGGTTGTCCTAAATTGAAAACTGTAGATTTTACGAAATTTTTATGAGAAGGGGGAGGGGCTGTCACCCCGGGGTTCCAGCCCCTTCCAAAAACCGTCTAGCGTCTAAGTTAGAGTTTCATGATACCAAATTTGGTGGTTCTGAATTGAAAACTGTAGTTTTTAAGAAAATGTTGTATGTCTGTGTCTGTGTGCTGGGCGGGGGGGGGGGGGCTCCGACCCCAAGGGCCTTGACCCGTCGAAAAAACCGTCGAAAAAACCGTCGACCGTCTAAGTTAAAGTACCATGAGATAGTATACCAAATTTGGTGGTTCTAAATTGAAAACTGTAGATTTTACATGGCATTTTTATGGGGGCTCTTACCCCCGGGCTCCACCCCCTTCCAAAAACCGTCTAGCTTCTAAGTTAGAGTACCATGAGATAGTATACAAAATTTGGTGGTTCTAAATTGAAAACTGTTGATTTTGCGAATTTTTATATGAGGGGGCCCTTACCCCCCGGGCTGCAACCTCTTCAAAAAATCGTCTAGCGTCTAAGTTAGAGCACCATGAGATAGTATACCAGATTAGGTGGTTCTGAATTGAAAACTGTAGTTTTTAAGAAAATTTTGTATGTGGGGTCTCTGACCCCCGGGCCTTGACCCGTTCCAAAAACGGTCTGCCGTCTAAGTTAGAGTACCATAAGATAGTATACCAAATTTGGTGGTTCTAAGATGAAAACTGTAGATTTTACGAAATTTTTTATGAGGGGGGCTCCGACCCCGCGGGCTCCTACCCCTTCCAAAAACCGTCTAGCGTCTAAGTTAGAGTTTCATGATACCAAATTTGATGGTTCTGAAATGAAAATTAGATTTTACGAAAATTTTGTATGAAGGGGGGGGGGGAGCTCTGACTCCCCGGGCCTTGACCCGTTCCAAAAACCGACAACCGTCTAAGTTAGAGTACTATGAGATAGGATGCCTGATTTGGTGGTTCTGAATTGAAAACCGCAGATCTTACGAATATTTTGTGTGTGTGGGCCTCTGACCAACCGGGCACCTGACCCGTTCCAAAAACCGTCTAAGTTAGAGTACTATGAGATAATATACCAAATTTGGTAGTTCTAAATTGAAAACTATATCTTACGGCAATTCTGTAAGGGGGGGCTGTAACCCCCTCCTCTCTGCAACCGCTTCCCAAAACCGTCTACAGTCTAAGTTAGAATACCACGAGATAGTATACCAGATTTGGTGGTTCTGAAGTGAAAACTGTAGATTTTACGAAAATTTTGTTTATGGGGGCACTGACCAACCGGGCCCTGCCCCTTTCCAAAAACCGTTTATCGTCTAATATTTTTAGTGCCAAAGAAAAACGTAATATTCCTGTCCTGTCTGCGTGTCCAAACTTTATAAATTTGATCAGGGAGCAAGACGTTCGAAATCGTACGTTTTCCTGCATTCGTTTTGTATGTAACCAAAATCTGTAAACGCGACGAATTGACGTAGTCGACGAATTTGTCCGCGACGAATTGACGCAGTCGACGAATTGACGCGCGACGAATTAACGCGCGACGAATTGACGCAGTCGACGAATTGACGCGCGACGAATTGACGTAGGCGACGAATTGACGCGCGACGAATCGTCGCAGTCGACGAATTGACGCAGTCGACGAATTGAAGCACGCGACGAATTGACGTAGAACCGTATCAGCACCATTTCTGTCGAGTTCCTTAGAAGTAACTGACTAAATACAGTGACCTTCAACTCAGTTAATGATATCACATGGGATTTGAATATTTATGTTTAATTTTTCTTGAAGAGACTGGGTCCAAACCAGAGCGAAACCTTAGTTGGTAAGAAAATCAAAGTAATTGTGCGCAAACGTGTTTCTTCTTTATCTTATAGTCATATTAATTGAATGTGTTGTACAACTAGCTTATCCAGAATATTATGAATGATCCAAAACTTTAACAAAGCTTATTTTACTTCTTCACTTCTATGATAAAGATGATCGTTCTGAAAACCAACTAATTGTGTTATTCAGTTAAGTTTTCTCCAATACATATAGGGTTTCCTTATCCTTAACAAATATTTCAGGAAACACAGATTCAAGAAAAAACTGAAGCTAATCAGATAGGAACTGGTGTAAATAGTTACCGATTCCTCAGACTCTAACTGAATCATTGATTCAGTAATTTACTTACTCATTTTGATAACGATGCAGAACCACATGGTTGAATCGATATTTTGATCAAAACATTGGTTCCTTTGTAAATGGAATGAAAATGACTCTTGGTGACGGAGCACATTTTCCCTCGAAAAATTCAAATCGTTTACAGACCGTAGAAAACCAGATATATTATGTCCTTCAATATATTGGCTTTCTAGTACTTTTATGGATTTAAGTAAATGTGGGAAAAAACTGTTTTTATTTTAATTTATTTATTTTAATTTTCTTTGCCACTCTACACCATTCACCACACAATCAAATCACAGATACAATTTTTGCACAAAAAACAACAACATGCAAATACAAATATTATACAATAATATTATACATATATTGAAAAGTATAAATGAAGTAATAGGAAATACAAAAACTCGTATGATAACATGTATAATTTTGTTTTTAGTTTGAGTAAATTGAAGCACCACTATAGGTTCTTAAACAAATCAGTGCGGTGCACTGTGATTGTGGCGAGGAAACCAAGGAAAAAGGCTAACATTAGCCTGACGGGCTCCTAGCCCACCCCCCCCTAAAAAAAGAATCTAAATAGTCAAGCCCAAGAACAATTTGGCCATTATGCAGTGAATTAAAGTTATAATACGTAATATAACACTATTCGTTAATCAACCATTAATTTTGAAGGTATTTAGTTGCTTTTAGAATACCGAAAAGTGTGTAATCGTCTTGATTCGAAGCTGCAACCCATTCCAGGACCTAGGGCAGGTCAAGTTAATATTTTTATATAATAAATTAGTACGTGTTGTAGGTATTAAAAAACTAGTATTTCCACGAGTGTCATGATAATACGAACACGCTTGAATCTATGACAAAATGATCGCAATGAAATAATGTTACCCAGTGTTGTGAATATCACCCTGGTTTGGAGCCTGTAAATCTCTTTCCCATTCTCTAGAAAATTTTGAAGAATTCATACCACGAAAAATTCTGTAAAAATGTTTTTAGTGAAGTGTTACATGTGATTCTGTGTCCCGAAACTGAGATATGTTTTGAGCGCGCGGAGCTATGTTTCTTGGTATACATATTTCTGTTTTTTCTTTTACTTTACCAAGCATGGTATAGCTGAAAAATAGAAAAAAACTTATTAAAATCGGTGGTGGCATTTCTCTTTCTATGAATATAAAAGGAAGACACCTTATTTCTTTGAAAACGTGGACATGTCGTAAGTCATAGTGACATAATATTCTGAATCATTCAGTAATTAAAGTGTCGCCAGTTACACGATCATGAAGTTTAAAAAATGTATAAAGTTAAAAAGTTAAGAAATAGAAATAAAATCTTTCGATCCCACATTGGGATCATTATCAGATGTTAAAAGGACACAATATACCCTAGTGAGGGATATATATGCAGAACAAGGACGTAAAACATGATGCCAGATACATGAAATACAGTAATAGAATGTAAGGTAATGAACATAATAAACCAGAATGCTGAATCTCACATATTGTGGGTTGTGAATCCAATATTACGAAATAGGAAATTATGGTTCTTTGAGTAAATCAAGCTTCCAACCAATTACAACAAAACCGTAGAAACAAACACGCGTGTGTTTCTGCCACCACCGATTTTCGCAATTCATGTTTTTTCGGTAAGTAAAGAATATTTTCAAGGTTTTTGTTAATAAAACGTTCAGCATCATTTTATACACGGATATCTTTACCATCAATTTAGACACAGGATATCTTGTAAAGTAACCATTTTAAAAATGAATTTAAGAAAAAAGCAATTGGAAAACTCGAATTCCTAACATTTATCCCTTTGTTTCATTTTGGTCCCAACCAAGCACTAATTTCTAAAGAAAAAGAAATATAATAAGTATCATCATCATCATCATCATTTTCAACCATTATCAATCCACTGCTGGACGAAGGTCTCCCCAAGTTTCCTCCACAACGGTCTGTCTTGTGCCAGTCTCTTCCATGTCACCCCTGCATACTTTCGAAATTCATCCACCCATCTCCCATGTGGTCTTCTTCTGGGTCTTTTCCTGTCCCTTGGAATCCAATCTAAAATTTCGGCTGTCCATCGATGATCTGTCCTTCTGGCAGTATGTCCAGCCCATTGCCATTTCAGGGATTTAACTCTGATCATGATGTCTTCCACTCTTGTCATTTTTCGGATCCACGAGTTCCTCTTCTTTTCTCTCCTGGTTACACCAAGTATGCACCTCTCCATGCTGCTTTGAGTTGTCTGCAGCCTTTGTATGTCTCTTTTAGTTAAGGTCCACGTCTCTGCACCATACGTAAGCACTGGAAGGATGCATTGATCAAACACTTTTCTTTTAAGACATAATGGCATATTGCTCTTGAAAATTATGCTGTTTCTTCCAAAAGCTCTCCAGGCAAGTTTTGTACGCCGATTAATTTCTTCATCAATGTGACCCTCACTTGATATCTGCTGTCCAAGATAAACGTACATGTCTGTTATCTCCAGCTTTTCTCCATCAATCGATAAATCTTCATTTCTTGTAAAAGCATTGAACATCACTTTTGTCTTTTCAAAGTTCATTTTTAATCCCACTTCTTTACTCTTGTCAGCAAGTTCCTGGATCATACTCTGCAGCTCTGATGGGGTAGTTGCAAAAATGACTACGTCATCAGCAAAACGAAGGTGGGTTAGATAATCTCCATTAATCTTTATCCCCTTGTTTTCCCAGCTCAGCGACTGAAAAACACCCTCCAATGTTGCATTAAAGAGCTTCGGAGATATGGTGTCACCTTGTCTCACTCCCTTTCCAATTTTTACGTGTGTTCTATTTTCAAACAGACTAATCTTTGCACTTGCATTTTCATAGATGTTATTAATAATATTAATGTATGCATCTTCAATACCGCAGGTTTTCAGAGCCATTGTAATTGCTGATGGTTTCACCGAATCAAAGGCTTTTTCATAATCGATAAAAGCCATGCACAATGGAAGTTCATATTCCCTCGCTCTTTCAATTAGTTCTCTCAGCACGTGGATATGATCTATTGTGCATTAGACACTCCTGAATCCAGCTTGTTCTCTCGGTTGAGCCATGTCCAGTGTTACCTTCAAGCGGTGTGAAAGAACTTTAGTGAAGATTTTATAAACTACTGATAGGTCTGTAGTTTCCGAGATCCTCAATGTCACCTTTCTTATGTAGCAGGATCATTGTAGCGGTGTTCCAATCCTCAGGAATCTTTCCTTCATTAAGGCATCGAGTGAAAATTTGGGCGAGTACTGTTTCGATTTCTCCACTTGCTTCTTGTATGATGTCTACAGTAATTCCATCTTCTCCTGGAGCTTTTCCTCGCTTCATGTTCTTGACTGCATGTGCAACTTCTGCTGGAAGGACTGGAGGAACTCT
The DNA here is from genome assembly GCA_039090855.1 of Macrothele yani. Taxonomy (NCBI): domain Eukaryota; kingdom Metazoa; phylum Arthropoda; class Arachnida; order Araneae; family Macrothelidae; genus Macrothele; species Macrothele yani. The sequence continues at coordinate 47,412,711 of CM077034.1, read as the reverse complement.
GGTACTGGTATCTTTCATGATGTCTGGAGTGCATATGTCATCCCTTTCATATAATTTGGAGTAGAAATCTTTCACTCTTGTCAAAATTTCGCCTCTATTTCTTGTTACAGAACCATCTTCTTTTCTCAGTGCCATAATCTGTTTTCTTCCCTTACTGAGATGTCCCTTTGCTATCTTTAGGCTTTGGTTGTTTTCAATTGTTTTCCTCACTAGTTCACAGTTGAATTTCCTTACGTCTTCAGTGATACTTTTTCTTACTGTCTTGCATAGCTCTATATATTCCACTTTGGAAGTCACATCTTCTTTAGCTGTCCTCATCTCTCTTCTTTTTTGCATCAACATTTTCGTTTTTCCTGATAATTTATTTACATGCAACTTGTTCTTAGACCCAGCTAATTTTGTTGCTGTTTCCATAAGAGTTTTGGTTACTTTTCTGTTAACTTCAGAGATGTCCACTTCTTCTGATGTTAGGCATTGTTTAAATATTATAATGTATATCATTTCCAACCATAGGTGTGAAAAATACAGCATGTATTATCTTCATAATTAGAGAATATTCCGCTATTATGGAAAAAAATGTCGGACAACGTTTCAAAAAGTGTGGCTTTTTAAATTATACGTATTAATCTCTTTTAAATTTCTTTTTAATCAGTTTTTTAATGTTCTTGACCACCAGCAACGCAGAGTATTTAATACACAGTCACATTTCGAGCAATGTAAATGCTTCCTGTTAGCAAGCGCAGTTTTCCCTGAAATCTATGGTTCTAGAGTTTTCCTCAGAAATATGTGGTTCAAAAGTCCAAATTTATACCTTTTTTATTTGTTTATGAAAAAAAAGTTCCCCACTTGTCTTCAAAGAATAAGGCTCCCCATGGAACACACTACAGAGTGTGGCCCTCTCGAAACCTCAAAAGTTCTTGTATAGAATTATTATTATTTTGGTAAACCGATATATAATTTTACGAAAATTATATTTAAAATTATTCTTTCGGAAGAGTCGCAGGGATGATCGTTAAAGTGAGCTACCCCATTTAGGAGAGCAATCAGGTGTCTTTGGTATGCTGAATCAAACGTAATTTAATTTGTATATACCTTTTTTTTTCGATTTAAAAACAGCATGCACATAATATTTGGATTGAAGTTTTGGAAAAGTTTAACATCATAACTCGTAAGCAGTGGTTTCAAATTCGTGGCCCGGAGTCAATTGTTTCACGGCCCGGAGCCAATTGTTTTGCGGCCCGCCTGAGTGATTACAAAATAAAAAATAAATCTCCCTTTTTTCAAGTATATTATAATATATTAAGAAAATTATACATGGTAATGATTATCAGAACCATCCTCTTTATAAGTAACAAGTTTATTTAAGAAGAATATAACTGCATTAAGCATGCGTATTGTTGCGTCTAAAAAAATGCGACAACGGTACAAGTGTCTTCACCAGACATACTGTGTATGAATCCAAGAGTGCTGGCCGCCGTGTCGCTGTACGGAAGTAAAGTCGTTTGAAAAGGAAATAATTTTTACACAGAACTGAAACCAAGCGCTGGTAACACTGATCCGCCTTTATAAGCTCTCTCCTGTTCGGGTGGTGGTTAGTTTCGTACGGATAGAACGCATGATCCGCGCGCTATTTTCCTACTGAAGTTGATTTTTGTGATATTATTTTTACCATGTGTGTTTCTGAACCAAGTTACAGTAGGAAACGATCCAATGAAGCCGAACATGTAGTATTTAACAAGAAGTCGGAGTTGCAGTACTTTTGTTGCGAAAATAATAACTGTGTAATGTAAGCAAGTGTTAACGTTTCCGAATGAGTACGACGCCATTTTCTAACTGTGCATGGGGAGAAGTATGATTCACCGTAAGGGCATCTTCGAAAGGACAAACTGAAGAAACTGAAACCGGATTTAAGTGCAACAAAATGTGTTTCAGATAATTGTTAAACCGAAAACAGGTACTCTGAAGGTAAAATATATTTATCAAAAATGATAGCAGAAAACTCTTAGCATTTTACAGATTATTGGTTTATAAAATAGTTTTTTTGTTACAGTAGCAGAGTGAGTTTTCCGTGACAAGGCGAATGATTTGAAAGAAATAGGTCTTTCGCCAAACATTGTTTCTAGTAAAATCGGTTACTAGCTTCAGATATAAACGATCAATTAATTCAGAAATATCAGAGGTCCTTTAGTTTTTACTTGCAATTGAAAAAAGCACTGATGTAACAGAAGTTGCGCAATTGGCTGTTTTTATTCGCGGGGTAGATGATAATTTTAAACAAACTAAAGATCTGCAATTAACATCAATCCGTGATAGTACGAAAGCTGATGACATTTTTGGACAAAATGAAAACAATGTCTGTGGAGAAAAAATTGTCTTGGCTTAAACTGGCATGTTTAGTTACAGATGGTGCGCCTGGAGTGGCTAGTTCGAAAAACGGCGCTGCTGGAAATATAAAACAAATTTTGATCGATGAATGTTCACTTACTCCATTTGTTCATTTTTATCACGTTATAGATGAAGGCGTATTGTGTGGCCGTGTTTTAAAAGTTTAAAGTATTTTAAAGCATGTGGTAAACATCATAAACTACATTCGCTCCAGAAGCTTACTAACAATATTACACAGCTGCAACACATCTTCATTCCTTACACGATCAGAAGGTGTCTTGCCCTAAACACCCGTAAGTAACGCATTCTTTCAGCACTCAAACGACTCTTATGTTTCTTCTGTAGTACCCAGGTTTAACTGCCATACAGCAGAGTAGGGATAATTACAGTTTTATACACAGCCACGCGGGACTCTTGAGAATCCATCATTCCTATGAAAACCTCCCAAAGCTGCCATGACTTTTAAAGAATAATTCACTCGCCGACTAATTTCACCATTCAATTTGTTCTCTCTGTCAAACTTGCTTCCTAAATACACAAACTCATCCACGTGGTTAATCACTGTGCATTTAGACTTATAGTACATTCAGTACTGCCTGTTCTTCTCCCGAGAACCATAACTTTGGTTTTTCCCTTATTTATACTCAGTTTGAATTTCATGCAAACTTTTTACATCTGGAACAACATACCCTACAACTCACTTTTGCTCTGTGTTAATAGGATAGTGTCATCAGCATTCATCAACTTGCACACCCGGATATCACCAAGACATAAACCACTATTAACTATTTTTGCATCACCCATCCACACATCCATAAATATATTAAACAGTCATGGTGACATTACATAGCCATGTTTGACTCCTGCAACAATAGAAAACCATTTCGATAAAACCTCATTCACTCTACCAGCTCTACTGCCAACATTTATGGCTTTTACACTATTAAATATTTTCCCAGTAACTACATATTTATTCGATTGTAAGCTTTCTGTAAATCAATGAAGGCAGCGAAAATTTTCTTACCAACATCTAGATACTTTTCAATCATCATGCGTAATGCAAACATTTGGTTAGTGCAGCCTTTATTACACATAAAAGCACTGTGAACATACCACACCTTATCTGACGTAAGACCCCGTACTTTTTCAAAAATTACCTTACCAATCACTTTTCCTGACACACTCAGAAGACTAATTCCACGATAGTTCTTGCAGTCAGTCTGATCACGTTTTTCCCTTATACGTACAAGGGAACAATGATAGCATCATTCCTATCCCAAGGGATGATTCCTAACTCCCAGCACCACTATCAAATTTGAGTTAATGAGTCAATCACAGAGTCATCACCAACCGTTACCATAACTTTACCATTCTGGAGAGATTTTGGAGCTTTACACACTTCTTCTCTTGAGATCCCTCCTGCGTTTTCATTCTTCACTGTGACATCATCTGCATTCCTCTCAGAATCATCCTTGCTTTCCTAATCTAATAACTCACAGAGGTATTCACACCTTCTTTCACTTAACTCCTTGGGCTCCCATATCATTTTCCCCATTCTATTCTCCACACAGCATACAACTTTGTTTCCCCTATTTTTCCTGAGTCTCATGTACTTCCAGAAAGTCTTTCAATCTTTTCAAAAAGTAAATGCATGCCTTTCCACCTTCCCCTTCCTATCTTTTGCCATACTCTTGCCACGGCTAACTGGGATTATCAATTGTAACTGTTATTGCTCACATCTCTGTCACTGCGGCGAACTCTACGGGGATTCGCGTACAAGAAAATGCCACTTTTTGTCGCTAGAGGGTGCAGACGCCGACCCCAGTTGGTGTTATGTTTTATGGGCTGATCGTAATAAATTTTTCACGTGCCCGTACTGTTTAGACGTGCATTATAGCGAGGTAAATCGAGTCTTTTTTAATATATTTTCGTGAAATTAATCATTTCAGTTAAGCAACTGTATGAACGCAAAATAAAGTGCAAAATTTATTTTATAGCCTATATCATACTCAAATTGCTAACGTTTTATTGATGGAATTCAGTAGCTTCCATGGTGTAATGCTGTGAACCCTATTGTAACTCCAAAAAAGGGAAAACCAAAGGTTATTGAGTATAATTCGGTTATTGGTTATTGGGTATCTTCGGTTATTGTGTGGCCACGCCACACAAAAGCAGAACAACAACCTTTGACTCAGGGGAGAGTTTCTGTTTCGGAAAGGTTGTAATTGCGAGATTGCTGAGTTGGCAATCCAGTTAGGCTTATCGGTTTGATCACACACACTGTTTGGGCGATGTTTCCGATTGCAATTTCATTTCGATTCGATTATTTCTGATACACTTTTTATCTGATTGCCATACTTTGATTTTTTTGTCTGTGGTTATCGTGTGGCTTTGCCACATGATTTGGAAAGTCTGTGATTCTGATATTTCTGGTTTGAATTTTGAAAAATAGGAAAGCCGTTTATTTATTAAATATCGAGTATAAATTAGATTTTTTGCAGTCAATGCTGTATTTCGAGAAAACCATTGCCTCTGGAAATTAATTGTTTACGTTCCTATACTTTGAAATTCCGAAAAAAATTTATGTCCTCACATTTAACGACAGAAGTGCTCGATTTGTTTCACAATTTGAGAAAAATTGTCTTAATGGGAAATTTCCAGGGAAAAAAATCCCCAATCCCAAAAAGGTTTTTCTGAGACATTCTGAAGTCCTGCCATGCCAGACTTGTTCCACTAGTAATATAATTTTAGACTGTTAAAGTATAAGAGTTCCATCAATCGTTAAAATTACAGAGACTCCGGAAGAGGAAGATAATGTTAGTGAGATATTATCTGGGACAGTCTTGGGTGTGGGTACACTGCAATTCAATAAGGTACATAGTATTTGGACACTGCAATCAAAAATAAAACTAAGCACTAATATCAGAGATCTACTTTTTAACATTTCGCACAATATTATACTTACGAGAAAATGGTTGTATAGAATTAAATTAATATTTAATCCTAACTGTAACTACTGTGGCTCAGAAGAAACACTTAAACATTTATTTGTAGATTGCAATTTTGCAAAATATATCTGGAAGTGGTTGCAACATACTTAAATTATAGACATACATTTATTTCACACCATTTTGTACTATGTACCTCTAAACTGCTCTGAATCTAAAAACTTAATATTTAATTTTTTTAATAGCAATAACAAAATATAATATGTGGAAAAAAAGAAATGCTTATCTTACGAACAAAAATAAAAAAATTACGGAGCAGATGAAAATAGCTATTAAATGTTATCTCAGAAGAATACTGGAGTTTGAAACTAGGACGTTTGGAGCTCACAAAGCTTTAAATAAATGGAAAGTATTAGCACCAGTAATATATAAAAAAAGGAACAAAAGTACAAAATAAAATTATAGAATAGAGCATTTAAAATTAAAATATTAATAGTAAAAATGTAAAATATACAATAAAACTAAAAAGTATAAATTAGTAAACTAAATTCTTAAACACATATCATTTTGTTCCCGGTTTAGTTTTTGTATTTTATTGGAAAAAGTTAAATATAATAGTAAAATCAATTTTTTCTATAACAACATAATTTCAGTAATTTATTGATCAATATTATAATAAAATATCATACATAAAAAATAAAGTTATTTGTATATAATTAAAGAAAAACTGGATCAATTGGTGTTCTTCCATCTTATCTCTAGTAGTTCCTGTACCACTGTGTAACACCACTTTCCTATTCTTTCTTATTTAAAAAAAATGTTATTTTGTTTAATCTAATTTTTGCCATTTTTTTATCTGAAATGCCTTTAACAAGAACATCTTACTAAGTATATGTAGAGTGTTCAAAAAGGTGATTTCTAAAAAAAAATTTATACTTCCTGTAACAAGCGGAAACACTTGTGCAGGCTATCACCCTCCCAGTTGGGTGTCTGCTCTGTCTGGAATTATGAGAAAATTACAATTATTAAAGGATCCTCAAATGATAATAATAATAATAATAATAATAATAATAATAATAAAAGTATCCACTAAAGGTCTTAATTTACTAAAAGGATGTGTAAATGTGTGTTTAAATGGAAAAATTACGTATAATGTTAATAGATTCCTAAACTACTCTTTAACAGTCTCTCATGCGTCGGCCTGTAGTAAGAGTCAGACATGAGGTATAAATTAAAGAAACATAATTTTCTTACTTTTCCATATTGTCGAAAAGCTAAGCTCTAATAAGATTGGAACCTAACCATTTCTTTTTATTTTCTTCTTCTTCTTTTTTCTTGGGGGAGGAGGGTGGGAGTTAACAACCACCGTGAGAAATTCGATGGGCTGTGAGCATTTGCCCGTCCCTTATTTAGTTCCACTGGTTTCAGGGAAAGGATAAAGAAGCCAGTGCTGTAAGAAAAACACAACCACAATATCTATTCCTCACGGGATTCAAATCCGGAACCAATTGGACGAATGGTCAGAAATCTGCCCTTAGACCACTGCGCCCCCGGGCGGTATATCTTTGTTTTCACGATATCTTCCCGAGGTGAGTTAGCAAAAGTCACGAAACAAATGTTTTGCCTGAAGAACGAGCTAATACTTCGCTCCTTAATTCTTATTTTCTGTTTATATTGAATGATTTTTTTATGTTTCCGTTCACAAAAGCTAAAGAAGAAAATTCTGCAGTTTTGTATGCAAAAACGTTTTTTTAGCAGCTGAAGAGATTTAATAGCAAGACAAATAAAATGAGTTCTCATATAACGCTTTTTTATTTACGTGTCAAAATGTTCCACACAAGACATTACGAAACAAATGGTTGAGATTCCGCACCCCCGAAATTCCAGTTGGAAATTTTCCCGACAAAGATCGTTAGGGGTCGGTGTTCAGCGCCACTGTGGCAGAAATATGAAACACTACCTGTACGTTGACGGATAAATAGTGAAGGAGCCGTGAGCAGTAACATCAATAGTTGATGATTCCAGTTAGACGTGCTCTTGCGAACCAACTCAGCTGCTTCACGCTTCTTACAGCGATATTAATTCACAGAAACTGTACTTTTCCACATCGCCAAATAGGCTTCCTTCTTTCACTTTACTGCTTCTTCAATCTCACTATCCCATAAAGCAAAACCTCCTATGTTATTTATGCTTTCTGGATGCGCAGACTTCTTCAACAAAGTTACAAAACAGTTCTGAAAACATTCCCAATTTTTTTCTACATCTCTCTCACATGACCAGCTCTTTTAATTGTACTCTGAGTAGGTTAGAATAAAGCTTATGATTTTCAGGGAGCCTTTCGACCATTATACTTTCCGTCCTGCGCCTGTTCCTCTTCCTCCTTCTCCAAACAATATTGAGCTTCAATCGTGACACTACCAAGTACTTATCAGAGCCAACATCTGCACTTCTTATCAGACGAGTTGTCAACAACTAAGTGTTTCAGGTGCTCATCGTAATCAACAAAATCTATCACACTCCTTTGAACAATAGTACGGTTTTACCAGGTATCATCATCATCATCGTTGTCAACCATGATGAATCCCCTGCTGGACGAAGTTATCTCCAAGCCTCTTCCACAACAGTCTGCTTTGTGCCAGTCTTCTCCGTGTTACACCCGCATACTTTGCAATTTCATCCATCCAGCCCAAGTTGTCTTCTTCTGGGTCTTTTCCTGTCCCTTGGAGTCCAATCTAAAATTTTGGCTGTCTGCCGACAGTCTGTCCTTCTGGCAGTATGTCCAGCCGATTGCTATTTCAGGAATTTAATCCTGATCATGAAGTCTTCCACTCTTGTAATTTTCGGATCCAAGAGTTCTTCTTCTTGTCTCTCCTGGTTACACCAAGCATGCACCTCACCATGCTCTTTGATATAAAGGATTTTCCAAAATTATCCTCTGCCCCGGTTGCGCAGTGGTCTAAGGCGTTGGCCTCTGATCATTCTTCGGAAGGGGTCCGGGTTCGAATCCCGGTGAGGCATGGATGTTGTGTTTGTCTTACGGCACTGGTTCACTCCCTTCCCTGGAACCAGTGACACTAAATTAGGGACGGGCGACTGCTTATAGCCCATTGAGTTGCTCACGGTGGTCGTTAAACTTCAAAAAAAAAATATCCATCTCGGTCACTATGACCATGTTTTCTAGTGTAAATATATTTGTATCAAAATACTTTGGAACAATATGGCCCGTGATGTATAAAAATAAAACCAGTGGAAGAACAAAATAAAAGTGTATGTTAAAACAGTAAAATTTGCGTTTCCAAAGTATATGTGGATTAAAACTTACCAGGCTCAGATCTATGAACTCTGCCAAGTGCAGGGGTAATTTATGAGCTTGACAAAAAAAAATTCACAAGATTTACTTATCAATTACTTTGGATTCACTGAACACACATAAACGATTAATAAAAGTGACTCAAAATATTTAGTTGTAAAAACTGACTAGCATTTGTATTTAATGTTTATCACGCCTCTCACCTGATCAGAATTTTGTTGATAATTTTTACAGATTTTTTTTTCTTTTGTTTTATTTTCACAATTCACCCATGAATGCCAGAAATTAGTTTTAGAGTCCAATTTCAATTTGTTTGGTGTATATTTCAGATTGATTATAAAATTTTCTGATTCGCCTAGTATTCAAAATTATCACATTTCAATTTATAATTTCTTATTAAAATTTCAGTGCCATTCAATTATAATTTGTTTGTAAGAAAAATACGTGTTCTGCACTTGACATTTCGCTTTTTTGGTACCTTCACAAGACATCATGCACAATACAAAAGAAATAATACACTGTAATGCATTACGACTGATTCTGAATTTCTTTACTTTTATATCATTTTGTGTAACTTAAAAAAAAAACTTAACTCTCCTCATTTTATAATACCCGATAAATTTCATTTTTCACAACTCTCACTCATGTTCTCCGCGTCATTACTCGATACATTAAGCTTTTGTTACTTAATAATAATTTCAAATAATCGAAGACTTCAATAAACATTATATCATTTTGACAACCCTGTTATCCTTTACCAAATATTTGGGTTTCTTTTCTAAGAAAGAAAGTCTGTTGAAACAGGAGCCTCGCAAAATACGCCTCGCAAAAGCGAATATACCATCCCATCGCCCCTTAAGGTGCTGCCATTAGCACCGGCACATCGCCGTCTCCGTGAACAGTGGAGCCAGGACAGTGCAAAGTGAAATGTCACAGACTGGCGACGCGTTGTGTTTAGCGATGAGCGCCGCTTCGTTTTGGGGACAGATGGCAATCATGTCTGGGTGTGGAGGTTCCCTGGTTAACGGCACAATCCCAACCTTGCTATCGAGCGTCACAATTCCTCCACTGCAGGCATTATGGTCTGGGCAGCCGTTGCTAACGATAGCCGATCAGCTCTAGTAGTGGTACATGGATCATTGACGGACGTGTGGTATGTGGTTACGATCCTCTGGCCAGATGTGTTCCTATTTCTGGCCGGGATTAAAAGTGCGCTATTCCAGTAAGATACGTCCCACAAGCACATGGCTTGGGTTGCCAGGATTACCTACTTCATGGTCAGAGACTTCAATGGCTTGTCACCTTCCCACATATGTCCCCTATCAAGCACGTGTGCATCTAGTTGAAACGACGGCTGCTGCCGTACCAAACTATCCGGGATTCGGTGAACACCGTCCAACACGTGTGGGCCAGTCTACTGCAGGACAACATCAGGTGTTTGTTTATCTCCTTGCCGGACCGTATTGCAGCATGTATCGTCGCACGAGGCGTTGCGCCGCGCAATGGAGGACGACTGGACTGCGCGCCACAGATCCCTCTACAATTGTCCTGAAGCTCTCTTTTTGTCATCATAGGTATAATTCATCTGTATCATGACGGCCATAAAATTTAAGTTCAATCCGATACTTCCTTCTAGGTACGCAAATATCATTGTCCGTGAGTGCACTTCCCTGTCCCACCAATTCCCCAGATTTAAACCCAATTTAGTGTCTGTGGGTCCATGTCGATGGAATTGTTCAATCTATGGAACCTCTATCATGCACCCTGCAGCATCTGTCAGATGCACTGCAGTCAGCAGAGATACAAAACCTCTGAACATCTTCCAGTCCGTTGAGCTGCTGTCCGTCCGCACTGCACACGGCATTTAATGTATAAAGTGTCCAATGTGAGAAAGGCTATCAAGTAACAAGTGCTACAAGAAACAGGTTGGAAATAAAATTACTGATCAACAGATTACTGGAAACGCTAAATCCATTGAATTTTAAGCAGAACATAAACGGCGGATTTTGCTCCCACGACGGACAAATCACGTTTACAAATGTATCTGGATTTCAACCAAGGCATCCATTCTTTACCTGGAGACCGCGAAAAAGTACGTAGGATTTGGCAATATACTGAAGTAACATTTAAACAAAAAGGTAATTAAAAATATTAAAAAATATCATATCTTTTTTTATAGATACGAGAATATAGAAAGGAACAATTAATTGCACTGAAATATGGTACATATTATTATTATTCCTATTGCTGCTGTTTCCGTGAAGTAAAGATGAAAGTCAAAAGAGACGATCCGCCAGTAGCATGTCATACTTTCTTCTGAAGAACTCTGTTTCAGCCTTTAAACAGCAGAGTGGAATTCAAATTGACAATGCCACACTGATCACAACACAAAAGTATCATTTTATAGTTAACACTCCTTTCGTAATCTGAAAGCAATGAAACTTGAAATCTAAACGCCATCTTGGTGCGAAGTTGATATCGGATATTATTTATTTTGGATCTTCTTGATGAATAAATTCTGACCAAAGCTAAAATTACACTATTTTAACTTCGCTGGATTCGGTGTATTATATTCATATAGGATTCATTATAACACTTTTAATAAACGCGGGAAGAATATCAGAATCTTAACTCCAGTAAATTTCTTGAGTTTCTATTCATTATTTAGTAAAAATATGAGAAAAACAGGTAATATCTCGAAGAACAAAAATAAGATCACGATAAAAGCCTTTCATAACGCTGAATAATATAATTGGCAGTGTTCTATGTCAGGTGATATCTTTACCATCATCTCCTCTGACAAATTTGCATTCACTTTATTACCTGAAAATTTAATTGTATTTTTAATCATTTTCCAGTTAAGTTGCTTAGACTCAGAAAGATCGGTGAAAATCCATTAGCCATTGATCTGGCTTTGATTTATTGACAATGTGAAAGACCATCAATAATGACGTCGAAAAATATGATATCGAGGCTAAGCTTGCACCTTTAAGGTCACGACAGAGAGTTCCAATATAGTTCAGATCTTTTTAGTGAACTAGTTCGCTTATTTAGTTCACGGCTCAGTAAGCTCTGCGGTATGTCGTAAACTAGTTTTCTCGTATAGTTCATTCAATTCACGATTCATTTAGGCCCGCTTTACGTCGTAATCAGAGAACTTTCAATGGATTATGAACACAAACTACGCCAAGGGGATGCGAGGGTGGGCTCCAGCCCACCCAGTTCGAGACGTGCTATTTCTCAATTTTTAGAACTTTAAAATATAAATTGGACTTTTTCAAGTAATAAGTCTCGTGTTGTATATTGTAAAGCACTATTTGTTTTCTCCAAGGAAAGGAGCTGTTGCGTCTCTGTAGAAAAGTTATCAAAAGAGCATTCGCACTCCCCAGGGCCATGAAAATGAAATTGTTCTCCACCCTTCCAAATCCTTAGTTCGGAACTTTTTCCACATCAGTATGACCAGGGACGAATGAAGGAAGTGGATAAGAATTCACTGAGGGAGGTTATTACTTATTGTTGTTCTGTTTGTTTGTGGTAAAACAGCATTAGCCAAAGAAGTCGCAACCCATTCAGCCACTCCGCAATGGGACAACATGAAGAAAGTCGCATCCTACACAAATCCCAAGGCCACTGCTATAAGGGAATCTATTGAGATCTTAACCAACCCAATCACGTGCAGTGATGAACTTTCATTTGACTTACCTTTTACATGGCGCATGCTTCTACGTACAGCCCGCACCTAACCCATGTCCGTCACCCGCCTGCACGAGGCATTCTTCACCTTTCAGCATTGTACTTAGCTTTGAGTTTATATTAATGTTTTTTTATATTTAAATCTTGTATATATTCTTTAGACGTTATTTTAAGCCTGAAGAAGCCACCCGTTGGTGGTGAAAGCTCGCACGCCTGTTTACTATATTTTACGCCAAATAAACAGTTTTGCACCCAAATTCTTATCATCTGATGAAACTACCCACCTGTTAATTTCTATAGAATCCTTTATTTTAAGTATTTTCCCATAAGTATTTTACTTCGTAAAAAAATTATGAACTTCAAATTTATAACAGCAGAATATTTTTTACTTAAATTTCATATTTTTTTTTATTATTTTATTTCTTAAATAAAAATGCGGAGTTACAGACCAAAGCAAGGGAGGGCTTTGATCCCACCTAACCATTATGTATATAATGGACTGGTGCTACATAACCAAATCCAAAGCTTATTACATTCATTGTTCAAAAACAGCCATCCAGTTTTACCTAATTCAAACATAGATAGTAGGAAACACGCATGTTGAGACTATATTTTAAAATATTTATGGAAATAAAATGCTGGATGTATCAAATTGAATTTCATAGTGGAGTCCTATAACACCTTTTGCACTCACAATAAGCACTTGTGTACTCTTATGCAGTGAAGTTCAGTATTACGTAAATCAAAATTACTTGTCTTGATTACTCTGTTCCTTAGAAGAAAGGTAGTAACTAGAAAGGAAAAAATGTTCCGTTTTTCATCTAACTGTTTATGAAACAAACATTGTGGTTTTGGATGTAAACAAAAACGAAAAGATAGAAACAAAAAAATTGAAGGTCATCCTGGGGTATCGTGGAATGATATATATATATATAGACGACTTTATACTTTGTAAAGAAATAGTGCTGTCTTTGGACCCAAAACTTTCTTATTATTTTAACCTCAGCTTATTGAGGTCTAAATGAGTTTAAAACAGCGTGTTCAAAACACTGAGATTATAAAAATATGAGCGCATTTATCTTAACTTTAGCAAACTTCTAAAAATTCCGAAATACGGAATGAAATTCACGAATGGAAGGAGAACATGCACATGACATGATACGATGAGCATTTAGAACATGTTCAGTAATAATAGAAGGCTGCTGTACTCGGCAAACAACAGAAATTATCTGGCTATGCTTGTATATGTAAGATTGGAGCTGTGTTTTATGAACGCAATTGTTCTTTTGAATGCCAGCTTGTCGCCGATGTAAAGCCAATTTGTTTGATTTGATAATTATTAAAAGCCCATAAACTTGTTCGAAATTTATGAATAGAAAACTGCCTATTATTACTTTTAATGACGTTTAAAATTTCAAATTAAGTCAGATATGCATGGGAAGTCTGCTGTAAATATGTAATTCTCCAAGTGATTTATGTATTATGGAAAATTCTTCAAGGGCTTATTTATTCCCTTTTGCGTGTTTCATCTTTTATATTCAGAAAAAAATGCGAATTTGTACGTGATATCTTTTGTGCCTGGAGCCATGCAAACACAAGAGGACTTCAACTGAAGTACAGACCATATAGCACGAAATCTTGGCACCCCTGTATAAAAAATCTAATTTCTTTCAGGAGAAACGGCTCCTAATGGTATTTAATAATTATTTCTTAGATTTGACTATCTGTCTAAAGCTAAGAAATACTTGAATGTGATCTATTGGTTTTTACGATCTTCAAGTGTTATGCGAATTTATGTGAGATGCCACAGGCTGCGCTATGTGCAACCGCTGTGTGAACATGTTTTTGAAGACTAAATCTAACATTCTGATAACAAATTGGTGATATTCGTCCACTTTTGTCTATTCAGCTGGTTTTTATTGGCCGGAACAAATTCCTGTTGAGGAGCGCAACCCACCCACCACCCTCCCCACCACTACTCACACAAAAAAGGTATTTCTCCTCGAACAAAAACAAGAAGTGAGTTACTAACCACTCATCCAAGACTACAATGGCCGTTCCATAAAAACGGAGAGCAAAATCACACAAACCCTAGAAATATAAGTACAGCATAATATATGTTATTATTTCTCAAATTATCTTCCAACGGATGATATGCAAAAGTCACATCCTTCAGTCCACTTTTCAAAGCTTGTAGCGAAGGCGTTTTGTGGAAGCTGTCTTGGTGACCCATGTACAACTTAAATAACGTCAACACGTGTGTTGAATTTTTGCGCTACGGAACTTCTCCTTCCTCAAAGTAAATAAAATACATCTGAAGATGGTCCACTCCGTGGACCGGAAGTACTCATGTGTGTATAGATTTTAGATTTTGAAGTTTTAAAGTCAGTACCTGATAATATAACTCTTGTGGTATTAATTGATTTTTTCTTCATGAATTATTTTGCTCGTGCATCGTCGGCATTTTATTTATCTTACGCTATATTTTACGAATGACTACGTTTTGTGCTTCTCCTTCCTTGTTGAAAACAACCAAAAATGCACAGGGCGAGGTCAGGGTTGCTGGCAAGCTGTGGCATGATTGCAACAGAGCATTTCGTAGGAAAATGCTGGACACAAGCAGCCACATGGGAGTTGGCGTTGTTATGGTAAGCAGCCACATGTGGGTTGGAACATATGGATTATTTGACCAGAAGTAAGGTCCACTGGCCCACCACTTCTGGTCACATAATCCATATGGGTCCTCGCAGATGCTTCAAGAATGAAATGAAATCCTCAGCACTGACGTTAATTTTTGGAGGAAGGGCATGCGGGTAGACTACACCTTTATGATCAAAGAAAATTATCATCATCCCCTTCCCAGTTGATTTGTTTTTGTGGACCATTTGCGGAAGAGATGAGCCTGTGTGTTTCCAGACCCTCGTTGCGCGCTTCGTGAGGGGGTCGAAATAGTGGAACTTTGTTTTATCCGCAGTTATTATTGTGTTTAGAAAGTTGGATCATTTGTAATAATTTCTTTCCACTCATGACACAGCTGAACTCTGGATAACAATTTTCTCTCGTAAAGTAATGACGTACTCATCTGGAACACCCACGATTCAGCAATAATTTGTCGCGTAGAATACGGAATGCCGACGTTTTCGTAATA
Source organism: Macrothele yani (assembly GCA_039090855.1). Classification (NCBI taxonomy): domain Eukaryota; kingdom Metazoa; phylum Arthropoda; class Arachnida; order Araneae; family Macrothelidae; genus Macrothele; species Macrothele yani. Next base: position 47,397,227 of record CM077034.1, on the reverse strand, counting down.
TCAGTTGACGACTCTTTGTCTTCAAACGTCATTCGCCGATCTTCTTGCAGGATTGCCCAAACAGTGTTAACAATACGCTCCGTAACAACACTTTCAGGTTAACCAGGACAAGGACCTAGTTCTGCCGACAAAAGACCTTTTTGGAAATCATGGTTCCATCTAAAAATCGTTGACTCACCCAAACATTTATCTTTGTACACTTTTTTCCGTACACCAACTTTTTCTGAAGCCGTTTTGCACAAACGATAGCAAAATTTTATCGCACAGCACATTTCACTTCTTAACTGTGAATCACTCACCTCCATAGTTCCCTGGCAAAAAGCCGACGTACCGTAAGCAACTGCGCAATAAAAGAGTCCAATATCGTATGCAACGTCTTATATCTGTTACCATAGATATTTCCTTTATTCAGTTAGTTGTCTGCGTGGTTATATTTCCCCTTTGCATTGTTGCCAGCAGAAAAAAAAATTACTCAGAGTTTTATTGAACGGCATTTGTATATTGTTTAAATTGTACAAAGGCTCTAATGTTGATACAAATGTTAATGATTCAGATGGTATTTTAGACGGAGGATGGTTTTATTTCGTCGCAAAGACATGATCTTTCATCCTGTTTTTTCATTTGTGATTTACAAAGAGTTTCATTACATAATTGTGAAGATAAACAACATATAAAATCAAATCTTAAAAGTTGACTGAGAAATTAAAATAAGATGCTGTAAGAACAGTATTGGTTTCCTGATGAATGAAATATTCAATATCGTTCTACAAGTTTTGAAGTACTTTTCAACTTGTAGGATCATTACACCGTGCATAGTATTTGTGATTTTCTATCTTTTCTCACTCAGTGATTACGAAAGTAAGCTATGTTTAATTGCGAATGTAAAATATATTTGAAATCAAATGTTCTTGTAATGCTGCTATGAATTTAAAATGATCGGCAGAAGAAGATTAGTTTCCTTGCGAACGCAAAATACAGTAATAAGATACGAGTTATGAGGAAAAGACGTGTGGCTATCGCGAAAACTTTCCGAACATCATTTGTTGCATTGTCGTGCAGTGTAATTTCCCCTTTAGTCAGGTCATCATATTTACTGTGAAATTTGATGTACAATATGGTTGCAAAAGTGTCGGCCACTTATCTAAACACAAACTCACTGTAATAGGAAAGGAATTAATGCCGAATTTGTTCACCCTATGTTAATAATTCCAATCTTCCGGAAATACTTTCCACTAGAGTTTTATTCGTTGCTTCGGTAATAGCCTCCCAGTATTCCACAGGAACAACAACAAGGTTAGTCGCTAATATAAATTGGTCCTGCTTGGCTAGAATTTGGCGTTCTCACGTATTCCAAAGATCAATTTTTTGAGATCATTGCAAGCGATAAAAGTTGTTCCGCATACATCGCATGCAAACGTTCCTGCAAGGGGCTCGTTTAGCCCTGGTGTTCTGTTCATATTTACTATACGCCTGTAGTGCTCTGGTAAAAATGACCCTTTCCAGAATATTATCGTTTCTAGCAGTAAAACGTGCTGCATTAAGCTTTATGACAATAAACTGGTATAGTGTAATAATATTAAATATTGCTTAAATAAAATAAAACCTAAACAAAGGCATGAAACTAAACACAGATAATTTCTAAAAAAATGCTGTGTGCATTATAGTGTCTTAGATTTCATTTTCCAGTCTAGTTTGGACAAAAATAAGATACATGAATGCGTTACTTATAATTAGAACAGAATATATTCGTTTTATTTTCATTACTTGATGAACAGAAGTCGATATTCACTGAGGAATGCAGAGCAGATGGTAATCCTGGGTTTTAATTTTATCCTGCATTATTTCCACGTGACACTTTATTTGTGTGTAGTTTTCAATAACGTTGATGGAGTAACAGAGTGAAAATTTTGGAACAGAGAAATCACACAGGGACACAAACCTCAATCTTTTTCTAACAAGCCGAAGATTTCACACTTTTTCTTTTGCATCAGTGAATGGGCACATCGGTAGGTAAAATATTTGATCAATATAACGAAGAGTAGTCACAAATTCAACATCGAATAACAAATGATGTTTGTTAAAACGCTCGATTCATCGGTTATTTCAACATTATGGCTTCTTCCACCGAAGTTAGGGAAGTTTTCTCCCATGTGTTTCGATGCACCGATTCCCAAATCATCTAGACAAAGAACACGCTTTTCGCCGACGAAGCATCGACCAACAACAGGCAATTCATAACCTAAAAAGATGATACTTCTTTCCTCTGTCTAAGTTTGCAATAAAAAGAAATTCGTTTACTTTACATAGAAAATTTCCTTTATCAGTTTCAAACATCGGTCATGAAATCGTGATGTTTTTTCGATATATCGTCTTGTTCAGCATCGTGTTGTAAAGATCGATTATCATCGGTGGTAAAACGTCGATGTGTTTTGATCATCCGTAATCAACTGCTTGTGGCCCGAACGAGTTTAAACAAACTTTTAAGACTACGTTATAGAAGTACATAGAACTTTTAGTAGCAACAAATGAAACTTAGTTCTCACAAAGAGGTTCACATATTACTAAGCGACAGTACTAGATCAGGCACATGGCGTTTAGGCACCAATTATCTGCAGTTTAAACCTCTAAAGGTATTGATACGCAGAATCGTATTCTAATTGAAGTCAATACCGTCTTCAGTAACAAATGACATCCAATTTTTTTAGCAATTGTTCTTTACCTCTGAACTTTTGAATTTGTCAGTTTATATTTATATGTACCAGGAGCACTACAAAATTCTATTTTTTTGGGATAGAAATGTAAACTTCAACTTAGTTGTATCCTGGGGAGATTTTTAGAATAAATTAATAAATGGCAAATTTTCTGCTGTTTTCAAAGTCCACTGGAATCATGTCAGTTCTCGATGTCATAAGAAATCCCGCTTTTTAATACACAGAAACAAGCCAGAACATACATTATCGGGTGCTTTGAGCGTAGGTCTTAAGTCCAAAGCAAATATGTGTAAATAGCTGAATACCAAATGTATACATATGAATTGAACTTCCAAGAATCCGGATAGAAGAGACAGTAAGTAAAAAGAAGAGTTTGAATATTTCATTGTACAATGCAGACAATAATCTCATAACCAGTAGAAAAGCGGTTTGATGCAGTTCCAAAAGATTGGGGTTTTATTTCAGAAAGACGAGGATTTCAGGAACTAATGTCTTCTGATATCTCTGTGACAAAAATGTGATGAGCACATACTTCTCTCCAGCACGCTTAACATAATTCTCTCAATTTAATAATCCAAATGTGAAAAGATCGTTTAATTCCATATTGTGCAAAGTCAGCAAGATCGTAATGAAGGATTTTAAATAAGAAAAAGAGCTCACAATTTATTATCTTCATGTAACAGCTGCACAAGAAATTAATGAACGTATTCGCACTAAAATCCCTAGACCTTTGTGCACGAATGAGCATCTTGAATTTCAGAAAATGCTTCGCCTGACGTGCCCCCTTTATTTGCCACTGTGCAGGTTAATACAGATTTAGGAAAGCTCAAAAGATACGGGATAAGGGTACTGGTGTTCCAACCGAAATAGTAAAAACCCATTTTTTCACATTTAAGAAATGTGAAAAAATCAAAGCTGCAAAAGAAAAGAATACGCCCAGATTAATTGAAGGTGAGGTTCAGTTATAAAAGGCGAAGTTTCGGTTTCGTAATTATAAAAAGGATTGTCATAAATAAAAATCACTGCAAAATGCACCTTGATTAGTTATTTGAATGCGTGTGTGTGCGTATGTGAATAATTGCAAAAATACCACATTCCATTCTGCTTTCGTATTTCCTGGACGATGCCATGTAGAAATAACTTTTGCCAGGAAATATAAACGGCGAGAATAGAAGAATCTGATTGTCTGGAAGCTTAGTACTTTCCACAAGCGATATTTTTTATATTACACATGATTTCTTATCAGCATTAGCGAAACGAATGTTCTTTTTTGTTGTTATGAGTACTTGAAAAAATTTTCTGTCTCGACCTAATCGCATTCCGAGGATATTTTTCATTTCCTTTGAGAGCGAAGTGACCCTCTCAAAGTTACTGTATTAGTGCGCACATTATATTATTTTATAGCTATTGTTATGTGAAGGCATGCCCAACGGGGGTAAATACAGATGCCTCTAACGGGACAATCTGAATAAAAAATGTGTTAACTTACATCCTAAAAGGAATGCATTTCGGAATGCACGTTGTAAAATATTGTTTCCCTTCAGAAAGTTGCAGTTCACACATTTATTTCATTAGTGTGGTAGTGTCAACATATACTTAGAACAAGACAGAAAGCAATTCGGAGCGCAAAACAAATTGTAAATACAGTATTTGAATTGCTTATATTTAATTAAATGAACCATGCGGATTAATATAATTTATACATCCAGTTAATGTGATGAAATCTCGGAATTTTTATTTCCTGCTTAGGTACCATGACGTTCAACTGGTATGAAAACATATTTGTCAGAGCACAGCTTACACGCAGTTCAACCTAAATAAATTTAGGAAGACACGCTTTTCCGTTTTTATAAAAAAATTAAAACGGAGAAAGTGTAAAGTCTGAGTCTTCTAAAAACTTTACTCGAAAACACACTGTTCTGCAAAGTTATCACTTTCATAAGCGATTTCTTGACTTTGCTAATTTCAGTAGAGGTGGAGGTAGTATTGATGGTTTTTTCCACCTTAGTACATCGATAGTGCGTCAATAGTTTTTAGCAACTACCGAAAGTTTTACGTTTTTTTGTGCTGTAAATGTAAATCCTGACGCTGTACACTATTCAGCTTCCACCGATGGCTTTGATGACTGAAACGCTCATTTTAACCTCATTTATACTGGTGCCGAAAACATTGAGCTCAGCCATATTGATACATGATGACAATTCGAAAGTTAAGTTAACTGTAATCAGAAAAGTAAACGGTGAGGATATGTGGTATTTGCAGTCCGTCGCACGTTCAGTCGGATAAATACGAAGTCAAAAGCAGTGCTCTTGTTACTGGAAGTTTAAAGGTGCGTCAAGTGCTCAAACATTTATTTGTTGAGAGTAAGTAATTAGTATTAATGGGTAAACATAAACTATCTTTTGTGCAACTTTATTTTTCTTTTGGTAAGGATAAGGTCTACACAAAATGTAGCCTTACAAATTACAAAACATTGTGCAATACGTCAAATCTCAGTAAAAAACGATTGAGGAATAGCCCCACTTAAAACTTTATTTATTGAATTTCTCAGGAATTATTACCAAGATTTTGCTAAACACTATAAAAAAATTATTTTTGTATAAAGAAGTGAAGAATTTTCTTCTTTATCTTTTGTCAATAGAAATATAAAAAATCATACACTACAAACAGAAATGAGAATTAAGGAGCCACGAATTAGCTCGTTCTTTAGGCAAAGCATTTGTTCGTGCCTTTGTTTCACTCACTTCAGGAGGATAAAACGTAGACTCCCCGCTCCTGTGGCGCAGTTGTCTCAGCGCTGGCTTCTGATCATTCGTCCGAGATGGGCCCGGATTCAAATTCCGTGAAAAATAGATGTGGTTGTGGTTGTGTTTGTCTTACACACTGGCTTCTTCCTTCCTGAAACCAGTGGCCCTAAATCAGGGATGGGCAAATGCTTACATCCCATAGAGTTGCCCACTGTGGAATTGTGTCGAATACACATTTGATTTTTCACATGAATGTTACATTTGGGACGACCGTAGCGCTTTTGATTTCTGGTGCCAGCTTCAGAGCGGGATGTTGTAGTAATAGAAGTTAAGAGATGCCGTGCGGTGAGAAATAGGACACAAGAATTACTGAACCTGTGCCCCCTTTTTTTTTATTAGAGGTTTAACGACCACCGTGAGCAACGCAATGGGCTACAAGCAGTCGCACGTCCCTAATTTAGGGTCATTGGTTCTAAGTAAGGGAAAGAGCCAGTGCCGTAAGACAAACAGAACATCCATGCCTCACCGGGATTCGAACTCGGACCCATTTCGGACGAATGATAAGAGGCCATCGCTTAGACCACTGCGCCACCGGTGTGGCCTGTGTCCAATGCACACTTCATTTTCCAAATGAACGTTGAAATTTAGACGATCTTTCTTGGCGACTTTTTTTTCATGCCTGTAGGTGAGCAGCAACCAATCTCACGAATCCGTTACCTAAGAAATCCTAATCTTTTAGAAAAGAGAAAACGTTTAAGAGAAGAATGTTGTCCTTAATCGCGAATAACCGTTTTGTAACAGATAGATAATTCTGAAAAAACGATACATTATGCAAATACTGTGGGCTTTCATTTTGGGACATGTGCACTCTGCTTAAAATACAACAAACCTTGATGCTGGCCATCGAAAGCAACGTTACTGTTTATTCAATGATTATGTTTCAAAAAACGTACTTTCAGCTTGCATCCAAAATGCTTCAAAAAGTTAGGAGGGATAGCATTGCAAACTTAAATGGTGAAATGGGTGATCTTCCACTCTGATTGGTTATCATGTCAGGAGAAAACCCATTTTGATCATAATACTACAAACCATTACTTCGTTAATATAAATAATTCCGCCTGCTATTCGCGCAGCTTTCTGCACCCAATGAATATAACACATACGTTATTAAGTGAAAATGTTTCTACATCACTTCTACTTCAGGATTCCATGCTGACTACTCCTTTGTATACGTGATGCGCTTATGCAAGTGTTTAATTTGCATTAATTTGTACCACTATAGTTGATTAAATTTCACAAGTAAAAATCCATTGTTATTGATATATTCATATATATATATATATATGGTATAAACGTGAAAATTTTCATATATGATATAGTACGTGGAGTTCCCGAGAACTGTGTTATGTAGTTTTCAGACAGCCATATTTCCACGAACATTACAAAGGAAACTACAAAAAAGTGGCACGGACTATCATTCTCATATGCCTGTATAAAAATAAAAGTAAAGGAAAGAACGATTTGTCCTATTGATGGATTGATATTGTACCTCTACAATAAAAAATAGACAGCCGGTAAGAAAAAAACACACTTGTTGTACGTTCTTCGTGGGAAAGTGGTGGATGAAATTTAACAGCAATGAACTGAAAATGAATGATATTAATATATCTATCTAATTCATGAATTTATTACATTTTTTTACTTTTCATAATCCCAATGAACACTGAAATTTGAATTAAATATATTTCCTAAGTTTAAATTTGGTCTTCCTAGAGATAGTGTTCATGAAGCAAACATGATAAGCAGAATAATTGGAATACTACTACAATTTAATACGAGTTCAAAACCCATTGAATGATAGCCATATTGAAAACCGCTAATAGAAATTATTTCATGTTTCCAGTAGAAACGAAGAAACGCATTATAAAATTAAATAAAATTTGTAGGAAATTAGATGTCAGAGTGTAGTGGATGCTGTGATAGTAAATTAAGAACTCATAGATACATTAGCAATCTACATTGAATACGTAGACATGTGTTTATGAATTCCAAGCGAATTACCGAACAAAGAAATTAAAAAGGAAAACTTGCATACATGAAAACAAAATAAATCAGTGATCAATGCATACACTCACATCCCAGAACTACTAGAAAAACAAACAGCAGAAGCACTGGCACGGAATTAAGTTCTGTAAGTTTGGTATTGTGATTTTGGAGGGAAAAAGCTTTTGCGCCTGCACTAGAAGCGTGCGTAGTAATACAACATGTAATTCGCGAGTTCTTGCTGTCATAAACACAGTTAAGAGACAGTAATCTCTCGTAGAAATTAATATATATATCATCATCATCATCATCATTGTCAACCATTATCGATCCACTGCTGGACGAAGGTCTCCCCAAGTTTCCTCCACAACGGTCTGTCTTGTGCCAGTCTCCTCCATGTCACTCCCGCATATTTACGAATTTCATCCACCCATCTCCCATGTGGTCTTTTCCTGGGTCTTTTCCTGTCCCTTGGAATCCAATCTAAAATTTCGGCTGTCCATCTATGGTCTGTCCTTCTGGCAGTATGTCCAGCCCATTGCCATTTCAGGGATTTAACTCTGATCATGATGTCTTCCACTCTCGTCATTTTTCAGATCCACGAGTTCCTCTTCTTATCTCTCCTGGTTATACCAAGCATGCACCTCTCCATGCTTTCTTTGAGTTGTCTGCAGCCTTTGTATGTCTCTTTTAGTTAAGGTCCACGTCTCTGCACCATACGTAAGCACTGGAAGGATGCATTGATCAAACACTTTTCTTTTAAGACATAATGGCATATTGCTCTTGAAAATTATGCTGTTTCTTCCAAAAGCTCTCCAGGCAAGTTTTGTACGCCGATTAATTTCTTCATCAATGTGACCCTCACTTGATATCTGCTGTCCAAGATAAACATACGTATCTGTTATCTCCAGTTTTTCTCCATCAATCGATAAGTCTTCATTTCTTGTAAAAGCATTGAACATCACTTTTGTCTTCTGAAAGTTCATTTTTTAATCCCACTTCTTTACTCTTGTCAGCAAGTTCCTGGATCATACTCTGCAGCTCTGATGGGGTAGTTGCAAAAATGACTACGTCATCAGCAAAACGAAGGTGGGTTAGAAAGTCTCCATTAATCTTTATCCCTTTGTTTTCCCCAGTTCAGTGATTGAAAGACATTTTCCAATGTGGCATTAAAGAGCTTCGGAGATATGGTGTCACCTTCTCTCACTCCCTTTCAAATTTTTATGTGTGTTGTATTTTCAAACAGCCGAATCTTTGCACTTGCATTTTCATAGATGTTATTAATAATATTAATGTATGCATCTTCAATACCGCAGGATTTCAGAGCCGTGGTAACTGCTGATGGTTTCACCGAATCAAAGGCTTTTTCATAATCGATAAAAGCCATGCACAATGGAAGTTCATATTCCCTCGCTCTTTCAATTAGTTCTCTCAGTACGTGGATATGATCTATTGTGCTGTAGCCACTCCTGAATCCAGCTTGTTCTCTCGGTTGAGCCATGTCCAGTGTTACCTTCAAACGGTGTGAAAGAACTTTAGTGAAGATTTTATAAACCACTGATAGGAGGCTGATAGGTCTGTAGTTCCTGAGATCCTCAATGTCACCTTTTTTATGTAGCAGGATCATTGTAGCGGTGTTCCAATCCTCAGGAATCTTCCCTTCATTAAGGCATCGAGTGAAAATTTGGGCGAGTACTGTCTCAATTTCTCCACTTGCTTCTTGTATGATGTCTATAGTAATTCCATCTTCTCCTGGAGCTTTCCCCGCTTCATGTTCTTGATTGCATGAGCAACTTCTGCTGGGAGGACTGGAAGAACTCTGGTACCTTTCATGATGTCTGGAGTACATGTATCATCCCTTTCATATAATTTGGAGTAGAAATCTTTCACTCTTGTCAAAATTTCGCCTCTATTTCTTGTTATAGAACCATCTTCTTTTCTCAGAGCCATAATCTGTTTTCTTCCCTTACTGAGATGTCCCTTTGCTATCTTTAGGCTTTGGTTGTTTTCAATTGCTTTCCTCACTAGCTCACAGTTGAATTTCCTTACGTCTTCAGTGATACTTTTTCGTGCTGTCTTGCATAGCTCTATATATTCCACTTTGGAAGTCACATCTTCTTTAGTTGTCCTCATCTCTCTTCTTTTTTGCATCAACATTTTGGTTTTCCTGATAATTTGTTTACATGCAACTTGTTCTTAGACCCAGCTAATTTTGTTGCTGTTTCCATAAGAGCTTTGGTTACTTTTCTGTTAACTTCCGAAATATCCACTTCTTCCGATGTTAGGCCTTCTAAAGCAGTGAATCTGTTCTTCAGTTCCAACTTGAAAGTATTATGGTGTTTTTTAAGGTTGGTTATGTCAATACATTTTGTTTGTCTTATGAGCTTGCCACGTTCCAGTTTAGTGTTGAGGTGCATCTTACATCTCACCAATCTATGGTCACTACCTGTGTTGAACTTGTTCAGCACACTGCAGTCTTCGATGACGAATTTATTGTTACACATAATAAAATCAATTTCACTTGTCGTCCCAATTGGATGTCTCCATGTCCATTTCCTGTGTGGCTTTTTCTTGAAAAGGAATTCAAGATGAAAAATCCTTCTGCCTCTGCAAACTCAACGAGAGTATTTCCACGCTGGTTTCTGTTGCCGTGACCGAATTTACCTACTGAAGTTTCATTCTGCTGCCGTTGCCCTATTTTTGCATTGAAATCTCCCATAATTATCTTCAAGTGCTGCTTACCTTTATTATTTAGATGACGAATTTCCTCATAAAATTCTTCAATTTCTTCTTCAGGATGACTTGTGGTGGGTGCATAAGTTTGAATAATCTGAGCCTGGTATCTTCTCGATAGTTGGATAACGAGTCGTGCAGCTCTGTCAGAGGAACTTTCAACTTCTACCACTTTATCCTTCAGTTTCTTGTTTATTATAAATCCAACACCACTAGTTCTGCCAGTATCTGTCCCACGATAATAGAAGAGATGTCCACTTTTCAGTTCAATGAGATCTTCTCCTTTTCTCCTTACCTCACTTAGCCCGACGATGTCCCACTTGATCCTTTGTAGTTCCTCTTCCAATTCAAGAAGCCTTGAATCAGAAGATAGGGAGCGTCCGTTGTAGGTAGCCAAGGTCAGCATCAAATGGCAGCCTAGTCCGGTCCTCCGGGGATTCTTAGCACCCTCTGCCTTCATGTCGCACTGGCCGCTGCCTTGGCCAGGTACATTCCAGCTGCCGGAGACTGAGGGCCAAGATTTAAGTTGTAGAGTCATTTTGGAGGTGTTTGGCCATAACTCACCACGCTGGCCAAGCGGGTTGGTGAGTGTGGGATAGCATTTCCTCTGATCCCGATGGTATAGTTATACCGCTATTTGCGGTCGTCAGAGCCCCTTTAGTGGGAACAGGATGCACCACGAGAAGGCGGGGTTGACATTTGTCAAGGAGAGGCTGTGATGTTACGCATCACCTGGCTGTGATGTTACTCATCACCTGACCTTACATATATATATATATATATATATATATATAAATGCGAAAATAGTTTAATACATTTTTTTACAATTCGGCTATTGTAGACGACGGAGCCATTAAAGAGAAGTGGTTTCGTCAATGTTGAACTTACAGAGAAATGTCTCAACGTCAATTGGTAATTTTATTTTCTATTACCATTTCTGGCCGTTTATCAGCTCACAGAAGCCGAAGTTATGTTTCCTTGTCGACTCGTATCCAATTCATACGGAAAGCTTCGTGACTGTCCAAGGAGAAATACACATATGTCAAATGAAATGTACGGACACTATTTTCAAAACTAGAATAGAGCAAAGGCATTTCATTGTGAGGCAAAGTAGTATGCGAAAACAGCATGTGTGCAGCTAAGAATTCAAAAGTGGAAAAAATACCTCTTCCGGTCACTGACCGTGTCGTTGCCTTGGAACCAAGGCATTGATAAACGGTTTACCCGTTCTCCAAAACTTGATGGGCGTTTTTAAATTTTTAGGTGGATGACACATTTTATTCCATTTCACTACTCCACTACGTAACACGTTTAATTGCGAAGCGAATACGCATTGTTAAGAAAAGTAATATCTAAATTCCTTTATGTAATTGCTTTGTGGGTGAGTCGTAAAAGCGCCACATTCGCATGAAATTTGAAAAATTCCCCACGAGTTTTTGTCTTCAACATAGTCATTTGATCCTAAAAATCTCATTTTGTTTATGGGTTTGAAAATCCCCTTAAAATTAAAGGTTTTGAGAATTTTCGTAATTTTGAAGGCAATGTCACGGGAAAATGTAATAATGGCAAAATTCTCTCGCAATGGGCGCATAACAGAAGTTATTGTCTAGATGGGTTTCGGTTTCCGGAATTTTGTTAGAGCCTTGTCTATAATGGAAGGGTTGTAATCTCGCTGTACTGCAACACGTTTAAGAAAATAAAGTTATTTTTCCAAACAGTCCTTATCTGAACACTGATGAATCGCTCGATTTACGCAACTGTAAAAGGCGCTGAGTTTTTGTTGATAAAGGTGATTAGACTTGGAATATGGAGGTGAAAAAATAGCGAAAAGCTTCCGATAAATTGTGATTGCGAGAGATTGATTTAAGCGAGTTACCAGGACGTCAAGGAATGGTAGGCATCTGGTATTTTCAATTTCGTAGCTGAATTGAATGTGAGAATCAATGGGATTTATAAGTTTGACTAATTCCGGAATTTCAGAATGTTTTCCCTTCCATAGAACGAAAGTACCGTCTACGTATCGTATCCCTAAGTCCAATTTCACGAGTTTGAAAAGTTTTTCTTCAAATCGACCCAAGTAGATTTCACATAATATAGGTGACAGTGAGCTGCCCATGCCTAGACCTTCCGTCTGTTCATAAAACGTTCCACGGAAAGTAAATATGTTCTGTTTTATGCAAATGTCCACTAGTCTAGTTATTTCCTCAACTTTGGGTTGGCTGTAATGATGCTCTACAAGACTTGATTTTAGGGATTTCAGAGCTCCTTTTACTGGAACATTGATGAACATAAATACCGCATCAAAGGATAGTTAAAAATGAAAATTATTTGCCGCTTTTCCAAGTTTCCACTACACCCAGAACTTGTGAAAATGTTCTGGCAGAAAATATTACTGTATGTGCTTCGATACGAATTTTTCATATTGTTACGTATGCCATGTGATAACATTTCAATCAGTTTCTTTTAGATACTTAGTTTGTCTTTTAAAATATTAGGTTTTTGACCTGTAGAAAAATTCATTTTAGGACGGAAGAGAAATTCATTTTTGTCCATACGAAGAAATGCCAAATGTAGTTTTTTTATGATTAATCAATACAGATCAAAAATAAATAGTGAGGAAACGGAGAATTCGTGTTACGAAATGAAACTTAGTCATCTGCTAATTGGACGCATATTCCGTCGTTTTCATATGGCTGCCACCATTTCTAAACACAATCAAAGAATAGCACCACACTGAGATACAAAAAGAAGAGAGAGAGGACAGCAAGATGTAAAATATTTATTTAATAAAGATACTTTAATAACCGTAACAAAGGAGGAAGAGAGATGACAAGAGTTAATCTCTTGCGTTTGAATTTTTTTTCAAGTTATACACGGAAATGTTTTTGTATATAACATAAGAAAAGTTGAACAGCGGTAAATTATGTGTAAGGGGAAATATATTAGGATGGTGCTAATGAAATTTTCGGTGCGAACGAGCAGTGGAGACAGGTCTACACCACAGCGGAATGGAAGCACCGACAGGTGTTGCGGGTATTACGTCGCAGCGTTACTATAAATAGCTAGCAGGTGTGTGAAGAACAAGGTTCAGGCGGGGGTTTGTTTACACGTAACATGGCTTGCAAAGAAAACATGCAGACACTGGATTGGAGAATCATCTTCCTCTATGAATTTAAACCGGGCCATTCTGCAGGAATTACTACTCGAAACGTTAACAAAGCATTTGGGGAAACTACAGCCAACGAACGAACCATTCGGCGATGGTTTGTGAAGTTTCGAAGCGGAGATACGGACCTGCAAAACGAAGCACGTGGTCTTCGAACTGTTGCTGTTTCTGACGATGTTCTGTTACCTGTGGTTGAAGCAAACCCCCGAAAAACGTGTCGTGAGGTAGCGGCAGAGGTAGGTGTCCACACACGACAGTTGTTTGGCGTGTGGCTGTGCTGGTAAGGTCAAAAAGCTGGACATGTACCCAGCAAAAACAGTCTTGCTGACAACCAGCACTGGGCCATTGCTGACAACCAGCACTGCCAACGATGAACCAGCACTATCTTGCCGCTGCCGAACCGTCAAAAAATGTCCGGGCGGCCAAGAGACGGGCCAGCAGTTCAGGAGGCAAACAGCTGGCCAACAGTTGGCACCCCATAAGTTGTCATATGCCAGAACAGGGCCATCAGTTGTCCATCACAGGCAGTAACTGCCACAAATGGCCCTGCAAGCACGTGCCAAAAATGATGGCTAGCCTAATGTGGTCCGCTAGTTTGCCGGTAGTGGCAGCCGGCAACCACGTGACGTAACTAATAGCTTGCCGAATCTTGTCCGCCGATTTCCCAGTAGTAGTCATTAAAAAAAAAAATCAAGGATAACCGCAGTTCCGCAAATCTACAACTTTTTTTTTCCACCCTTGCGAAACTTGTAAATTTCTGCACTGCGCTGGGGAAATTTTCTCAACAGATCGGAAAAACGCCTGTTTAAATCTGAGTGGATACGAACCATGGCCGTTTGCATGGTAGCTGAGCTCTCCACCGACCGGACTAACACGCCACGCACACGCGTGTGCTTGAAGCTGTCTGTATCGTACGGAATATGTAATCGAATAGTTCCTTCCCTCTTCCATTTTACAATATTGCGAGTTATTTTTCATAAAAGTCAGTTTCATATAATTCATTTATTTTTTCAACGTAACGATAGTTTTACTTTTACCTTAAAGAAACTTCACTCATTTTCAAGGAGTGTACATACTTAGAGTCGCTTTCCAAAGTTTTGTACTGTCCTTGTCGTCTTGAAAGGAGTTTTGTTGAATTAATATATATTTACCCGGGTTTATGTCACATTCTGTTACATTTTTAACGTTGTATATTTCCTTTCCGTTGTCCGAAGCTACATTTGTTTTAAAGAGGAAATATATTTTATTTTACTTCTCGTTATTTTTAGAAGTGAATTCCTCCCAATCTTGTGTATTCCATCCATGGATGAGTACATTATATCCACATAGCGTTGTTGTTTTTTTCTTTCAAATAATTAATAAATTTTATAAGCGTATAATTCTTTTTTTTTTCAACACACCTTTTTTAAATGGTTTTCCAGGATACATTTGTGTCAAGCGGTTTCAATTTTTTCTTGTTATTCAGGAACTCCATTCCATGAATTGTTATTCATGGGAATTGAGTGGGTGTATTTCATGGCTTAATCTGATATCTCTGTCGACGTGGAATTTCATTAGGAAATTAATTCGCCTCTCTACATATGGATTATTTTTCTTAACATCCACTAAAATAAGACGATGGCCATAGCGTCGTCTTCAACTAACTGGTACCATGAGAGACACAGCAAGTGTTGCTTTTGCGCATGCGCAGTCCTGTTGCTTCCACCTGCTGTTGGGGTTGCATTGGTTGCCAGCAACGGGCCACTAGTGGCACTTGCTTGCAGGCCCACAATTCACAGCGATGCTGCAGGGCCATCAATGGCTCGCCAACTGATAGCGCTGCCTCCAACGTACCGCAACCGGGCCGTGAGCGACAGATTTCAACCAGCAGTGACTCATCACTGCCAGCTGGTGGCCAGCAGTTTCCCAGCACTTGTGTTTTTGCTGGGTAGCTGCCTCATGAATTGACAACTGCCAACATGACTAGGGGTTCAAAAGTCTGCATGTCGCTGCTTGCCAGGAATAAACAGGAACCTCTACTGCATCGAATCGTCACCTGAGACGAGAAGTGGGTGCTTTATTATAATCGGAAACGATCTGCACAATGCTTACGTAAGGTACAGCCTGCTAGGCGGCATCCTAAGCCACCCTACACACCAAGACGATGATGCTCCTTGTCTGGTGGTCCACAGCCGGGATAATTTATCGACGTTTCTTGGCAAGAGGCCAAACCATCACTGCAGAACGTTATTGTGCTGAATTACACCAGATGCACCGCAAATTCCTGCAAAAACAACCGGCTTTAGTCAACAGTGTCGTTATGTACATGATCAACTTTTTTTCAATAAGTTACTGCGAGTAATTTGGAAATTTTGTTTTTTTAGTACTATATATACCTTTTGTGTTATTGATCCCATAAAAATAAGCTCAAGTACAAAGATTACATAAATCACTGTATGTGTAGGAAACGTTTAAAAAAAAAGTTGAATGAAAAATTAAAAATCTTACACATTGTGAAATACAATTATTTGAAACATCGTTTTATAATATTAAACCGGACTTACATGACAAAAGGATAATTGAAGAGGGAGCGTTCCTTTGATTTCCTGGGCGGATTAAAATTTCATAATGTCGCGCATTCATTGATTTTCTGTTTTCTTTCATATTTTTTGTTACTATAATTCCATTTATTTGAAATTCGTTGTTTTCAAACGGTGTGAGTAGTTTAAAATCTTGTTATTTTGCCTGATTTACGAATATGTTTCTCGAGGACAACGTTTCTTAAAGTATGGTCCTCGGATCACTGTTGGCCGCGGCGTCCTATTAAATGTACCGCGGGATGATTCGGAAATTTCAGAAGATTAATTAATGAAATAATATACAACGTACGTTCAATAAATTCCAGGACTGAAAACGTAAATGATGTAACCGGAGTGGGATAAAAATATCACGTGTATTCCAGAAGGCAGCAGTCCTTGGGAAATCAGCGAACACATGGGAAAAGTTTATGCCGGTGCCGACAGGCGGCAAACGGGCATTAACTGCAAGCGTTCGCGTGCCATTTTATTTTAGCCGCGGAAGAGCAGTGTGGAAACATCCGTTTTCTTTAAAAACTTCGTAAATCAGCTACTGAAACTTACATAATATTCAAAGAAGCATAGATGACGAAGCTTTATCCTGCAGGAAGATTTTCGAATGGATGCACGATTTCACGACAAGCCCCCACCCTTTGATGGTAATCTACTATCTGGGCGTTTTTCAGTGTGTGGACAGCGGAAAAACTCAAGATGTGCGGAATCAATTAAAGAAAAGACGCCGAATTACAGTAAGGCTTTCGACATAGCCCGTGGGCATCAGTAAATCTATTTGTTATGATATTGTACGCGTGGATCTGAGTTTATTCTCATAAACGGCAAACTGTGACTCATACGATAATAAATGATGTTGACGTGAAAAAATTTATTTTCATTTAAAATTGCAATTGAAGACATTATATGGTATTCTTAATTTAAAATACATTCGCGTAGAGTGATCAACGAAGTTACCTGATTTCCGTTCGATTTCACATTGCACACAAGATCCATGTCGCTAAAGAAAAAGTAAAACGGTATGTTGCAAAGCTTTTAACAAAAACACATTGTCCTAAAAACTGATATTAGCGAATGTATTATTTTAGGTAAAATACACAAAGTAATTTTTAGCCTCTGCAACATATTTATTACCTTACAGTTTCATGATGAGAAATTTTGAATTTTCTCACTTTAATATTCACGAAATTTCTTAATGATAAAATATATTTCCAATATCGACGTTTGTTGTTGGGAAAGTATACGATAGTCTTCCTGATGATCCTTTCAATTGATTTTATACCTTAAAAAGGGAGTCATGCATAACTGCGGAAGCGTTAGTTGTCACAGGCTGCATTTAGAGAAACTAAAAGAACCTTGCAACTTTGGCATTCCAGTATAATTTTTTTTTTGTTACGGCAGTTTTGAGCCAGTCATGTTGTCTAAAAAGTAGTGTAACCTATGTTTATGCCCTAGAAGAGAAAACTGGGCATAACCTCAAACCTGAAATGAATGTAAATTGGACATTGTGAACCAACCTTGACGATACAAAAAAAAAAAAAAAACATTTAATGGCTCTTTTTGAAGCAAACAAATGCAAGATAATTGGTTTTGATGTAGATTACACATGTTTTACGCCGTTTGATACAAAATAATGTAATGTTTTCCTTTAGGAAACGCCTAGTCAGATGAATTTTGAGATGGTGGATACAGTGATAGATGTACCAGGGTTCTCAATAAGTTGTAAGCTTGATCTTGAAAGTAACGTTTGGCGGCTGACACAAGTATTGGAAAGAATTGAATTATCCTTTAGTTGTGTGAAAGCGACGCAACGTCGCTGCGTCCACATTTAAACGACGCCATAGTACATTGAAGTCTATAAGGTGAAATGCATGAGCTATAGTTGAAGCTTGAAACAAGCAGTGATTTAATTTTTAAGAAAGGATGTTGAAACGCTATGCAGAATTAATGAACGATAGCCTATGTGCACACCGATAGTCTACATAGAATATCTTTAGAACGTGAGAATAACCAACTAAAAAAGTATTTATTACTGTGGATCAACCAAAAACAGATTTATAAAAAGAAGAAATCAACATATTAGAAATTGGAAAAAAGGAGAGAATGTTACAGTCAAGGTGCAGTACTGTATTGAAGAAAAGGCGAAATCAAAATTTCATGATATTCAAATCAAGAGTGGATTTAGGGATGAATAGGAGTTGAGGTACTCAGGGGTTCGCACCGCAGAAAAACATAAACACAGAGCCTCTAATGATAATAAACCAATCATCATAGCAGAACCATGTAAAGTATTAATTAAAGAGAAAGAGAATATAAATAACATCAATGGAAAAAGGAAGGTGGGACAAAAAGTAATGAACAAAAAGTAGACCCAGTCACACTTTTTATTCCATTGTTCTTGTCGGAAGTCTTACTGCTTTTCCTGCAACGAGATAATTTCTAGTTTGTTCTTCATTCACATATTTTTAAGACCTTTGTTATTCTTGGTAGGTTTTTTCATGCGGATGTCCCTTTTAGTTCTTTCCGCATAAAAAAGAGCAGGTAGACAATTTTAATGATTCTGCTACATTATTGTCATGTTTAGCGCTGTGTGACTAATGTGAGGAACATAATGCTAAACATTTTTTTGGTTCAGATATCTCACAAGTATGCTTAACATTAAAAGTTAAAAATTTCAATGATAGTAACACTGTTTTTTGTAGTTTTTTTTCGTTTTGAACGTATGGAATGCTTTGAACGTTCCATTTAATGAAAATTTGAAATTTCACCAAATTTTTTAAATTGCTAATTAAAGGAATACCATTGTTTCAAATCCTGAAATGGAAAAAGATGCACGTCATTGTGTGCCCTAGCCGATTGAAAAAATTAGTTACCAATCGCAAAGGCAAATTATGCAGATTGTGGAAACACACTGTTTTACATATTTGTCATCATTATTTCTCACGAATATTTTCAGTCTACTTTTTTTGCTTGGGCCAAGGTTTTTGTAGTTTCTTTTTTACACTATGATCCAAGATTACTCTTTTAACATTGTAAGTATAAACAATACCTACGCTATGTAAATGACGTTCTGCTCTTCTGGCAGCAATCTAGAGAGAAACTTGGTGAGTTCATAAACGCATTTAACAGTATTTGTCCTACAATTAGGACTACATTAGATGAAGAAATTGGTAACAAACTCCTTTTTTTTTATTTGAGTTTATTCCGCTACGATGATTCTATTGAATATAGTGCTTTTAGAAAACCAACTTATGTTCCAGCATTGATCTCATGCGATTATTGGCATCCCTGGGGGTACAAACCAGCTGCCTTTTCTTACTATATTAAAAGAGCAATTGCACATTCTTCTTCCTCACAATCTGAACAGGTTAAATTGCAGTGGATCAAGAATACAGCAGAAGCATTTGGTTATAGTGGTAGATTGATTACTTCCATTTACAACAATATCAAAAATAACGTTAAAATGTTGCATAATAAAAAAAGTGAATATAAACCTTACTTAACAATTCCTTTTTTACCATCTATTACAAATTTGTTAAAGAGAGAATGTGCAGAGCATCAATTATTTTTGGCTCTAACTATCACCGGTAATGGTGCCTTATTGACTTACAATGACAACAAATCAATCTCCGATAAATCGGACGTATATTGCATCCCGATAATAACGAACTCCAATCAAAAAGATTCTATGTATATAGGTAGTACTAAGAGACGCCTTATTACTCGATTAAAAGAACATGTATACGATTGGGGAAAGAAAAGACCCGAAACAGCACTTATTCAAAGTTACATCGAACACAATGCTGTACCCGATTGGGAAAACGTCGAAATTCTAACATCACTTCGATCTCATTAACAAATTCTCACTTCAGAGGCTCAAATTATTGAAACATATAAGGGTAAATCTTGTAACTGTAATTCACCTATCGATATTCCACACCCATGGAGATACCTGTTACATTCTGAAAATCAAAGTAATATTAAACGTAAGTCAGATAAAGTCTGCTTGATTGGATTGGTCGATCAGCAGGAAGAATACGTCGGCGAAATCCTCAGAGATGGCGATATACAAGAAATGCGTGATAGGGTATAGGTGTTCATAGCATTTACGACGAAGTTAACATACTGTCTTTTCGTTTAGGCATGTCATATTACATCTGAGCCGCCCCGCTGGCGCAGTGGTCTAAGCGACGGCCTCTGATCATTCGTTCGAACGGGGTCCGGGTTCGAATCCCGGTGAGGCATGGATGTTGTGTTTGTCTTATGGCACTGGTTCTCTCTCTTCCATGGAACCAGTGACCCTAAATTAGGGCCGGCGACTGCTTATACCCCACTGAGTTGCTCACGGGGGTCGTTAAACCTCCAATCCAAAATCCAAAATCCATATTACATCTGAGTTGATTGCGGATGACTAGGCACTTGTGAACTCTTTCACTGATGAAGGCATAATATTTGCTAAAAAATGTATGGATGCTGATAGCATGGGTAGAATGTATGTAGGTCCCGTGGTTTTGTCATTTCAAACTTTTAACTTTGTTTTTTACTTCTCAACCGATTTTATTGTTCTCATTTCAATCGAATTTCACCATTTTGTTCTTGAGTTTGCACCGTTTCATTCATGTTTTATTCAATTGGTCGTTTTTACCGTTCTTTGTGATATATGTCTTTTCGGCCGCTGATATTCGTTCACCAGCAGTGGAAGCCGGACAATAGATGTAGGCCTACTTCTCAAAGTTGGGGTAAATCCTTTAGATTATTAATACAGACATTTAACGTGGACCAGGAACTTCAAACAAAGATCTTCACTCTTTCCACGTTTATAAGTGAGTCACGGAAAAATTCTCATTGGCCGCCACCGGGAGTCGAACCAGGGGTCTTCCAGTTACGCGCCGGATATGGTTCCGCTACACCACACCGGCCTCCAATTCCTCTAGGCTCACACACGCTAACTGCCAAGCCAATTTGGCAGGTTGAATCTTGGAGCGCCGAACAATGCTGGGGATTCACCAAAGATGGTAAACAGCAACTGAAGACATAGTGAGAAGGCGAATGAATAATTAATACAGACATTTAACGTGGACCAGGAACATCAAACAAAGATCTTCGCTCTTTCCACGTTTATAAGTGAGTCACGAGTATCAGCGTGAAATATTTTTTACAGGTTACAGTTATATGACCCACTGTGCTGTGCTAACTGTGGAGTTAGTTCGGGAAGGCGATATGCCCTGTGATGTTTTCTCGTGTCTCTGGCAAGACCGCTTTTATTAAAATTCCGGGAATTTCAACTCTACAACCTTTAACGATAATTTGAGAATTTTGTAGTCAAAACATTGTAGCCATCCTTGAGTGAAAAACCTTTCTTTGCTAACCCGGCAATGTTACCGTCCGCAAAGTGGACTATGGGCACAGGGAGTTGTTGAGATGGATGTGGCAGAACTGGGCAGCCTTGCACAGAGCCTCGGTTGCAACATCATGGAACCCTCTTGAACTGCATTTTGAAAGACGGATACCGGTCAGACTGAACACCCGGCATCATTGATGACTTTAGTAATTCTATTGTTTCAGAATGAAAGGCAAGTCCCACAACAAACTGGAAAAATCAAATGAAAAGCCTTTCGAAATGAGTGGAATATAGCTGCAAAGAGTTGAGTGGAATACATCTGCAAATAATAGCTGCAAATAGGAAAAATTCGATAAAAAATATATATTAAAAAATAGGGCTTTTAAGGATAGGTAAGTGTTCGAGTACTTTGATCTAAAAGTGTATATTCTAAACTTCACATTCCTAGAGGATAATTTAAATGAATGAAAGAAAGAAAGAAGCCAATTTGTCACGCCTTTATTTTCTCGAACTAAAACGATTTACAGCAGTTTTCAGTTTAATGTCAATGCAAAACTCTGATTATATTTATTATATTTGCTCACATTAATTTCTGTAAGTCGCAAAAAAGTGTAATACGTCGTAAAACCATATTTACTTCTCTAGAAGTTGTTTTGTGGTAACATTTGCTTAATTTCTTATTTTTTTCGTTGCCGAAGAGTAGATCAATGAGTGCAGTAGTGAAAGAGAGACTCTGTCAGAGAAAAGATTTTCTTTCGGATTAAAGTGGTTTGGTTTCGGGAACTACTGCCAGTAAATGGCATTTAAATCTTTCTCGCTTTTTGGGCGTCAGAAAATCGTAATGCATATGTGCTGAAATTTTCCTTGTGTCTGCAGTGGCACATTTTCACGCCATTCACATAAGTCAATAATTAGAAAAATAACTAAAATACTTTATTTCAAAAGTTTCATTGATAAAATGTATATAACGTGCAGATTCTCAGTAACGGAGGAAGAGATAATCGTAGTTTGCGCTTCAGTGTATATGTTGCATAACGTAGAAAAAGGAAAATAGTTGAATTCATTAGCTGGAAAACGCAGTGCTCATGACAACGACGGCAATTATTAAAACCAAAACGACAGGATTTGGTACTCTAAATATACACATGAACTGATATAAATCTGTTAAATATGGATCACTGTGTTACATGCTTTAAGAATTTGTGTTAGATAGAATCATGTAGAGTGAAGTAGTAGCGCCTGGGCATCACGTGGTAATAGCAAAAGTGCCAAGGAAGTAATTAAAAATTTAGGAAACCCCCCATTGCATATGATTCAAGCTTTAATGGTTTACGGCAATTTAAACATATTTTTAGGAGTATATAATTTCAAAACAATCGCAATTGAATTTTTGGCTTCAGGTACCTTTGTGGGACATGCCCAAAAGCAGATGAAAGGAGTGTGAAGAAAAGTATGAATCTCTGAGATACGTAGTTTTAACGACATTTTAGAATTTCTAAAAAGCTTTCCACAAACGCGAAGAAATTTATTAAGTGCACAGTTGTAACAAAGTACACTGTTTAAGTGTGCGTTTTTCGGGAATTACTCGTACGTATCTTTCCACATTAGAGCAGGTGATAACTCTAAGAAAAAATGTTCAACATCAGTGATCTTGGCATAGCTTATGCATATACGAAAAACCCAGTACTTTCGGAAGTATACCGGATCGTAATATCATGTAACATAACGTATGTTTTAAGTTCAGTCAGGCTGATGAGTGCAAGGAGTAAAAATATGAAATAGCATAAATTTTAACTTTTAAAAATACACATTCCACTTTATTTGTTTGAACCTTTTTTTTTCCCAAGGTGAAGAATGCGTATTAAAGACGTTCAGGAACCTACAGGAAGTTTCGCCTTAGATGTGGTAGGACCTTTGGGGCTACTAAAAGGCAATTTTCTTTCTACATGAGAATTTAAGACAAATCACTCTTGTTGAATGCATGGGGCAAAAGTAACACTGTGTAGCATTATTGCAAATAATTTATCTTTCGAATTGCATATATTCACATAAATCAACAAGGAGAAATACGGTCTCTAATATAGCCAAATAACCTGGAACAGTGTTCAAAAGGAAATGGAAAATTACGGGATATGTGATCCTGTGTATCATTTTCACCAGAAATTTGACGGATCATTCTAACTGTATACAGTGATCATACACGAGGGTTGTACCGAAAGTAAAGCAAAAGTTGACATATCCCTTTTATTTACTGAAAGATGTCGTTAATATTGCACATGTTGGTAGAGTAGTTCTTCTTGTATAGTAACCTTTCTTCTTCATTGCAGACAAATAATAGATTCTAAGCAGAAGCAACGTGCCGTAATTGAGTTCTTCACGAAGGAAGAGTTCAATTACGGCCGTCTGACATCCACAGAAGGCTACAGAATAGATAAGGAGATTACACCATTGACAAACGCAATGTGCATAGGTGGAAGGAGTAGTTTAAAGAAGGGGGAATCAGAACTGAAGACAAACCACGCAGTGGAGAAGAATTATCTGCTACCACTGACACTAATCGTCAGCGAGTGGATGAACTGATTCGCGCGGAGAGACAAGTCACAACCCGTGAGCTTGTTGCGCAGTTGCACTGAGGTCTGAATGCCATACAAAAGGTGATGGGAGACACAGGGTATGGGAAAGTGTATGCAAATTAGGTACTTTGGCAGTTGACACTCGATTTGAATGAGAGAAGAGCGGAAGTCTGCTCTGATCTAATGAAAGCCTTTGAAGCCGTTGAAGACATGTCTGATTTTCGATTTCGGGAGTGGGAACGAAACGTGGGCGTATTTGTACAATCCAGAAATTAATAATCTGTCCATGGAATGATGTCACACCTCTTTACCAACGCCTAAGAAATTCAAGAGCCAACGATCAGCACAAAAAGCCATAGTGACTATTTCGTGTGATGAGTAGTTATTCTCCTTTATTTTCTAGAACGTGGCCGTACCGTGATCAGCGAGAGGTGCATTGAGACACTCAAGACGTTTAGAGAAGCCATAAACAGGAAGAGACCGAATAAGAATATGAAAAGATATTCTATTCACCATGCCAATAGGGGACCACACCGTCTATAGGAACAAATCAGGCGACCAGGAAATTAGGTTTGTCGGTGGTCTCCATCCATCATGTAGCCCAGATCTGGCGCCCTCCAACTTCTACCAATTCGGTTCAATGAGGTTCAGTCTTCAGGGACAACGATTCGCTGACACAGACAAATTGAAATTGACTGTGAAGAAGTGAGTACAACAGCCCGTACCTGAACTGTTTCGAAAGGGATTTATGATTGGGTTCCACAAAAGCGCAAATGCATGGCTACTGATGGAGACTTTATTGAGTAGTACCTTTGTATAGCGAAAGAGTTATTCTACACACATTTGCGATTTGAACGATCTCTATCAGTTTATGAAAGATTATGCCCCATTTTGCATTACTTTCGGTACATGCCTCGTAAACATACGAAGGATGTACCTGAAAATAAAGTAAGTTAACACCTTTTACGGCACAATTTCGATATGACATTACATAGGAACTACTTTGCTGGTGACATTTGTATATTGATTTTCGATATGCATGCCATAATTTGATATTTAGTGTGTTAAAGTTTGTTTCAGTTTTTTATCTATAAAATAAAATATATATATTTTAGTCAGGTAGTGGAAACATAATTACTCAGTTTGATTGCAAGTTTCGTACTTCAGGAAAGCTAATTTTCTCGAAAGTCATCCTTGTAACTGGATAACTACCTTTTCAAATTTAAAGAGATGTCATTTTAACACTCGAATTCACCATTTTGATTCAAAATATTTACTGCTGTGACCGCCTAATTTTGCTTTCGGAAAATGCATTGGTGTCCCTTTGTCGCGATCTGACATATAGTTGACTATTTGATCCGTCACATCTTTTGCGAAAAAACTTGTAAAACATCAAAAACAATTGGTAAATGAAATTAAAACTAAGAATACCGAATTTAAGTGTCACTCATAAACAACTGCAAAACGAATTTCCCCAAAAAATGATTTTCCATAAATACATGGTCGGCACTGTAATGCTATTAGTGGTATATTTTCATTGTATTCCATGTAATTCCGGTAAATTCATTTTCCAATTGCATATGACGTACTTTCATCACTGGAATTTGTAACCCACATCTGACCCTGGATATGAGAAAAGGTCGTGACACGCTACGATGACGCAGGAATAGTTTCGACTAGCGCAAATTTTAAGGTTCTCAGATATTTATGTTCAGTTACTTGGAATTTTCTTGCCCTGGGTTGTGTAATGACTAGCAAAGCGTAAGGTGTGATTCAATTCCTGCTTAAGAGGATGAACATTTTCAAGTTTTCTGAAGGTAATTGTTTCCCGAAATACAGGGAAAATATGCCAATAATGTAATTCAAATCATTCATAAGTTCTATCTCTTTGAACAAAGTCAAAGATAGTAAATAAATCAGTATTGGAAGTTCCCTGTACATTCATAAAAACAGAACGATATTATATTACAGACTAATAAATATTCATGACTACATCTTATTAAATGTATCACTAGCGTGAGCAGAGTTCATAAATCAAAGAAAACTGCAGGTCAAAAATATACTGATCGAATTTTTAAGTAGTGAAAACGTAACGCCAACTGAAATTCATCGCCCTAAAGAGGCTGGATGATGCAATCACTGTGGCGGAAGTACAGTAAATCGTTGGGACATTAAATTTCGTCAGTAAGAACGGGAAACAGGGGAAAACCAATTTTGTCGACGAACCTCACAATGAAAGACCAGCTTTGGTGACTGACGAAAATCACTGAAAAGCAGTTGATGAGTTCATCCAAAATGCAATCCGTAACACCAAAAGGCGGATTGCAGCTAGGCTCGGAATCATAAACGAAAGAGTCAGACATATCATTTCTTCAATTCGCTACTCCAAAACGTATTCGCGATGTACCCATCGGAAACACATTTTTGAGGGCACGCTAGATAACTGATATAACTCTTGCATCTCTTCTGCAAAGAGCGTTATTTTTGTTTCAACAAAGAAGGTGTTAATATGGATGTTTGTGGAGTATTATCTTACATTACCCGAACATTATGTTATCTAACAATATTTCAGAGCTCTATGCAAAATTTAAAACTTGGGTGTTGAAGTTCTTTGTTCGGTAATACCTTCTTTTAGTTGAACCCAAGCTTCTTCGACATCGAAAGTGTTATCCTTTAACAATTGTACCGCGGCAACTAATAGTGTATACACGCCAGCTAATGATGAAGCATAATTTCAAGAATTTTATTCAAGTCCTTGCACCGGTTTAATATGTAAAACATGCAAACCCAAGTCAATGACGCAGACATAATCTGAAAACATGTAGAATTACTAAGAAAGAATGTACAAAGCTTGAAGTTCTTAATTTATCCTAGTTCCATGATGTTTCGGTGTATGGTGCTCTGTCAACAGCCTGCTTTGTTCAGGTGCTATCTGTTATGCGCGTAATGAAACGCTAGCTTTGGAAACAGTATCTTAATGCCTCTATAACGCATATTAAAGTAATGCTGAATTAATAAATTATTTAATAGATATGAAACCATGAATACTATTAAAAGGCAATGCTAATTTGAAGAAAGTTTAGCCATTTCCTTCCTTACACGTAATTTAAATACGCCTTACAAAAATATCAGTTACTTATTGTATTCTCAATATATCGTTCTAGAAGTTGTAAAATATTTTTAGGAAAAATTTGGTTATACTAAAAATGCGTTTTTATTTTCCTTAATATGGCTTACAATAAAAAGTCAAATGTTCACGCTCGTCGTTTCGTGTACGAACATCTTCACGGATACATTTAATTTAGCGACGAAACGA
Source organism: Macrothele yani (assembly GCA_039090855.1). Lineage (NCBI taxonomy): Eukaryota > Metazoa > Arthropoda > Arachnida > Araneae > Macrothelidae > Macrothele > Macrothele yani. Next base: position 47,370,030 of record CM077034.1, on the reverse strand, counting down.
ATTCGTAGGTGGGTGTTGGAAACGTTTTTCAACATCGTTTCTCACTTGCGGCGTTTACACACTTGGCCTGCCATTCCTAAGCATATCATCAACACTTTCAGTTTTCAGAAATCGTGCGAGTAAAGTGTGTAACGTTGTTTTACTTACCATAGTATGCTGCGAATTTTTTTTCCTGAATTCTTCTGTAAACTGTTTGTAATACTGCGTTTTCAAATAACACTAAAGTAAACTAATTCTCTGTTATCTCGACAAACCCATGCCTTTGTGCAAATGGCGACGCTAAAGTGTGCAAACTGCTTAGCACACATGGAACAGGTTATTCATTTCTGGCATTCTGCCAATTTCCATCAGCCATTCGACAAGCGCATTATTTGATCTAGACGAATTGCTGACTCGTGTTGCCACATCAATTGGTTGAACTTTTGCTAACAGCATACGCTATATATTTTTTTTAATTTCAAGATACGGGAACTTTACGATCACTCTGTACAAAAATGCTAAGTATAATCCAGTAATCAGGCTTTTGCAAAAAACAGAAGCACGCTATGCCACATAAATGCGGCAAACAGTAAGAAAACTCACAGAACAATGATATTTATATGCAGACTAAGTAAAATCGTCTAATAAGAAGTAAATTCAGCGTTAAACTAGAAATAATCAGATGCTGCCTTTGCTGTATGAGTTACAACGAGTTTGGTGTCTACTGTCATTTTTCTTATCAGAGGCGAAACATGAGAATCCTTCCCTTTAATACATAGCACAGTTAGTTACAAATGCATCTTCCGTGTTTTCTTCACTTTCTTGTTTTTAAGGCCAAATACAACTAACCCATGCTCGACTCAGCATTGTGCGAGAAAACATTACTAAATGAAAAGTGTGATATTTGAAGACACTTGCACTCATGCAGCCAGCGCCATATATACTCTTGGCCTGGCAAGATAACTGCCATTCGCTATAGTACAGAATTGTTATCCGACACGGATCACTGAAAGCATATCCGCTCATTTCAAATACCAAGAGATTGATCTTGCACAAAGAATGCTTTATAGCATACTATCACTACAGACATTTTAAACCGTATATCCATTTTTATTTCCTAGATGTGCACGAATAGTTTCCTGTCCCCCATCCCTTAATTTCGCACGATTATACAAGATCCTTAGCCAGTTCGACCATTTCGTTTGTCACAACAGAAACAAATCTGCTTTGTAGTACCGACAACCCAATAGTCGTGGTAAATGTTCAGCCGGCAATCACTCTGATTTTCAACAAAACAGCAAACTCACCAGACAGGCGAATGTCTGCTAATGTTTTTCTGAAAATATATATTTTGGGGTATTTTATATATTTATTGTAAAAAACATTGTATTTCTTAAATAACCTTGCCGTACATAATATTTACACATAGGCAAAATTTAACCTACATAAAATGTACCACATAGATGTATAATGAATTAGCTTTATAACTCTTTCCGCTAAGCTAATTATTATGAATGAATAATGCTCTACCTACCAGCTAGCTAATGATATACTTGTACTAAGCTTCAAAGTAGTGAATTCAAAAGGGTGTTGTTACTAGTTAATTACGAACGTAAATAAAGTCTTAACGCTGGTTTTTTATGGTAAGAAACTAATTGTAAACCTAACAGCCAGACAGAGGTCTGACAAAAACTATGAATTGAGAAAAACTAACTTACACAAACTTCTTTATTATAAGACTCTTGGTCATCTAAAGCACACACACAACTTGTTTTACACTAATGAAGAATCTCTCCTCATAACAACACAATCTCTCCTCGTATTATAAACGCTCTCCGTAAACAACAACGCTCTCTCATAACAACCACAAAAGCTCTCTCTAAGTCTCGATGAACGCGCCTATATACTAGCTACCACCACGTCATGACTTACACTAATTGCCAGATCTCATTCAGCGGGTGAAATAATATTTCGTTCAGTAAGAAGATAATTTACATAGTAAAATAAAATAACCAGAGATAGTAAAATCAAAAGGAAAGTGAATATAGAGTATACGTTACAGATGTACTACAGTAATAACTCCTAAAAATTAACTTACTGTTTGACGATTAATGTCAACTTATTAATTATCATCTGTGTATATATTTATTCGCATATGTAATAGCAATTCATAGTATTATTGGTTAAATACTTTTAGCACATGACCAAACTTCCACTATATTTATTGTAAAGTTCATTATTGTTATCACTTGCTCGCGTAATTTGAAAATGCTTCTTGCTTTTATCCGTTGTTTTGCTTATGCAAATGGAAATACCTGATGATGGAGCACTTGGTGCTTTGAAAGATCTTGTGGGTTGCTGTATCTTAAAAATTTATATTTTAAGTACAGATAATACCTTATCGTGCTGAAAAGGCTTTTCTAATTAAAACACTGGTTAGCGCACGAAGAATCATTATTAAAATTAAATTTAAACATTTATACTATTTAAGTACAGTTGGTGTATAGTTCCATTTGATTAAGATTCTCCTTACTTCAATGTTTTTATAAAAATTGGTGCAACGAGAAAAAACCGTGTAATTAACGCAAAACTCGCCGAACAGCAACAGGGAGATCAAACATTCAAATGATTAAAGTTTCGTGCGATTCCGCATGCCCGCGCGTCCAAAACCAGCGTTTCAATCGCAATCCTTGCATGTTTATAGGGTGCCGCGCAGGGGAATCCACAATCGCCTCGCAGTGCACGGTTAGAACCAAGTGTGATCCCTGAGCAATAGTCATGCCCGAGAGCCGCCGTAGATGTGCGTACGGGCAAAGTACAGAGTTTTAACGAGGCCGTCGCGTCGGTAGGAGAGAGACAGGGTGGCGGGGCCGCGAATCAGCAGACATTTTGGCCGGTCAGACATATTGGGAGCAATGGACACGGGAAGGCAGCCAGACACGTCGGACTAGCTCTGGACGACCCAGACACACCACCAGCAGACAGGATTGTGGAATCGTGAGATCGGCCAGCACAGATCCAAAGACGTTCTTGTCTTATATCCAGAGACATGTGGCGGCTGTACAATTATCTGCTGTGTCAGCAAAAAACATTTCCAGACGCCTGGCATTGGCAAATCTGCACTCCTGACGACGCTTATGTTTTCTGCCATTAACACCTGACCATCGTTGGCTTCGTTTGCAGTGCTGACAGCAGCGAGCAACGTGGAATGACATGGACTGGCGACGTATAGTGTTCAGCGAAGAATCCAGCTTCTGTATGGGAACAGACGACCACCGTGTCAGAAAATGTTTTTTTTAGTGCGGAGAACCGCAGATGAACGCTACAATTTCAACCTCAGTGTACAGGAGCACACGTCTCGAACTGCAAGCGTGATGGTATGAGGAGCCATCGGGTATGACATCAGACTTCCTTCGCAGTGAACAGAAGGACGATGACATCCCAGCGCTACGTACACGAGATGCTGCCGCTCCATGGGAGGGCTTTCCTAGTATGGCGGCACGTAGCTATTTTCCAGCATGATAGCGCCCATCCAAATACGGTGCGTGTTTCCCAGGACTGTCGACTTCATGCTTCGACGCTTCCGTGGCCTGCCAGATTTCCCGATTTCTCGCCCATTGAGCACGAGTTGGACCAGAGGAACGCTATCTTGTCCATGTCCCAGTGTTCGTGATTTAGAGCGTCAGTTTCACGAAGTGTAGGCCAATATGTCCCAGGATAACATATGGCGTCGCTTTGACTCCATGCCGTACCGTATCACTGCATGTATCCAAACACGAGGGGTCCGACGCGGACTAACACTGACTGGAATGTGTACCGTATGTCCGCAGGAAATCGTCCTGCTTCTCTGATATTTTAATGACTTCTGCTCTTGGTATGTACCATCTGACTGATAAAATATCATTTCAATCCGACGCACCCTTCTTGGTTCGTTAATGTGTTTGGCAATTAGTGTATATTGTTACTGCAAATTCAGTTTAAAAGCATGGTTTTTTCAGGTAGAGGCTAACCATTAAAATTTTTTCGGTTAACGTCTTGAACAGACATCTATCTGCGGTTGCTTGTGGTGCTAAATTTTTGGTGTCACTGGTTGGGGTTCGGGCGAAACCCTAATATTTCCATGTAGTTATTTAACGTTGTTCGTGTGGTAGAGGTCAAATTAGTTGTTTTTCATCGCAGTTAACTTTAATAGCAATATGTAGAACCGAGACTGTACTATTGCAGGGATTGTTTTAAAAAAATACCAAATTGGTTGTGGCACCCCTTTCCTACGTAAGCACCGAGGAATATTCTTCCCAAAACACGAAATTTATAAACACCACAGTGTAACCATACGTGCTGTCAGAAAGAAAGTAAGGAAGGAAATTCCTACGCCTGCTTTGATGAAAAAGGTTCTTCAGATTTTGGAAAGCATCATCCAATTGCTTTTCATCAGGTAAAGATGATAAGGAGAATCTCCTTCGTCTTCTTTTAGGATGGGACCTTCTAGAAGATCTGGGGATACTTTGCTCGACCTTGGGTGCTGCAGATTTTCTGTGTGCTACAGAAAAATTGCTCTCTCACATAGATTTTGCAAATTTCTGTATGACCACTGTGTTAAAGAAGACTTGAGAAAATTTGTGGAGTAGTGGTTGTTGGACAGCACTCCGGTTTACTTGGTAGTGCATTCTAACAGAATAGGGTGTTCTGACTCGAGAGTGCTTTCTGAAGGTCCTAATTCGAGGAACTCCTAGGTCCTTGAGAGATGTGACGCGCTCCTTATTGGTGGCACTTCCTGGGATTCGCTTCAGAAAAATTTTGAACAATTTTTCTTCCTCCGTGGCCAAGTAACGCGAGGCGATTGCTTATAATGTTTTGCCTGAGGTGAATTCATGCTCGAATCCCAGATTAGGCCTAACTGGTGTGTTTCATATGGTTCCGACACTCTCAACTCAGTATCCAAAAATTAGTGACGGGCAACGATTTACAAACCATTGAGTTTCTCACAATGTCCGTTAAACCGCTAGTCAATTATAAAACATCCTTATAGAATTAAGGTACTTAAACTATTGCTACACGTGAGAAAGAGACATTAATTGTGTCCACTTTTTTTTATATGTCTGTGTTTGTGTGGACAAAGGATAAAATAAATAAAAATGGTTTCTGCCGTTCGACTCTAGAACAACTGGGAGCTGGAAATCCCAAGAAAAGTTTTTTTAAACATGATATAAATTTTAAATTTTCTTATTCGATTTGATCGATGAATATTCTTCATTTAACATACTTTTCTTCACTTTTAAATCTGTTCATTCTTGCTGTGCATGTGATTCCTTATGAGAGTAAAGCTCACTTTAAAAACTGTTTCTTTAACCGTTAAAATTGAATGTAACTGAAATGTTTGAAAGAAGAAGAGACGAATTTTATTGACCTAAAATTTTGAAAATAGAATTTTCCTTTAAATGGTAAACTTATATCCTTATCACAATATTTATTAAAGTTAAATGCATATGTCGATTCATTTTAAATGTTCTACCTATTGCGTGAGCTTCAATCGTAGTTCCTGAGAGGCTTTATACAACAGAAAATGAAGTAAGATTTAAATAACATCGAAAATGTATTACAGGTTTTGTTTTCATTATACACTGAAGAGCAATTGAATTAGATACAGCTGGCGTTATGCAAATGTGCCGCTGTGGGTGGCCCTGTAAACGGAAACGACATGACGTATGCAGCGATCCGACAATATAAGGAGTAATGCGACAGGAATCAGTAAGAGTCGGACGCAGTATGGGTAAGACGAAGGATCTAAGCGCATTTGATCGTGGGCTAATTGCCTGGGTCCGACGAATGGGTCACTCCATCTCGGAAGTCGTGCTGGTACTGGGATTTTCACGAGCCACTGTGTCACGGGTGCACCGTGAGTACATCGAATACGATAAAACCCTCCCTGCTAGGGCCAACCGCCGTGGACAACAGCGTGTGGATGAGTGAGGTCATCGTCGGCTAGCTCGCATTGTAACAGCGGAGAGACGGGCCACAGTGCAAGAAATAACTCGGCAATTTAACGCTGGTGCACAAAAACGTGTAAGCAGCCACACCATCCAGAACCATCTCCTCACTATGGGTACAAAAGCCATCGTCCCACGAAAGTACCGCTGCTGATCGCACATCACAGGGTGCAAAGATTAGCATGGGCACGGGAACATCGCCGCTGGACCCTAGACATGTGGAAAAATGTTGCCTGGACTGATGAGTCGATATTCACGTTGGTACATGAGAATGGCAGGATACGAGTACGGCCCAAAACACATGAAGCAATGGATCCTTCTTGCCAGCAGGGTACTCTTCAAGCTGGTGGGGGTGGCATTCTCGTCTGGAGAATGTTTACGTGGACTGAAATATGACCCCTGTGACGTGTGATATCGTCCCTCACAGGTTAACGTTACCAGGGTATCCTGGAGGGCCATTTGCTCCCGTTTGTGCGATTTCAACATCCTACTGGGGTCCTCATCTTGCAACAAGAAAATGCACCGTGCCATCGCTCCAGAATTGTATCCGAATAGTTGGATGGACACTCAACCGACTTGACCTCACTTCCTTGGCCAGCTGGGTCACCTGACTTCAATCCCATAGGGGACATCTGGGATGCCATCGAGAGAGATGTTCGAGGCTCTCACCCCCGCCATCAAATCTTCGTGAACTGTGGGAGCTTGTACTAGGGTCGTGGATCCGTATGGCTTCCCAACGCTTCCGGTGTCTTGTCGAGTCCATGCCGGGACAAATCGTCGCCGTCATCAGGCTAAAATGAGGTCCTACACGTTACTAGACAGGCATCTCCAGTTCAATTGCTCTTCATTGTAAATTATTCTTTAATAGCCAAATGCTATCAGTTATTTCTCTAGAAAAATAATCATGTAAAAATATAACATTTGTTCCTTTTTGCCCGCATTGCAGTGCACTAAATATATTTTCATTAAAGAACAGAAATGTTCTTATCAACATGAACATTATGCTAGGTATCAGTTTCTCAGGATAAATAACGTTGGACACGGTAACACCCTGCCTAACAGAGCGAAGTTGTGACATTGTTAATGTAAACAATGTACTTCAGGATAGATTCAAACCTGACGGTGTTCGCGAAACTAGGAGTGGTGTACTTGTAGGCATCGCACCTCTTGTACTTCGACTTTGACTGAAGTGTTGCATTCCATCGACCCAACCTGTAACACTGCAATCAACCGCATACTAGAATGAGAACCGATAAAACGTCCGGATTTCAGTGAGTTTCCCTTGAAAAAGCAGGTTTTGAAAATTATTTTCGTCCAACTATGCTTAACAGAATTAGGCATATCAAGGATCCACTTCTAATTTTGTGGCACTGGAAATATTTGGGGAATTTCCGAATCATAAGGATAACACGGAAATCGAAAGTTATGTGTAATTAACAGGAAAAAAAAAGCAAATAGTGTGCACAGAATGCATCATCCAATTTTATACAGGAAAAATATATATACTGTACATTTCGACAGGAAGAGTTTTCCAGGCAGACGCAAAACCCAGACCCTGCCATCCGAACGGTAGAGGGTGAACCTGTTTCCACGCTTCAATCGTCCACTGTCGACGTTCTTTGCACCACGTTAGCCGAGCAGCGCTATTGGACTTGGTGATCAAAGGTTTGTGGGCGAAAGAACGTCCATGATAACCGAGCAGATGGGCTTCCTTACGGATGGTATTTATAGAAAGAACACTCCCGGATGCCGGTTGAAACTCCTCGTGGATGTGGCCCATCGATTTGGTGCGGTTCTTCCGAATTTCTCTGGCCAGCACCCGTCGGTCTCTAACTCCCTGTGTTGTGGGTCTGCCGGGTCGGAGCACATTCCGACAGTCACCTCTCATCTTCCACTTGCCAATCATGTAGGCCACTGTCGACTTTGGGTACTTCAACTCTCTAGATATGTCACGTATGGATCAGTCATGTCTGTTATACCCGACGATTACACTTTTCTCGAAATCAGAAAACTCCAAACTGCGTGGCATCTTGCATGCGACTGTTTGCGTTGTTGTTTCCCACACGATATTTAACAGCGGGGGCCGTGACGTGTATCAAGACCGCAGATATCGTCTATTGCAAGGGTCTCCAATTATTTGTTGGTAGATAGTGTATATTTGACTCAAGTAGCAAGCATAAAAAATATCAGTGAGGCTAAATGACACAAGTGATATACAGTGCGTTTACAGAAAAAATGCATGGTGCAATTTCTCCACACGACAATGTAGCACTGAAATATGGATCAAATGTTAAATTAGTAGAATTTACATATCTTTGGACATCAGTTCCCGCTAACACCACTTCTGTGCTGAAAATCGTATTCACATCTACGACGCAAAATAGAAATTATATTATTGATGTATGTATGGAGCAGCTCATCCCGAATCACTGGTGACACGTTATGGAAGTCTTCCATTGAACTGAGCTATGGAACGCGGTTTTCCAGACGTTTCTCTACAGTTTTCCAAATCTTCTCAATATGATAAAGTTCAAAAGAGTGGTATGGCAACTTTAGCAATTTAATATCGTGATTATTCAACCTGAAAAACATTAAGGAACGATGACTGGTTCCATTGTTTTCGAGAAAACAAGAGGCATGTTCAATAGCAGAGTCAAACAAAGTTAGAATTGGCACAATGATCACCTCGCTGTGTATTTAAGGACATATTTTGATTTGACAAATATACAAGGAAGTAAGAGCATTAAACCAACTCCGGCGCAAACCAGAACTGACTGTCACTGGTAAGGTGGACGGACTGTAACTAATGTGGCTGCATTCGTGTTCCTGATCTCCTCCACACGTGTTTTCGTCGAGTATAAGCACAAAGAGCGAAAAGCGATTCCTCTGTGAAAAGTAACTGGTACTGTTTTAGTAGAAGTTCAATCTATACATATATGCACCTGAACACCAAATTACGTGGGAGATAGGCAATGTATATTAGGACAAGGTTCTTTATAATACTGTTACACATGTAGTATGAGTTTCGAATAGACAAGTTGACTTCAATGATAATGAAATATTTATAGTTGAAATTAAGAATATTTATTTATGTACAGTATTTAAATGTTGAATCCTAACATAGGTTATATTTAGTGAGACATAAAAACGGCAATGGTACCGCTCCGTATTTCATGTGATGAACTGTTGGTCCCTGATGAATTTTTGAAAACGGTGAGCTCATGCCAATATTATACATCTGAGCGGCCTCTGTATTCTGAAAAAGATTTCGTACCGTTTGAATACATGCGGTGACCCAGAATCAGATAAAAGTGATACTGTGAGTTGGCTAAAATTGATAATTAGTGTTTTAATTTTGGTTGCAAAGGACGCTAACACTATTTCCTGCAATTGTCTAAAATTGTGAATTTCATTTCTGGTACTAATTTTATAAAAGTAGTATTTTATAATGCTGTTTCCTACAGCAGGTTGCGCTGTTGGTTTGTTACGGTGTCATATCTTCCAAAAAGGTTGTTCAGAATCTTCGCGAGTTCTACAAAAGCATGATCATGAATTCCTCCGAATTAGGTTATTATTAGGCTGCTTCTTGCTGTATTCTTCATCGTAGTAGTGTTACGGTTCGCACTCATCCACTAACGCTTGTGATTAACCAGGTTACAACTGACAGAGGAGGGTCAATGCATCCACGGCTGATTTTGGAATAGAAATAAGAATTTGCGTTACATTAATTGTGACCCATGATTTCCACAAACTGGACAGTCATAATCGGGCTATTATTGTGCAATGTCTAATTTTATTCTTGTTTCATTGCGCTAATAATTCTATCGTTCAGCTCACGTTCCATATTCGCAAAATATTTTGAAAAGCCTCCTCTCAAAAGATATAGTTCAGAAATAGCTTCTTATCATTCGGTACAGATGACGTAGTCACAGATGAGAGGTGATGGGATTTTAATTTTTAACTCTTCTGCCAGCCGTTTTCGGACAGGTGATCAATACTAGGAAAACATACAGTTTTTTAAAGTGATATGCCTCTGTAATAATAATTTTTTAAATAATTAACTTTTTGTAAAATAACTAGTGTATAACTTCCATATAGACTACACTAGTGGTGAGAAACCTTTTCATGTTCAAAGGCCGCTTTAAATTATCTGTAATCTAATAAAGCCGCATTCAAGAAAATGCAGTACGATACACTTCGAAAAATTTTGTAAAAATCTTACTATTCCTAGTATATACTAAATTGAAGAGAATGGGACAAAATGTTAATTCTAAAGTTAACTAACCTTTTAATTATTTTGTTGTGCTCGTCTTTTGTTAAAGAAACATTTGGATATTCGTTTGCAACATGGAGGTCAGCAGTTTCAGCTGACCCTCAAGATCGGTATCGGTTATTCGTGACCTTAAAGGTGTCTTGATTTGGGTTAGGTAGAAGAAAGTAGATTTGCAGCAATAAAAGTTTGAAAAGCAAGCATTTTTCGTGCATGTTGTTAATGGTGTAGGTATTGTATTGTATTTTTCATATTACAAATGAATCTATTTTAGCGTTAAAAAAGTAACTTTAAAATATCATTTTCTGAGAACTCAATCAAATCCGTCTCTAGTTCTTCATGAGCCATAGAACGAAATCGTAAGGTTAGCAGGTGTCAAAATAGCACTTATGATTTTAATATTAATATTTTATTTGCGGCCGTCAGACGGGGAGTATTGTTTCGCTGAGTCTTCTTTTACACTTTGATATTTTACACAAAGTCATTTTAAGATTAAATTAAAAATAATAAGAGACGGACAAAAACATATTATATAAATAAAAGGATTGTTCTGAAAAATTTGGATTCACCCAAAAGGCCGCACTTAATTGCCTAGAAGTCCACAGGTTCCACACCCCTGTACAAGAGAAAGGAAATCAGAAAACAATTTATTGTCGTTATTTTTAAGTCTCACATTTTCAATTGCATGGCATTAATTTTGATTTAAAATCACCAAATCGAGTAGATATCTGAAACTATGTGTTTCAGCAAGAATAACGGACTTATCCTTGAATTTTTGAGACTATGAACACAAGAGTCACAGGAAGATTTCTAATACGATTTGTAACAATATCGCGGAAAGCAACTACTTTGATAGAAACAGAATTTAGGTATAATATAAGTTAAGCTGTAGTTATGTATGGTTAAAGTTAAGCTAAAGTTTCGCGTAGTTGAGATTAAGGTAAATGCAATATGTCTCGTAAAAAATTTCTCGGGGAAAAGTCTAAACAACGTGTCCAAATGAGGATCTCAGAAGTTATGAAGTGACAGCTAATCCACTTTATAATACTTTTCTAAATTTCACGTATAAGACTTCACAGAATCATGGGACCGTGAAACAGCTGTTTTTTCTCGAAAAAATCAAATATTATTTGAATGTTCAGCGCCAGATATTCTAAAAAAGATCAGGGAATTCTGAAAGACAGTTTAGAGGAAAACACTGCGATTTTTATAGATTTCTGAAATAACTATCCATTATATTCATAGGATGTCAAACTGAACAGTGACAACCAATGAATTTTAATGGATTGCATTTCTTCCAGTTTGGCATTTAGCTACATCTGATCTTTAACAGAGTTCCACAGAAACAAAAAAAAATGGCGCATGTATGCTTTGCTGACCTCACGGTAAGAATCCAACATTAATTTATAGCATATTGTCATCTTACATTTGTAGTTAATCAACTTTAGTATTTTGTACTAATACAATATAGTTGTACATAAGAAATAGTATATAAAATGTTTTTCAATAAAATAGCTGTAAAAGAAATTATTAAAAGAAGCGAATTGTTGAGTTTGTAACTGTAGTATTCCCTGTTTGCTTTACTAAAACGCGTTGTAAAAGGTTCCATACCCAATATCCTTATTCTGTCGTTTATTGAAAGTACGCCTAAATAATGCAGTATTATTTTTTATGTATTTCAGGGTGTACGAAAAGCCGAACCGCTTTGCATAATATTTGAGTACAGCAATGTTTGTGTGTTGTGCTCAAATGAGAATTTGCAAACCAGACCTCATTTTTTGCGTCACTCCAAATAGAAAAATCTTCCGGAGAAGAGGTCACTAACACACCGAAACACGTGACCAAGTTTCCAGGACATAGGTGATCAACAATTTTAAGTTGTCTTTCCGCGAAAAACATGTTCCTTTCGAAAAACCTACTTGATCAAACACAATCCCACACGGAAACATTATATCCATGGAACTTCCGGATGATTCTGATATCATTAGAAGCACCAAATCAAGAATTCGGTTATTACAACTTTAGTTTGCAAAAAGATGAATCTTATTAAATTAGAAGTTCTGCTCTGTGCGATGCAGTGGCTACATGCGGGATATTTTGTGAGCCACGGACTGCTTACGCAAATGCAAGCTCACAGGATATTCGAGCGACCGCTGTGACGAAACCAAAAACATTTCTTGTGTTATTATATATTAGTATTTCCCCCCTATAAAAGAATTGAATTTCCTTTGTATGTGGTATTAGAACGTACAGATTAACTTTCATGGAAATTATCGGCATTAAATTTGTATGGAATTTAATAATTTTCTTGAGATCACTAAAACATTTGGATTCTTATAGAACTAGTAATGCCAATTCAAAATTTTTAGAGGAACATCCTCAAATATTTTCCCGAAGGAAAAATTCTGTCAAACATCTAATTTCATATCGGTTTTGTTGAGAGGAGGATCCTCCTTATTTAGACGTTTCTTTGAAAGGTACAATATTTCTAGTTTGTGAATATTAGCCAAATTTTCTTAAATCATTTTCGGTTCTATCTTGTGAGAGATAAACCGTATTTTAAGATTTTGAGCTTAATTTTTGACGATTGTTCTTCTTCGTGAAGATTTCGCCACCTGAGAAAAAAAACAGTTCCAAACAAAATACTATACATATGAGTAAATCATAATGCTGGAAAACCCTGTTTGAAAAAAAATATGCTTAATTTTTTTTTAACATAATAATCTTAAAATGAAATCTCGTGTTATCCTTTTTGTAATATTTGCCTCCTTTGCGGATACAGAAATGATTGAAACTGAAATCCTTGTTTATGATCAAAAATTTAAAAAACTGTATCCTTACAAAATGTAATATAATGCTCCGTACTATTTCCTTTTACCCCTTACTTCAGAACTTTCAGATAATTGTTATTGTAGTTTAAAATACTGCGGTTTTTAAGCTGTTCTCTTTCATTCTTAGAGTCCCAGTACATCTACCAATTTTGATTCTTTAACACACACAATGCCACTGAACACATGATAGATTTGGAATTTTGAACAATCGCCAAGAATACAAATACTTATGGTGTTGTGTACAACATGCTTCTTTTTTTTAAATATATAATTTTTTTAAACTTTTTATCAAACAATGTATGCTTAAATGTGACACTTTAGTTCAAATTACACCTTGGTTATAGGAGTGCTTTGCGTTGAACCGAAAGCAAAATGAAATTACTCACAATTCAAATTTCGGTAAACTCTTTTTAAAAATAAAACCGAAAATATATTTTTAAATGAAATTCAAATGTCTGTGCAATAATAATTTATTATATTCCAGAATGTTCAGTATCTGGACACATTCATTTGAAGAAATAATTTCCCTTTAAACAATACATTACATATAACGAAGGAACTACACGGTGCCAGTGATACATTTTTTAGTGCGTATGATGCACCTAATTTTGTAACACTTTAGAAAAAACGGTTGTCTCTCGTTATCGTGATGCGGTAGTTTAAAGAATACCAGGTTACTAATCAAAGAATTATTTAGGAAATATTATTTCAAGTCCCCTAAACTCAAAAAACACGAGGAACAACCCATGAACCGTTGACAAATTTAAACTTCCTTAGTACAATGTATGTTTGAAAGAAGTTTTCAGTAACGTTGCTAAAAATTTGCTTGAAGTGATAGCTCGTACAGTGATTTTGTGGCAACAGTAGAGGCAAAACACCAATAGTTATGATGCATTTATCTTTCACCGCACACATGATGGAACATAATATCCGCGCCATATTAAAAATTCAAATTCTCTCATGTTAAAACAGACGTAGCACAGCTACTGCAACTTGAATGTGGTACTAATAGCTAAAACTCCATGAATCTCATTTTTATCATTTTGCTTATGGTTTAACGGCTGTAGTGTCATGTGTGTTACTTATCTCAATGTTTTATTGACTCACAGACATTCATACGCAGCACTGGTATCCCAAAGTTAGGCATAATCAACAAAATGTTTTAAATTAGAAGAACGAGAACGCAGAATCAACTAGGGTGTTAACTATGCATAGAAATATTAGTGAGAAATTTAATGCGAAACACAAATCACATAAAGAGGTGACGAACCTGGAAAACGTACCAATATTCCAAAAATGGTGAAAATAGCACGGATCTTCTGGTGGTGTTTCTGTTTGTAGAACAGTTTAGCAAGGCGTATGGTGGCCCCTTAAAGCTATACAAGGCTCATAAGATTTCTCAGGTTGTTGACAAGGGGAACAATAAGTCTGTGTGGCACCAAATCTCACTTGTAAATAAGATCAGATAGTAATTCATCGAGACTTTTGGCTGGTGGTTGACGACATACAAAGCGTTTCCCCCACGTATCGCACACGGGCTCTAATGTGTTGGTGTCCGAAGAATGCTCTCGCCGTGTCATACTTCTGACATCTTTACTTTCCAGATAATTATCGACAGTATCAGCTCTTTGAGGACTCAAGTTGCCGTCCATGAACTGTAAATCTCGACCAACGGCACCCCCCCCAAAAAAAAAACTTCACAAAGGGATCAAATTCTTCTTCTTTGTATCTCCGACTAGACACAGAGCTATTTGAGGTCGTTGGACATAATGCCATTCCAGACAAGTAAGCCACTACCCCTGTAATGGTGCATTCCTCGGATGTGTGTGTGTGGAGAGATGGAGAGGATTATAGGTTCCAATGTTCTATCCAGATGAGAACATGAAAGTTCTCCCTTTCTAGTATGAACCTGGATTCGTCGTATAAGAGGAGATTGGCCCATTGAATTTTATCCCAAGATTGACGTTCTGAAACCACTCTTCCGTGGCATTTCTTTAAGACGGTTGCAAAATTTAGGTATTCTGAAGCGTGGTCTTTATTCGTTGAGCCTTCTGTATACTTCTTGCCTTGAAACTGTTGGTCCACCAACCGCAGACATCTCTTAAGCGAGGTCTTTTATTCGTGGAGCCTTCTGTATATTTCTTGCCTTGAAACTGTTGGTCCACCAACCGCAGACATCTCTTAAGCGAGGTCGTTTATTCGGTGAGCCTTCTGCATATTTCTTGTCTTGAAACTGTTGGTCCACCAGCCGCAGACAACTCTTAAGCGAGGTCTTTTATTCGTTGAGCCTTCTGTGTATTTCTCGCCTTGAAACTGTTGGTCCACCAGCCGAAGATATCTCTTAAGCGAGGTCCTTTGTTCGTTGAGCATTCTGTATGTTTCTTGCCTTGAAACTGTTGGTCCACCAACCGCAGACATCTCTTAAACGCGCGCACTCTCTTATATCGAACTGTTACGTTTGATTGCTTGCGCCACATACCTCTCATCCCCAGCGGATTTAATCGGTGGCAAGAGGTTGATGATTAACATCTCCGGTGTTTTGTCACCTTCACCAAAGTCTGGATACAATGGACCGACAGTCCAGTGTCTCTAGAATATCACTCTGCGTCTGTCTTGCACAGTTCCAAAATCCGATAATCCGATCGGGTGTAATCATATCTACTTGTTGTTTTTCTACCATTTTGAGTTAATAATAAAAAATCTACTTTTCTAATGGACAATGGCGATAAGAAATGTCGCTTTCGCATTTTTGAAGCTCTACCTAAATTTCACAAATATAAATTTTCACCTTTTAATCATTCGTCACATGACACTCAGTCATTATTTCTATTATATTTGTATACTCCCACGTCTCTGTACTTTATTACGCTTCTTCCCCTTTTCGTCCGTTATGAAATGTCTTTCTCTCTCTGACAAATTTTCCTCTGATACTGGACTCTGTCGTTCTTTCGTGATTTTTGGTCTTAGTCAAATTTTCTTACTTTTGCCATCCTAGGCCTATTTCTTTGGACTTTGCCGAGATTTCACGGATTTACGGACTTTGCTGTATTTTCGTGATTTTTCGGTCTTAGTCAAATTTTCTTACACTATGCTTTAAAGTTTGGACACAAGTGTATATGACTTTATCTACGGATGTGTGTGTGTGTGGGGGGGGGGGTTGAAGGGAAGGTTACTAAATTTTTGAACATAAAACTCAGACCACTCTTATGGTTTTCAGTTTTTTATATCTTACTCTGAAATCCCATGAGCTCTACAGAGATCATGTTACTGGGTACAGATTCCAATCTTTATTATTTATGCCGTTTTAATAGCGTCAAGGTAAATCAAGAAAATCCATATTTTAAATGCATGTCTTAAAACTTTAATAAATTTATTTTACGAATAATAAACCTAAACGTAAACGTTTACATTTATTTTCATAGTCAGGTATCGTCACGGAAAATCATATTTTTTTGAGATGGCTTCCACTTAACTTATAGTTTGATGCATTGAATATGCTCCTCTTGCCCTAATTTCCATATCAGCATTATGATTCCATATCTCATTTATGGAGACTTAATGCCTTTTCTCTCGGTTAAATCATTTCTTTGCATTATGGAAAATGTAATCATACATTCAAAGTCTGTTAATGTTTCTAAATTGATTTACATTATTAATTAAAAAAATAATAATAATAAACAAAATAAATACATTTACTACCACTCCGACACTGGCATATGAGATTAGAAGGCACAAAATGTTTCGTTTAGTGTCCCCGTCAAACTGTATTTTCCAATTTTAGGGTGACGCCATTAACGATTAAACATTGTTTTGCTCATTTTAGGGTGCTGTGGTACGTTTTGTATCTTGTGAGCTCTTGAGTGTTTTTTCTCCGTGTAGCTTGTGTTGATAAAGTAGTTTGAATGTTTAAAACAAATAATAAGTGCACCAATTTGTTATTCCTTTTTGAAGAATCATTATTTACCATACAAACTGATTATGTTAAAGACACAGTGTTTGCGGTTTGTCTTAAGAATTTATATTTCTAAATAATGAAGTTCTTTGATAAGTATTTCTACTTTCTTAGCGTGAAAAGGAAAAATAAAATAAAATAAAGTAAAACGTTATCTCCGTTCCATCTCGAACAAATTCACGGTAAGTTTGCAACAATTAATTAAAACAGATGAAGTTAATTAAATATTCTCAAATTGAAAGTTAAATGTGTAGAATTGAACTGTGAAAAAGGTTTACGTCCCGACGTGTGGCTGAAACAGAAAGATTAATATAATCGGTCACGTATGCAATACAGGTCCGGTCGTTCTTTTACGGCAGTTACAAGAAGTATCAGAGGAGAATTTCAGAAACCAAAGAAAATCTGAAGCGATTAGTTGCACCTCCGCTAGTAGCAAAAATAGGAAGGTTTGGAAAATATGCCCAATTAAAATGTTTTTTAGTATCGAAAGTGCGGAGATACTTCGGCGTGACTCGAGAACTCTCTGAAATGAGAACAGCATTTTTGTAGAAGCTGAACACCAGCGACATGTACATTAATAATCCTAAACTTAATTTTGAATTTTCAGGCTGCTTTAGAGGTATGAAACATCATTTGCACACACCGAGAGGAAACTTGTAATGCATTATAATACAAATCAAGAAACGGCTACAGATTTTGGAACAAGATAAATAAATATTTGAAAAAGAAAACCCCTCAATTTCTAATTTTTTCTTTTGGAAACGTTAAGTACATGAACATTTTTGGAATATCCAACAAGCGCATGTGAATACTGGGAGTTATTCAAAATAAACACAAACTAGAGATCGGGTTTACCACTTTCTAAACTTTGCCTGCTGAAGGCTGAATCAGCTTAGTGTTGCGCAATTAAGGAATATGATACCTCTTGTAGAACGGTATCAATACGAAGTTATTCTAACAGAACAGTTAATATTTTTTAGGCAATTTGTTATGCCAATAGTAGTAATTTCCTTAAAAAATTGAGTAACTTTCCGAAAAAGTGTTCTTTGCTATATTAAGTTAGAACAGGTACATACTATAAATGAGAACAAATTATAAAAAGTAGAAAAACAAATAACAACAAAAAACGGCATTTACGAGGAATTAGAAATTATCGCATCCATTAAATTCATTGTACCTTCTATTTACATATATTTTTGTGCTTCAAGGTTTATGTTTCTAACCTGAATTTTAGTAATGAATTCTAAGAAGATAAAAATATTTTCATGATAGTGACATATTTACAGAATCATTTATATCGCATATACACAGTCGAGTCAAATTATTGTGATTGCTTCTTACTTTTGACGTCAACAGCGAGAAGACAATGAAAGAAGACACGTTCCTGAGCTGGATTGAAGGGTATATAAGGTATGCTGCAGGCATTCTGAAAACGTATCACTCGTAACTGACATGGACAAAGGAGGGATTTGTCCGTTTTTCAAAAAGGGATGGTTATCGGATTTCGGGCCAAGGGTGGAAGCATTTCGACAACAGCTCAGTTTGTGAACTGTTCGCGCACTGCTCTGGTTAAAGTGTATCGTGATTGAAGAAATGGAACCATTGCGAATAAACGAAGTGGAAACTGCCGAGCACCACATGCCATTGATGTGAGAGGTGATCGCCTGCTGGGATTATGCGTGCGGGCCTATGTACACGCTACAGTAGAGCATCTCACTGGCCGAATGAAACAGCGGGCTACAGGAACTGTGTCAAAAACTACAATTCAGTGAACCCTGCTGCGTATGAGGCTCCGATGCTAACGGATGGTCACTGCACCTAGGCACTATGGACCAAATTCCCCGTCCGCAGTGTGAGATAGCTCAGATAAGTAAGCAGGAGAGCTTACAACGCCTCTACTTAACGGGAAACCGTATATTTTTGCCTTTTATATTTTCTATACTTTTCTTTTTAACTTTTCTATCAGGGCGCTCTGCTACCGCTCCTAAAAACAATTTCCTTTCTTTTTTCGACCAAATGGCACAGCGTGTTGAGGGTTCGGGACTCTGGACATAAGTTAGGAAACCTTTTTGCAATCATAAATCGTGAAACATTTTCCTCACGGTGATTTCAAAAGATGGTAACGCGTCTTTAAAAAACTCTGAATTCTAGCTGAATGTTAATCAGAAAAGTTGCAACTCGTGCTTTGAACAACGGTTGTTTCTTCAAAGGAAAAATTACCTGCTACACAAGCTTGCAATTATGTGCGCAGTCGAATTCCCCTGTGGAGAAACCTCTTGTAATTGTTTCTTACACAAACTTACCATTGCAAAGTTTAACGAGCTTTTTGAAACTTTGATTGATCTAGGAATACATTCACAAACAAATTCACCTTGTCACTTAATCCCGTTTCCAGGGATTCTATTTATTTTCTGTGAATTCTTAGAATAACTTTTATAACTTGCTGAAATGAAGTTTCGAATACTGAGATGAGATGCTATGTATGACATATTGTAATTCATGTACAGTAAAATGCTTCAAGGACCTAAAATGGTGACTGTGAATTTCAGGTTCCCTACCTTTCTATATAAGAACAATGCTCGAAATGAAGAGAAGCTATTTTCTAACCAGCAAAATTTAAAATGTTTCAAATACAAGATATCTCTAAAATTTCTAACAGGTATTTATTTACAATAAATGAAACGCACCTTTTTCAAAACTGTAAACAAAGTATTTTTTGAAAGGACATGCACTTGCGGACTTTTGCTTGGTGGTTCAATGACCAACATGAGCATCTCAATGGGATATACGAGCTCGCTTCTCCCTAATTAAGACCACTGATTCCTGAGAAGAGGGAAATCTAGTGTCGTAAGAAAAACAGGGAATCCATGCCACATAAGGATCCGAACATGGGCACGTCTCGGACGAATGGTCAGCATCCAGCACTTAGACCATTGCCCCATTGGGAACGCCCTCCTGATTTTACAATATTAAGGGAAGAAAGAAATGAAAAGAATAAAAATGAAACAGTGAGAACTTGCATAATTCTAGCAGAAAGATACCTATTTAATTTAATATGCACTGCTGGCCACACAAAATGCAACACCAAGAAGGAAACATCCAATTGGCCTGAAATTCGCAGCATACGTTGCCCGCGAGAGGACATGCAAACGATTAGCATTGCAGGGCATATGCAAATCATGTGCGCCTAGCACGCCACCAAAAGGCACTATAAGAAGGGTGCACAGAAGGCAGAGTGTATGTAGTTTAAGTGTGTTGTGCTGCCGGACCTGTGCGTGGGAAACTTCCTAATGCGGCGTCGCAGAATACGACAGTCACTCCAGCACGTTTCGGAGTTCGACAGAGGACGAATAGTGGCTTATCGCGACAGCGGTTTATCGTACCGAGACATCGGCGCCCGTGTGGGACGATATCCAGACACAGTGAGGCGAGTATTAATTCGGTGTGTGCAGGAGAGACGGACGGACCGACGTGAGCGGTTGCCGCAGCCGCGGCATACCACCGAGCGAGAGGACCGGCATGTTGTGCGGCAGGCATTGATGGCTTGCATAGCCACATCACGAACGTTAGCGCAGGTATTAGGGTGTGTTGCGCAACAACCTGTAACAGCAGGTACCGTTCGACGTCGTCTACAGAAGCGGGGATTTGTCGCGCGGCGCCCATTGCTCTGATTATCATTGACGTTACACCACCGGCGAGTGAGGCGGCAGTGGGCCGTTGAACGCCGCACTTGGACTACGGAATGGCACGACATTGTCTTCTCCGAAGAATCCCGTTTCTTCCTGCAACACCACGATGGTCGGATCCGCATGTGGCGCCACCGCGTCGAGAGACTGTATGACGCTTGCGTTATTCATCGCCATACCGGGCCGTCGCCTGGCGTTATGGTTTGGGGCACAATTGGATATGACACCCGCACCACTCTGGTACGCATCGCCGGTACACTCAACAGCCACCGCTACTTCGACGTTTTGGAGCCTGTAGTCCTCCCTTACCTGCAGGACCTGTCAGAGGCCACGTTTCAGCAGAACAATGCGCGCCCGCACGTGGCACGCATCGTGCAACATTCCCTCACCACCCACCAGGTATCACTGCTGTAGTGGCCTGCCTGTTCTTCCGATTATCGCCCATCGAATACTTCTGGTCGCTGATCGGCAACCGAATTGCCCGGCAAGTACCACCCCCAGCTACGCCTGTTGAACTGTGCCAACGTATGGAAGCAACCTGGACCGACATTCCCCGAAGCCCACTTCAAAAGCCTCTTTCGTTCGATACCGCGGCGTGTAGCGGCTGTTATTGCCAGCCATGGGGGCCACACGAACTATGGTTGTCTGCGTGTTCCGCAAGTCGCACGGGCCTATAAGCTCAATCTTTTCATCTTTGTATCTGTTGTTATGTGCCCAGTAAAATTGGCTTTGCTATCACAGGCTACTGTAAAGTATATAATTTCTTTCGAACTTCGGCTAAACAATGGGGAATTCAGAATTAAATAACGGGCTGTTCCATTGACTTTAGGACCATGTCTTTATTTGTGTAGTGAATTTATCTGTAGGTAGTAAGTGAGATAACAAAGAACGAAGAAAAACGTAAACTAAACGTAGAACCATTTGCAGTGTTTTACGCGAATAATTATTAACTTCAAATTTTAATCTAACTTATCACTTTACTTTATTATTTTACCTAAAGATTATGGGTTCAATAACTGGAAATAATATTAATAATTTACAAACAAGGCATCTCGCTTTCGATTTGTCTTTCACTAAAAAGTTCGGAAAAGTATACTTAAGAAAAAAATTATTTATGACATTTCATACTTATCCGGCACTGGGGACTCGACTATCACAAATTTCGATCTCCCAGACAGAGGCTTCCCATTGCACCTTGGGTTGCTGACGTCTGCCACATCCGCAAAATGCGGTTGATTGGGGTGCACAATTTTTGGTAGTGGGGATTGCGCTGTGCGCGTCCCTATTTAAAAATATGATATTGAATATTTCTCTTTTTCCCATGGCTACATTTGTAATTAATTCATCGCATTACAAATTATAATATAGAGTTTTCTAGTTCACTTCTTTAATTACTAAATGTTTATTGAGTATTTGACGAACGCATGCGGTACAGCATTTTACTATTCACATGTATCTGATCCAAAATAATGGGTAACATTTACGGGATATTTTCATGCGTGGTAAGTTATTGCGCAGTGCAATAGTTCTGCAAAACCAATATCATGCTAACAGTTAAGTACGTACTTCACAGCACAATCAGATGGATAAAAGGTTCAAGTATGAGAGCGAAATATTATGATTGCGGTAACTGAATCGCTAAGGAGCAATCAATGAATTCAATTCTTAAGTTTTTTCCCAGGTAATTCAGGTGGCAAATTTAGATAATTTAGCAATGGTAACTTCGCATTATTTTAGTTAATGTCAGATTGATGATTATCAGGGACTTGCACAGGAAATAGTTTTTGTCTGCTTACTAATTTGCTTTAGATTTGAAAAAATGTTTAGGACTGGAAAAGTTTTAATTTCTAAGCAATTAGTTTTGGAATAGTTTATTCGAGTGTATATCGTGGAACAGGTAATATATTTCTAAGTATTTTTCAGGGGAAGTTAAAGCAAAGATGAGAACAAGAGTTTGAAGGGTTTCAATAAAATGAATTATTTGAGAATATATCTCTGACAACATACTTCTTCTGCTTAGTTAAATCAAGGAGCTATATTTAATTTCTGTGTGCAGTTATAATGTTAAAAGAATGGAAGGGTGAAAATGAGTGGGGAAGGTGTGTAACACGTTGGCATGTGTCGTCCGTGTGCCAGCGTGTTCTGTATGAATGAGAGCCTAAGGGTCTTGTTGAAATGAATGTACATACCTTTCTCATTAAAATATTAGTTTTCGTCAGCTTTGATTTAGGTTTAAATTCTATGATTTCATTTTTTTTATTTCTTCTTTGTTCCACAGACAAAAATTAACGTTTAATTTGTTACTTAATAATTGTGACTTCAAGCAAATATGAGATCGCCCAAGTGGAAGAAGCAAATCATTTATACATATTAAATACCCTATGAATTACATTTTGAAAAATCTCTAACCCTTAAATTTGCAACGTGGAAATCAGATATTTAACTGTAATATTCTAAAATAAAAACAATGTGTCTAATCAAATCGTGTTTTAAAGATAATTCATCTTATGACATAATGAAGATCTACAACATTATTAATATCTAACTCCGATTATTAAAAATATGAGGCGTGGTCAACAGATTAATTAATTGAATGATCATTTTTTGCCGGAACTTATTTTGTTAGTCAAGTAAGGGAAAGCAGCATTCAATTAATCAGAATTTACTAAGCCAATACGCTGTATCTGCGCTACGACCGCGAAAACAAGTCTCATAAATGTAGCCGCGTCCGTCGCAAGATGGTCACTTTTTCTTTTTCTAAAGTAAACGAACATCGATTATTATAAGGTCTTGAAGTATTGGGTTACAGTCGTACCGTTAGAAGACTGGGTGTGGTGAAAGATGGCAGAAAGAGCCTGTAACCTTCGTAATTTAGACGAGGAAAATGGAATCTACAATGTACCACTCTCACCAATGAGGCCTGAAGATACAGAATGTGTGTACATCGGCTCTACTTCACGTAGAGTACGAACTAGACTTTTAGAACATAAATACAGTGTTAAAATTGGCTCTCAATCAACAGCATTATCACGTTTGACCTCAGAAAGTAAATATTACCCAGCATGGGATAGGATCACTATCCTGGTTACCCCCACATCTAAATCATCGTTGCTGTTTACTGAGAGCATTTGCATTCATAGCCTCACAAGTATATGCGGTAATGACGAATTTCCGACCTCCGTGTCAGACACCTGCAAGAGATTATTTTCAGAAAACGCCTCTGGGCATTCGAGTAATATAGCCAACCGGTATATAGCACTGAGCACCCGAGTAATATTAGTACAACGATCTACACCCCAAGTAATTGATTGTAGAATGTGCATTTGATACTTTTATTAAATACTGAATGGCAACGGACTTGATATATAACTTTGTGTCGAACTTGCTCGTCTCTTTACATCTGTGGATGACCGTATAGTGAGGTTGAAAGATCTAGAATGTGTGTGCTGTGATTTTAACTTCATGTATTTTAACAAATTATTTTAATTTCATATCAGTTGGTTTTAACTCACTTTTGTCGTGCAGAAACAATTTCATGCATTGCATTCCAGCACGAGTAATTTACGTTATGTGTGAGGTCAGTATTTATATGGGACTTCAGAGTTGAGCTTCATTGTGTTCGGATACAAAAACAGGTGAAAAAAAAAAAGAAAAACATGTGTAACTTAGCAAAACTGACAAATTTCATACCTAGCAGTTGCTAGTGTTAAACCGTAGAAAGGAGATATACCTGGGCTATCTCCTAAAGAACTAGGAGAGTATGTTTACATTGCGTAGGGCGAACTTCGAATCAACAGGAGGACAACCACTGAAACAATCAAAGGTGGGAGTCACTTGCCGAGAACAATCCGAGAAACCGGCTCGGAACATCCAATTTAAGAAGAAAAGCAGAAGCGCCCACAAAAGTAATAAACATTTTAAGCAGCTCGCGGTCAAGGTGGAGTCAAGGGAGTAGAGATATGATAATGATGAGAAATAGACCATTTGTCTGTTGTTGTTTTTTTGTTTTTTTTTATTGGAGGTTTAACGACCACCGTGAGCAACTCAATGGGCTATAAGCAGTCGCCCGTCCCTAATTTAGGGTCACTAGTTCCAGGGAAGGGAGAGAGCCAGTGCCGTAAGACAAACACAACATCCATGCCTGACCGGGATTCGAACCCGTACCCCTTACGGACGAATGATCAGAGGCCAGCGCCTTAGACCACTGCGCCACCGGGGCGGCCCATTTGTCTGTGTCCAGCGTTTTCAGGTGTGGGTGTTCATTTGTGTGTGGTAAAGGCACAAGCAACTGTCAACGACCCGAGTATTCAACGCTTTGCAGGCATGCGAATTGGACTACCAACCATGTACCCCGTGTGCATTGCTTGGAAGTGTGAAACATACAGAGCAAGTGTGGAAAGTAGGCATCTCCCTTTGAGTGTCTGCTAGCTGTAAGAAGATATTGGATAAATATGTTGTCATGGATATCACTCGGTAGACGCATTTGATTTGGTTGTCTTCTTTTCCATTTATCGAGGGAGAACTAACAAATCAGAGCGATAACAAAGTCCGAGGGATATTTCTATAGAACATTTGACTGATTTTGCGGAATTGGTCCTTGAACAAATGGACCTGTTGAAACTTCTGTTTTGGTTCTAGTGACCAATTGTCATTCAAGTGCATCTGTATGTCATTCATATTCTTCCTGCGAACATTACTGCATTAAACAAGAAATACATTTGGAGTACTGAAAATAAAAATACCTCTACGTTTAAATGCAATTCTATCTAACAGTTTTCCAATAAATTTGGTGGGAGTAGTTTCCTGCGTAGATTGTATGTTTAACAATGAATGTGAAATGAACTACGTATTTTAATCCATATTGAAGATATTCCTAATCTAACTACATTAAAGATTGAACCTCTTTCCTGGTGTTCTGCTTTTAAAGCAAAATACATGACCTTAAGTTTGGTTTTAGATCAAAATGAGTTTCGCAAAATAAGACAACTCCGCGCGATGCGAAAATCAATGCTGACTTGTTGCCACTCATCGTCCTATGTGTGAGATAACAACGCATGAGCGGTTCATTGATCTCAAAGACATTGCCTATTTGGCTAGCACTTGAAAGCATATTTACGAATGTTAACTGAGTTCCTAACCCGAAAGATGTATTCCTAAGGAAAGTATTGAGTGCTCATGATCTAGAACCAGCGTATCTAGCAGAATAAATCAAATTCATTCATAGCTTGGTAGCAGAAACTAAAAGGTTGTATGATTCGTCCGCGCCACTCGAATGCGGACCAAAGAGATTACGAAATAAATGAATCCCACGATTTGCTCGAGATACTAGTCTAAGAGCCTACCAAACGTTTAGGAATATTGTATCATTGGCCAGTACCCTGAATTCCGTTTAAGTTCAAACAAGAAACGAAGGTTCAAAGTTTTAAAGCACACACACTTCAATAACTTGAAACTCTTTGCCGCCCCGGTTACACAGTGGTCTAAGCGCTGGCTGATGATCATTCGTCCATGAAGGGTACGGGTTTGAATCCCGGTGAGTCATAGATGTTGTACTTTTCTTAAGGCACTGGTTATTTCTCTTCCCTGGGACTAATGACCCTAAATTAGGGACGAGCGACTGCTTAAAATCAACTTGCTCACCGTGGTCGTTAAACCGCCCAATAACAAAAAATAAAACTCCTTCTGGTTACTCGGTCCCTCAAAAGATTTAGTTGCTAGCATGCAAGCTCAACCCAACTCTGGATGACGGAAAATGACGTAACGCCGAGGTCCAGCGGCCTTTGAAAATAGAGATTTGAACGTGTGTTTAGATAGGAAAGTTATAAAGTGACAGCAATGAGAAAACTAGCGTCAGAGTATATGGATTGCATTTGGATGGATGCTGTCCCCAAACGGAAATTTTGTCTGTTCACGGGGATCTTCATGCTTTATTGTCCTTACTCCGGAACAGTTATACGTTGAGATGTAGCCGCTCTCAAAAAGACTCTTCTAAACGTCATAGGAAGACATATCGTTTACACTTCGATGACGTAATAGCTAATGCACTTCGGGAGCCGAATGAAGTTTAGCAAAAGACTATTTTCCTGTCCGCGGCTTTGTGTTCATTGTTCAGGAGGGCGGGCGGGAATATGTCTTTGCTTACGTCTAAATTAGTACGCTAAATTTCTTGGCTCTGCTTTAGGGCTGATTGTTAGAAGGCTTTCTTCTATTATTTATTTGAAACATTCTGTTCTCATTGCCCAATTTTTCGCACTTTACTAATTGCTGCAACTTAGCCGCCGTGGTCCCAACACGAGAGACTTCAGATCACGTGACGTTAGGCAGAAGTGTTTTCTTGCCTTAAAATTTTAATGCTTTATTATGGTCTGATAAGCTAGTTTAAATTATTACGGCTTATCGAATTATGTGGGTTTTAGTAATTTAGTAATTATGTTTAGTAACTATGCTACGTGGTTTTCTTGGACTTCTGTTTGTTGCTTCAAAAACCATTTTGAGAGATTCCTCTTTTTACTCTATGCAATTGACTACAATAAAGAAGGAGGCATTATTGTCTTTAAACAAAACAAATTTCTTCCGCTAAGTGGTGCGAATGCCAAAATCTTTTTCTCGCTATCCTGTCTTCCAGCAGACGCATTTGCAAAGTTCTTTTTTCTTAGTATTGGTCTTGCCATTAAGAACACTTTTCGCCTATTTTCAATTTTTTCGTTACGCAAAATTATTCCTTTAAAACAAAATTGGTATTTTAACTGTTCGATTGGAAAATCCCTTCATCTCTGATACTTCTGCCACAAAAAACATTTTGTTCCCCATTTTCTAATTTTATTCACATACTTTCAGCCGTTGGATGAAATAGGTAACACTTTCTATTTCTGGATTTTTTATCGATTCTAGAAATCCGGTTGATCTTCTTTTGTAACGGGTTACATGGGCATTGAATAACTTTGTTAAATTTCATACTCGTCTGAAAGGATTTAAAAGATGTGCTCGTTACAACCGAAAATTCCGTGTCTCTTTCTTGTTGGCTATTACTTAATATAATGTGGAAAAGAAAGCCTGTGATCTTTTTAACCTGTTATGTTGTATGCTTTTGCGATTTTTCCATACACTCTAGTGTCTATTCTTAATAATTATATGTGACATAATCTTTTTTTGTATTCGCTTTCTTTGCGCAACTCTTTTGAACAGATTTCTACACAGGATGGCGATACCGGTGTGTTATTTAATGAGTTAATAAACCAACTGAATGCACATGCATACACTATGCAGTCCACGTAATGCAATTTAAACATCGAATTTAGCACAGGTATCGGTAGTGAGAGGATAATGATATTGTTTATATCTGGCCACAGTACCCGTTAAACATCCACATACATCACACACGAGACGGAGCAAAGGATATACGTACATTAGGGAACCACAAGCAGAAAACGTATTTGACCTCCGAAAGTTATTCATGGAGTTGGTTCACTTTTTTGACAAAATATGTTTGAACTGTCGCAACTTCCACGAACATGAAGCCGTTCCAATTCTGTTTATATCGAAAACACATTCCAAAACGTTTCTGACATAAAAAGGGCCTTCAAATATTTTCCCTATTATAGGACTCATTGGGTAAACAAGTAAATGAAAAGCTTTTTTCCTTTATTTATCAGGTACTGTGTATCCTTCCTTTATTTACCTGCCTAAGATTAGAGTGTTCTAACAGTTATGAGGAGAAAGACGGTGTTGAAAAAAGCTATATATATAAAAAAATAAACATTCAACGGATCGGTACATAAGGAGTGTACACAAAGTACTGTTGCTATATCTGCAAGTGGGATAGCCGCGCAAGAGATCTGCATTACAAACAGCATGAATGGTTTCGACGAACAGCTTTGTTGCTTGGCACAAAAAATTTTACATACGAACCTCTGGTGAAGGCTAGTAAAATTGTTCTGCAACCATTGCACATAAAACTGGGGCTCATAAAGGCATTTGTAAATGCTGCAAAAAAGAATGAATCTGCATTTCAATACTTGTGCCAAAAGTTCTCACGACTAAGTACTAAGGAAATGAAACACGGAATTTTCATTAGGCCACAGATACGCCAGCTCTTGGGAGACAAACAGTTTTAGTGTATTCTTAATCCTGATAAGCAGCATGCTTGTCAATGTTTTCGGAATGTTGCAACATTGTTCTTGGGAAACAAGAGGGCTGACAGTCACATGGACCTTGTGGAAGAACTATTACGTGCTTATTGAAAACTTGGATGCAGAATGACACTCAAGATCCACTTCCTAAATTCACATATCGATGTCTTCCCTGAGAACTGTGATGCTTTCAATGATCAACATGAGGAGCGATTCCACCAGGACATTTCTGCATGGGAACAACGATACAAAAGAAAGTAGAATGCTGCAATGTTAGCTGATTTTTGTTGGATGCTCTAGAGAAATGCACCGGACGTTCCCCACAAGCGGCAGCCAAAACAACAACGCGTATAAAGTAGGTAAACTCGTTAAATTTTATTCCTAGAATTTGGCTCATTGAAATATATATAATTTATACCAAATCAAAATGGTAAAATTAATACGGAACCGTAACTAAGAGAGAATTTGTACAGTTATTTTCGTGTTGAGCGCGGAAAAATCTATGAAGAAAAACCACTTCCATTCTTGTAAAAATTTCATTGTTGAACGTTATACTCCTGTCAGTTTAGTATTTGTAAAATAAAATTTATATCAGACATTGAAGATTGGTGTTTGGTATCAAGTGCTTCGAAAGCAGTTAAAAAAGCCAATAAAAGGCGGTAATTGAAACCAAAATTAATTATCTTATTAGAGATGAGCTTAACTGCTACTTGTTGATAGCTGCGCTAATCGTGACTGCTACTCAAAAGTAAAAACGATTTTTAACCGAGATTGAATCAAAGTTAGGACCTGTTCCTTCATTTCTCTGTACCAGTAGAGTAACTAAGAGTAGAATCACATAGAAGAACGGTGGGAGTGTGTGTGTCGCGGTCACACGCAGCGGATACTGAGTTATATGTTTTAAACTTTTATAAGTAAATTATGAGCTAAACCTGATATTTTGATGTAGTATTTACGGCTTTTTCAGTTGAATTGTGCGTAATTATTTATACGTTTTTTGCCGTTAGTTAAATTTTGAATTCAGATTATCAAAAATACACTGTTTTTTTAAACCTAACATGGTATGTTGCAACTTTGAAAGAAACGAGGCAGCATTTTTTTCAGCCTTGAAATGGATGAAGCAACTAAACATTTACTAAGTAATGTTGTTCACAGTTCACTATTTTCTCCGAATTTAAAAAAAATTGTACCTCACTCACCGAGAGAACGACGTAACGGTGAGCTCAAAAAAGAAACTATGTGAAAAAATCACGAAGAACAGGCATCTGCCAAATCGCAAGAGGAGATAACGAGTAACAACCAAATATGGTACCAGCTACAGGAGCATAATTCACTCGGTAACGGCTAACACGTAGCTGTGAAAAACCACGAAGAACATTACGGGTCGCAATGACAGAGAGAGGAATATTTATTGGTTGACCACTGTTACTCATGGGTTTTAGTAGCAGGCGCTATCTGTGAATATTCGATAACTGTGATCAAATCACAGGTAGTGAAATAACGCTCAGCTCTAATCCCAATCACTACGCATGTAACAATTGTGGAAACCATTTTGTTTAGGCTGTTAAAATTAAATTAGTATTATTCCAATATATGGACGTTAGTATAAATAAAAATCTAAGAATATTGGAAATCCCGGATGATTTCAGAAAACAATTATACTATAAGCAGCCAATGATAAAAATTGCTAAGAAACATTTTTAACAGTTTAACTATCTAAAAATAACTTTAATTGTAACTATTTAATTTAACTGTTACTTATTTACTGCTCTAAATCTAGGAAGTTTTGATCTGGAACTAAGTTTAGTATTCCGAAAGATAACATTTTTATAGGCTGCACCTTTATCTCAACATTAACAAACGACTGCTGACCAGATCTGCCTCGACGGATTTCTTAAAAACAAATGCTTGGTGTAAACCAAAACCTATTTTGTCCCGTGGGCTTTGTACATTTAGTTACTATTATAACAGCATGCTTAATTCAAACATATAAAGCTAAAAAAAAAAGCATCTGCAACCACGTGGGCAACTTCTCAGCAATCGCAGAAAACTCATTTCTTCCGTAATTGAAGTTTGCAACCTTTCCGTAATTCTTAAAATATTGCGTAAATACCAATGGAAGAAACACAGCTCCTCCAAATAAAAATCGGTGCATTCTTAATTGTGAAGAAACAGTAGTTTCTTCGGGTTTCCCAGTCAAAACCTTATATGCTCGAACTGATGCCAGAAAAAGCGGCCGACCGCCTGAAGAAAAGCTATGTATGACTATATATCACACGTCAGTTAATTAGTTACAATGTGATGTGTACGTATTATAGTGATTTGTAATCGAATATCTCCAATACTTCAAATCGGTTTTACTCAGCATTATGTATTTGAATTGTTTTCTACGTCATAAATGTCATACACCCATTCTTATCTTACATAAACGAAAGTTGTATCCACTATTAACTTAGACCTAGCTTTCGATCAACGGTCATTACTTATCGATCCCAGCAATTATATTATTTGG
Organism: Macrothele yani; assembly: GCA_039090855.1. Lineage (NCBI taxonomy): Eukaryota > Metazoa > Arthropoda > Arachnida > Araneae > Macrothelidae > Macrothele > Macrothele yani. Next base: position 47,338,684 of record CM077034.1, on the reverse strand, counting down.
TCTTAAGCTATTTTAAAAAAGTGTTATGATTAATTGTTGCGGACTTGTGCTATTCATGAATACTCTCAGGGCAGCCTTAGGAAAAGTGGATTGCCTGTAAGTGCATTGTCTTATTTTTCAATTACACAGTACTATTCATTCTCGTATAAGTGCTCATTCATCTAATACATATTACGAGTTTCCACTGGTATTTTATATTATGTTTCCTCTGAATCAGTTTTATTAAACCTATTTCTTTATTACTTACTCCTTTCCTCTCTTCATTCATTAACACATTCCCTACTGAACTTTAATACATCTTCCTCAGAGTCTAAGCCCGATTAAATTTGATTTTCGGTTTTTAAAAACTTTCACAATTAATTCTAGTGACGAAAACTTGAATTTTACAATGCTTCTAAGGATTTTAGCATTTTCCATATCGTTACAAACCTCAGCACTGAATTACAAAGATAATTATTTCTGCTTCCTTCACCTTCATCATATAACAAAAAAAATATTTCAGAAATTTCCCATGTTATTGTTGCAGTTAATACCCAAATATCAAGTCTTAATACTTGCTTTTGTTTATGAGCGTATGATTTAGTTCATACAAAAACAAAATCATATTACTGTACATTAATGTAAAATCGCTTTCATGTGCAATTTAAAGCATGCTTCTTCATTTGAAAATAACTGTTTCATATGAAATCTAATATTAACAAAAACTCTCTACTCTTATGTAAGCGTCATATCTGTGCACCTATTCCCTTAAAGAAGAAGATTGAGTGAAAAGAATGGTTTTCTGAGTCGCATCTGATTTCGCCAGACGCAAAGACTTATCCAGGGTCTTACCAAATTTCTGCAACCTGAACACATTGCGCCATATTTCTTCGAATTTTCTCTTTGTTGCAGTTACAAGCTATGTGTTAAGGTGCGTCTTCTGTAACAAAATTTATTGGTTCCAGTTCAACTTTTCCTGTAAAGTCCTCATATGTTTCCATTTTTTGTTAATTCTAGTCCACCTTTTCCCTCTATCGTTGCACTGGCGCTGATTTTTGAATTTTTGAACATAACAGTTGAAGATCTTTTTCAACTGGATGATTGAAGAAAGCGGTTAATTTAAACTGTTTTCCACTTTTCTGCTCAGTACCAACGTCTGCACACTTCATTATTAAGACAAAGAATAAGCTATCACGTGCAAATTACAAAGATACATGGAGCACACGATCCGAAAATACCGAGAGTATTTGCATGTGCTAAAATAAAAGTTGCGATATAACTGCAGCACGGTTACCACAAAACCTGCGTTCCAAAAGTTGATAGTTATTAACTGCGCTTTCCGAAACTCAAAGACCATCTGTGCATAGAGTGATAAGCATTACAATTTCGATTTTCGAACTCTCAACTGTGCTTGAAGACAGTTTAAAATGACATAAAGTCACCAGACATGTCACATTGTATGTCATTATTTTTACTTTTTACACATTTATTTTTCCGTATTTCGTAAGTAACGTTTGTCAAGCATGGAATATAACTCCAAGAGTACTGCATAGCAAAGTTTAACACGTATACTCTAAACACTTACTTTGAACGAAAGTTCCTTATGTAAAATGGTGATGAATCATTTGCCTTCCCTGGGATTGTGTAATATGACGAAAGTATTCCATTAGGTAACGTGTAGTTTACGTTCCCATTAGAAAGAAAAAAGTTGAATGAGACAAAACCGGAGATGAGAGAGAGAGAGAGAGAGAAAGAGATAGTATCATAAAGTTACTAGAGAGACATTTACCAGATTATCTCGTTCAGCTTTCCAAAGCTTTTGCGACAACTTTAACGTAATAATACTGAGCAAACATGTCAGTTCTCGTGTTACCTTCACCGTCATTGGTAACTCTCACTACAGTTTCCTATGGTCAGTGTACCCATTTTAAAATGCCTCATTGAAAGAAGGGTTACAAAGGCCTGGCATGATACGATGGGCAACTTTCCTTGCATGTTCATGGTTAAGATGGTGACTTCGAATATAGTACCGTTATGACATCGGTGGAAGTAACAGTGGCTCCTAAATTATGTCAATCAGAAACAAAAACAAAACATATATTTTCTGAACCTAAGATCTGATGCATCAATATCCAAGCAATGCGCTTTCGATTACTGATTTCAGAAAATGTACAGAAACGGCAAAGTTTCACTCACATTTACAGACAAGAATACTGCTGCTCTACATTAAATCAGCAGATGAAGTCTCAAAGTGCTAAATGTACGGTGAAGGTACCAGTTGTGTGTTATAAACTGTTAAATTCGAAATATGAGGAAATTCCTCTTTTCGAGACAAATATTCTAAATTCCGTGGAACCTCGACGAAAACTTACTTAAAAAAAGTATATGTAATTTAAATTTCGAATACTATACTAGTAAATACTATTCATAAGATCTTATAAAACAACTCAAACCTAAATATAAAATATACTCATAGAATTACATACCTCTTTTACCACATGTGTAAGCAAAAAATACACAGCCCAGTCACATTGTTTTGACCACCTCCTACATTTGACGTCAACAGCGCGCATTCAAGAAAACACGGCACGTGTGGTGCGCTTGCTTGGAGGGTATGTAAGGTGTGTTGTAGGCATCTGAAAACGTATCACTCGTTGCTATCCTGCATAAAAAGAACAATTTATCATATTTGCTAAAAGGGATGATTATCGTCTTTCGGGACTAGGGTGGCAGGATTTATGAAACATCACAGTTTCTGAACTGTTCGGGTGCTACTTTGTTCCAAGTGTATTGTCATTCAAAAAATGGCACCATTGTGAATTAGCTAAGTGGAAACAGCGAAGCACCACGTGCCATTGATGTGAGAGGTAAACGTCCGCTTCGAAGGTGCGCGATGGCCGATCGACACGGTACAGGGCCGATTGACACGGCACCTTGGTTTATATGGTACACTGGCCGAATGAACCAGGTGGCTACTTGAAATGTTCCTAAGACGACATTTCAGCGAACCGTGCGGTGTAACGGGCCCCGATGAAGACAGATGGCCACTGCACCTATACTAACGAAGGTGCATCGGCAGAAAATTCATACATTTGCAAGGAAGAATTGGAATAGGAACTCCGCTGACTGGCAAAGGATTGCCATCTCTGATGATTTTAGTTTTTTCAAGGTTTGGGAATATGGAAAAGATTTCAAGAAGCATGTGTCATTACCGTTATATGGCTTAGTTTTATGCGCATCTGGTTTTATTCTGCACTATACAAAATTTTGAAAACAGCAAATTACAATCTTAAAAACACTTTAAAGGATAAAACATATGGCTCTAGCATATTCTCTAGATTTCTCGACTTCTAATAATGTACTTTAATCTTTGCAATATATTCTTCTCTACTGAAACCCAGAAATTTATTTTAAGCTGCGTAGTACTTTAAAACCTTCAGCGTACCACACATTGGAGGCACTTTGCCCTTTAGTTGGCATCAAAGCATTCCAAAGTTTTGAATGCGGAACAAAACTAATTTCTCAATCAACAGTTAAGTTTAATGTAGATGAACATCTTTGCTTTTGCTACTCACGGATACTGTTGGAACTTCTTATTTCCCGCTTCTCAGAGTTTCAAATTGTTCGATTTTTGTTTCAAATAAAACGTACTACGACATTTGATATAAGTTTTCTGTTATACAAATAGTCAATTGTCTATATAAAGGAGTTAATATTTAAAATTATGACATTTAAGTACATCAGAGTTTTACCGCGTCAATGGTTCTAGCTGTGTTGCGAAATGGAACAGCAACTTTTCCAAGAGGGGCAATCTAAATCAAGTTAGACTCTAACCCGGAAATAAGTTCTAATATCGTTCTTTTAATCGTGGCACCGCAGTGTATTAGCGTAACGATGGGTAGTGAAATTTTATTACCCGTTCAAAACACATTTTCAGTTCTAATGTTTCTGTGGTTACCGAATTTCCGCTTTCCTCGCTTCTGCTATTATCTGCAGCCCCAACGATACGATGTGTTCAGAATGTTTCGCTTGGGATGTGCACTGACACTTCCTGTATGGTGCTGGATACCGTGTTTTTTGTTTTTTTTTGTAAGTTACAAAACGCATGTGCAGCATTGGCAATAAAATATTGGCAAAATATTTTAAATGAAGGACACTCTCTTTGAAGAACCTCAATATCGTTACCAGGATGCTTTCCGTTTCCGAAGTTACTAAAAAGCTTTATTTTGAACTGGAAAATAAATCTCAATTACGTCGTTCAAACCAACAACTAGTATAATATAGCGTAAGGTCGCTAACAATAGCCGCCAAACGGTTTTATTGCCTGCATAACACGAATTCTTCTGGCAAACCTTTGGAGATTTCACACCATCATAACCGGAAATTTAAATTTCCTCTACTTGTGATAAAACTTTGAAAATCAAGGAAGTCATGAAAAAACATATTTCAAAGGATTTTCCGTAGTGCAGTGACGAAACTGCGATACCCATGAACATTCGGTTTCCCAAGTGCAATACCTTAACATTTCTTCGATGACAGGTTTCAGAAATCTCTTAGTACATATCCATTTATTTATTTTAGGTTTTGTTGCACTGTTTTAAAAATCGGAAGTAATTTCGTTGAGGTTTGATTCATTTTTGTCGCTCAATTATCCGTCAAAGTTTATTTCTTGCACTTACACTTGTCTGATAGGTAAAATATCGCCATATTCACTGCTTGACAATCGAACAAGATGTTCGAAATAAAGATTCACATAGTTTTGTAACAAATACAGGATATAACATTTTTCTTGATGATTGACTTTTGAATTTTTTTTTTTAATAATAAGAAATTCTAGATCTTTACTTGAAATGACAAATTGACAATTCCATCAGTTTCATCAAATATATTAAACTACGCACTGGACAGTTTGTGATGGACATCGTTTCTCTGAACGCTAGTGCAACATAAAATACATGGCCTGACAGAACAAATGCTACACCACGAAGACGTGAATGCAGCGCCATGCAAATTAAAGTGTTGGCGCACACGGACAATTTATGAAAATCATTGAACTTGCAGGCCAATCGCACAAACGGAGCGCTGTATATAAGCGGACAACCAGTCCGTGAGGCCATCGCCAGTTTGCATTTTTCCTGCGAGGTGATCGGACGTGTTTTGTTCACCGCTTCGGAAATCTCAAACTTTGAGGGCTTCGCTGCTGCTGGGTCTGCGCTTACTACTACTAATATTTTCTTACGCATTTAAGTTCTATTTTCAGGGTATTGTCTGTTTTCCTGCTGCTTTCTAATTTCTGCCTCAACATCTCGGAAGGGTATGGTAAGATTAGCAGAGTAGAAGGCGCGCCAAGCAACAGCGAAAATTGCACGAATAGGAGTTAATGGAAACATGAACCCCTGGTCGATGCTGCTACCGAATAATTCATTTATAAGATATTCCCGAATAATTCGGAAAGCTGGTCTTCCACCCGCACTTCAAACCGCGAGGCGGAAAGCACGAAAGTTTAGCGCATGCTTTAGCAAAGAAAAAGAAAATGCCACAGGACGACATTTCATCGAACTCTACACCACTCGTCACACCAGCTCCTACAACTTCGTACGGCTCTTATATTTTGGTATCCCCGAAAATTATTCCTCAGCTATCTACTCCCCCTGCGCTTAGAGACTTCAACACGGAATTTGTTACCCCAAATATTAATTCTATGATTACACCGCCGCCACCTACTTCGGAAAAGTTTTCTTCGCTTGTATTCCAAATTAAAAATATGACGAGTGCACAGGTTGCTGCTGGCAACCCCAGCACATCCCATTTAATTGCGTTATCTCCATCCAAACTTAAAAACACTAGTACACTATGTGAACAGAGTACCCGTACTAATTTACCCAAACAAAATAACCGGTGCAAAAATTCGGTATCTACGGATTTTGTACCACCAAATATTCAGAAGCCTCCTATAAGTCTGAAAAAACTCTCTTCTGCCACGAATATTCAGACGCCGCTTATAAGTCTAAATACCCCTGCTTTCACCACGAAAAATCAGACGCCTCGTATAGGTCTGAATATCCCTGCGTCTTCTACGAAAAATCAGACGCCACCTATAAGTCTGAATGACCCCTCTTTTGCATCGAGTCATCCGTGTGATCAACGAAACCCAGTTGCTCCTTATCTGCTTTTTGCACATCCTACCCAACGAAACCCGGTTGCTCCTTATCTGCTTTTTGCACATTCTGATAAACATAGTTTGAATGCTCCTTATCTGCTTTTTACGCCTCCTGACCTACATACTTCCAATTTTGCCTCGACAGATCCTTGCGATCAAAGTATTCCCTCTACAAATAATGGTTATTCTATTCAACATGGTAATAAGCAACGAATGTCAGCTACTTACACCTCGAATATTCTCTCTACCGATGTGCAATCTACCAGCACTCATATTACGAATACTATTTCCGATGCTAACTCGGCTACTTTAGTCGCCAATATACTCGCTGCCATCAATCAACGAACTCCTAATACTCTAACTTCGATTGTTTTGCCAACTATTATTACTAATTATCCGTATGTTCAATCGCCTAATATAGGTCTGAGCACCCCTTCCCTTAACAAAAATTCTACTACCGCCAATTCTGCTCGACGATGTAAATCGCCAGCCACCAAGCCTTCAAGCTCCAACTTCAAGCTGATAAGCTCCAATTACAAGAAAGCCAAGGCTACTGATCAAAGACACGAACTGCCAGCCACCAAGTCTACAAGCTCCAAGTACACAAGCTCCAAGTACACGACAGCCAAGGCAACCCAGCAAGAATACTCCAATCCTGCAAAAGTCAAAACGACAGCACGATGTTAACTTCACGAATAATGTTGAAAATAACATTTCACCAACCAACCCTAACCAAAGTTCTAGTAATGATGTTTCTTCCCTAGTCTCTGCAATTTTGAACCCTGACCCCTTTACTTCGATGGCCCCCTCACGAACCAAAAAGCTACACCAGAAATTCCAAGAAAATCCTGAACATTCCTGTTTAGAATGCCAGTAGTATTTTAATAAAAAGCTCGACTTCATGCAAATACTTCAAGAGGAAAAAATTGGCATCGCAATAATTTCCGAAAGCTGGCTAAAACCCCAACACCGATTCACTATCCCTAATTATCAGGTCTACAGGAAAGTTCGAACCACAGATAGAGGTGGAGCAGTCATCCTTATTGTTAATAATAAAATTAAGCACAGAGATTTCCCCATAAACGCCCCTCTAAAATTCTTCGAGGCACACGGTGTTTTAGTTGAATTCGAAGATGGCTCCAAAAAGAAATTCATCAGCGTCTATAACCCCTCAAGAAATTCCGATATATCCAGTGATTTGAAAAACACTCACTGAAGATAAATTCCCGACATTTATTGGAGGAGACTTCAATGCTGCGCACCCCCGATGGAATTGTATCCGCCCGAATAGAGCAGGCAGAACCCTAGCAGAATTCTCAACGAAATATAACATCGATATTGCCGTTCCAACCACTCCAACTTTTATAAGATCGAGAGGTGCAAGTAATACCCTGGATATTGCACTTTTAAAAGATTTCAACGTCCCGTACGAAATAAACACGATCCATAAATTTAACTAAGATAATTTTCCTGTCGTTATGTGCATTTACTATAGAACACGAACCAACCCACCTCGGTATATTACAAATTGGGAACACTTGCAGATGCACCTTAAAGAAATGTCAACCCGGAAATCACACGATGTGAATCAAGATCTGACATCGACCAGTAAATTGAAAAATTACAAGATCACATCAACGACATAATTAAGGAATCCTAATTTACCAAGAAACCTATTACAAATCACTACGAACCCCCAAACTGGATTAAACGAAAAATCACTGAAAGAAATCGAGCACGACGTATCTGGATTCGCACGAACAATTTAGAGGACATAAATCACTATATTTTCCTAAATCGAAAAATCAAACACTGCACAAGAAACCACTATAACCATATTCATGAACGAAAGCTTAGCAAAATTAGAGAAAAGTCTGCCACGACCAGAAACGTATGAGACATTACACGAAATATTAAAAACCCCTACAAGACCGTCCCTCCTATGAGAGATTCAGATAACAAAACTGCATACACCGATGAAGACAAATGTGAAGTCTTTGCCGACGCCCTTGCGAACCAATTCACTTTAAATAAATTTAATTGCAAGAAAGATCATGACGATATGATACACGAAGCAATTAAAAACTATTATCTAAAAGGACATCTCCCTGCGGTCCGAACACGACGTGTCATCTTGCTTCACCCACGAACATCAAAACCAAATTTCCCTCAGAAGTACCCGAGGTCACTGTGGCTGAAATTACAAATATTATTCGTAAATTGAAACCAAATAAAGCTCCGGGGAGAGATGGTATCACGAACAAGGCTCCCTATTCAATATATTGAAATCCTCACGAATATTATAAAAACAGCTCTTAAACTACACTATTTCCCAGACAGCTGGAAGACAGCTGATATTATCCTTATTCCCAAAGCCGGAACCGATCCAACACTCTCCAAAAAATCAGAGACCGATTTCACTCCTTCCCAGCCTCAGTAAAATTATTGAAAGAATACTATTGAAGTATATCCAAACCTACGATCTAGAAAACCAAATTGTTCCGTACAGTCAATTTGGTTTCGTACCTGCACACTTCACGAAATACCTAATATCCAGTCTCAGAAATAGCACACCAAGCTTTCGATCTCAACAAATATGTTGGTGCGATTTTTCTCGATGTAGAGAAAGCTTTCGATAAAGTCTACACGGCCGGTCTCATCTACAAAATGATCAAATTTAAATTCCCAAGATGGATCATCACGATAATAGCGTATTTCCTTACAAACCGACGATTTTCTGTTAAGCTGAGTTCAACAAAATCCACCGAAAGAAAAATGTGTGCAGGAGTACACCAGGGATCAGAACTTGGTCCCACCCTCTACTTAATTATTGCAGCGGACATCCCTCAACAAATTGTCATTGAACTTGCATTATATGCCGATGATACGGCAATTCTGTGCACCTCACGAAATGTCTCACTAATCGCAAAGAAACTACCAAAATATATTAATATGCTCGAGATTTACTATGCACGATGGAAAATTGCGATTAACGCTACGAAAACACAAGCGATTATTTTTACCCGTAGCAAATTCTTAAATTCAACACCCATCCTCGTCAACGAAACCCCAGTCGAATGGACAAACAAAGTAAAATATCTAGGAATCCAGTTCAACAAACGACTATTTTGGGATCCTCATATCAAACAAGCCATAAATAAAGCGATTACCCTTAAAAGCATACTACTACCTATTATGTACAAAAACTCCAAATTATCTGTTAAAAATAAAATTTTTATCTGGAAAATGTGCTTCTTTCCGCTACTACTATATGGATCCTCGATTTGGGGCATTAGTGCCGAATCCCATCACAAGAAACTTCAGTCCTTCCAAAATCGAATGCTAAAACAGCTTAATTCCGCACACCACTGTCAAACGAACCGTTACATTAGAGAAAAATATAAGCTCCCGATTCTGAAACAGATAATTGGAACTCTAGCAGAAAAATTCAACAACCAGCTTGACACGCACCCAAACCCAACGCTGAAATTTATTAGTGATTACCCCAATGATATTATTATGCGATATAAACGGCCTAAACATATACTCAACATGCTTCCACGATTCCCAAAGAAGAAAAACAACACAGCGAAAAAGAATCAACGACCCGTATAATTTCTCTTTGGCAGAGTCTCATTTATCAACAATTTCTTGGAAAAATGATGATATAGTCAAAATTGAATTTTTATTATATTTGAATTTTTCAAACAAAATACTGTTCCTTCTTTTAAATTCTTTTGGCTGATCCTTGTGGTCACCGAAATTGTATTTCTTCCTTCTTTAAAGATAATTTTGGCTAATTCTTACGGTCACCGAAATTGCATTTCTTCCTTCTTTTAAAATGATTCTGGCTTATCCTTACGATCACCGAAATTGTGCTACTGAAATGACTATTCAATATGTTTTTACTTATAAACTATCCCGTGTCTATTACTAGCAGAAATTGCACATATGACCTTGTTTGACCCTTAAAAGTATAGGAGAGCCATGTAACCTTAAATACGCGATTCCGAATAAATGGTAAACCCAGCATGTAATTCTCCTTACCCGAACTTCCTATCTGTAATTTTTATGTTTGCTGTCTTATAATTCCTGCGATCACGGAAACCATTAACGAGCAAAACTACGTTTATCTAAGTCTGGTTTCTGGAGTTGGTGTTCTGCCTCTTGCCCACGAACCAATGATAATTCAGGATTTGGCATGATGCTGACTTTCGATCACCTAGCATTTATTCCCGATTCCTCAGTCTTCTCTATTAATTCCCTATCTAGTACACCACCAGCAACCAAGGAATTACCAAGTCTGAGAAACTAACAACCTCCATGAGACCTACAGTCTTCTTCGGCCGCCTCGTTAATTTCCCACTCACCCTCTCCACGCCCAGCCATGTTTTCCAAATTTTAACAACTAAAGGTGCTTTTTACTTAACCACAGTGAAGTGGAATTTCCCACCTGTGACATTTTCCTCAAACTCTATTACTTCATCTTTCCCCTATGAAACAATTTACAAGGCGATCTGCCTACTCCTAGAGAAAATTTCATCATTCAAGATATACAGAAGTTGGTGAATTTTCTTCTAAACCTCCCGATAATTTTTTTTGGTTAAAGTAATTAAGATTAACTTCAGGGTATTGAGTGATTTTTTTAAAAACATAATTTTGTTTCATACGGTCAATTTTATTCCGCTTACAGAAAAGTGCTATGGGTTACTTTATTAGACACAGATATATCAATTTTGCAATTTGCATTTTCGATACATAATTACAGTTAATAAAAGAGATCCTGGTATGCCAAAGATTCGCAGTTTTTAGTCTTGGGAATTCCACCTTTATTAACTCTCATATTACGTAGTAAATGTGGTAGACATGCTACTTGTGTTTCTATTTCTTATCACCGAAATAAATTCATGCTGTAATCGCATTCAAGATAAATCTATAAAGAATATGTAATTGCTGTTAAACAGAGAGCTCAGAAGGCTCTAGAGAAATGAATTACTTCTTAGATACTTTACTGTATTAATTATAGGAATACTACCAGACTGAATGTATTGTAATTATTAAGACCCGACTATGCTCTTTTTCAAGAAAAAATTAATTTTCAGTTATCAATGCAGAATTCATTATTAAATAATTTACAAAGATTATTTCGTCTGTGATATTTTGTATCGTTAGCTGCTGAACTTTTCAATAACTGAGTCTTATGCTGTAAGCTGAGCTTTTTCTCTCACTTCTATCGCATCCGATCTGCTTAGACTTCCATTTACCACAAACATAGGTAGATTGTGATATACTTGATTTTATGATGAGGAAACATTATTTCTTGCTTTCCCTGCTAGTTTGGAAATTATTAAATATTCTTCTTACAAGCTGTGTCATAAAAATATGTCGCTGAAACGAAGTATTGTAAAAGTTTAATTTTCCCACATTTTTCGGTATATGCTACCACTGATAGGGAACCCATAGCCGTTACTGTTATTTTGTTGTTAATAATACGAACAATACTATGGGAACCAGTAATAATGTTCGTATTATTAACGACGATTTCTGTTTTGCTCTATATAAATACAAGCCGCTAATCTTGATTATTCCACTTATTATCAAGACTTCAATATTTCTAATTTTGTTCCAGCTTTATACCTAAAATGACGATCATATGTAATCTTCAACTATCATCGCCATCCTAATTAACCACCATACTTAGTCCACTGCTAGCTGAAGATGTTCCTAAGTATATACCACAAGTCTCTCTTTAGAGACAATTTCCTCCATGTCTATCCCATGATTTCGAATTTCATTCACCACCACCAGAATGGTCCTCTTTCATTATTGCGTGGTTCCTTAGAAACTACTCAAGTATTAAAGTTTTCCTACGCTGATCATTTCGTATAGCGATGTATCCGTCCCACCTATATTTCAAGGATCTTTATAATCATCATGACTTAATCAACTCTTCTCATTTTCCTAATCCATGGGATACTTATCGAAAACTAAGTACAGGAAGCGTGCAATGAATATAGTCTTTAATTTTAAAACATAATGGCAAATCTCCATAGATAATTAAATTGTCTCATCCAAATTCTCATCAAGCAAATTTTTTATGACTTCTAATTTCTCTTCAATGTTGTTGTATAGTAACCATTTTCTAATTTTCTGAAAATAGATTCTGTATTTCAAATTTTCAAAATATACTCTACATTTGGAAATTTGTTCCGCAGAAATATAGAGAGAGACAGCAAAGGCTATTTCTGATTGGGATTATGATTCCCATCTCATTATATATTAATATTACTACCAACAGGCACGCTATTATTCACCATAGTTCCACACCCATTGGAAGCAGGTAAAAACTGGCCGACGATCTCAGTACATTTTAGCCAACTGCGAAATCAAAATGAGTTATGTTCCTTCCAACTATTTCTTGTTTTTTTTTTTTTTTTTGTACACGCAACTTGCTTTCTTTTTATTTGATTGGGCCTTTAACAATCCCCGTGAGCAAGTAATTGAGCTAGTAGCAGTCACCCGTCCATAAATTAGGTCCACTGCTTCTGGGGAAAGGACAGAACTAGGGACGTAAGACTAACACACCATCCATGCCTCACCGGAATTCGAACCAATACAAAACTCGGAAGAAAGATGACAAGGCAGTGCTTAGATTACTGCGCCACCGGAGCGACGTATACCTTTTCTCCTAGGAATAGTTTTTACATGTGTTGCTACTCATAATTTGCAGACAACTCCAATATGTAAATGCCACCTCCGTTGTCTATGACAGAGAACGGTACTTAAATGTTAAAGTCATCTGAGAGGACCGAAGTAGCTGATAGAATGGTCATCTTCTTCGGAAATGAGCACATGCTTTAAGATATTCATCTTTCATTAACAGACAAGTTGCAGCTCCATATGGCGCCTATTGAAATGAATTGAGACTCTCAGCAGGGAGCACCCCTAGAGGCTGAAGGATAAATCTTAGCCAGGCCTTCTGCAGGAGTTATTAGATTCCCAGAGAAGATTCAAATTGAATCATTGAGGCAACATAACTGATTCATGCATCTTATACAGTCGTTACTGTTTTCACAGAAAAAGTAACATTTTTATTTTTTGTTTTTCTTTGAGATTAAGTTTTTCTTTTAATTTTAAGGATAAATATGATTTAAAGCGTTCGAATTTTTCATCCAGCCTCAAGAAAAATAAAGGCAAATTTCGCTCGAAATTATTTTGTAACATATGAAATTTAGCAAACTAATACTTCCACGAATATACAGACTATATTTACAATTGGTACCTGCTTTGGCTTTGACAAGGACTCCCGTGAAGAATTCTATCTCCCAATACAACGTGCTACTGCTAGTACACATTACTCTTTACTTTCGTCGGCAGTAGCCTTTCCGTTTGCCCTTAGGTGTAATGTAACTTAAAGAATAATTCTGAATGTGCTTGAACAAAGGGATATTTGGATGGAAAATTATTCGGTGAAACTTAAAGTTAAACCTATCTTGAAAAAAATTGCATTTAAAGTTCAATTTGTGATACATTTGTGGGAAAAAGCTACCTTTCCTGAAAAGGAAGCATATGTTATACTTAGATACCTTTAATAAATTTATGTTTCAAAAAAGCCTAAATATAACATTCCCTCCTTGGAGGTCAGCATATTTTTTCTCTGTTGACACTTCCGTTTGAAACATCAAGCTTTACGATTAAGAATAGCAGCTGCAACACCTGTTAAGCTCTCACTCCGTTAAACAACAAATGCAAGTTGACATACTGGGTAGGAAAATTAGACAGTTTAAATTAGAGGTGAAAGACCATTATTATCTACGGAATTTGTAGTAGAGTAACATCATGAGTGTGCTACATAATGTCGCTTTCTCTTCTTCAATATCAACAGTGTTTATATACGATAACAAGCGAGCACCATTAGGTTTGCAGGAGGTTTTTTTTGTTTTCTGAGAAAATGTACCTTTTCCATATTGACACCCGTGTGATAGCATCAAGCGTTATTCTTATGAATAGCTACTGTAAGAGTTGTTCTGCTCTCACTCCTTCGGACAGAAAACGAATACACTAGAAACGCAATTTACAGACTTTATGTTAGAGCTCGAATTCCACAAATATCTATCGAATTTGACGTAGGATCACATCATAACCCTACACGAAGAATTGTGCTACATAAAAGACGAATTTACCATTTATTTATTTGTTATTTTTTTTATTGTAAGGTTATACTTACATACAGAAGAACTTGCTACAGAGATTGCTATCACATAGTTGTTTACTAAAAATAAGAGTAAAAATCTTTCAACCCATAATTTCCGGAATAAATCACAACTTTCTCCTAAATTATCCGGGATATCTTCAAATAACTTACGAATTCAATGAATTAATGTAATAATACTAAATCTCTTAATCACAACGGTTAGTGATTTCCAGATTTATTCTAGCAGAATAGCCCGAAAAATACCACAAAATTTGTTACGCGACACAAGGGGATTTAATCGATTTAGAGTTAGAATATTATTGATCACTTCATTGAAGTTACCGGACAGAAGTATTTGTTCCTGAGCCATCATTCTTGAAGTTACAGTCTTCAGCGGTGACCGAATGTCAGCAGTCCGAATATCTGTGATATATACTCCAGTAGTTCTCTAAAGTTGTGGTTAAAAGAGTCACTCTGTTCATACACTCAATTCCTGATATTTTTACACAATGCATAAAAAACCTTGAAAATAACTATGTATTTGCAAGTGTCATTTTATTAGACAATATATTATTAAAATTTTGTTTTAAATTCAAAGGAAGATCTACAAATGTATTATATCCAATGAAAAATAAGTGAAACTGTAATTCCACACGCAGTTTTCCTGCACAATAATCATCTTCGTTGAAACTGAGACTCCGAAATGATTGTGTAATCTCTAAACATTCATTTTCTGCCCATTGTCCCTGCATTCCAAATGTCATCCGGGCTGTTTTCTCTGTTTCTTTGATCATGAATTACACTGTTTCTTTCTAATTAAATTTGAAAACTTTTTCTACAGTTATGTTTAGATATATAATATTCTTTCTCGTAGGAATTAGAAACAATATAACTAAAAAGACGCCTCGGGGAGTTAAAGCCGGCACACGTCGACACTCCCATCTATACATTTCTGGCAAATCTACAATTCACAAATAAGTTGAGCCTGTCTTCAACGGCACCACATCTCCAACAGTGACAGTTAACCGTAACTATCCATTGACAGGTTCTCTCTCTACTCGGGAGGATGTCATGAGCCGCCTTAAATACACATTTTCTTCTTGTAGCATACAAATATCGAGTCTTAACGTTTTCCTAGCTTCTCTCATTACACCAATTTACAGAAAAATGAAATTAAAGTATCATCACTGTTCACTTTCGCACATTCGAAAAATATAACTTCTTCGCACTAATGTCTAGTTTTAAGTTAAATTTCGTAATCTGATTTAAATTATTAATATAAAAAACAGGCTCTTTGTTTTTTATGGGAACTTATAATTTTCCTATCCGATTCGAATATTTTTTGACATTTAAACGCAACATACAGTATAACAACAAAAATGATAATTGGGTTTCCCTAAGTATTATTTAAATTATTTCAGTATTTAGTAAAAGTATTTAGGATTAGATTTCCTCACTTACTACTGAGTGCAAATGCACTTGTGTCGATGATGCCAGATAGAAATTTAAAGAAGAATCACTAAGCAATTGGTAACATATTGAATAACACATATTTTTCCAATAGCGTACTACAATAGTTTTACATGCTGTGAAGCTGGAACAGTATTTTAAGATATTAATGTTCCTACTATTCTGATTTTCGTCTCAAATATGTTTACGCAATCCAAGTAGAAATAATTTGTGTAACATACATTCACTTAATTTGTGTAACATATATTCCGTCCTAATTTTTTCAATTCTAAAACCAATGGGAATATCACATGTAACAAAAAATATAAGTAAGTATTTTTGTCGTGACCCCCTGGGTGGTCGCGAAGCAGTTCCAAGGGAGGCGTGACCTTTTGAATCTCATTTAATACACAGACGTTACAATTATTGATCAATGAGAGGAATGCGCTTGTTTTCCTTTCATCAATTTATGACATCGTGGCATTATATTAAAAATGCAAAAACCAAGTCTGTCTAGTTCAAGTCTATTTCTATTTTTCGTTTTCAGATTTATCATTAGGGAGCAAGTTAGCTCACACAGGTAGGATGTATCGAATGGTAATAAAAACTTCAGTTTCTCTTGCAAGTTCACGTTCTCTTCATCTAGAAGGCATCCAGCCTCTGCGAGTGAACTTCCATTCTGAGTTTTCCATCAGAAGAAAGTTCCGCAAGTTTTTATTTTATTTTTTCCTGAGATCAGCGAGTTCCACTTACATATCCAGAAACGAATGTAGTAAGAACTAGAAACACTTTACTAGTTATCCGATTCATTAGCGTAGGAAATAGACTCATAAGCGTTTCCAAGCTTTCTCCCATCAAACCGATGGCATTTTCAAGGAAGTTAGACAGAAACTGCAAACTGAATAACATAACGTTTTAACAATTTGAACTCGGAAACTTGACTAGACAATAGGGTGGAGCGTAATTTTTTTTTTTTTTTTCGAATTCCGATCTGCCCGATTGCGGAAAAGTTTTGTATTGCTACGTAAACCATGCACAAAAAATTTCTAAGAATTCAATTAATATCTTACGGTTCCACTTTACATCCCAAATTTCCATATTTGGGCAAAATCGTCACATTTTCATGCGTGTTGTGAGAAACGAATAGTTTCGTTACAGATTTTCCCTAGTGCGCATAAACTATCTATTGGAATCCAAAACATGTATTCAATTTTTCAAGCAAAGAAACTAATATCTTGTGGTTCCAATTTAATACCAAAGTTTCATAAAAATTACCGAAAACATTAGTATATTTTTCCTTTTTTTTCATGATGCAAATTAAAATTAAAATTGCAATATGTTTTAATATCTCAATTAAAATAGTTGCTTGCTTGCTATAGCCTATCAACTGATGAAGCGCGTATCCCGCATACATTAACCGGAAGAAAGAAGGCACAATTCTTTAGTGAATTTCCCGCCGGAAAATTCCAGTGAATGCTATGCTCACCGTTTTTCCACTGCAGTGATAATCGATTTCTGAGTGATTAGACGCATCTGAGCTACTGTTTCTATTTGTTGCATTATAATCGCTTTTTGCGTCGTTCGTTCTGTTTAGTTTAATGGGTAGTACTACTAACGTCGTTGTTTAGTATACGGTTGCAATGTCGAGCCAAAGCAAAACGCCTAAAAACGCTCGTTGTAAGAGTGTTGTTAGAGCACGCACTTTTTGTCGAATGTTTGGAAATCCGTCACCTCTGTGTAGTCGCGTGTTGCCAACCCATGCGGACGAAAAGAAGTATTTCTTGTTTATTAAATGTGACTTAAAGGGCAAGTCGAAACGTTTTGATCCTGCTGTTGAAGAAATTGCTAATATAGTGGCAGAACCTTTAGATGAGATCTGGATTACTACTTGCTTTCTGGTTTACCGCGACAAAGAATTGTAGCAATGATTCGCGCATATAACGAAAAGTACAAACGCTTGGGAAAATTTCTTATGAAAGGACAGAAGGTGCGAACATGAAAGTTCTTGATTTCTAAATTGAAGCAGACCACTAACTTTCGGATATTTTCTCATGAAAATGACAATCATTTCAGAAATGCTTTTGCCCTAAATCAAGAAAAGTGCCAGAAATTGAAAAAGCATTTCTGCAAGACCAGCGGGCATGTAGGAAAATAGGCATTGGAACTCTTGATGTAAAAGCCACAAAGAAAATAAACAACCACGAGTACAGGTGGCGTCAAGAAAAACCGGAACGCCGGAATAATTCGAAGACAGTAACAGAAAACTTATCTAGAATAGAGTCACAAGAAGTTTCATCATCACCATCTAGTGAGTCTGATGTAGATGTTGAAACCGACTCTGATGGTTTGAAAAAACCATCTACATCTTCACAGTCTGAAATTATACAAAATAAAATTTCACGATCAGCCACCCTCCCAGCACTTGCTGGAGCAAGCGATAGAACAGGAGTTTCGGATAGGGCGGCAGCCATCCTTGCAAGTGCACCTTTGGAAGATGTCGGAGTGATAAAGATACCAAACTAGTACTTTAAATGTTACAGATAGGCACAAAATTAGTAGACAGAGAAAAAAATTGAGAAAACAGCTTCAAGACGGTAATCTGACTGAACGTAAAGTTATTAAAGGGCTATATTTCGACGGGCCTAAGGACCAAACCATAATGTATGAAGAAAGAGAAGGAAAGCGTTTCAGAAAAATTATTAATGAAGAACACGCGGCTATGCTGGAAGAACCTGGAAGTAAATATCTTGGGCATATCACTCCTACATCTTCCACTGCAAAAGACATTGCCAAAGGTATGCTGGATTTTTTACATGACAAGAATATCGAAGTAAACGTTTGGTGATAGAATGCGACGGAACCGTTGTTAATACTGATTGTAAACGGGGTGTTGTACGCATTCTAGAACTAGCGTTCCAAAAACCTCTGCTGTGGAGCATATAACAGTTGCAGGGAAACGAGCTGACACTCCGTCACTTAATTCAACATTTGGATGGGCAAACGAGTGGCCCAAAAATATATTCGAGGAAAATCGGCAAACAGCTGGAGGACTGCAAAAATCTACCGGTTTTGAAATTTGAAGCAAGTGAAGCTGTTTTTCCTGAACGTGATGAAAAGATTGAGAGGGATATTAATATAGATCAGAAATACGTGTTGGATATTAGACACTCTGCTACAACGGATCCGTGCTCATCAAGCCTGGAACATAAGCTCCAGTGGGGAATGAGCCATGCACGGTGGCTAACGACGGCTAATCATATTTTACAACTTTATTTTACCACTTCGCAGCCTTCGGTTTCACTGAAAATTCTGGCAGTGTTTGTTGCGAAGGTTTATGCGCCCATGTGATTCACTATAATATCACACCCTCATTATCATGATGGAGGACGGAATCTGTGGAAGGGCATCCATATATCCAGATATATTACCCAGAATTTGAAAAGCATTCTGGACCTCGTAATTAAAAGGAATGCCTATTTTGGCCATCCAGAATCAATACTTCTGTCTATGATCACGGACGAAAGGAAACATATCAGAGAACTTGGCTTCCGCAGGATCCTTCGAGCAAGGACATAAAACTGCGATGCAATCCGTGTATCTGAAATTCCTCAGTTCAGCTTCCACGGGGAGAATTATTTTGTCCTAACTGACTGGCAATCATGCGTCTTAAGCGAACCGCCACTGACTGCTCATTTAACCGATGATGAAATAATAAATCTATGCAAAAAGGACTCTATGGACATTGTATAGTGATTGGGCACGCAAGACGTCCCTTGTCACAATCAGGAAGTGGAGCGATGCGTTAAGTTGACAACAGAAGCATTTGCTGCTGTATGTGGAGAAAAAGAAAGGGATCGGTTTATTAGAATACTGTTGAAATCACGCAAATAATGCCAGCCTTAGAAAGTAAATCAGATTACAGAGGAAAAATTAATAAAGAAGAACAGGAAATTGAAGATTAGAGAAGAAGAACAGAAAACGATTTGCCCTAATGGATGGGTGTGGGACATTAGCCACTCTGCGAAAGCGCAGACGGTTGGTCATGGGTGGACTTGCTGTGCAGACACCTCCTCGTGAGGAGTTCTGGGATTTTTCTGAAACATGATAAATGCAAAAAGTTGGACCGTGTGCAGTATGCAGTGCTGCAGGTTTGCACAATATCTTGTGCTTTTAGTGCGGTAATGAACACATTAACACAAGTAGGAAACAAATCACATGGTGAGTATTTGGAGTCAAGGTATTGCTATTCTCCTTAAATCTGAAGTATTGTTGCATTAAATTGGAACCTTAAGATATTAGTTCCTTTGCCCGAAAAAGTGTGCACATGATTTAGGTACCAATAGATGGTTTTGCGCACTAGGGAAAGTCTGTAAAAAACACTATTCTTTTCTCACCATCGACATGAGAGTGTAACGATTTTGCTCAAATATTGAAATTTTGGAGGTAAAGTGGAACCCTGAGATATTAAGTGAATTTCGCGAAATTTTTTGCACATGGTTTACATAGCAAAACACAACTTTCCGTACTACGGCATATCAAAATTAAAAAAATATATATATATGTAGGCATAACTTATCCAATGCTCATATGAAAAAATGACAAAAATTTTCGGTAACCGCTTGAAATAAAGTATTTTATGTAAATTTCCAAAACCATAACAACATAGATTGTCTTTCTTACGCTTTCCAACCGTAGGTTGAAGAAGCGTATATGCTCCAGCTTTGTCCGTCCGTCCGCACTAGGGATGGGGAAATATGTCATTTTCAGATAACAGTGATTACCTGTTATTGCTACTGACGCAGTAACAGTTATTTAACCTGTTATTTTTCAATAACAGTTCTTGGAGAACAAAGAGACAGTTGGACAATGCTAACACTGTTCTGCACAGCGGGAGAAAACGAATTTAAACCTGCACTCCATTTTCCATGTCATTGATTTCAATGCTGGAGAAACTATTTGTATGTACTTAAGTAATGAAAAAAGTAATTGTATCTATTTAAGTAATGAAAAAAATTTATTTTGCTACAAAAGTGACGAAAATTTATTTTCAAATGAAAATAAAAATAACTTACGAATCCAGGAGCTAAAGAGTTAAAATAGGAGTTATTGCTATTAATAAACAACAAGAACTTCACTTTCTCTGCGGACAATCGAGAGCGTCTTTGGCTTAAAATCTGTCCTGCCTTTGAAAAAATTCGTTCGCATGGAACGGAAGTCGCGGTCACTGCAAATTTTTGTTTGACTAATTCACTTGAGTTGGGATACAAATAGCAGTTTTTTTGCCACCACTGCATTGGATTTTTGTCTCTAGGCAATAAATCATCGTCCAAATGCCGTTTCACTTCAATAATTGCCTTGGACTCTCTTGTTCCTGATGGCTTGAATGCAGAGGCTTTTGCATCAAATAAACCAAACACAGACAACTCACCATCCAAATTATTAGTTATTGGTGACGGAGATATATTTTTCTGCTCTTCAGCATTTATTGTACCAGCCGCCATATTAATAGCCATTCGTTTAACATATTGCTTAATATTTGATTCAAATATGATATCCCTGAATCGTGGATCCAAAAATGTGGCTATCAAAAGCGTATTACTTTTGGCTATATTGCCAAGTCGTTTGCCAATCTGCTCATTAATTTTTGATAGCACAGATTTAGTCTTAACGTGAAAATCTCTTTTCAATAGCTCACCATTCACGCTTTCCAACTCTTTTGATACAATTATCACTAAAGATGATGTTACATATTTTTCGGCGATTAAAGATTTCGTAACATTTTCAAATGGTTTCAAGATCTCTACGAATTCTTTGCATATTTTCCATTCTTCTGTGGTGAGAGACGGAACATCAGTTTCTAGCACAGCAATAGATGTTTTCAATGAACCTGTTCAGCGTATAAAAAGTTGAATTCCACCTTGAGTCTACACTTTGAATAAATTTCTTAGGAAAGCTGCTCGTACCACTGTTTTGCTGGCATTCTTTAAATTTCAAAGCAGCTGTTGAACTTCTTTTAAAAAATGACACAATGCTTATAATTCGTTCCAACAGTTCATCAACTACTTTGAGGCTGTCCATAACAATCAAATTAAGCGTATGAGCAAAACAACTGAAATGTTTCCATTTCAAATTATTTGTGATCGCGCTTTTTATATTTGCCCCATTGTCAGATACTGCTAATATAATTTTCTGGTCGACACCCGACTTGGAAACTATACGTTTTAATGAACTGGCTAAATTTTCACTTGTGTGGCGGTCATCAAAACAATCACATTCTAATTAAACAGATTTAACTTCAAAATTGTAATCGATGTAGTGTGCAGTAACGCTCAGAAAACTTTCGTTGGTAATCGATGTCCAGCAGTCTGTTGTTATTGTGACAGATTTCACACCTTGCAAGACAATTTCAACACGATTTTTTAATTTTTCATAAATTGATGGCAACATTGATTTTGTTATGGTTTTTCTGTCTGGAAGAGCATACTCTGGGTTCAAAGTAGAAACAAATGACCTAAAACCAGCGTCCTCAACAATAGAAAATGGCTGAAAATCTTTAGTAAAAAGGTTCATTAAGGAATCGTCGATTCTTTTCTTGTTAAAAGAGGTAATCTTTTCAGCAACATATGAATGCAACGTGTCTTGTTCTAATTTCTTACGTTTGATTTGCCCATGTCCACTGAATCCGCTTTCACTAGGTTGATCTTCATTCTGAAGATCATTATGAATGACGCATGCTTCTACTTCCGTGCAGTCTAACATAGGGTCAGCAACAATTCCTTTTTGTACATTCTGAGAAAGCACATTATCTTTCCTTTTATTCAGTTCAGGTTTCAAATTCACTAAAGGATGTTTACTTTGAATATGTTTTCTTAAGTTCGTAATTGACGATTTACAGGACAAAAGTCTGATTGCATATATCACATGTAGCTTTACACGTGTCAGCATTACTCACTTTAAAAATACGTCCAAATATAAGATGATTTTCTTTCCATTTTAACAAGAGCTAAAACTCAAAAAAGCAACACTTACGAAATTACCCTCTAACCTCTGAAGGAACTAGCGAGGAATAACGGCCAAACTGCAAATCATCGTCAGCTTTAACTGTGGTTGGTAACAGTGGGTCTCGAAGCACGAGTAACAGCTAACAATAACAGGTTCGGAAATAACAGCTATCAGTAACAGTAACAGGTCGGCGGTAACAATTCCGCAGCGCCACTCAGTGAAGCGGTGGCATACGTGGTTCCCCCTGTTATTCAAAGTAACAGGTATTCTTTCAGGCGAATAACAACCGGTGATTGCTATTCTGCAATAACAGTGACAGAATAACAGCTACTGTTATTGCTACCCATCTTTAGTCCGCACGATAACTGGCGTAAAAATGGTTCGATGTCGATGAAATTTTAGTATGTGGTTGGGAACTACCTGGGGACGAACCCTATTGAAAATGGGAGCAAAGGTCACTACGTAGGAGCGGGGTCATTCCATTGCCCTTATGCGTCATAACTTGCGTAAATATGGTTCGATTTCAATGAAATTTTACAATGTGGTAGGAGACCGCCGCGGACGAACCCTATTCAAAATGGGTGAAGTGGGGTCAAAGGTCAGGACATAATATCGAGATTCATTCCATTGCCCTTATGTTTCATAACGTGCGTAAAAATGGTTCGATTTCGATGAAATTTTAGTATGTAGCAGGGGACCACCTAGGGACGAATACTATTGAAAATGGGCGAAATGTGGTCAGAGGTCAGGACATAGGATTGCGATCCATTCCATGCCGCTTATTGCATATTATTAAGGTGGACGTCAAGTAATTTTGCTTCGTATACTTCCAATGGAAAAACTTGTGTACACATTTCCTTCGCAAATAATGTGTTCCCAAGGATGAAAATTTTAACATCGATTAAAATAACTTCATACTATAACTTGAAAACTTAATATTTTCTAAAACATAATCATAATTATATTAAAAATCAATAAATTTTCCTTTGGTGGTTTTGAAACCAGAGAAAAGATGGCGCAACCTGTACTTTGATGACGTCAGTGGACAAATAAATTGTAGATTGCATAATTACGGTTATGGGTTAGAAAATATAAAGTATTCCAAGTTATGAAATGAAGCTATTTTAATCGATGTTTAAATTTTCATCCATGGGAACGCATTAAGTGTGAAGAAAATGTGTACAGCAGTTTTTGCATTGGAAGTATAGGAAGCAAAATGACTTGATGCCCAACTTAAAGTAGCAATTCTTGTATGTACGTATATACATTTTATTTTGAAAACGGCTCTAAGAATGTCGATGAAAGTCGTTAACCTACCGTTTTCTGGTACTAGAAATCGATTTAGCTTTATCTCGACTTTAGGAGAATTCGTTTAGTTGGTTAAATAACCACCCTGAATTACAACGTTTTCAGTGTCATGGCGTTGTTCCATTAATATTACTAATGCTTAGAAATCTTAAGACGTCACAATCTCGCGTTTGAGAATGTTAGCGCGCGGTCACGCCATCTGTCTCATTAGGTCACGCGTTGTGTGTGGATCCTATTAAAGTTTTATGACGTCACACTCTTGCAAGCAGATGTTCGTGATTTCCATCTGCTTAATTATGTCATCCGTTGCGTGCGTATGTCCGTCCGCACGATAACTCCCGCAACAATCGTTCGATTTCGATGAAATTTTAGTATCTGGTAGGGGATCACCTAGGAAGGAACTCTATTTAAATTGAACGAAATAGGGTCAAAGGTCAGTTCATAGGAGCGGTTTCCATTCCCCTGCTGTTATGCGTCATAACTAACGTAAAAGGGTTCGATTTCGATGAAATTTTTAGTATGTGGTAGGGGACCACCTGCCGACTAGCCCTATTGAAAATGGGAGAAATGGGTCAAAGGTCAGGACGCCGCCCCGGTGGCGCAGTGGTCTAAGGCGCTGGCCTCTGATCATTCGTCCGTAAGGGGTCCGGGTTCGAATCCCGGTGAGGCATGGATGTTGTGTTTGTCTTACGGCACTGGCTCTCTCCCTTCCCTGGAACCAGTGACCCTAAATTAGGGACGGGCGACTGCTTATAGCCCATTGAGTTGCTCACGGTGGTCGTTAAACCTCCAATCAAAAAAAAAAAAAAAAAAAAAAAAAAAGTCAGGACATAGAGGCGGAATCACTTCCATCGCCATTATGCGTCATAACGTACGTAAAAATGTTTCGATTTGGATGAAATGTTAGTATGTTGTAGGGGCTTGCCTGGGGACAAACTGTTTTGAAAATGGGCGAAGCGGGGTCAATGGTTAGGACACAGGAGCGGGATCTCTTCCATAGACATTATGCATCATAACTTACGTAGAAATGCTTCGATTGCGACAAAACTTTATCATGTTATTTCGAGGTATACCGAACCGGTTCTGTTGAATATCATCGAAATGGGATCAAAGGCTAGGGCACAGGACCGAGATTTATTTCACTGCCATTAATCTCCTAACTTGAGTGATAACTTGAGTAATGATTTCTGGTATGTTGGAAAACGTATTATCATCAATGCATTGCATGATTTTACAAACTTGTTAAAATATTGCAGTAAGTTCACACTCGCTTTACGAATCATTTATCTACTTCAACCGTGAATTTATTTCCTGAAATTATTTTTGAATAAGCTATACTTTATTCTCATTTATTACAGAATGTAAAATCTCAGAATTTTTGTATAAACAAACGGAGCCGTTTCATATTTATTTTTCGGTGCTAATATTGGTTTTAATTAATCCTTTTACAATAAATCACCAAAAATTTAGATTCTACTAATAATTTCATCATAATAAAAAGACGCACGAAAAACGGTTCCACCTGTAGCGCTCTTTAAAATGTAGCATTTAATTATGGATACCTGGTACAATGTTCAAATAGCATTACAATCACATGCAAATAGCATTACTTCAAGCCATAGTACAAAGATATCTGAGCAATGGTTCCACATATTGAATGATATCAATAGTTCCACAATTCAATTACTGGAAAGCTGTATTAGTGATTGGATTATAATACAAAGATATCCGAGCAATAGTCCCAGTTGGAAAAGTTATATTTTATTATGGAAAATTATTACATTGTTTATTACTGCCAATGAGCATGCCGTTTAGGTAAGGACATTACCTTGGACATTAATCCAGCAAGCTGTTCAGATCACCGAACCCAAGTGCAGATGAAACTTGAGATGAAGCTATCGTAATTACGGAAACCCACAGCATCGAAGTCAAACTTCAGTGATATGGCAGCGTTTCCTTTTTTTTTCAGAATGAGATGTATTTGAGTGATACGTTTAAATAATAAGTAGAGCTTTGAGCATTAGTAAATTTGAGAGATAGTGGTCCCTTTTTGTGTACGTTTGTAATGCAGCTACAATATTGACATTTCTTGGTCACTTAGGCAACCGTATCTGTGTGCACCTAAATAAGTTTCTTTTTTAGTGAAATTCACAATAAAAAACAGATTTAAATTCCAATTGCTAGTTTTCTTTTCATTTGTACCATTATGGCACTGCTTTCCATTTATGAAGATAAATAAAAAAATATATAATTTAACAAAATCTATTCATTTTCACAGAAAATACAACATGATTTTTAGATGATCCGCTGCATCTCTTTGAAATGGAACGTGACAGTATTGCTACATAATTTCTTCGGCTTAAGAACTGTCTACGACGTTGATATGACACCAAAAATTTGAGTGAAATTGTGAGCGGAATTACTTATTTCAGTACCAATAGATTAGCAGTTTGTAATTGATCAACTGAAATTAAATATGCCCAGAATTCTATGAAATTCCCTTACATAAAAAAACCTGCATATATTTCGCATATAACTTTAATTTACAAATGGATATTTGAATGGCAGGATATATT
Source organism: Macrothele yani (assembly GCA_039090855.1). Classification (NCBI taxonomy): domain Eukaryota; kingdom Metazoa; phylum Arthropoda; class Arachnida; order Araneae; family Macrothelidae; genus Macrothele; species Macrothele yani. The sequence goes on along the minus strand of CM077034.1, from coordinate 47,312,016 downwards.
TAATACTTAATACTGCAAAAATTTGAAAGCTTGCGAAGAAAAATTTAAGAAATTCTGATAATGTATTAGAAACAAAGAGTAATGAATCTCGTTTAATGAAAATTTATTAAGGATAAGGTAAATTTACCAAAATATATTAGAGTTATTATTAAAAAATGCCCTGCTGTGTGTTCTGTAACCATTTGAGAAATTCCACGACGATTAAACTTTTACTAGTATTTCAACACATGACCGATGGATTCTGAAAATTAATCTTGATATTACGCTTTCTCATATTACTAAAAAAATCAGTATTTTTGTGAAAATATTTTTTTATAATAAGTAAATCTGTCTTTAAATTTAGTTCAAGATTTTCACCTTACTTGAACGTGTGTAAAACCAGAGGCGGGCCACAACTAAAGATTTATATTTCTAGAAATAATTTTTTATGCCCTGATTCTAATTCTCTCTCTTAACTACATGGTGATAAACCTATCCCTTCAAAAACCATTACCTAAGGGAAAAGTTTCCTTCAAAAACGAAAACCTATTCCCTGAGGAAAGAGATCACCGACAGAGTGTGAGGTTATTGGGGCCACCTTCAACAGGCCCCAGTAGCATCACTACGCAAGCGAAGAGGTGACGGTTTCCTCCCCGTCTCATTCAGTATGATGACCTACATACAACACTGAACGTAAGAGTATTGGTACGTGTGCAACAAAAGCTGTGAATTTGATTGGCGCTAATTTGATTGGCCGAGAGAGTATCCATTTCCTTAACGTCGTTGGTTGACAGAGAAGCTTACCCCGATCAAGCTGAAGGGTAGCGGTAGGGTTTCAAATGTCGTAGAAAAATTCAGTTAGTTGTTTTTTCTGTGTGTATCTCTTTCCGTGATGTGTTGTTCCTTCGTGTCGCGACTTTTTGCTTGTCGAGTACAATGAATGGAGTGGATATTTCGTTAAAATCTCCGTTCTTTGCTTTAAATCTGGAAGAAAAGCTTCACTTAAAAAAAACTCAGTGCTTATCATCCCAAGAATTTTTAGTTTCAGCTTCATTTAAAAAAAATCGGTGCTTATCAGCATAAGAATTTGAGTTTCCAAGCGTATGAAGTTAAAAATATTTTTGTTGGATGTTTCGTGGGATGTCCAGGGAATAAGCCATTAGATGGTGTTGGGACCTAACCGAACGACAAATTCTGACCTGTACTGCCAACAGTTGGACAGATTGCGAGAACAATTGACATCAAAGCGGTCACCAGTCTTTAATCGCAAAGTCGTGATCCTTGATCATGATAATGCCAGATTTCATGATGCTTTAAATCACTCGGCAAAATTATTGGATCTTGGTTGGGAAGTAGTACCTCACCCGGCGTATTCCCCTGACCTGGTACCTATGGACTACCTCCTTTTTCGATCATTAAAAGTGCCCCTTCGCCCTAAAAACCTTCAATGGTGTGAACGATGTGAAAATGGCATTACATGACTTTTCGACCCTAAAACACGAGATTTTTCAGTGTGGGATTCAGCTACTCATAGAGAAATGGCAAAATGTCATACGGAATGGTGTCAATTATTTGAAATCCTAGGTATTTTATTTGTTGTGTTCTCCTTCTTTCTTTGTAGCCTTCCAAAATGGGTAGAACCTATGCAGTACATGCAAGAATTTAAAAATCTTTTAGTAGCTTATTAGTATCATTGTACTCATATTATAATGAACAACTATAATTACTTTTATTTAATATATAAGCGTATTAATACTGTTTTCATGAAACTTGGTGTTTCGCCAAGTAGCGTTTTGGAGAGTTTTTCTTTTTATTATTCATTTTTAAGCTTTATTATATTCAGCATTGCACGTCTTTATCCTGTTGCATTTATGCCAGTACGTTTGTACTAATTCTGGTCTTCCTGGAGTTGGCATACATTTCTAGGATTCACTTCGTAGCAGAACATATTAAGGAGAGTCTGAGATATTATGATATTCAGTATTTCACATATTTTTTTAAACTGCCGGTAGTCTCTCTATAAGGAAATGCTTCTCAGCGGTGAATGTTCTCTACAGGCCAAAATAATATATATTGTAAAATATTAAAACAAAGAGTTATGGTTATGTTGCAACTAAACATCTCAATCGCAAATGCATAGATATGGTGAGCAATGTGCAATACGTAATTTCAAAGTAATGATTACAAATCTGAAGTCATTGAGATCCAGGGAATAATATGGAGAGTCTACATAATCTGTCGTTCTTGGTATCGGAAATATCTCGGTTTCAACATAATGATTAGCATGATATAACTAAAGTTAAACACATTTAGGTTTCCATATTTCATCTGTAAAACAAGATTTTCAAAATAAAGGAAGAGAGATTTGACTGCCAACGTGTGTTAACGGTACGTGGATGTATTTTTATCACGAAATTGAACAATTCAAGTTATTAAAATGGTAAAAAAATAAGGATATAATTTCATCTTTTTTAAGCTTTTTAAAAAATGTGAATTATAGATAGGCCAAGTTAGATTGGCAGCACGTCATTACTCATTTAATTCCTTTTAGCTTAGGTGTTTCTGGTAGTGCGTGTATTTTTCTGGGTGTAACCTTCGTAATTTGTTTTTTTTTACCATTTTTCACTCAATCTAGCTAAGTATTCTTTTGCTGCATAGAATATGGAACTCAAAGATGTTTTTTGCTACAATTGTTAGAGAAGAGGATTTACATTCCTTTCGATGTGTGAACGGCTTCTAACGTCAAGATAAGTCCAATCGAAAGGAGATGGACTCTCAGTGATGTGTTTTTTGTTTTTCGCTTTGGACACAATTAACGTGTCGGATAAGTACCTGTCAACAATTTTATTCTGATATGTGTTCACGTCAGAGCCGGATTTAGATATTCTGCGTAGTTTGAAGTAGGAGGCCCTTTTTATTAGCGATATAAAATTACGAAACTACAAAGTGCATGTCGGAATGTGAAAAAATAAACTTTTTAGTAGTTAGATCGCAATTTTCAACTACTTTATTTTCTGCTTTCGTTTCGTAAAAAATGTCGATTATGTCATCAAAATTGACAGAATTTTTTTTAAGTCAGATTTCTACAAACATTATTGATAGATGCGAAAACGTTTTTGCCATAATGAGTTTCTTAAGTAATTTTTTGCCATCTTTCCAAAGTGCAAAGGATCTTTCGGCGCTGACATTCGTTACTGGCATAGTAAAAACCACTTTCAATAGGTTTTGCCATTTGGAAATAGAAAAACAAAAATCACTGTTGTTTCAACATTGGAAACGTTGATCACAGTCCATTGTTAAGGCATTGTTACATTAGGTGTGGAACTTAATTCTCGACCCCTAACAGCAATGATCATACAACGTCGCAAAATGCAATATTGCTGCTAGCGTTTGAGCTGAAAAAAGTGCTGCGGAAGCACAGCAAATGATCTGTGCTGCTCTGCGTGAAGCTGCTGTGTCCTACAGTACGTGTAAGAAGTGGTTCCAGCGGTTTAAGCAAGGCAATTTCTGATCTCCGTGAGGAGCGATTTCCCGGAACAGCCACAGAAATTAGACGGTGAGGAACTGGAACAACTGTTGAACGCGTATCCCTGTCGCACACAGTCAGAGCTCGCCCAGGAACCTCTACGATAATCCTAAGCTGCGCAAATTGTGGTTTTATCTAGGTCAGCCTACCACCAGTACTGCCAAACCTAATATCCATGCCACGAAGTTGTTGCTGTGCATATGGTAGGATCAGCGCGGTGTCGTACACTATGAATTGCTGAAACCTGGTGAAACGGTCAATACCGAGCGTTATTGGCAGAAAATCATTCGTGTGAGTGACGCAATGGAAGCGAAAATGTTATACACCGGCAAGGGCAGAAGGTCAGTCCTGTTGCTTCAGGATAACGCCCGTCTTCTCACCGCGAAAACGACTGCTTAAAAACGATCACCGACCTGGGATGGGAGATTTGGTCCCACCGGCGTATTCTGTGACTTCACCCCGTGAGATTATCACCTCTTTCGCTCCCTGCAACATCACCTGAGTGATACGCACTTCACTTGGATCGTGGAGGTCCACACAACTATTGATGACTTTGTCAACTCGAAACATCCGACTCTTTACCGCAGTGGTATTCGGCAGCTCCCTTGACCGATGGCTCAAATGTATCCAACACGACGAGGATTATTTCCCCGATTAGGTACGGATTCGATTTCCCACAGCATACAGGCGTCTCGGACGGCTTGCCCTTTTGAAATCCATACTAGATAGATCGAGTGAGAGATGTTGCTTCAACCAAATACATGCACGACCACCCACAGATTCGCGTAAGAAAGGCTACTCGTATAACCAGCACATTTTTCCCCTGTCATCCGACGTTTAACTTGAAAGATATTTTCACTAGGGGAGTCTTTTTCGCCGATGA